>CM017901.1:14901169-15506169 GCA_008369825.1 Triplophysa tibetana | reverse complement strand
CTTTCTAACTCTGAAGCTGCTAAATCTGATACGCTCTTATCCAATGAGATTGTATGTATAACTTGGTCAGTAATAATAATTACCTTCATAGAAAGTAAACAATTCATTTTGATATTTGAATGGTTAACTTTATAGTTCACTTAGTTTTAGGCCTATGCAGAAGTTTTGCAGACATTTTGTGTTGGATTAGTTTCATTCAATCTACTTATTAATGTCTCTGTAATTATAGCAGTTTAAGATTTTCAGTTGTAGCAACGTTTAAGCTATTAATCTTACTTGATTGTAACTGCCAAAACCCTGCAGACTCCCCTAAACCAGGTCCAGACAGGCCACAAGTAACACACCTTCAATTGGGCAGTATAAAGATGGATTATCCGGTGGTGTAATAAGCTATTTTCGGGAACTGGGAGGTTAGGAAACAGGTGGGTTGTAATTACGAGAAGTGGTGTTTTATCTCTCTCTCTCTTATTTGCAGATTGTGAGAGATAATGTAGTAAAGTTGCCCAAGGCAGAGTACGATTCATGGTTACGCAGAAGACTCAGCCAATCACAGACCACCAAGAGTGTAACACACAACATGTAATGCATCCTCTCAAATAAAGATTCTACACCTAAAATTGTTTTTCTTGCAATGTGATAATGGTATCATATCGTACTGTAATACTGTAATAAAATTGTAGTTTTGAGCATATACATGTAATATAGCAAATACTAAAATAAATAAATCAATACTATGAATCAAACAATTACTTTCCTAAACATTTTTGTAATGATAATGGCATTTTTGCCTAATAAAACTTGCTACATTGTCAGTAAAATGTCACCATGTAACAAAATATTAGGCTTTATTTTCTTTATGCATATATGCATATATACAAAAATTTAAGAGACCATTCCAAATACCATTTTCAATTTTTCTGAATTTACTATTCAAAGGTATAGATAAAAGGATTATTGAAGTTTCATTCTGTGAACTACTTACAATTTGTTAAAAACTTTGTTTCTATTTGCATTTATTTGCAGTACCGAAAATTGGAGAAAGAGGTGAAAATAACAGGAAAGATGCTCTGTAATTTGTTCGACCTCAAATACTGCAAAGAAGTTCATATTCACTTTATAGCATCACAGCAGTAATATTTGCATTTAGGAAATGTATTTAGGAAAAGTTCAATTTTTTTTTTTAAATAAGCTCGATTTTTATCACAGTTTTATGTTTCTTGTCATGTAAGTCTTTCAAATGCTTTTGAATGACTTGTTCACCACTGAGGTTGGATTTTGTTCAAATTGAACAGACACTCAATACATCACAATAAATCACGAAATGCTAAATAAATTAAAATTTGGAATGGTCTATTGATTTTTTCTGTGGCTCTGCACTTATGGATTATGTGTCTAGGTGGGACCAACCCTAAGATGCTTAAGAGATCTCTGTGGAAACGCATGACCGGCACCTTGTGTTTCTTCTCTCCGTTCAAAAATGTTGCTCATTATTGTGAATAATACAAAGTATAATAGTAATACATTATTGTAAATAATACAGTCATGTTGTTTAAAGCCCACATTTGTGTCACTATGGATTTTCGAATTACATCTAATAGTTAAGTTGTTGTTGTTTTGTATGTGTTACTCATTCTACTTGATATTTAAGACTCTATTTGACAAATAAACCATGTGTCCAATATGCTTATCTGTTGCATCATATCAACGCGGTTCGTTTGCACTCCGTTTTAGGCCTTCAGCTAAACTTGTTATCCAACATGATAAGCTGTCCTGTTTTTACACATAGTAACAGGAACTCTGGGCAGTTGAGGGGTCAAAGCTCATCCGGGGGGTGTAGGCGTGGTTTTTGTTTGGAGATTTCTAAAATGCCTGCGTGTCTCAGTCCAGGGCACATCTGTACCCCACTCAAAGCTTGTTCAGAGCATAACATTAACTGTCCTTACAGTGTTTTATTTGGTGTCAACAGATGCTAAACTAGCAGCTGTAGTTACATACATGATTGATCACTTCTGCTAAACACCTGAATGTAATTGTTATATTCTTAAGAAGAGCACACACAAATGTAGTTTAAAATGTTTAAAGTCTGCTTGTTTTTTGTCTGTGTGTAGATGTTGGGAAGAGTAGACTGGCCTTGTGCTTTACCACAATGTCAATAAAAATCTGAAGGAAATTCAATATTTGCTTTTCAATTACCAGCAGCACTCTTGCCGCCCCTGTAATGTACTTTATATTATTTTAGGTCGTCTGAAAAAAGAAGTTGTGGAATGGACTTTAACCTTGAAGTTCTTATTCAGTGCAATTTAATATAAACAATTTTGTCAGTCATTTATTTTTGTGTGTATGTGTTTACTTACAGTCTGATCTGCTGCACTGAGAACAGGTTATGTCCAGGTCATATTTACCCTAAAACATATACTGTACAGTATATCGAGAGAAAAATGATCAGTAATGAAATGGAAAAACTTTATGCAAAAGGTTTTACAGTAAAAGTATTACATATTTATCTTGCTTCTAAATGTTTGATATTATGGTAAAAAGCTCAAATCAATTTAAAATATAAATAAACAT
Organism: Triplophysa tibetana; assembly: GCA_008369825.1. Taxonomy (NCBI): domain Eukaryota; kingdom Metazoa; phylum Chordata; class Actinopteri; order Cypriniformes; family Nemacheilidae; genus Triplophysa; species Triplophysa tibetana. The sequence goes on along the minus strand of CM017901.1, from coordinate 15,503,601 downwards.
TCACGTTGAAATGCACAGTCAAAAAACATGATTTTTAACAAATGTTTTAAGAGTTTCAAAGCTTTAGGAATATGTTTTCGTTATTTTGAAAGTCCCGACAGATGACATTCCATCCGCAGTCATTATGACACAAAGAGAGTGTGTTGTGTTTAGACTGCGTTGATCTTGACCTCACTGGATGATGTCCTCGGTCACAGTGGTAAAGTGTGACATACTCAGTAAGATCACATCGACATGGCCCGTCTTGAATAAACTAATAGAAAAGCTATTTTAGATTTGCTATAGCAAGTGAATATGTTGTCATACATTAACAAATTGTTTTCTAACAAAAAGTTTCTCTTTTGATTTCCCACCACTCATGCATAAAACTTGAAAAACCTGGTTTATAAGCTTTACTGGAAAGAAAGAATGAATGTAATATTTCTTACAACTTCCTGTAATGTAGTCACACAGTCTACAGTAAATTACCTTGAAGTTGAAAATAAATAAGATGTTCAGTGCCATAATACTGCACAAATGTGCAAAAATGACACATTTTGGAGTTGTTTTTGAAATATTTTTGTCTGCTTGGTATTTATTCTGCAATCTCATGCACTTTCAGTCAGGGGGAAATGGCTTATAGTTTGGAGCTGATACATTTTTTTGTGAGATTTGACATATGTGCAGGAAGTAAGACTATAGCAACAGCAGATTGTGGTTTAATCCGTCTTTCTCCCTCTGTTAAACTGAACAGCAGAACAACATGCTGTCACAACCATTTTAAGGACATTAGCCATGGTCATTTCTTTATCAGTTCCTTTAAACAAATTACCTCACAGATTATTTGCGTTATGTTTTAAAATAATTTCTGAGGGTTCTCTTACAGACACATTTTGTTTACAGGAAGTAAAATGATATGTATGAATAGTGTCATGGCCCATGGACGATGAACAGGATTTTAATATGTAAATGTCTTTGATTTAACTACATTTTATGAGCAATTTATAGCCTGTGGTTGTATACCAAGTTCACATCAATGACCATTTCAAAAAGCTTTTTAACATCTTTGACTCACTTTGTCAAATAAGATTATACCAGAGAATGTAATGGTAACGGAAACTGACAGGGGGGTTGCTAACTTGTTAGCACTTCAGAGGTTCAATCCAAAAAAGATCCAAGATCAGCTGAGCAACTTCCTAGAAATGAACATGAAAGCAAAGAGATCTCTTTCCAGGTGTATTGGAACACATTGGCCACAATTATAAGTTAGCTAAATGAATGCCACCCAGTTCGCAGAAAAACAGGTTTCACAGTTCTTGTTAAGGGTTTCATGATCGACACCAAAAGAGAATATAGTGTTCAGTTTTCACATGAATGTTAAAAGAGGATATAGTTTTTCAGAGTTGTCTTGTGTTAATCATGCTTCCACTTTTGGCCATCTTGTTGGTCCCTCAGACATGGACAGTGTTGACACCACACACACTTACTCATATGTCACAGTACACACACATGCTAATTTTACATCGGAACTGTTTTACCACTGTGCTTGTGGGCTTTGAAGCTTGAGGAGTTCTGCAGAGGGCAGTGTATTTACAGAAAGATATTTTTAAGTACATCCTTTAAAAATCATTATGAAGTGAATTGGCTAAACACAAGCAACAAGTTCTTCAGTAGTCCCCGCCCCTTACTTCCTGTTTTAATAGGAAATACATGCAAAACAATTACATTTTTGCTTTAATGTCATTGTCAACTTGTATTTCTAGTCTTCCCAAGACAATAAGTCAGTTACATTTCGAGTCAAGAGCTTCACACACCTGAACTGGAAATACAGGCCGTTATTTGTTTTGTGTGCGTGTTGAGTTGTTCAATGAGCTCGGTATTTACCCTTTGTACATCACTTGGGTGGATATAAACTGAGTTCATTTTAAAGGTGAAGCATGTGCTTTATTTGTTAAAATACCTTTTTCCAAATCTGTAATGTATAACGACAAGCCATCAGCCCTGGATAGATGGAGATGACTTCTGGGATAATTGTGTTAAAAAAATGTGCTTTAATTGTCTGCACTTAGACATATTGGATGTGTAGAGGGGAGGCTACATGAATGTACTTCAATGTAAAGGATTTCTGTAGCGAAGCATTCGATGTTTGAAATCAGATGTTTGGACTGTCCCTGAAACTGAGACTATAGTGGCATTTGTGGGTATTACCCAATATCCATCAGCTGCTGGTCTCCATATAGCTTTGCTGAGACCAGTAAGCTTAGAGTTACTGTAGGGTTTATCCCAATCATCCACAAGATGATAAGAGGGTCGTTTTAAGCGCTGGAAGGACATTGTAACATAAGCTTTGCCTTTGGCCTGGACCCACAAATGATATACGTTGAGAATTAATCATAATCGCATACTTCTACAGCAGCATATGTACTACGTATCTTGCATTACGATCTCTAACATGAAGCAAAACCCCAAAAGCCACATCATATGATGCACTTTCAAAGTCTGCCTCAGCAAACTTCCTGACATGAAACATAAGAGGCAAGATGTGACGCATCAATGTGGTTTTACAAAGAAACTGAGGTATGCAGAGGGAAAGTATGGCTCCGAAAGCAGGTCAGCCACAAAATTTCTTGTGTGTCACATTCAACTATACAGTCGTTTTCTTCTGTTAGTGTATATCCAATGGAATCAGTTTTGGCAATCTCGTCTCAACGTATTGTATTCAACTTGTAGTATAACTTGAAAAGAAGGGTGTTGCTTGGAATTTGAGGCCCTCTGGGGGTTTTAAAGCCGCCCCAACCCCCCCGCCTCCTTATTTGATCTCCACCCATAATTTATAAACCAGGATGATTGAATTAGCCCCGGGATCTGTAAAACATCCTACACCATCCTGTTGTCACAAACCTCAATAGCCTACATCACACTGCAACGTCTCACTTTCGACAGAAACAGGAACTCAGGAAACATCACCACAGGTCTATTCTCGTAAAAAAACAGTACCCTTATTAGCTAGCATACAGACTTGCTAAAGTCTCACCGAGTGATCTTTTAAACAAGCAGTTTCGACATGGTAGCAAGTTGTGTAATCATTTACTTCAGGCCTTCTAATCTTATCGCCTTCTATTTTAAAGAAGTACAGAAAACAGATGGCAAAGTCCCAAGTGCAATTTGACATGGTACCAAAATACCAGAGATGCGGTTCCGTGTAATTCTTCGTGTAGTGCCATGTGGATAAACACATACAGTATTTAAGTCAAGGAGACCTGACCATTTTAATAACTAACAGACAGTAAAAAATACAGTTAGCCCCGATTCACATTTCGCGTCTCTTTCCGCGCCTGAATTCATTATTTTAAATGTAGACGAGCGTGCGACGCGGTCACGACACGCTATTTTTTTCACGACCTTCGGTGCTGCATAGAGATGAAAAAATCGTAACTTTTTGGAAAGGCGCAAGCGCACCACAGGTTGTGACAACAACCAACTAGCCAATATAGACAAGATCAATGAAAATGGAGACAAAGATGATGACAGCATAACTAAATCTAGAAGCAGAGTTATTGCAACATTTTTTCGGTGCATTTAATCCATATATCCTTTGTTTTTACCTCTTCGTCTTAACAGCTATTGTGGCACATGGTTGCTTAGCGGCGACAGGAGAGCGCAAAGTCCAGGGGCTTTGGAAAAAGGAAAACACAGTGCAGCCCGCATCTTTAGACTTGAAATGTGAATCGGGCCTTGTAATGTTGTTCGAAAATGTTCACACTTGACTCTTTTTTAACAGTGAAGCTACTTTAAATGTCAAAATAAAGAGCACATTATATAACCAAGGGCTTTGGCATGCATTCGAATCCACTCCCTCAGGTCACAGACACAGAGATGCAAAGCAAAATTTTTTTAATGCAATATGATTGAGAAGAGCATTTACAATAAAATTAGGTCATACACGAAGCATATTATCTGAGACCGACAGACAAGATACAGAAGACTCTGGAAAACGAGATACACAAATAAATAGTTTTACTTTTAAAACAATTACCCCCCCCCCCCATCATCCCCTTTCCCCAACAAAAATACTGGGTTGCTTTTGAACTGTACATCGAACTGCTACACTTATCAAAACGGTTGTTTGAGTGCAATTCCCACAAGTCTTTGTGCTTTAATCCAAACAACACAGACCTGCAGTATTACATCAGAACCCGTAAGGCAATGCCTTTGGTCTAAGAGGGGTTGAACTCTTTTGTATCACTATGAAGCGTGTGGCAATTACTTATACTGAAATTGCAAAGGCCGGCAAGTTTGCAAATTATTTTGTACGCATCATTTTTTTAGACACTGATCAATTGGGGAAAGAGTTCAGAAGCAAACATGTCCTCCCAAGAGCTTTCACAGCAGAGGGGGGATGATATGTTACTGAAGGGGGATGGGGACCTTTCATATCCAGAGTCACTGTATGCATCTGTCAGATACGAAGTCTTCTCGTAGTCATTGAAGGACGAGGCATCGGATAGGAAGTCGTCGACCCCGTTCGGACTCTCATCTGTCGTGGGGATGACCACATCCTCTGGCTCGTCCTTGACGAACACCGTTTGGACCTCCACCTCGATTTCCTCATCATCTGCGGAGAAGGCAACGCACTCAGGATCTGCCTCGGGCTTGACTTCGCAAATGCTCTCCTCACTCGCCACCTCGGCGGGTTTGGTGTAGATGTGGTCAAAGTGGATCAGTTCATTAAGGGCCTCCAGCTTAGCTGGTGCGGGCCCCAAAGGCGCAGGTGGGGAGGCAGGTACTTGCTCTCCTGCACCCCCAGACAGCACAAGCTGCTGATGGCCTTCCTGTGCTTCTGCGATCCCAGTCTTGAGGAACAGCTCTGGGTCAAGGATGTCCAGAATACCAAGCAAGAGATCAGTCTGTAGAAGGAAAGAAAGAAAAGTAAATGATCAAACTATGTATCTTTAAGTGCAAACTGTTTATATGTAGATCTATTTCGACATATAAATCGAAAAATCTGTTTATATGTAAATTGAATTTAGCTTGGATTTTGCCTTCAGAAGAATCTAGTCCATTATGATATTCACCTCAACATCTGCAGAGTCAGGACTGTGAGGATCCATGGTGAAGTCTTCAGATTTGGTAACTGCTGGGCCTGCACCTGCTGCGGAGGCACACGTAGCCTGAGTACTGCAGACTCAGAAGACCCGGTCACCAAATCCAAATCGCTCACCGTAGAATCCATCACCTCGACCTAAAAAAAACGCGAGAGAGTTAATGGAAGGTGAAAACACCCATAGGCTATTTTTAAATGGTGTTAACAGTCCATGAAGTGGTTTAAAATTTTCAAATTGTGACCCTTGATCTTCCTGATTCTCCATTTATCATCGTTACAGAGGCTCTTGGATTAGATAAGGAGTTAACTGTTCTCATCAACTAACAGATCTGTTAATGGTACGAGCAAACTGGTTTACCTTCTCTTTTGTTTCCAGGGTATCCAAACCCAGTCTCTGTCTCAGCTCTTCATTTTCACTCATAAGATCACTCGTCTTCTCTCGTAACAGACTGTTCTCAACATGAAGTTGCTCATTCTATGGGGAAATGGTAAGTCTTTAAAAAAAATCCAGGACGACAAAAGAGATATATCAGATGAAAACGACATTGAAAAGTACCTCAAGCTCCAATTCCAAAACCTGCTGCTCCAACTCTCCCATTTTAGCCTTTTTTCTGTCTCTTGCTGTCTGTGCAGCAACTCTGTTCTTCAGTTTCCTAGAAATAAAAAAATTGAATACATTTTTTGTAAAAAAAATAAAAGTAAAAAGATGTATCTGGGAACAGCTCATCTGTCTTGTACGTTTTAACTTTAATGTTATAGGTTTACACTTTACACAAATCTATTTTATAATATTACATTTTATATTCATTTAATTTGAACCCATTTTGTCATGTCAGACGTTGAAAGAAACAGCGCATGCGCAGTCCGCGCCACAACCCTGCCACGCAAGCAGATGTGGCTATTGACTCAGAGGGGGAGGAACTGACCGGCAAACCCCACAGATCTTGGCTGAGATTTGAATTCTTCCATATGGAAGGTTCAAATGGGGTTATTGCTTATCCTTTTTGGCTGACATATTCATAAGTATGTGTATAAAGCACTTTAACGTATACCATCAAGTAAAGAAAAAAGGTTTAACGTAAATGCATAACTGACAGGATTAAAAACAAGGCACGTGATATTAAATGCCCAGAGCATTCTCACCTTCGAAGTGCTTTCTCTTCTGGGTTCAGATGTGTGAGTCTCTGCCTCTTACGCATCGGTGGTCCAGAATTGTTGGAGTCGGAGTCAGAAGAGGGCTGGTTAGGCAACATGACAGATATGGACCGGCTATATCCGCCGTGTGTTGCGCCGGGCGAAGCGCTCTGTTTCCCCGATATGAGGAGGACTTTGTGGGCCCCTCCGGCACCTGCTGTGACTACAACCATATTTCCTGCGCAAAAATCCTTTTAGGTGTATTTTAGGGGTGGGAAAATATCCGAAAATCGTCTTATTTCGCCGTGTTTCTTCCACCCTGTGATCTCTGAAAACTGAAGAAGTGGAAGCGCTTGCGTTCTTTTTCTACAGTCGTGGTACAACGCGATTGGCTGGTGGGCGCGACGACGTCACTGTACGTCAGTTCTTCCTTGGTTAGTTTAGCTGATGTAAGTTTCTAGTTTATATCGAAGCCCAAATATCCCCAATTCCTGTTTGTCAACAACTGAGATCATGAAAGAGCAGAAAATTCCTATGTAGGCTAGTTGTATTAAAAGCAAACTCAAGTACCTAAATATACTGCAATGTTTTTTATTATTTTTAAAAGCCTATTAAAATATAATATTATTCTTTAAATGTAATGTCAAATGTTGATCTTAAAAAAACTTTCCATTTAGAGTTTATTCAAAATTGGATTTACATTTTCAATTGATTTGGAAATTATATAAAATGCTCAAGATCAATCTTGGTTTTAGTCACTTTATTTCACTGACTTTTTAATGGGCTGTAGCCTATTTACACCCAACAAACACAAAATAAAATAGTTCAACCAAATATTAATATTTATTTTCTAATAGCCTAACTGTTTTGGCTTTAAAATGCACTGCAGTGTATTGCGAGAAAATGACGTGAATTTCAGCTTTTATACATCTGATTGCATCATCTCATTAGGAAACAAGATCAATTGGTGAAAACCTCTTTCAGCTTTGTTTCAAATGCTTGGAGCCATTCCATTTAAAGTATGTTACATAGCTTCAGTTGAAACAGGCTCGTTGGCAAACATTTACTTGAGTGAAGACTATCAAGATATCGGTATGTGTTTTAAAAGAACAGATGAACAAAGGAGAAATTACAAGACGTTTCGTGTCCTAAAACCCCTCAGGAGAGAATAGGCAAAATTGGTTTTCCTGTTTGGACAGCCTAAATTTGCATTGAGTCCACGGTTTGTCTGAAAAATATTTTTACATGAAATCTGCATATGCTTGTAATTACTTTTGAATTGAGTTGACTTGTGATAAAGTCCAAAGAATGATGACCTAATTGTTCAATGTAGTCTTTAGCAAAACCTCTAAATCTGGTCATTTTTGGATTTGCATACAAAAATTATATATTATGGCTTTATTCTCATTACAAACTTCCATAATTCCGAACTTATTGAATGGCCTTAAAAGGGTACTATCTTCAGGTGGTCCCTGCATTCATCCTGTAACAGTGGAGGGATTGTGTGTATAAAAGGTGTAGCCCTGGGTAACAATCTTTAAATGTAAAGTCTGTCACCTTAACTACTTTACGTCTGTGTGGAGAGCAAACATCGTCTGTTTACCTTCCACCCTTCTAACTCTTCAATCAACATAGTAAATCGAGATGTATAATTTAGCACTATTGTTCTTAACATTTTGATGCTTTGCATAATCGCAAATTAAAGTTTGAAATCTTCAAAATTACAAATCAGACAAAATAAGAATTGCAAAATATTGTAAGATATTAAACAATAAAGCAGAGACACATATATTGTTTGTCCAACTTTTTTGATAAATTTTTCTTTATCATGGGACATCACACTTTAAAAGTTGTGACAAGATACAAAAAATGTATTGACCAGGTATTGGACCTATAATATATATTGCCTTTACATTAATATAAATTCTATCTTATAAGAACAAAACTGCTACTCTTTGGTATTGTGTTGTATTTTGTTTATTTTGTTAGGGTGTAACATTTACATTAACATAAGTGAGTTAGCCGATGCTTTTATCCGAAGACACTTACATGTATGTAATGTCGAAAGGAAAAAGGGAAATGAAACCTAAACTATTGGACTCAGTCACTTCTTGTGCAGTAAACCGTTTCCTTGTTAAACCTCTTATAGGGACAGTCCTCTCTAAAGCAGTCTCATGTTAAGTGCACTACTCAAGAACGCAATGGTTATAGAGAAACTGTGATCATCTATCTCTCTTATGTCATGGAGGGTTTCTTTATGGAATTAATCCAACAGCAGATCATTAGGACCATTAAAGTTTATCAAAGCTCTATATAACATGTACTTGCCTTCTAACATGTTTCTAGTCCATCCAGAAAGTACCACGGATAAACCATAGAGCACAAATATTCTCATTATGTTATTTTTCCAAATCTACTACTTTGAACTCCCTGTGCCTGATTTCTCTATTTTGTAATGATGATTCATTAGCGCTTTTCATTTGTGCATTCAGTAACATTTTGTGTTTGAGCAGAGTGAGATGTGAAGTAACATGTGGGTTGGCAGATGGACTCGAGGATGATGAAACCAACCACCAATTCCAGTGACTGGCGGCAAAGTTGTTGTGACATTTCGCTTACAAAGTTTGCCAATATTTGTTGGGTTAAACTGACCGTAGAAGACATTAAAATGCTGTTCCAGTGCTGGCAACATAATTAGCATGAATTAGCATTACAATGTATCCCTCAAAGCACTTGTCTGCTCGACTGCGCTTGCAATCCTAAAAATAAAACAGTGCTTAACCTCTGAAATTCCCATTATACTATTTCAGTTTCTTTATCTCACTTAATTTACATATGACTTACAGTTCATCTTTCTTACCAAAGTAACATCTGTAAAAATCTAACTGAACATCCCCTATGACATTTATGTCTTTACTTTGCTGGAACAACTATAATGCTATTTAACACTTGACATCAATGAGATTAAATAGAAAACAATTGGAAACTTTTGCTTAAATTTCCTGTTGCTCAGATTTTCTCCAGAGAACAAGACCCAGGATTCTCTCACATTCGAGTTTCAAGAGAGATCTCAACAGTGTCACAAACTGGACTTGGACTTGCCAAGTTTGCAACCTAAAGTCAATATAATTAAAGATTTCAATATGAATTTCAATAAACCCAAATCCATTTTTATTCAATTTAAACAAATCCAGATTATTTTAACACTACAATCAACGTTCATCACACCCCTCTCTACCTTTCTTAAGCGATTTTAGGAGAACAATATTAAGTTCTTAAATGCACAACGATTGTAAATTGTCTCATAGCTGTGCTGTCATAGCATTAAGTGGGGGAAGAATGTGGAAGACAGGAACGAATAGTTTAACAGGTATGTAAGGTTAAATTATCTTAACACACGTTCTGTCACTTTAACGCTGTCTTGCATGATCACTTGCTAGCTAGCAAGATTACAGAATAAACAGGGAGACTTCAGTTAGGGTGTGGCTTTTTAACTATTGTTTTGGGAGTGTTATATTGTGGGGATAATGGAGCGTTGAAGGTCACACCCATTCACATACACACATCGGGCAGAATCCAGCTGGTTTACTCTCAAGCTTTTTACGGTGTTTACCAATCCCCACGTTACACTTCACTGTGTGTACTGTGGACCACCTGTTCCTTTCCCATCCATAGAGAATGCAGACGTAGTAGCAAAACATGTACGTAGAGAATGCACGCAAACCTGGATAACAGCTTTTTTCAATCATTTTTTCATCAGTTTCACCAGAATCTCAATGTCATGTTTCAAAACTATAGACACAAAACTCTAAACAGTCATTACTTTTAATACAGGTTATCGAGTGTTCAAAACCTTGCACGTTGCATTCATATCTGTAAATAAGACTTTCATTTACAGAATAACTTGTTCAAATAACTATTATATCATTAAATATTATATGAACATTACTTTAGATCATCCACACACGAGAAATCCATAGTTTCATTGTGTAGTTGTTAGTACAATCGAATACAGTTGTATAAAATGACTATAGGTTTCATTATGGTTTTACAAGTACTTATCATACAATAGAACTAGACAAAAGTAGTATAGACAAAGGAAGTCATTGAACAAAAAATAAGTTTATTACAGTAATGAAACAACATTACGGTAATGAAACAATAATGAAACAAATATTTTTTTCCGGAAATGGAATACTTAAAAATTTTCAAAAGCAACACTACACAACAGGAAAATGTCATCAGGAGTGCTCTTCACTACACGTCTATGATTTTATCAAGCCTTACTTTTGGGTTTGGCCACAGGTTCTCATCCACATCGCACTGGATGTTTTCATTAGCTAGACATCTAGGGATAAATCATCATTCATGGCCGGGAGTAGAGTGACTTGTTCTAGAGATGTGCCTATCATATACCCTCCTCCAAGAATTCCTATATTGGGTTTAGGAAAGGGGAGTATAGCGGTAAATACAATGCGTCAAATTTTAATTGGGCCAGAAACCATGTTGAAACTGAACATTGTACCAGGCGATTACATAGGTCACACCATGAGCTATACAGACCTGATTAAGCTCATCAAGGAAGTCTACAAGAAGAGGTGCATTAGAAGACCCAACAAGAGGTCTACTCTACCTCCTACCACACTATAAGATATAGCTTAATGTCCAAGCTTTGCTACCGGATTTCTTTAAGGCAAATATCATCTCTGGCCGGAACTAAATAGACCACAGCCTGCTTATGTTGGTCAGTCAAAATTTTGCTTCTGCCACCTCTATTTGGTCTAGTCCTTATTCTGCAGGGGGAAAGTCACACAAAGAACAAATTTACAGTAATCACATTACATACTGTGGTACACAATGCATGCTGTCATTTGACAGTTGAAAGATGCTTAATGTTACAGTAAGTGCATTCTAGAGAATTACTGGTTCTAATTCCGGAAAGTTCTGATGATTGAGGCCACAGTTGATCTTCTGAGACTTGGTTGAATTGTTGTAGCTGCCTCACTCATTGTCATGGCGTGATTAATGACATAGTCTACAACAATAGCTTTGATTTCATTAGAAACCCAATGCTGTTGCCGCCGATGTCCAGGTCTGTCCTTCACCCACTCCTCTCAGACGAGGCCTATGACCACCCCTCTGGCGAAGCCCATGACCATCTCCCAGAAGGAATGCTTGTCCCCTTTCATTTCTTTGACCACCATGAAGTCCTTGTCTTCCATTTCCCATTGCTGGCTCATTGGTTTCAAAATGTGCATTTTGATCATTGGTTGTGAATTTTATGTCAGTAGTTTTGAAAAATGACATCAAGGTTCTGAAATTGGGGACAAAATGTTTGAATTTTTTTTTAATAATTATTATTATTTTTCTGTGGTTCTGTGGTAAGAGTATGGCGGATGACGCTAGCAACGCCAAGGTCATGGGTTCGATTCAAGAGATTGTGCATACTCAGAAACAAATGTATGGTATAATGCAATGGTAAGGCCAAAGTATGGTCCATACCTCTGCGTCCGCGCACCGTCCGCATAATGCAGTTGTCGTCATCAGAAGGGTCCGTGGTCATCCACGTGCATCCCATTTTTTGAGACCGCGCGGACGTACCGTGAAAAACAGCGCATGCACTAAAAAGTGCACTAGTCCACTAGGGTTCAATAAACACACAATACTGTCTTCCCCTCTTTCTCTTATTTTCCTCTTCCTCCAAGAACAATAAGCGAAGAAGCATATTTTTTCGATCCTCGCTGGTTGCTGTTCCATCTTTATCTCTGTCGTCTGCAATGGAGTGGCAACTCTCTCTATCATTGATTTGCAGTAAGCCTGTGAATAATGCAGCTCAGTGCTGCCCACTGACGGTCTTGTCATGAGTCCGTTATCATGTCTATTCTTGGTCTTGGGGCGGAGTCATGGCATTGCCTTAGGTTGTGCGTGGAGGGAGAGATAGTGATCCTATCAGCTTGCTATACTCTCTCTCTGGTCTGCGTCTTTGTTCCCGCCATCTCGTTTCCTCGTTAGCTTTCCTTGAGTTTTCATCCCTATCCCCTGCCACGGACACGAACGCTGAAAGTGAAGTCTAACAGGGCCTTTGGTCCCTTTGGATAAAAATGTCTGCCAAATGCATGAAAAAATTTAAATGTAATGTAAATATTATTGAACTCTATGATATTAACACTTCATTGAAGAAGTCATTAATGTTCTCACCACCACATTATCATCCTTTTCTTACAACTACAGTCGTTAAAATATGGTTACTGTAGCAAAACAATGGTTAATGTGTTTACCATGGTTTAATTCTTAGAACCATGTTTTGTGGTTTATTTGTAGTATTCTTTGTAGTAAATTGACCATGCTTCTTTTTCACAAACGGTTAGCTTGAAAGGCCTAGTCAAGGCCTTTTACCCATAAAAAATTACAGATGTGCTAATGTTTGGTTTAATTATGACTGATACATGTGTTTTGTATTCTATAATTGCATTCTTGCACATTTTATTTTTGTCACAGACTTACTGAAGTAACAATTGGGTGAACCATCTAAAGTAATGCTGTGATGACATTTATCTCTGATCAAACGGATCAGGGTAGTGGATGGTTTTTTTCTACTTTATCTGGAAAAATGATTATTAGCATTTCCATTTGTTTTGAATACTGACAATAGATTAATCTCTTAGAGAACTATCTGAAGGTTTTACATAGACATAACTCTTGGTTAATCTGACCTTTGAAATATTTTTTCAGTCAACAATCAGCTTTGTCAAAAGATGTTTTGCAACTGCTAAAATCTTTGAAGCAATTTAACTGTCAACTTTGCAACAACAAAAATATTTTACAAAAATATATTGTACATTTTTTTTAATGATCAGACCGGTGTTCACATTTTTGTAGCTAAGTTAAAGGACCCAGTCTACGGCTGTTTTGGAGGCTTCGATTATGGTTTTTGGATGTTAAACAATCGATTTTCATGTGTCTAATTTAAAAAAACGCTTTGTATTTCACATATTTCAAGTCTATTGTTCATCACTGTCCCACTTCTAACAAGACGACTGGATTTTTTCCAGTCTATATAAACTCCCTCCTTCCGAAATGCTCTGATTGGTAAAGCCAAGCTGTTGTGATTGGTTGGTGCCCCTCTCATGTGTATTCATAAACTTTGGCTCTTAGAAATAAATAGTAACAAGGGCGTCAACTTCCCTTTATCAGGTAAAAACATGCGGATCGATTGAAGTGTGACGGATGTCTATTAGTGCATGAGCAAACATCAATCTTAACAAGATTATTTTTCTACTATGGTGAGGGAAATGACACCGGACCGAATGGCGTCAGACCGGTTATATTTAATAATACAAATAACAGAAGCGTTAGTTTTGCTTTTTTATATTGGACCCGAGTTGGATAATTAAACAAGCAGATTGACCAGGAGACATTTGCAAGCAGGACTTCAGCGTATTTTTTATTGAAGTGTATAAGAGGTAAGCGCATGCACACAATATCAGTGTATTACAAAGAACAACTTTATTTATTTTGAATTAAATAAAGTTAGCGTGCTAACTATTGAAAAATATCCCATGCAGATCATTGGATATTATCATCATGAGATAAGGTCTTTCTTGTTGTATAAGTTTGTTGTGTGAATTAACCCAAATTTCACAAGCGGGATCATGCTTACAGTCAGTGTGCCGTAATTGTGGTGTTGTCAGTATCGGCCTGTTGCTGGCAGATAAGCTGTCCTTTGTTTGTAGAAGGGCTGACAGTGTTGGGTCTTTGTTGTTCAGAGCCATTCAACCACCTCACCCCCCCAAACCGAAGTCTGCCTGCGAAAACAACAACAATATCGACCCCAAAACAACAACTCTCACGTTTACTGCACAGGCTTGGCAATAGACAACTTCTACCGGGGGGTGTGAAGGCAGAGTGTCCAATATTCACTTTAAGTTTTAGATGATTGAGAGATCAAAGAAAAACTGTTCATGGGCGATACATTTCAACAGAAAATTGTGAGTTGGGAAATGTAACGCTAATCCTACTTTGCAGAAATTATGTGGTGAAGTGCAGCTTTCCTGTAGTTCAGTGGTAAGAGGATGGTGCTAGCAACACTGTGGTGATGGGTTCGATCCCAGGTATTACCCATACCTCGAAACAATTGTGGAGTATAATGCAATGCAAGTCGCTTTGGATAAAAGCATCTGAAAAATGTGTAAATGTAGTGCCAGAATGTTAATATTTCTTAGAATAGCGATAATAGAATTGCCAGTTGTTGTTTTACAACTGTAATGGGAAAAAAAATTGCAATAAATTTGTTTTCGGCAAAGACACATTGTCAACATTAAATGGAAATCCGGTAGGCCACAGTTTAGAACTTCTATGCAAGCTCAGGATGTCACCATGGTTACGTTTCCGTTCTCATGAAAGGCATTTTAATGGGAATATAGTCTGTTCACTATTTACCTGCTATCTGGATGTTTTGTCGTGCACTGAATTGCCCTGAATTTACAGGAAAGTTTAAGTATGAATAATACATAGTGTTCTCATGTGTCGATTAGCCACCTTTGCTTTGTTGGCAGTGGGGTGTTTTTTTCCATCTTCTCCCTGGATGCTTCGCATTTAAAAGGTTGAGATTTTCCCCTCTTAAGCAATAGACTCACAGTGCAAACAAAAGCAGATCACAGACTCGGAGGTGAGAGATGCTCCTGGTTCACCAATAAATGTAGTTTCACGGTGCCACCACCACAAGTTTATTTGTTACATACAAAACCATACATAGTACGAGAATAAGTGAAATGCTTTTTTCGACTGTCCGAATAGAGCAGAAAGAAGATAGGAAAGGAAGGAAGGCTAACTATATATAAACAATATATAAATATAAATAGTGGAATGGAGTGGGGATGTGTCCCTGTAAAATGCAGGTGCTGAGCAATATATATATATATATATTTATATTTATATCTGAGGTTTTAATTATCACATTCAGAGATCACATCATCACACTTATATTCTCAGTTTCTGCATTTATTTCTCCAAATTTTTATATAGGCCCACTCTTGAAAACAAAGGTCACAAAAGGTTGTTTGTCATGAAGTGCGGTTCCAAGAATATTTAACATCCACAGTATCTTTCTGTGCAGAAGAGAATTTGTAAAAAAAGGACCTTTTCATTTTCAAGAACCTTTGATTAAAAAGTCTGCCTCAAATTTTTAAGCACAATCAAATTGTCTTAACAAGTCATTTCAACTTAATATTTTAGTTAGAAATATTATTTATTAATAAATGTTTTATGTTACTCTATGATTAAATAACCAAGCAATTTCAATTTATTTTTAGGTAATTAAAATAGTGCATAATGTAAGTCAGACAAAAAATAAATAGCAAAGAACACTTTTTTGTAGTCTACTCAATTTTTACATGCGCAGACAAGTTACTGTCATCTGGCGGAAAAACAAGGAATCACACTTTGTTTATAGGTGCGATTTGGAAAAGGAGGGCACACCAACTGTTGAAGGGCAGTTAACACAACAGCGTAACAAAATGTATTTTTCACCCCAAAAGTATTGAGGTGAATCAAAATGTTAAATAGTGATTGCAACGTGGAAACGTTTTCTTTTAAAAGAGAATGTTACAGGATCTAATTGTCTTCATTAATTTACTGTGAATGGTGTCAAAAAGTATTTTGATGTTCACTGCTTGAAAACAGTTTATAATTTATATATGGTCAAAATATATATGATATTGTATTAATGGGTCTTATAACCAACACAAGAATAGCTCTGTGTTTGAAGTTCGGTTTATTTTGAGCTCGTCACTGTTATGTCTAAGTGTAATGTCAATGTGCAGAACTTATTCTCTGGAGATGCTGCTCAGATGAAAAAAACAATGAGGTTGAAAATAAAATATGTGCACTGTGAAGAATGTACCAAGTGGTAAATTCACAGGGCCTCACAGATGGTTTTGTTTTCAGTATATGCTTTGCGCCCTCTTGTGGTGAATTAGATCAGATTTCCTGCTAGACCTAAAACAACCTTTGCACATGCATGTATAGTTTAAAACGTTAAGCTCTTTATGATATGATGTGAAAATGTAATTCATGAATAAATCTCCACTGCCTCATTTGCCAGAAGTTGCTTTTGAGTAACCACCTCCAACTCTGGATTCAGTTCTACTGGGTTCTACCTCTGTTGCACAAAACAATGGCTCATGTGAACACTTTGTAACTATTAAGTCTTTTTCCTGCAATAAATAGTTTGTTGTGACGTTAGTAAATGTTAATAATGTTAGATGATGTGTTGAGTGTTCTCCAGTATTCTTATAGTGTGTATTTACTACAGTTTATTCTACTGTATATTTTCAGTATACAATATTTCCATTTATACTTCTAATGTGTTGTAATTTCACTTATATGCCTAGGAAGGAATAGAAGCTTTTAAAACGGTCAGCATATGTTTCCATTCAAGCCAGGAAAACCCAAAAGAGCTCCCAGAATTTTGAAACGCCTGATGAGTCTAAAGCATGACAATTATCTACATCAACTTTCACATGGCGCTGGAACTGAAACTAAAAACATATTAAATGTCCATTATAATAAACTGTTTATTTCTCATTTGCATGTTTCTAGGGGTTAAAGCATCTGCATGAACAAATGTTAATGACGATGAAGATGTAGAAAGTGTCTCTGTTTCTGATTTAGTTTGTTGGTATGTCTCTCTATTTGTGTCCTTTTTAACTTTTTTCCCCTTAGCTTCAAAATTTTCAGGGACTTTTATGTCCACCATAACATGATCAGAGTAAGATCTCACTCTTTTGATCCACACCTCTGTTTCTTATTGGGTCCCCTCCGAGTTCTCCTCCAAGACTGCAAGGAAATTTAGATACTTTTAGCATAAATGTGGAGGAATCTACATTTCAAAGCAATTCGCCCCTATAGGAAATTCCACTCTGAACAGTAGACATACAATCTCCCGGGAAATCGTATCCACTTTACAAGATGGCAATTCTGTAAGACCTAATTTGTACGTTTAAGTACGTTTTGCTTTCGTGGCAGTGACATAAGGTTTAGGTGTGGGGTTAGGGGAGAGGATTCAATATTGTGTTTTTCTAATAATCATACGATTTTCATCATACGAATTCATATTAATTAGTCACCTTGTAAAATAATTAGGAATTCTTTTGAAATCAGTTAGGCCACTGCATACTTTTGTGTTTTCATAAAATGGGTTATTTCAGAGTTTTTCAAGTTATTCTTTATAGGTTTGTTGGTTTAATCTTTTGCCAACTAGATGTACATGTTTGAATATGTAAGGGCTGCTCGCCTATGCAAAACTCATCGGCATTAATCCTAGTGTGAAGGTGTGGTTGCCATGGCATTGCTATGCAGTTGCTAAAGTGTTCTGAATAGTTTTAACCATTTTCTGTGGTTGCTTTAGATTATTGTTTAGGTGGGATGTGATGGATTACTGGCCCGAGTCAAAATAAACCATCTCAAAATATCTCTCCTATATGCTACTGTAGAGGTCACATCTTAATGTATGTGTTCAATATGTTCACATACAATATGTAATTAAGGAGTTTTATCTTTTACAGAGTATGAGATAAATACATATGCCAAAAAATATTTGAATGACACAACAATAAAATAAAAAAGAAAATAAATTATCAAACATACTGAGAAATAATTGAAAATACACCACGAAGCAATGACTTTAAAATGTGTAATGCAACATTCGAGTAAGACTGTGTGATTTATTTCTAAATCTCCTGTTCTGTGATCAAAAGGCCTGTCTAAAGCAGACTTTTTCTAAATGCTCTCATCCATTCCAACATAATGCCAGCTTGGGTTACTATTAATACCAGAGAAGCCATTTTGCATGTGTGCAATGTACACAATGCTCTGGGAAACGTGTTTGTAAATCAGATTCCACCACTATGAATTGCTCCTTTGATGAAGCACTGGTGACGTGATCCTCTAATGAAGAAAAGAGACGATGAGGAGGCCCAAAGTTTTCGTCTGTTAATCACAACACTGCAGTCTATTATTACATAAAGCAATTAAGAGGCCTCTGGACACCCTCGGAAATGTTTCTAGCACTAACTCTGTGAGACAGAGAGCACTTGTGACATGTTGTCACCTTCATGGTTTGATTTGTTCATAAATCTCTGCCTACTCTTAATTCTAATAGTTTTTATGACAAACACAATAATAAACCTTTAGACGATTACCATTGGAAAATAACTGATGATGGGTGTTTTGGGCCTTGTTACAGATTTAATGATGTTCTACTTGTTCCCATCCTCCAGAACATCCCATCAATAGCACCATACTCAACACATTATCAATAGAAACTTAATTTTTTTCATTAATATCATTACAGTTCTCATTATAATTGTTAAAAAACTCAATCTGTAATGAATCTGTACACATACACATAGAAATTAACCTGCTATTCCCATGTGGCCTTTGGATGTTAATGCCTATTTACCTATATGTATACAGAATCCTTTTCTCGTTTGGCTCTCAGCGGAGGCGGTCGCATTTTCTCACTCCCCGTCCTTGCCCTTATTTTCCCTGCTCTTTGTCTCTTGTCTCGTCTCGTCTCATCAATTGAGAGACTCTCTCTGCACTGCCCTCCAAACTTGGAAAATTATGGATTCGATCAACTGGTCTCTCAACGCAATTGACACCATTTTCTCGACGAGGAAACTGGGTTCGGGGGAACCCGTATGACCTGACGGAAAGTTTGCAGACCGGCTCTCAGCGGAGGCGGTCGCATTTTCTCACTCCCCGTCCTTGCCCTTATTTTCCCTGCTCTTTGTCTCTTGTCTCGTCTCGTCTCATCTATTGAGAGACTCTCTCTGCACTGCCCTCCAAACTTCGAAAATTATGGATTTGATCAACTGGTCTCTCAACGCAATTGACACCATTGTCTCGACAAGGAAACTGGGTTCGGGGGAACCCGTATGACCTGACGGAAAGTTCGCAGCTGGCTACACGATGGACGGGTGGCGGATCGTGTGTCTGGCGGCTCTTTCAGATGAGGACATCGAAGATATCTACCTATTCGGAACCATAATAACAGGTCTTTTGCTGATTGGATTAGGCTTTGCCCTGGGTTATCGAAAAATTCATAAAACGGGAACAGCTGTCCAAAGCCTCACAATGCTACCCGTATCGATTGAAGCTGTGGGAAGAGCGGTCAGCATTGAGACTGAGACTATTAACCGAAATATGGTTGTTATCAAGGAGATTCTAACAGCTTTGGGAAGGAAAATTGACTATATCGGAGATCAGAACCACAATTGACAATGAGGGTTGCTGTGACATATTGGAATTGGAGTTTCCCGACTAAACAAATCACAATCTTATCTTTTCGGCTCCCCGGATCCAGAAACGGCCTTGGACAAATTAACCCTATGAGAGCACTGCAGCTAGACGCTCTTGCGTTCCTCCCCCACTCTAAAGACTCAGAACTATCGCACACATACACACACACAGACTTTTGGACCTTATCAGAACTATCACACACACACAGACTTTTGGCGCTCCCACTCCTCCGTAGCTTTGAACCGCCACCCTGACAAGCGGGTCTGTGAACGGTGCCGTAATGACACTGGACCGGATGGCTGCTTGCCGGAGCTGGATTATCTTACCCTGTTGCAAGTCTTGTCTATGGTGTGTTATGTGTATCTGGTTTTTTTTTTCCACTTCCCTCATGTTTGCTGTATTCTTCTTCTTAAATCCATTTCGTTACACTACTTGTTATATGTGTGATGACAATAAATTGAATCCAATCCAATCCAATCCAAGAATACAGACTCATTCTATACAATTCAAGACATTATTATAAAACAGATAAATCCGGTTCTTGACTGTTATTGGTTAAGTCGCGTTCAAAGTCGATTACATTACTTGCATACATTTGTCACCTCAGTTCAGCGTTGTGTATATGTTATTATTACTTGGCAACCACTTTGTTGAATAATTTGTGAAGAATTATATTGTTTGGCGGAAGAATAATATTTTTATCAATACCCTGCTAAAGAAAAAATATCCCTGCCCAATCACAACAAAAATGTACTGGACTATAATTGAAATGAATTGATTTTGATGGAAACAATGGTGGTGTCTACTACAATATGTGATGGATCTGGTAAATTCATCATATTGGAATAATACTAAAAACACACTACAAAGAGGACTTCTGAAATGGTCTTAATGGAAAAAGCCAATGGTTCATATTGTTTTTTTTCAATGCAAACCATTGTAATTTCTCTGATGGTTTCTATTGGGCTTCTATTGATTTTTCCTGCAGGCTAGACTATCGTTGAAGAGCGTTTATTTTAGCCAATAAATTATAGCCTATTATTACCCTTTTTTTTTCAGTGGGTTTTACAAATTCCAATGAAAAGCGTTTTAAAAGTTCTTGTCAACTTTGACAACACAGTATTTAAACATTTAAACAGTAGACCTACAGTGTTTTTTCCATTTCCTGAAAAACAGCAAATTTGGACAGCGGCGATTTATGGAATAACTGCTGATCAATAAATTACGGCAATTAGGCATTTATTACTGACTAGTAATCTGGCTCTCAACAACACACAAACTTAACTGAGAGTGCAGAGCAAAAGCTCTTTCACGGATATCATTTGTTATTATCAATATCTTCCACAGGTGATCACCCTGTTGCGTATAGAATAAAGTACGTTCTTCTGAACACCACTAGAGGGCACAACTCAATTGAATTGCCGGAACGCAAACGCCGCACTTGGTACATCGGTCTCTTCCATACAAATAGAAACACACCACTTACATACTATCACAACCAAATGCAACCTTGCAACCTCGATGGTAGTCAAGTCTTCGTGATGGGTGGGCAGGGATTTATTTGACCATGGTTTGACATAAAACAAAGTTGCATAAAATAGATAAATTGATCAAATTGTTTTTTTATGTTTGGACATACGGAAAAAGTTGCTTTTTATTGCAGAGTAACAAACACGAAGAGGGAAAATAGATATCTCAAATATGTTGCAATAGGATAGAACATCAAAGGAAAATAAACATTGATTTACGTAAAGAGCAAAAGGCCAGTTTGCATGTAATTTAAATATCAAAATACTTTCAAAAGTCATGTAGCCTACTGATGATGAAAATGTTTTGATATTCTGTTCAGTTCTGGTGTTTGCTTTGTTTTAGGTAATCATCCATATGTTATGTTGATTCTTGACCATAAACACACATCTCCTTTGTTTGGAACAAAAACACTATTGTATTCTGAATTCTCAGAACAATGAAAACAGTGTGGGTTCTTTGTTTATCAAGCCTAAAGGGCATGCACACAATTTCACATAGAAATGATACTGAGGGATATGAAACATGCCTGTTTTATGATTGTTTAACATTACAGGCACTTAACCTATTAGGGCTCACTTTAAGATCGGTCATTATTCTCTTTGTTATTTTTACAACATGCAACACTTATAAGTGATCATAGAATGGACACTTACTTGTTCAGGAATGAAAGAAGATATCAATTTGAATATTCAGTGCTTCTATGGTGATATAACCTTATAACAATGGATGAGTGACTTGCAAACTGTGGAACTCCGAGCTCAGTAGAAAACGGAGTGAAAAACTGATTAAAACAATATTTTTATAACTTACACCATAGAATACATATAGGGTCGTCCTACTCATTATCATTTACCTCCCACATCAATGACATCATTATCTGAACCTTGATCCGTGAATAATTTGCAAGCTGTAGGCAAACCTGCCTTTTTAGAATTCTGCAAGCTCTTTTGGGTTTTCCTGCTTTGAAGCAGAACATATGTTGGCCATTTTAGGATCCGTTGTTTCGTCCTGATGCATTCCTGACCTTGAGGAGCTGTACAGTTGGTTTTTATAAAGTCAAAGTCTTCAAAAAGTCTCTGAGGCCATGTTGCCTTTTAAATATTTTTGTATAATATCGCATGCAAATGTGAATTTATACTAACTGGTTAAATATTGTCTGCAAGGATCAAGCATATACCACACACTACAACTTAATAAGTCAAAACAACCCTTAAGAACACATAAATGCTGTTCAAATGCTAATACACATGTATAGGTTGTAAGTGATATGTCCATGAAATATATCATTTTATTTTTTTGGATCTGATACTTTATACACAATATTATGTGCAAATTTCACTTCCATAAACGTTATAGGCCTAGAGGTCTTTTTTAACATTTCTGTTATTTGGCGACAACTTTAACATGAGGACATTTACAGGAATTGCTGGTAAATGGGCTCATTCATGTTCTCAAGAAATACTGAAGCTTAAATGTTTACAAATGAATAAAACCAAACTCCAGCGCCTTCACTTTTATTTTCATGCAATGTTTGTTGAATGGTCCCCTTGCCAAAGTTTACTTTCAAAATGCACGCTTAACCAAGAGATGCTTGGGAAAATAAACATATTTTACATGTAAACCCGAGCTTTCTCAGATGAGACCAATCCAGTCCAAAGTGATTACAAAGAAGTGCACTTTGCTGTGAGTTCAAGGTCAAATCTTTGAATACTTCAAAGGTTCTTTATTTTTAAAGTGTTGAGGGACCATATAACTTGCCTCATTCCTCATGTGAATGAAAGAAAAGATCAAAACCTTCAATTTCTGTTTTCATGTATGCCTGGGGGAATTTTGTTAATCAAAAAGTCCTGCACAGAAACAAGAAAGCAACTTAACCCTCTTTTCAATTCAGATCAACTTCACTGTCTTTATGTTTGTGTTACAGAGACCCCAATGACTAAACCGTAAACACAGAAACAGTGACTATAACATAGCCTAAACCAGCTTCTTCAGATTCATCACCAGAAAACACATATCAAATAAAAACACAACTCTTGTATGTACACCAACAAGAGACGTTTAGCAGGTTTGTGAAAAATTATGTTATAGGCCTACCTGTGATATTAGGTCCACACACATTGATATTTCACGTACAGATGTGGTGTGCCTTACAAAAACTGATTATGGTTTAACCAAAGCAACTAAGTTTTATTGGTAGTAAAAACTGTATTAACAACACATTTTTAATTTACTGTTGTCTGACCACAATAACCAAAGCTTAAGCATAGTATTTGTAACAAAACTATGTTAATGTGATAAGTATGCCAAAAGAACAGTTAGTATACTTTTATAATAAACCTAAGGTACATTTTATTAAATTGACAAATTTAGGGAATAAATTGGTTAAGGTATATCGTCTGATTTTGTAAGTTCTGTCAAAAGAAAAAGGGAACTCTTTCACGGTGACAAGCTTGAAAAGCGGTATGTAAAGTGCATAAGATGAGCCCATGATTGCTGTTGGCATAGGTGAAATGAACCCAATTGAAATCTAAATTGTTTTGAGAAGGTGTGTAATTCTCTTTAAGGTAGTTCATTCAAAGTTCAACAAGTTCCCTCAAAGTAGCCTAATTACAGCCGAGTAAAATTTGCAACAACCTTCCAGCAAAAATAACAAAAAGGTTTTGTGAATGTTGCGCACATAACGGAACAATTTCAGCATTTAACTTTAAAGTTACAAACACGCACCCAAATTTCAGCACATGAATAACGCGAACAACGTCGCTCCTCCTTAACGATCCAGTAGGGTCAGGAACATCGGTGGGCGGGGTTAACCCTTTGTAGGGAGAAAAAAAATAAGGAATCACGTGTTCCCAGATCAAAGGCATCTGTTCCGTAGAGAGAGCGCGAGCGGCCAGCTAGGCACAAGCGAGAGCGCGAGCAACGCGATAGTCCTGGCTGCAATGGTGAAATAAGCCACGACACTCTTTTCAAGGACAAAGTTTTATTCTCGATTAATGATTGTTACTCTCATTTCGCAACGTCCACTGCGTTTATTTTCCCACTCTTTCCGCTGTTCGCGTTTTTCGAGAAGAAGCTCGCGCTCTCTCGAGTCTGATTTCTGAATCCTCAATTTTTTGAAGACGCTTGGAAATTATGTTCCGATCGGCGCCTATCCAACCGGCAAGATGATGATTTTTCCGAGAACTGGGTTCGGTCGTGGGGCAGATTCGGTGGTCTTGGTGTTGTTTTGGGTCCTGGGAAGCGTTCTGGCCAAGGATACTGCCTTTGTGGAAGTTGTGCTTTTTGAATCGAGCCCAAATGGTGATTATACCACGTACACGACAGGTCTGCAAGGCAGCTTCTCCCGAGCCGGAGCAACTATCAGCGCCGAGGGCGAGATCGTGCAAGTATGTTTCTTTCCCTATCAATTGCACTTGCGCGAGGTATTGACGCGCTTACCGCGTGTCTGAATTCATTCCGGTGTTGTCCGTTCGCAACTTTAGTTTTTCTTCCCTTTGATGGGGGTGTGGGGTTGCACTTGGGATGGAAGGAGCCCTGCGATATATGCGGTCGCAAAATGGCCACTTGTCTTGCAAAACCTCCAAATCCCTAACATGCCAACCTACTTGCAAAAAGTTACTTTGTTGCGTGGTTTGCATTAGTGGTGATGTAGCCTGCAGGGAAGTAAGAGCATGCAGAATCACAGTCTAACTCAACTTAATGTCATGTGCCATGTCAAAGGTTATCGATACCAATAATTCAACTTCCTAATGTAACGTTAGCCGATGCAGTCAGTGTTATATAATGTCAAACGTGAATGTCCAAACAGAGTATGCATCTAAAAGTTTAGTTGTTGTTGTATAATGCTTGCTTGAATTGTATCTTCAAAATGTGCCAGTAGATATTTGGAGTGTTCATAATATTTTAGTCAAGTTGCATTGTTTAGGAATTGTTTAGGATGCCTCGCACCCCGTGTATGATTTTTAACGCGCACTTAGAAAATGTTGCATTTTCCCTGCTGAAAAAACATCATTAAATATAATAATGGATTTAAGTGAATTTTAATTGGAACTATAATGGTCTCTATTGTGTTGGCGGAATGTTATCTCTAAGATGTGAACCAACAGAACGCCATTCAATCCTACTGTAAGAACACTACAAACACTACATATATTTCGTAGTGGTTTTAATTGTAAACCGCTGGTCGTTCATAATGGATTTATAATGGACAACATTATGATATTGAATTGTTTTATTCAGGAGGGAAATTTGTGCCCAACCTGATTTGTTTAAAGTTTCTTGCATGCGTTCTTTAAACAGGCACCAAAGAGGCAGGCATTGAATGCAATGCCAAGAGGAATAATCTGTCTCTCTAACACTTGCTTAGAGTTGAATGCTACTGGCAGAAGTGTGCTATGTGAAGTCATGAGAGGCTTTGAATAGTGACTGCAATATGAACGTTGTGCATATCTGCATGGTTAAGGGATGCAGATCAAAGCAAACGCCTGTTGCATGCATGCATCTAAATCTCTACAGATTTACTTTTAGGCTTTAGTTTTCTTCCCGTACTGCAAGTGCTTGTCATTTCTGTCCACATATTCATTTTTGTTGACGCTGATGTACTATAGCTGTTTAGGAATTCTATAATGTTTTTCCCTGGAGTTCATACTTCACAGACTAATGCTATTTCTGTTCAGACGTTTACGTTCTAGTCTGTGGTTTTAGTGCACAAAAATATAGGCTTTTACATTTAGGTCTGCTGCGTGTCTGCCCCACAGCATCCGCTGCTGTATGTTTACGAGTGTATAATTAGTAATGTTAGAATGTTCCCGTGTATAAGATAAGTGAGTACCATATTCTTCAAAATGGCAAGTGGTGATCATTATTTTTCAGGGACTGATGTTAAGATCACTTTCTCTTTATGGGCTGAAATGAGAGATTTAGTGGTTTAGATATTTAGACCGGCCATACATTTATCACCGGCCATTTGGCCTGATCTTTGAACAATGCTGATATGTCTGACTAGGGGTGGGCGAACTTGAAAAAAACTCAAATCACGATTTTTTTCTAGATAGATCACGATTCACCATTTATCACGATTCTTCTTCAAGTTGGTTTTAAGACTATTTTGTAAATTAAAGGGGCTACAATACAGCCAAACTATGTCCCCATATAAAAATATACTCTTTACCAATTATATTTTGAAGAATATTTTAATCAAGTTAATATTTAATGCAAGTGCAAGACCATAAATCAGCTGTTAGAAAAAAATTTTGAATTTTGTTTTGCATCTTGTTGCGGCACTCGGAGTAAAGCTGTGGAATGGCCGTGGAGGAAAAATATTTGCGGCTGGGTTTTCGTTACGTGGATCTACGACTGTGAGCAGTCTTTTAAAGCTCTCATTTTCCACAGTCTTTATTGTAATAATGTATTTGGTCAGGTAAAATGCTACCGCGTCAGTTACATCTTTCCAGCGCTTGCTCGTTCTGTCAGACTGAATTCCTTTCTCAAATCCTTCTTTCGCTAAAGTCGTTTGTTTAAGCCTTGTAGTTCCCGGATGCTTGGTTGTACCTGATTTACCCGCATGTGATCCGTTTATAATTTGACTGTCGGTATACTCTTTCGGGCGCTTTCTTTTGAAGTGGTTAAAAAGGTTCGTCGTGTTGCCATCCGATGTGCGAATCTTATCATTGCCACATTTGCAAATAACTGTTGTTTGGACCGTGTCAGTTGGGGAAAACCCAAACCATTTCAATATAACTGATGTAGAATTGTTTTTAGGGACCATCTCTTCCGTGTTTCCCTCCATCGTCACTGACCGCGTCTCTTAATCTAACTGAATTCACAAGCAACGTGTACGAGCTTGTTAACATGGCCCAATCTATCGCAAGGATGTTAACGAAATTCAATAGAACAGCAACGGATATAACATGTCTTGCACTACTATATAGGACGATTTAACGATTATTCCGAAAAAGTGCATCGTGCAGTCATTTTAATCGTTCGCGATCAAATATCGTCATATCGCACACCCCTATGTCGGACCTCAGCTTTATGTCGAGAGGACTTTGAGGTCGGCCATAGTTTCAAGCATGCTTTTACATGGTTTTTGTCACAGAGGCCAAGTTGTATTTCCTGTTGCGGATGTGTTTGTGAAATATTCCTTCAAACGTTATAATCATTGTGCCCATGATGTCTTGGATCTATTGCTTGACTGTTTGTTCTCTGTAATTTTCCAATCACTAAGCCCTGCTGAATACACTTACTGCATGGTTTTTCTTTCAGTTTTGTGTGAGTTTCACATGGAATTGAATGGTGGGAGGTTGAGCTAATATTTTGACTTAAAATTAAAGTTAAACTGGTTAAATTCTGTTGTGAGTGTGGTTGGATATGAACCTGATAAAGTTTTAGGTTTTGAGGTTTGACACAAACTGAGTTTTTAATGTTAGTGAGATTGTTAACCTTAGGCCAGCTTTTTAACCGCAGATAAACAGATTTCTGTTTGCGATTGTTCTTTAGGCTCTTTCTTTATTTTAACCACTGAAATCCCGGTTTTAATGGTGGTTTTAATATTCTTCAAGGTTTGGTTTTGGGCGTTTAAAATTAAATTAGTCTAATTTGTCCGTGTGTAATTGCCATGATGCCTTGGGCCATTTTCTCTAGTCAGTTTATTACGGTATGGACATAATAAAGTTTATTTCACTCAAAATAATGCCCTGGTACATTCTTGTCAGTTTTTCCTTTAGTGTAAAGGAGAACCTAAAGTAGCAACAGGCCAAAAGTAACAAATTAACTGAATTTCTTACGTACTTTACCTTATGGAGAAGGAACAATAGTGACTTTCTTGGTTAATACACAAAACCAATGTTCCTCTTGGCTGCTTCCCCCTTGGCCTCAATTTTGAGTCATATTAGCTTTAAAAGCAGTGTCTCTTTAAATAATTCTTATGTACTGTGGTTGTGGCTTTTCATTTGGAAAGGCTGTGCTGATGGTGTTTTGAATATAGCGTTACAGTTCTACCACCTAATTTGATGCTGGCAGACAGGCAGTTGGGTTTGTGTTTGATCATACATTATTGGGGCCTTTGATGGAACAGCCACTTCTCTTATAGAGTCGGTACTGCTGTCATGCAGGCCTCCAGTCAAAAAGTTTTTCCAGTTTTTTTTTTTTTATAAATAATACTTTGTCATCCTGTCGTGTGTCAATCTTCCCTCTCATAGGTTTTGCTCACATAAAGTTTTACTTTCAAGTTGTTTTCCCTCAAAAGCAGTGTCATACGGAATCTGCAGAATCTTTTTTGTTAATTCTGCGGAATTCCACAGAATAGTTTAAAATGTGTTAACATTTGTACACATAAATATGTATTCAAATGATGCCTGTCTATGCATTTAAAGGCAGATGACAGCAGGTTTGGTTCTGCATATTTAAAAGAGGCAGATAAGTGTCATTGATTATTGCTAAGACTGAATAAACTCTGAATACACCTGACCAAATTCCTCTCAATTAATTTGAACCAACAGAAAAGGTGCATGTCAAGACCATATTTATATATTATACTATAAGTTAAGTTTGCGACCTCCACAAAAATATCATTTGTAAATTAATATTTTTAGTCACTCACAAATGCTAATCTTTTAGGCTTAGTCTGGATGCCTGTCATGTGTTTTTATCCTACACAAATGAATAGTTTTGTTTTATTGAACATTGTATTGTGATGTTTTAAATATGACGAGAGTGAAGATACAAAATCCTGCATCTGCCATTTTTCTTCTACAATGAGTTTTTTTTTTCTTACTTCAATGTAGGGATGCTCATTTCAGCTAATTTCTCTAACCGAGAACCGACGCTTGTTATCCGACGCTTGTTATCCGACGCTTGTTATCCGAACATCAACAGTTAACTAATAAGATTTTTATATTAAATTAGAATTTAAATTATTTCCGTGCACTTAATTACTCTCTGACCTTGCTCTGTGTGCTGAGATGGATAAACGCATTCCCACGAGTAAATATCTTATGGCACGAATTTCGAATATTTGATTCGTTTTTTTAATTATAGAATTTTGAATAGTGTGTGCGATCTTAAAAAATGTGTTGTGTTTTCACTCGTAACGTGTTAATGTAACCAAAGGGTGGCGATTGCCAATAACGACGCACCTGAAACCTTAAGGATGGCAATCAAGAGACCGTAGAGAAAAACATTTTCTCACAACAATTGTTAACAAAGTTACGCATACTGTAGACCCGCGTTGCATAACGGATACGATAAATTGAGACCATATCAAAAATAGTTCTGTGTGGGGTCCTTTAATAAAATGAATGAGAATAAAGTGCAGTGCAAACTGTGCAATGCAAAGCTGGCTTATCATGGATCAACAACTACGATGCACAGTCATTCGAGGGCGAAGCACCAAGCAGGTCCATCCACAGGTCAACAATCAGTTGCTAGTTTAATGGTCGGGCCAACCAATTTGGATGCCAGACGGCCGGAGCAAATAACAGCTTTAATTACTAAGATGATGGGGTAAGGATATGCTTCCGATCAGTTTGTCGAAGGAGGGGGCTTTAAAAATCTTATGGAGTTTGTACAGCCCGAGTTTACTATTCGCCTAGAATAATGATCACTGCTAGACTGGAGAATTTTTTACTGACAATAGAAATGGAAGCCATTTGAGCTGTCAATTCATGAAATCGTTCCGGACTGTTAATAAATGCCGTCATTTGGTTAATGTTTTAACGCGTTTTAATTCTGGTCTAAAATCTTTATGGCTTTATTATATTTTCCTTGATCAATAACACTGCTGTTTTTTAGTTGGTATAAATGTGCATGCTCATATTTTACAAGAAAATGTCCTAGCATTATGAGCGGTTGATGCTCTCTCCGTCTATTTGTAATACTGTAAATGCGTCCATGTGGGGGAGGGGTGCGAATTTAGAATAATTTTCGAATAGTTCTCATCGATCTTCGAATATTATTTTTGCTTTAAATGCCAATCCCTGTGAAACGAGGCTGCCGGTGCATCACGAGAAGCAATGTGCTGTTGAGTATAACATCGTATCTATACCTGGCGCGACGCAACATGACAACCTGCTTGTTCTTAATGGGTTTGTAGTGTCCCGCCGCGCCATATCCAAAGTGGACAATATTTAAAATTATAATGGGTTCTAATGCATTCCTAATGTCTTTTGTTGTCTCACGTCATGCCTAGGGGTGCTCCGATCAGGGTTTTTTGAGCCGATCACCGATCCTCGATCACTGAAAGCTGTATCGGCCGATACCGATCATAGGAGCTATTTGAAGCTTTCTCAGTACCAGAAGAGAAAGTGTCATGAATTAACAAATGAATATTAGTAAGTAACATATTTGGAAACACTTTCCTTGAAGCATTTATGTATAATGCATTATAAAGAGTTATTAAAGGGTAAAATGCATTATTAATATTCATAATGTGTGTTGTATTATATGTAGTTGTAAATAATTATAACCAATTTAAAATGTGTCGTGTTACAATGAATTGCTTAGTGTTATAATGTATTAACTGTAATAAAAATTATCTATTAGACATTACAATGCATTAAAATGTGCATTACAATGCTTGAAAACTACTTTTATAATGCATTAAACATACATGCTTCAAGGAAAGTGTTACCACATATTTTCATAAAACATAGCAGCATGTGACATGAGTCCCAGAAACCCTTTGTCTTCCACAATATAAAGTGGCCATGATCAGAGCAAATTTATTACATTATTTTATCTGATAATATGATATTTCTTTATGCTTCTTACTGTCCTTGCAGTAGGGTTGATGCTTTTAAAAATGTCTCTGTTACTGACAGCTGAGGAGAGGTTGCGCTAGACTTAGACTTTTCATTTATTTTCAATTTTTCTTTTGTCGGACATAAAATAATAATCTAATCACAAGCAAATGTTTATATTCTTATGTCCATTCAATAACAATGACAGGTGCCTGTAAAAGGTGTTTTGTACTCACAAGAAAGCTGTGGTTTGGTCATACGTGACCCTGGATCACGAAACCAGTCTTAAGTAGCACGGGAATATTTTTAGTTAAAGTCAAAAATACATTGTAAGGGTCAAAATGATCGAATATGCCAAAAATCATTGGGATATTAAGTAAAGATCATGTTCCATGAAGATATTTTGTAAATACAATATGCTAAATATATCAAAACTTTATTTTGTGAGTGGATGGCTATTAACAGGGCCTTTTATTAACAATTTCAAAGGCAATTTTCTCAATATTTTGAATATTTTGCACCCTCAGATTCCAGAGTTGTAAACGGGCATATCTCCGCCAGATATGATTATATCATGACAACTTATACATCAATAGAAAGCTTAATTATTCAGCTTACAAATTATGTAAAAATCTTAATTTCGAAAAATGTACCCATAAGACTTCTATTGTTGTCCCGGTTCACATATATGTGCTGCTTCACTGAACAGAGAAAACGCAGTTAGAGATATTTTTCCACTCACTAAAAGCTATTATTAATACAAAAAGACGCTATTTTATGAGGTAAAAACTCTGTAAAGACGGCACCACAGCGCGCCTGTGTATATGCGGGGAGTGATGGATGCAGATGCAGCTCGAGTCTCTATTGACCACATGCGCGTTTAGCAAAACTGAGCAGACATTTGAGAGTAAGATCATGAATAGGAAACACAAGTCCCTTCGCGATAGTCTACCTCCTTCTGCTCACAATCACGTTCATTCACGATCACGTTCTAATGACATGAAACGATGAATAGGGGAATTACAAGTCGCCTTTATTGTAGTCCGCCAAAATGACAGATTGCCTTCAGATTTTTCTATCACTGGTAGAAAAAATGAATCTTCGGTTGACGCGATCTCTGCATCTGAGTGTCGCTCGAGTTGCTGAACTGCCCGCTCACTCTGCGCGAGACTAACTTTGAAAACTACTCGCACTACTTTACGTGACTAACCTTCAAACGTCTAAAGAGGTTGCTGGTGTAAAAATGTTTTGGGTGCTTCCCGCATCGTGGAATTCGCATAGTACACACGTATCAGATTGATAATGCATTGTCTATTTCACACACCTTGTAGAATTGCCAGACCGGTGAAGCCATTTTCATAGCGCGTAAAATAAATTGCTCGTCAATTTTGCGTCATCTGATCGGCTTTTCTGGATCGGCCTTTTAGAGACCGCCGATCATACTTCCCAAGGTGATTATCGGCCGATTATGATCGGCGACCGATCAATCGGAGCACCTCTAGTCATGCCTGTCGTGTGCGGCGTAGACACTTTGTAATGCTGATGAACAGACGCGGGCTTGCCATCAGAAGGACCAGAACCTAGATGCTTTATTGTGTGTCCGTTGTACCAAAGTGATCATGTCTGAATTTGATACATCAAGAATGTATTTCATGTGTTTTACACTGCCTACGAAAGACGCCTTTTCATATTGCTCTCAACCAGCACACACAGAGAGGGCGTCTGCAGCGGCATGCCAAAATCTGTTTAACGAAGGTCATGCCTCTCGGCGGCCTTTTGGACAGCAATTTACGTCATGGCAAGAGCGCCTCCGGGCAGCTATTTACTGTTGTATTTCTTCCAATTTATTGTTACTGAAGAACCAAACTGAAAACCGTGGGTAAAAACCACATAAGTAAAAATCTGTAGGCCGTCCGACATCTGTCATTTCGACAGATTACAATAGGGGCAATTTGTAATTCCCTGTTTTGTCATTTCCTTATTCCTTACAATAGAACTTGATTGTAGGCTACAGTACATTATAAAGCACAGTAAGTTCAGAGAGTAAATGCAAGTATAGCTTGGTAATGACAAACATGTTAATTAGCATGTAACGTCACCTTGCACCATATTAACTGGTAATACTAGATTTTGATGACTTTTTACATTTTAAATTTACAATTACGCTTTTATCCAAGGCGACTTGCATTGCATTATCATATACATTTATACTCTGGTATCTGCAAGCCCCTGGAAACGAACCCACAACCTTGAATTGTTAACGCAATGCTCTTACCACTGAGCTACAGGAAAGAAAGCCTGTCTGTCATATAATTGACATATAATAAAAAGTTTATCACAACCTCGGAGTTCAACAAAATATTCTGTGATGTTTCAACCTTATATATCATTCCGAGCCTGTATGACTTTCTTTCTTCTGCAGAACACAAAAGAAGATCTTTTGAACAATATTACTAAATCAAACAACATTAGGCCCCATCGACCCACATTTTATGTACACAAAACCATAGAGACATTTCTCATATATATCTTGTTGTTTTACAGAAGAAAGTCAAATACCTGTTTTGAATTACACGAGGGTGAATAAATGACTCATTTCTTTTGAACTATACCTTTATTGTATAGTTCCCCCCACAGACTTAACAAGCATGCTGCTGAAAACACACTGATAAAGGTCATTCTTTTCCTTGAAGAGCAGTCTTCATAAGTAACCATTTGTCATTGATGTACCTTTAATTTCTCAGGGAGATAATGATCGTCTTTCACACTAACTGCACTCTATTCCAAAATACCAGTTTAGATTTATCTCTCATCTACCATCATAACTGAGAGCATCATTGTGTTTGTTTGAGTTCACGACCGTTTCTGCAGAAAGTCCCTTATATAAACAGAGGAGATATTAAATGGTCTGTGTGAATGCTGGCAGTGCTGGTTATCGTGTGTATTTTCAAGTTTTTCACACATTGGATTTTGGCTATATAGGGCAAATACAGGTTTTTGGGACACTTTAGGGATGTCAATTCACCCTACTTTGCGTTTGTGTTTATAATGTAAAGTGCCTCCAGTAAGAGATACTCAGGTGTGATAAGTTATTTTGGTTAGTGTTTCTTTTAGTATATATATATTTTTTGATCTTGGAAAGCTTTTCTTTTCATCAAGGGATGCTCGCTGTAAATCAGCCTTTCTTTTCCCATTGGTTTTAAACTCTCAGCACATCTGACATTGATCAGCTAAGATTTTTGACGTGGTACTAAATTGTGGTGTCACAGTTTCAATCCAAAGTAAAGTCAACTTTCTCTATTCGTGGTCCTGAAAGAAGGGATTCATGAATTGTTCTGACATGGCTCATCACTTTTGAAGTATCACTTTTGTGCACTTATATTTATTTAGTTTTTAAAGCCATGATGAGAGTGAGTTTTTCCTGATTGGCGTAATATATTTTCTTCCTATTTTCTGCGTTGAAAAATTTAAGTCTGGGATCGTCTTTAACATACTGTGACAGAATTCATGAGATAAAATAAAATAATCGTCCCAAATTAAAGTCAGTCGGCAGTCTGTGGCTTGATTGATACGGAGAGTCGTATCTCTAAGCTTCCTGTAATTGTGCTTAAATTGGGACCATAATGAGAGCTTGGTTTGGCCTGAAGATTCAACATGCTTTTCCCACAGACTGAAAACATGGGAGTCCAGAATGGGCCTCCACGAGACAGTGGACACCCGAAAACAGGGGGCCCCTCCCTGTCCACAGCAACAGTAGCAATATTCAACAACCATGGGTTTAAAAGGTTAAAAGTGCTCTGTCTTTTTTCCATTTATTGGTTTTGTGGTAGCAGCTGTATTTTGAGACCTATCTACTCAAACCTCTAACCCGTGGGCCTTTCATTGCCCTGCCAAAGTAATTTGAGGCTGTTCTTTCTCTTTCCTTTGGAGTAGAAAAGTTCAAACAGTTTTTGTCTTAAGCTTTCTTTTGCCGCTGTTTGCCTCACTCTGACGCATTTAAGTAAAAATGCTGTTTGTTTGGGGCAAATTGGTTTAAATAGAAATTCAGACCGAAGTCACTGTATGTCACTGGCTCCACTTTAAGTTCAGTTTGTGCTTGTGTGTAGGTTCTACACCGTAGCCCTCTCCAAAAATGTATCAATGCGTCAACTCAACGCAGACCCTACACGCTAGGATTGGTCTGTTTGAACCCCTCCCTCAGGACAAAAAACTCTGCATAGTCATGTTTACTCAAACGCATTTCCGAATGAATTATATTAGTAAATTATTTGTGCTTCTTTATTAAACATCTCAAATCTGCAACAAAAGTGACTGTTTATTTGCGGCTATCACTGCTAATTAGGGGTGTAATGATGCTTCTTATTATGATATTTCTCGATGAAAAAAGGTTACAATGCGCATATTAGAGAGATTAGACATGACATGCACTCAAAATGTTTAAATCTACGAGTATAAATAAGATCAGTGTGACGAATCCCATTGCGGTGCGAGAGACAGAGGAGACAGGTGGTGCAGAGCTGATCATGAGAATAAAAAAAAATTCACATCTTGATTTCATTTGTTTGTGGATTTACTTCAAAATTTAATTTGAAATGCAACTAATACATGTGCGTGAATTTCTCGCAATCACATTATCAAAGCTAGACTTGCGGGAGTGATTGAAATTATGCGCAATGCCGGGCCGAAATTCGAGCCCAATAATTTATCTAACCAAGGTTTTTTTATATACGTTTCTAACATATCTTGCGTTAAGGCTTCTGAATTGTCTGTGCAGTGATTCTTCGTTTTGTAATAAATGTTTGCATTTAAATTTAAGCAAGTTTCATTGTTATGTTTTGTAGTTATGTTTTTTAGATATTGAACCCACCATTAATCCAAGCAATTGCCGTTCCCTCATTGGCACTTATTCAAAAGTAAAAGTAAAATGCAGTGTTTCACACAGGATTGTGACAGACTTTTGGCGCTGGTGATGTTATTTCAAAAATTGTTTTTGCTCTTATTGTTTTTATATATACACTCACATTTTTAATCAATTTTATTGCCGTTTTATTGTTTCTTAAAATCTAAAGTATTTGTGATCTTAAATCATTTGAATTTTAAAGATAAGTCTTATTTCTTTCTGTCAATAATTTTATGTAAAGCACTTTGAATTGCCCTTGTGTATGAAATGTGCTATATGAATAAACTTGCCTTGTCTATATAGCTAATGAGATGCGAATCAGCATATTGTTATAGTGTTTGCGTCTACTCTCTGATCGGTCGTATTATACTGTATTTTACAACTGAATGCCACCAGCAGTTACTTTAACTGCTGCTAAAATCCTGATTTATAAACGCAACGTCATCGGACAAAATCACAATACTGTACATCTACATAATACGCGGAAGGGTTGTTAATCCACTAGTTAATCAATCACGGATACAGTCATTATCATGGATGGATAGAAATTACAAAATGTGACACCAAATTTACATGGGTGGCCATGAATATACCCAGGCGGACTGCACAAGTCTTTGCATGGAAAACGCTGAAATGCGACTATAACCGGTTCATCACCGTCACATCCCTAGTGCCCGTCAGAGCTCATTCATTGTGGCCGAATTCAGGTCCTGATGGTGACCGATGAGAATATGTATTTTCTTATTGCACCTCATCAGTTGCTATGGTTACACCATAGGAAAGGATGTATGGACTACTTGGTATCCAAGAGCTGGATCAATAAAGATAGTATTGACTTTTGCATAAAAGACTGAGACCATCGTTGCTGTTTTCATTTTGGTTACTCTTGTCCTTTTTGACAACAGTGATGGGCATAGAGCTTTATGAAACGCCAAAGCTCTTTCAAACAGGGGCCCAGACATGCTTTGTTGTTATTCAGGAATGTGCTGACGAACAGCCGAAGCTGAAATGCAGCCCCATTGTTTCTTGCACTCTCTATCAGTCTTTCCTTCCCTGTGGTCGACTGTCTCTCTGGTGGTTGTCTCATGTCATTAGTTGCCCCAACTCTCCCCATCTGCTTAACAAGTTCATTTAGATTTGAAGCTTTCCTTCCTCGGTTTCTCCATCACTCACTACTTGCTCATATCTTGCCTTGCTTCTGTGGACCCATTTTCCTTTGTTCCCCATGTAGTGGATGTCTCTCAGACAACGCTTCAAGTTATTGAGAGATTTAATCAGAGAATTGAAGGATAAGGATTAATCCTACTCGTGATGGAAAATACTTTCAAGGGAGTATCAGATTTAAAGAAGTTCACTATAAAAAACAATGTCATGAAAATTCACTCACCCATATGTCATACAAACAGTCCGTGTGTTTATTTCTTCTCCCAAAAACAGGCTCTTGAGGAAAGCTTTCCAGTGGGGTGTAAAGATACTTCCTAGTACGATATTCAAAAGCCTTGTGGTTACTTCTGCCAAAATGTTACAATGTGCATTGTATAGAGATATTTTACAATATGATGTTTAATTCTATTCGCCGAGCGGTCAAGAAGCTTCCTACTCTGTGCCAGGGCGTCAAGTGTGCTTTTCTCGCATATGTGGTGGAGAGAAATCTCTGGGAGAAGGGGAAGCACAAGACACAATCTGTGTCTCCACGTGGTTTACAAAGTGCCTTATTTTGTTTCAGCAAACTTGAAACATGAGTGCTTGTGAGTCACAGAAAAATACAAACGTTTTTATATGCCAATGTTAATTTCCCTGCTATAATGTGAGCTGCTGCATAACATAATATTCAACATAAAGTAAGCCAAAAGAAACCAGCACTGTACCGATTAGAGAGGTGATGAAGTCATACTTTTTAAATGATAAGAAAATGTGCAATGGATCTCGGGATAGCCAAAGCTGTGAAGGATACATTCGTACTATCCTTAAAAAACCTGTGGAAATATGGTTGCATTTTGGGACTGCTTTAGAAGCAACCTTTGAATCAGGACAGCCTTACCATCCTTCAGTCGCTCTGCTGTAACGGAATCAGTCTTAAAATGCTGCCTTCAAAGCACGCAGCCCCTGAATTGAGACACGGGGTAAAACTAAACCAAAATTCTTCATTAAGATGTATGTGCAACAAAAAAAAGTCACTGAAATTGTTAGAATTTAGAAAATAAATGTTTGAATTTATTTATTTTTATTGCTGATGCACAAGTGTGTTATTAAGAAAATCGATTAGTCATTTTTTTCAAGAAAACTAAATAATTATGTACTTTTTGAAACATAAATATACGGCTTGCACTGCCTCAGAGCTTGCACTATGACTTCCGTATTACGCAATCACGTTGGTAAGGCTCCACATGACGTAGATTTATAAAAAATAAAAATCCCTGATTTGTACAAAAACTGACAATTTTAAATCTATAACCTTGCACAAAGATATCAAAGATTGTTGATAGACAACACCCTTATTCATCGGCTGGTGTCAAGTGGAGCCTTTTGAAGCTGCGATGAAACTGAAATTTGGACCTTAAAGGTGCCATATAATGGAAACTGTATTTACATAGGCATAGATGAATAATAAGAGGTCTGTACATGGAAATGACACATCGTGTGCCTCAAACACTATCGTTTCCTCATTGTGTAAATCGTGTGCAGGCCAAAGACCACTGAGAAAGAGGCCAATTCCAGCAACAATGGAAGCAATTGGAACAACATAAAGCATAAGTGCAATAAAGGAAAACTGGTCTCATAATGCCTACCACAGTATTCAGAACTATGTTTTTTTTTAAGAGTAGAAAAGAGAAGGAACTGACCAGTCAGGTGTTGATGGAAGAGATGTGTTTTCAGACGATTTTTAAAGATGGCTACAGAATCTGCTAATCTTGTAGCAGCGGGCAGATCATTCCATAAATGTGGAACCGATCCCGAGAAGGAACTTGATAGTTTTTTACCCTTTTGGGATGGCACCACAAGACATTGTTTGGTGGGTATATAAGTCTGCAGTAGTGAGTGAAGATAAGGGGGTGCCAAATCATTGGTGGTCTTGCAGGCCAGGAGCTAAGTTAAATTTGATTCGAGTGACTATAGGGAACCAATATAACTTAAGGAAGAGAGGAGTGATGTGCACTTTCTTCAGTTCAACATAACACTGACTGTGACGTTACAGTCAGGATGTAAGACCCTAACGTTGCAAATACACGCCCATGTTCTAGGCCAGCCGGACTTGCACAGCCGAATCATCGGAAGTACTACAGGTATTGTGAGTAGGGTTGGGCGATGTCTACCAAATTGGCATCGGACGATGTCTACAGTGAAACCTCACGATGGACGATGACATGTTTGTCTTCTTTAGACTAGCTGCAACGTTATGAAGTGAAGCGTGTCTAGGTGCGAGCTGCGCAGAGACGGCTGGCTGGGCCAGCATGGGAGATCCTTGGGACTGTTGAGAGAACTGTCACTTGTCGGATCGGGCTAGTGCTATATTTTAATGGAAAATTATAATTTGTAAGTTTTAGAGACTTGCCTATTAAAATATTCCCAAGAAGATGCGAAAGAGGACTAGATTCGGTTCACACGTGCTGTTTGAGATATGTGCGCAGCCGGAATGCCACATCAGACAACGTGCAAAATACTGAATTGAGTAGACATATCGACACAAAATTATGCCAATCTTACAAAGTATCCTTCTAAAAAGTAATCAATTATGTATTAAGGGAAAAAAACGCGTGTTTTGCTTTATTTTAGATCTGTGCATCTCTTAAAGGGGCAGCAGCATAATAAACTTCTCAGTTTTATTCATCAAAAAACGGAGACAAAAAACATTCACTGCGCTTCACTGATTAACTTTTAACTTTAGTAGTTATTTATTAACATTACATAGATAAAAAAACAACAAACCAATAATTTTGGCGGGGCCAGTAAAAATTGGAATCACTTGCCCGACCGGACCAGTAGAAAGAAATCTTTAGCGTTGAGCCCTGTACAGGTATATAAAATGTTTTCTGTCAAATCTAAAGGGAATGTCTACTAATAAGAATACAACTACATGGACTATTCCCCGTGTGTGTATTAGTGTGAACCATCAATAAATTATCAGCGAAACATTCTGTCTGAGCGTCCCTTTTTCTCCTTGCGGATACTTCAAAGAGCATGCATGCACGCAGATGAGCACAAGCACACAATGCTCTTCCTGTATAAACTTTACAAAGCACAGAGTCAACTGTTCCACCTGTTGTGTACTTTAGGAACGCCCAGTGGATTAACCAAATCTGATAAAAACTTCATACTCAAGTCTATTGGAAACTTTCATCAAACTCCAGTTATGTGCGCTGTGTGTGACAAAATCTGACTAAGCGATAACCAGGAAGGGAGAAAGAATGATTAAGTCGTAATACTGGAATTATATCATAAATCGAGATGAACCCCAAATGCCCTGGGCTCCAAAATGAGATGTAAAACATCTCTTTGCTCGCTTTGTCCAACAAACACCTCCACCTTTATTTGTGCAGGGGTGGATTTCGCTGCAGGCCTGCGATTACATCACCAGCCATTTGTGGTGCAGTTTTATCAGTCAGGCATTGCTCAGCCAGCTCTTTGAAGAGCCCGCCGGGGCCTTTGATCTGAGCGCACTCAGTGGCCTCCCAGCCCGACCGATCCTATCAGCTCAGGCGGCACATTTCTGTTCAACCCAGAACCAGATTCCAAAGCCACTTCTCTCTCTCAGGTCTGACTGGTTATGGGTAATGCGGTAAAGGGAGAGGAAGAGGGAAGGGCCTCAATGCAGACGGCAAATCTAATAAAAATGAATGCGTGTGAGGAAAAACAGATTAATCGTCAAGGTGTTGAAATTCATTTCAATTCAACTTGGGTTTGCCTGGGGCGACTAAGTTCATTTTCTTTCTTACTTAACATTAAAAATACTTAAAAGGGTATGTACTGCTTGCTTGGATTCAACTGAAAGAATAATCTCTATGTTAGTGTCAACCAGACCATAACTAAACCACCTATAAACATAATAGCCACCCATTCAATCAATTCAAAATTTAGCATGCTGTTGTTCGAGAGAACGAAGTAAAGGAGCTTTACCAACATACAGAACAGTTAACAAAGTGACAAATCTAAGTCTCTCACCTTCAAATTCTCTTGAGGGTGTGTTGAGACAGAGAAGGGGATTCTGAAACCACAACAGAGATAAATCTATCTTCTATATACAGGACAGAGTTGTTAAGTATTGCAAGAACATTAAACAAAAAGACAACTTCGCCGCTTGAACCGGACAAGCTAATCTTTCAAATATGGAAGCGGCTATACCAAAGGGACTCTCTTGGCTCATTAAAAACGAGGCAGGAGAGTTGTCCGGCACTATTTCGGAAAGGCTCAGAGGACCAACGCCTTGGATTCAGCATGCACATCTATTTGTCTATGACAACATAAACACCTGGTGTCCATGGGAAACAACAGGGGAGCAATTATCCAGAAGCTATTTGGAGTGAACAAAGAAGCAAAAACAATTGCTGATAGATCACGGTGAAGCGAAGAGAGAAGAGGATTTGTTAATATAATAGAAACACAAATAAATAAGTATGTTCATAAGCCAACTGGGTTAACACACACTAGCTTGCCTGTACGTCCCTAAATAAGTTCTCAATCCCAAAAAACAAACAGCAATTTATCCAATCATTACCTCATTTAAAAACAAAAAAATATTTTTTTTTACATGAAATCAAAATCAACAAACACAGTTTGTTAAAAACTAGGTGTATTCAATCTTATGTAATTCTCTTCCGCGGTATACTTTGAACCCAATGTTCTTGAACCCAGGAAGACGGCAGCACTCGTGATAAGGGCAGATGTGGTCTTAAGACTCGAGGACTTCATGCGTTGGTAAATATCAGAATACTAGAGACTCTGCTTTGATTTTGTCACAATTGTAGCTTGACTCAGACCTGAGCTGATAACTTAAGATGAGGCTTTCCTTTGCAGAATAGAGTTTGATATAACAGGGACGAACTTCAAAAAGCAAAGACATACAAGATGCACACAACTTCTGTCTTTAATTGTCACTAAAATATGAAAAAGTTAACTTAAAAAACATGACAATATAGACAGAAGCTGTAGCGTAACATGGGTTCTCATAATAGTTTTATACATGCAAAACATTAGCAAAAACAAGTAACCCTAACCGTAACTATTGAACATCACCCTCTATTCTTAAAACACCGACATTTCATTTCTAACTCACATATTTGCCTTCGTCACAAATTAAAGGAGTAGTTCACTATAAAATATAAATTTCATAATTCATTCAGCTATATGTCTGTGTGTTTATTTTTTCTGTCGAAAAACAAATTGAGGCTTTTGAGGAAAGGTTTCAAGGATTCTTATCCATATAATTTACTTAAACGGGGGGCTGTCGGTTAAAGACCAAACAACAGTTGTAAGTCTGAAATAGGCTGATGCATTTTACGTTTGTGGAACAAGTGTTGCATCAAAGATCAGCAGCAGGAGTAAGATTTTATTCATCATGTGAGGTGAATGAAGTGAGCTGACTAACAAGACGATGGTAGAGGGTTTTCTGTCAAAGAACATCTAGTAGAATATGTAAGCACTGTCATCAAGAGTTTGTTACGTTTCAATTTATTCTATATAATAAATAAAAAAGCCATTGCCTTGCCATTTATTTAACATGCCTTGCCATTTGGAAAGCCTGCCAAAATTCTCTCCTTGCTTTTGCAACCAGTTTTGTCTTCAGTTTTATTGTAGTTTCATTAATATTTAAATTATTTATAATAAAACAAAAATTGTGTTATTTTTTAGCTCATGCTTTTGTTGATTTTTTTATGTTCATAATCATACTGCTATATCTGTTTATCTCCGTTAGGGCAGGGCGATCTTCCAAAAAAACATATCACGATGTTCATCATAAAGAATCTCGATCCACGATCTGAATTGCAATAATAGACGGTACATTAACTTTTTCTTCAATGTCATACGCCAATGACCGCAGCACTGAATGATGTTGAACACTCCTCTTGTTTTAGATGACAGACAAGATTGTCATTCTCGCGATTCCGTTGAAAAGGTGATTAAGTTCGCCATCAAGATTGATCGTGATTTATGGTTGTCAGATTGGCCACCCCTTATCTTCAGACTTTTTTGTTGTGGTTGTTTTTGTGTTATACGACCATTGGTTCTTTTGTTTTGATGGCTTTAAACAGTTTAATTCATAAAACATTAAATGCAAATGTGGAGTGTGTAGCAGGAATAATGAAAGCCGGTGTTTTTACGCAAGAGGGCCTTGCAGGACTATTCTGTTTGTTGATTCAATTGAAACAGTTTGTCCCCCTTTGGCTCCTTTTGGTGTCTGTTACCCTGTGTATTTATTTAACACTCTTTACAGCTTGTATTATCAGGACTTTTACCCCTGTATTTAATTTATTGTTTGGTGCTACATACAGGGGCTGATATCCCACTAGGCCTTTGGATACAGGGACCACACATGTAGTGTCGGTATTCACCCTGATAATTTGAGACGGTCAGGACAGGAGCACAGCTTTAAGGGTGGTCATTCATGAGCCTGTATGGCCTGCAGAGATTCTTAACCTTAGTAGGGTGGAATTTGATTCTGTATGCAAGTGAATAGACTTGGTTTGCTTTGTTTTATGTTTCATGCTTGCTAAATGAATAGCATTTGTAGAAATTGGAAAACAATTTAAGACCACTTTCACCTTCAAATATTTCCATATTCTTCCTAGATGACATTCGCATGTTTTGCATTATAGCAGTAACAAATAATTTAACATAAACAACCGTTGAAGAAATAAGAGACCATTACAAAATATTTTTTCTTTTTCTGAATGTACTAATTGTACTAATTATGATTTATGTGTTTTAGTAAAATCATACATTTTATTTCTTCCTGTGACGTAAAAACAATATTTCTCCCAAATGTAAAAAAAAAATATTTGCATTTATTTTGAGGAAATTAAAACTTGAGAAAGATATTGATCTAATCTATGTATTTTGTTATTTTACTGTTAATGGTAGATTTTTGTAATTCTTTTTTTTGGAATACATTGACTGCTTTGATATTTACGTAACTAGCGACAATTCCAAATAATAGAAGACTAGCCCTTAAATAAGAGTGAATCTATAACCTCCAAGGTTCTGAAGTCAATCTTTGAAGTATTTTGTCAGTGCCACTTTGAGTGTAACTTTAATCACGTCTGTTGGGTTTTGCATGATAGATCCACATTTTGCCCAAACTGTTAGAGGGAAGAAGGCTGTACCGACCCAATTACACCACTAAAAGGAATTTCTTGCTTTTTTGTGACCGGATTGCAGAGTCGGGTTACTTCTGTATCCCTTTTGACTTGGCTTAACAGGCTGAACTGCTTTAGTAGTTAACCTCTGGAGCATGGTTAGAACTATCCTGTGATTCATTCAAGCTTGCTTTTCTCTTTTTACCTCATTTTCTGCAATCTCAATCGCTTTGGAACATCAGGTACGCCCACCTTACCACGAACTGACAGATTTTTGGGGGTTTGGTTACACAAGGCTTTTCAGGCAGCTCTGGGTGAGCATTTGCTTTTAGATAGAATGCATTTTTGTTCCGAAACTACATTTTTTTGCAATTTTACCTGCATAACGTAATTTTAATATACATGTTTGAGATATTAACTGATCTTTTTTAGAAATATCTATAGGATTTGTATGTAATCTATAATCATTGACTCGAATCAAGAATCTATTTGAATCGAGAGCTTGTGAATCAGGGTTAATGGTGTACCATCTCTCAAAGGACACTTCTGTTCTGTTTGCGCAGAGAATGTAGGTAAGCCAGTTCTTTGTTAACTTTTATTGGGTCACATTAAGAAACATTCTTTTACCCGAAACACACATGAGATGCTTGTTTGCGGCATTGTTTATCTAACTATTTAACAGTGCTGTGTCAAAGCAGTCCGGTGCACACCAGTGTCCAACGAGCAACAAACGCAACAATGTTTTAAAACCTGACTTTTATTCAATTAAAGATAAGACGTCAGTGATTTCTGTCATCAAGAGGCGGCGCTTCGTCTGTCAGTAGATTTTGTGGCGATCCTGCCATGTCAACATGCTGGATAAAAACTGACTAAAACATCAACTGTGTGGCTTTGACACCGTTTACCCCATAGGTTGTGGTTAACGTAGTAACATAAAATATATTTGC
Source organism: Triplophysa tibetana (assembly GCA_008369825.1). Lineage (NCBI taxonomy): Eukaryota > Metazoa > Chordata > Actinopteri > Cypriniformes > Nemacheilidae > Triplophysa > Triplophysa tibetana. Next base: position 15,458,677 of record CM017901.1, on the reverse strand, counting down.
AAATAATGTAATGAATTAGAAACTCTTTTTTATTATCTATTTTTTTATTTTGTTACTTGATTTTTTTCTTGATTTTGTAACTGCAGTTTCACCACAATGGAGGCACTCTTTCGTTACCAGCACAGTGAGACGCTGAAGAGTTCAGTAAAAGTATTAGCTGTGTTTCACGGCTGTTCGGGTGTTTTACGTTCAATTTCTTGATAAGGTTTCCTTAATTAAATTGGTGTTCTTTGTTGTAATATTTTTATCTGTGAAGTTGGCTCGTTGAATCAGTGTTCTTTTGTTAACAACGAGTTCCCCAGTATGAACGCACATTGCGATCAGAACGACTAGCAAATTAATGACTTCTTTGAAACAATTTGTTTACACCGAATGTAAGAGATCAGTGAATCGTTCAAAGCTCAGTGAACTACAAGAGAACATAGGGCTTTGCTCATTTAGTTACACTGGTTATTTACGGGCTAAAAAGTCTTATATAAAGCATTACATTTATTCAATCAAACAGAAAAGTTGAAAATTATAATATAAGCCTTTTTTCATAACTTATTAGTTGTCATTTCATATATTTTTTTAGAACTATAATAGAAGTGTTTTGTTAAGACACCTAAAGGGACGGTAATCCAACACAAGCGTTGCACCACCTCCACCTCATTTTGAGCCAGGAAGAACCCTGAAAGTATACAACATGTTGACTCCGTGTCTGATCTGTACTCAAAATTTAAAGGGATGGTTTTATGTTTAATAACATTTTATTATGCCTTAATTATGTTTAACTTGAACTAAGCTTAAAGGTAGAACAAATATATAAAAGTGTTTCATTCCATTATATCCCAGTTTCACGATACCTTAACAGTGGTGTCTCACATTGTCCCACACAAATGGATTACCTGTCCCACATTTGATTTGTTAAGTGGTGGTCACCCTAGTGGGCTATCCCTTTAAATGATTAATGAACTGAATGCAGAAATTCTGGGCCAACTATAAAACTAACAACGGTTAAAACAAGTAAGCAAATGTATTTATAATTGTATCACTTGGTCAACCCGTCTTTGTTTTTGCCTCTCTGATTTGTCACCTTGGCATCCAACCCGATGTGCCCGTCATCAGCTTGTGTTTCCTCTTATCAGCCCTCTTGTTATTATAGTGTGGCACACATGCCCAAGAGAGGCTCGCACTGATGCTATCGGTGGCTGGAGAGCAAGCAAACGAACCATCAAAGCGGCTGCGAGGGTCGCACTTGTCAGCGAGAGAGCTCACAGGATGGGCCTGGCGAATGGTATGTGCCCTCTCGGCATGCTGGTGATGAGCTCTGATAAGATAATGGCAAAGTGGAGAGGATTGATAATGCAGCTTTAACGAACAAATATTTTGATCAATTACATAACACCACTTACTCTGAATGTTAAATTATTAAAAAAAGTTTTAAGTCGATATAATGTTTGTTCTCGTATTTATCGTAAAATGTTTTAAAACTTGTGTGGTATTTCAGTTAATTATTCAGTATTGTTTTGAGCCTCTAAAGTGTTAGTATTCATACAGCTGTTGTACTTCAACCTTGCAGTTGATAGTATTCATCCTTCAATCAAAATACATCTATTTTGGATTAAGAAGGCAATGAAAACATTCTTATTTGATTTATTTATTTTGGTGCTATAGAATATGTGGCATGCTAATGGTTAGAGAGTCGGACTCGTGACCAGAAGGTTGCCGGTTCGATCCTTAGGGCCGGCGGGTAACGATTGCGGTGCCCTTGAGCAAGGCACCTAACCATGCTCCCCGGGCGCTGCAGTGATAGCTGCCCACTGCTCCGGGTGTCCGTGTGTTCACCACTTGTTGTGCATGTGCTCCTTATCACTGGATGGGTTAAAAGCAGAGGTCACATTTCGGATATGGGTCACCATACCTGACGAATCGGTCACTTTCACTAAATGTTTATGGCTTCAGTCTTACCCAATTGGTTTTACTTTCAAAGTCTGTGACTTTTAAGCGTTCTCCCGGTGACTGACTCATTGTAAAGAACGAGTTCAAAAGAGTGAACTGTTTACAAATTGAACATAATTACCTGAAACATACCTCACACAGCTTTAAAATTAAGAGACCGAGTTGCTCATTGCAACGAGTAAATTGGCTTAAAGTTCAGAAGCCCATTTTCCAGCTATATCACCATTAGTGGTAGTTGACTATTAGCTCACCTCTAGAAAACGGCCTTTCCGGTGTTAGGCGGGCTTGTATGTATGTGAGCATTGTTGACACGATTGATGTTTAACTCCTGAGGGTTTGAAGCTTTCCGTCTCCTCAGACCTCTCTGTGTGTTTGCCAAGCAGAAATACTTTGCTTACCTTTGGCAGAGGGTTCTGTAGTTTCTGGAGCCTGACAAAGCGCTGTTTGTGTAGCCCGCTCTCATTGCTGTTACACAAACGTTGGGTAGAATTCAGACAACCGACCATTTCCAGTATACAGCTAACCCCAGTAGACCTTCTGCAGTTCTTAAGTAAAACACGGCTGTTTTTTGAAGAAAACGTAGTGGTTTATGTTGACTTTCTGGTCCATTCATAGACCGCTCGACTTGTTTTCATCTCTCTAGTAGGGCTGTACTATAATTTTTCACGATACCACCTAATCCTATCGAAATCAAGCTGGCCGCGATATGCAATGTGTCGATATTTTTTTTATGCGTAGCTTGTACGTGAAGCACGGCTCTGGCTTATGATGTGCATTTGAAAAGCAAAACCCATCAAACATGATCATTATAAATCTACTTTTATATCATTCAAATACCTGATGAGGCTTGAGTAACAGTGATAAAAAGATGTGCATAGGTATTTCCTAGATTCTAGAATGTATTATGGGCGTCTTCTGCAGTGCCTATTTTGAGTCTCTGCTCGAGAGCGCCCTCTGGCTTTCGGATGCAGCAGCATTTTCCAGTACTTAACTCAAACCGTGTATAAATCACGTGATATTTATTGTGGGTTTATCGTTATTGGCCCTACTCTCTAGTATATTTTGCACAGAATTGTGTGTTGTTGTGCTAAGCTATGCTATTTAGCTTGAAGTGTGTTTGTCAGTGTGTTTATTGTGGAATCTACTTCCAATCAGGGGAGTTGACTTTCCTCACCAGAAAAAACAGATGCACACGTAGCTGCGCTCCACTACATCCATTTTCATTTCGCAGTGTAGATCAAACTGCCGCCATGTTGTCTTGTCGCGAATATTTCCCTTCATATTTAGCAGGGATGAAAAGAAAATGAGAAATGTTTTAAATATTATTGGTTAAGTTGCTAGTTCTGTCCATTGCTGTACAGGCATTTTATAAAAACCTTTATATTTTAACTGTATAAGTAGATACTGTTGTCGTTTACTAAATTTTACCGTAAAATTTCTCCTATTGGTTTGTCAAAATATATGTATTGCTTCCTATATTAATATTTTTTGTTTTTTGCTTTAATAGTATAAAATCTGTTGGAGTTTCTTTGCATTTATTTTAACTTGTGAAGTTTGAATTTTTCCTGCTCCTAGTGGTGCCAATCGGAATTGCAGAATGTTTGTTGACAAATGTGCAAGTGTTTGCCAGTTGTTTAAAAGCATCATTTTAGCAGTTTTGTTTAGTGACGCTTGTGGTGCAGAAATGACGCAGTCGACCTTTAAGGGAAGCTGCTCCGTTTCATAAACCATTTCCTCCCTTTATTTCCATCCTCTCCCTGAGCTTTTTGATCTTCCCTTTCATGTCTTTCTTCATATTCGTTTATGATCCACCCCAGACAGCTGTTTTTGCAATGTTTTAGCTCTTTTGTTCTTTGCGACCTCCAGGGCTCAACAAGGGCTCACCTCACTGGGGTCTGCCCAGCGGCAGGCGGCTTGATCTGGACATAGTTTCGGCTGCAAGCTCTTCTCTCCCAGGCAACCGCTGTCTTTGTTTTCTACCCCTCACTGTTTGCCTTGGGTCTGTTTCTCGGCCCAGGGCCTCATTTGTTTTCTGTGTTTCTCTCTCTCTTTCTCTCACTGCTGGTCTCTCTATCAGTGTCCTTCTTTCACTCGTCATAGGTCCCACACTCTCTGGGGATTGTCCCTGTTTGATCACTGTAGGGGGCGGCTAAGGGCCCCAGGGCCTTTTGATATGGTCACTTTGGCACTGGCCACTTCATCCGGCGTCCACTGAAATGACTGGCCTCGGGTGTTGTAGAGGCCTTTGATATATGTATTTTTTTTGCTGTAGTGCTGGATGGGTTGGACAGGATGGGACCCCCCCTTTGAGTTCTTTGATGGATGCTGGCCCTGTGAATAGATGCTTGTGTTGGAACAGATGCCTGTTGCTGCAAATAGCTGCCGCTAAAGCTTTGTTCCAAAGGTGGAAGGGGGCACAAAAAATATACGCAGAACTCTCTGTAATAGTTAATATATAAAGTCTTATTATAAAAGTCTGTTTGTCCGAACAATGAAGATGGAATGTTTTTGCTATTCTGTGGAACTAGTAAAGGAGATATTAAATTGATTCTTCGTCAAGAATTTGTATGGGTATTAAATGAAGATTCTTTCATCATTTACTCATCCTTGTGTCATTTCAAACTTTCTTCTGCAGAACACAAAAGATGATATTTTGAAGAATGTTGGTAACCAAACAACGTTGGCCTCCATTGACTTCCATTGTATAGACACAAAACCACAGGGCACTTCTCAAAATATATTCTTTTATGTTCCACAGAAGACGACTGAATTTTTATTTTTATGAATTTCACAAAAAAATCTAACTGACTGCAAGAGACTGTGTCTAACAGTTACAACCTTTGTATGATGTTTGCATCTTGACCTTTTCTGTAAAGAAGTAGGAGTCTCTTAAAAATTAGTCAAAGAAGAAATTTTTACAGTCACCCTAAGGTGAAATCTTATAATAGACATCAATTCACTTGGACTGAGAGGTCCACACAGTGCGAGCAGTCAGGCCGGGTGTGATGCCGATGGAATGACTCTCTCCTAATTAAAAAGCGTAATGCGAGTCGTTGAGATGGCTGATTAAATTCATGCAGGGATTAGGTCTGGCAGCTGATCTCCACCGGCAAAGGGTTTTGATGTGGTCCGGCGCATACACAGAGGAGGGTCCAGGGCCTGCCAGGTCAACGGCCAGAGATCAAAGCCATACCATTCATCCCATTCCTTAACAATGTTTCCATAATGCTGCTTAAGACTGATAGCTGAGGCTGACCGCCCGGGCAGCTGCAGCAGGGATGGAATGGACATCCAGGATTTTTTGGCACAGAGGTTTAGGTGTTTGTTTGAATGCTATGATTCATGTCTCTTTCACTTGTGTAGGATGAATCAATCACGATCAAACCCTAATGTCATGAAGAATCATATGAAAACCTATGAAATCCAGTAATTTTTTCCACATTCAGTTATTTTTCTCAATTTCCATTTTTTCTTTATTTTTCCAGATTCAGTGTTTTCCGTTATTTACTGTGTAAAAATAAGTTATATATTTGCCCACATGAAAAATACTTTAGTAAACTATAGTATTCACTTATAAACTATATTTAAAAACCTACAGTGGAAACTTTGAACCATAATGGGAAAAAAAACATGTAAAAATAGGGTATAATGTACTCCCTTAATAAACCATCTTACCAGTACTTTTACTTTTGTTTTCAGGACGACATAAATTTAAGTACTATTTTTATAAAGTAATATATTTTAAAAGAAGTACTATTTTTATTTTTTTACCAGCACATTAACTTCCAACTGTACTACTAAAATAAATTAACAACATTTGTTAAACATCTTGCACAAGAAATTCAGGCCTTACAAAAAAATGCATAATGCATTTATCATGTGACCATTTTTGTAAGTTCTGTAAAACAAAGCTTGATTAATTTGTTTTTTTCATGTTCTGTTTATGCGACAATCCCTCTTAACTCTTTCACCGCCATTGAAGAGTTATCTCGTCATTAATAAAAAACGGTTCCCTGCCAAAGACGTGTTATTACTTCAATTCGTGTTTGTACTGTTGTACAGAAGTTGGCGCGATTACACGCCTTTGAGAGAAAGTACAGAATCCCAGAACCTAGAACATATATTTCTTATCGGTTTTTAATGATTGTTCTGGGTGGAATCTTTGACAAAAAACGAGATGTTTAATCAAAGAGATGCATTTTTGAAGAAACTTACCCACATCTAAGGAGTGATAAAAAAAAAAATAAAGATGGAAGAATATGGTTTCTTTTGTTTTAAAGCAGAGACTCTGTTCTTTCATTGGACATATTCTTTGTCCCTATATTCTTTACAGAAAATGTACTATGAGCCATCAAAGTTTGGTGAAAATGTTAAGAAACGCTGGCGTAGGCTGGCAACTTTTTTTTTAAACGCTAGCGGGGAAAGAGGGCATAGTTCAGCCCGAAATAAAATGATTATGTATTAACCCTCATATATAACCTGTATATCACTTTTTCATCTGTGGAACACAAAAGAAGATATTCTGAGAAATGTTTCAGTGGTTTTCTCCATTTAATGGAAGTCAATTGGGATCCAAGTTGTATGGTTACCATTTTTCTTCAAAATATCTTCTTTTGTGTTCTACAGAACAAAGTCATACAGGTTTGGAATGTCATGAGGGTGAGTAAATGATGACAGAATTTTCGTTTTGGGGTGAACTATCCCTTTAAGATTTTAATTTGCACCTTGCTCTAGACCGACTCAAAATCCGAAAAAAGAAGGTTCGAACCTTGCTTGTTGTTTGGATCAAAAATGTTCAACTACCAGTCGCCAACCACTTACAAACGATTGTCAATTAAGGTCATTTTCTGGCTCCACAAAAGCACAGGCCTCTGAATCTGTAAAGCAGAAATGCTGATGTAATAGGTTTAAGAAAATCTCGATGGGGAGTCAGGACCCCACACTCCCACACTATCACTTTTAGAACACCCCAGATCCCTACATCGATTACAGCCAAATATGGGTATCTTTAGTCTTTCATAGGTAATTCCCTCTCTTTTGGTCACAGGTCACATCAGATGCACATGGCATTCTGAGAGGAAATCCATAAGACAGCCGCTCTGGTGGAAACATCGGGGAAGTTTTCTGATTCAGTGGTTTGCTGGTGTTTGCTGTGGGGGAAGGAGGGAAACTAGTGAAAGGGTGGGGGTACTGGGTGTAAGAGAAGCGAAGAGAAATCCCAGCTTTGGCACTTGCTCTTGCTCTGTTTTTGTTCTATGAGCCCTGCAGGTTTCTTTTGTATTGAATGCTACGCCTACAGATTCCTTATAGTTGAGTATCAAAAACATGCGCTGCATCTGAACAAGAGACTTGTGGGTAGGATGGGTGTGAGCAAGCCGTGATATCTGCAAAGACTTGGGAGTTTTATTTAGTGTTAATGATTTCAAAAACAGTGTAGTGTACAGTTGTATCGTAGAAACACGTAATGAGCTTGTAGTGTGTTGATTACCATAAAAAGAGCTTTGAAAAACATTGTAAATTTAAGAAGTGCAGACTAGTCCACACCGCAACTATAATTACAGAGGAGCGATATAGTTGGAATAACATTTTTCCTAGCTGATAAAAGATAAAAAATTGACTGCCAGGCATAATTCATTCATTCGAATTAAATGCAAATGAAAGTATTTTTTTGATTAAAATTAAACCAATAATAGAATTTATAGCATAAACTAAATGTGAAATTGTAGCGAACAAGTCGTCAGTTGGTGTGAATGGGTCTTTAATCTAAATTTAGCGGCATCTAGGCAAGGCAAGTTTATTTGTATAGCACATTTCATACGCAATGGTACTTCAAAATGCTTTTTAAGTAAAAATTATTTAAATTATCATCTAAGAATGATAAAAACAAGGAATTTAAAAATGTAAAAAAAAAAAAATTTGATTAAAGGATAAAATGATTATACATGAAATACAGCAGTGCTCAATGCTAAGGATTTGTTCTACTGGCCCTGTTGGGCAATTTATTCCATTGTTTCACTGCCCACACCACAAAAAAGTATAAAATAATATCTAGTTATTTCTTTGTTGATTTTTTTACCCATGTAATCTTAATTAATAATGGTATGATACCATAAAAGCCTCTATCCTATAACAAAAAAATTCAACCGTTGTTGAAGACAACTTATAGTTAAGTAATAGAATAAGATCTCTAATTTTTTATGCATTTAGGGGGAAATTACTGCACTCTTGCGTCCATTCGTTTTCATTTTTAGCATGGTATGTGTGCTTTAAATCAGTCCCATGCTGTAGAGCAAAAATAGACGATCGTTGCACGGATGCACCACATCTGCAATGGATGGACCGCATCCGCATGCCTTTTGATTGACCTTATCCGTTAACATGGGCATGAAAAAAAATAACCACTGCACACGGAGTATGTGTGAAACAGGCATTAGCCTATAACTCCAAAATTAACTAATCATTACGTAATAAAATAAGATCAAGCCTTAGTCCTTTAGATCGAGTCCTGTGCTGGTAATAAAGGCATGAACAAGTTTCTCCACATCTTGACTGGAAACAAGCAATCTATTGCTTGCAACGTTTTTGAGATGAAAGTATGTATTCAGAATCACACCAAGATACTTGACCTTGTTTTTTAGTTGTTTGAGTCTAGATATGCGTTCATGCGTTCGTTTCCAGATGCAATGACTTTCTCCATGTTTAGCTGAGTAAAGTTTTGACGCATTAAAAACATTGACTGCCAGAGTACATGCTAGTGGTGAGGTTTCGAATTGCAACCAACGACTCACTCCACCCCTTATATAAGATATAGATGATGAATTACTGAACAAAAATTCTCTTTGTGCAATATATACGCCTTTCTTCCTCTTGAAGCTACTTTATAGATGCCATGAATGGAGAAAACACAGTAATTCTTGTTTTGAAGCGTTTCCAAATAGCTTCCGGTACTCCTGTGTTGAGCATCCAAGATTCTCCCTTAAGGGATATACCAGAAGTCTTGGCTGTTCCTAAACTCTACCCGCCTTCCCTTGCCGTGGTCTTGTAACCCCAGGAAATGGCTTGATTTTGTTTTTCGCTCTCGCAGTACCTCTGGAAAACGGTCAACCCGAGCTTAGTTCTCGAATTGCGTTTCCTTTAAGCTATCTGGAAACATGAAGGCAGAGGAAGAGGAAAACATTAAACAACCCAAGGGGCTTCCTTAGTCAGAGATCTGTGGACGTAAGGGTAAAAGAGAGGTTTATGGAAATTATAGAAACAGTGCGAGTCATGCCTCATTAAAAGATTATTGCTTTATGTCCTTGCATACTTTGAATGCAAGCCGAATGAAGTTGGTCGTGACTTTTAATTGAATACACATGTTGCCTTAAAACGCTCCCATCTCCTTCACTCGTGCCCCATGTGGATAATCAGACCATAGGATTTGACCTAGAAATGAAGAAAAGTAACCTCTGTAAGGCCTTCCGAAGCAAAACAAAGCGAAGGCAACAGAAACTCGATCTAAGTGAGTGGCATAGCGGGGCTGGTTAGCATGAACAGGAGCAGACCCTCGGATGTGCCAGAGGGAATGCCGGAGTAAATGATTCCACGGAGGTGCCGAATACACGATGTGGTTCGAAAGTGTATCGTTTTCCATGGCCGCGCATTCTTGGATCCTATCATTCAACCAGCATTTATCTTTGCAACTTGAGATCGACCGAGTCTAGAGGCTAGAGTACGCTTTATAGGATATGTCCGTGATTGGCGGAGAGATACTCCACCCTCATTTTTCACAACTTGTTTTCTTCATGATTGACAGGTGGCGTTTGCACAGGAGCAGCTCGTTGCGATCCTCCGGTTGATGGCGTGCCGAATTACCTCAGTCGGTCGCATTGCGGCCAAGCCAAACGTCGTGTGTGTTTAGAAGGGTGGAGGGTGATGCTTGCGGTCGAGTAATGCATGTGTGAAGTTGTCAGGGAATGGGTGGATATTTTGACTGGTTTCTCTCTCGGGAGCTGTGTTTTTGCTTTCTTTGAAAACAGGTTGAAAACACGAGTCAGAGCTCATCTGTTTTTCAGCGAACGTGCATTGCTGCAGTCTCAAATGCGAAGGAACGCAATTTTAATTTATTTATTCGTCTTTATACAAGTACAATGAAATTATATAAACTGTCATCTTCAATGCCAAGACAAAACAAATCCATCCCCTGAGAAAATGGGTCTCGACTTTACTTAATGCACTGTTGTTTGTTGTTCTTGTGATGCATTTGGTCAATGCATCACATCCCCTGGTCACATCAGGCTGTATCTGTTGTGGGAAGCTTTGCAGAGGGACATTGCATGCCACTAAAGAGATGGTATATATTGTGTTGACCTTTAAAGAGAGAGCTCCTGGGATCAACACCGTCATCTCTAGCTTTACTTTCCCTCTTTTAAGAGCCGAGCCAATAGACAAGCACTTGCTCGAGTGGTAAGACGTTAAGGTCAATGTCTAGTACGTGTGAGAGAGAATGTGTATATAAATAGATCTGTTTAGCCTATATATACACACGGTGCACAACCTTTTTTTTAGTTTGGGATTTTTCTCCATCAACACTTGATGATGGCCGTGTTTGATTGTCAACAAGCTGAACCACTAAAAACGTTATGCACATTCAAATTCAATGGAAATATGATTGGATTAAACTCTGTGTTATCAGAATCAACTCCTCATGATTTTACCATAATTACATTTTCATTTTTGTGTTCGTACCATATACTTGTGCCAAATCAACTTGGAAAAATGATATTTTGTATGTTGCCTATGGATATTTACCTGTATATCTACAAGGCTGTACATCACACATAGCACCGGTGCTACAGAGATTTAACATTGTTTTGCACAGGCCAAACAGCTGTAGCACAAGTATATGTCTGACCATCTTTAAAAAAACACAAGTGTAGGTGAGTGAAAAAGGACATTAGCGTTATACAAATGAATGGATAAGGGCCATAAAATTTTTAGTTTTGACCAAATTAGTTTTTCGTTTTGAGTTTCTGAGTTCTGTATTTTCAATGCTTAACTATACAGTAGTATACAGTATTTTTGGATAAATGTATTTACCACAGTATAACTACAGTAAAATCCTTGTGAAGTACAGTATATTTGAACCCTATTATAGTTACTATTAAATGTTCACTACAGTTTATAAATTTGCTACAAGTTAATTATTTTATCATCCGTTTCAAATTAAGCAGACTATTATTTTGGTGGGTTCTCGCGCAAACTCTTGAGTTTAAGTGTGGTTGAAACGGTGAAATGCTCGTAAAATAAACTTTGGATGAAGTTCATGTCCTCGTATAGTAAGACACAGACAACGCTCACGCTTGTAATGTGTTAAACTGTGCAGCTCATTCACTCATAGACACGCAGAACAAGCAGAGGACATATTTTAATAGTTTTCTTGATTCCTTGTATGTCGCCTTAAAACAAGTTTTAATTAAACTATATAAAAACGATACTAAACAGTGATGCGCCATTAGTTAACCTCACACACAAACGTGCACAACGACAAATGAACTTCACACAAACAACAGCTCTATATAATGTACCTGCAAAACTGTATCACACCAGGCTACACTCTTAAATTTATCCGTAGCACAGACCGATTTTCTTTTCTAGCATTTGCGATACAGCCTGCTGTTTATGAGGAGTTTGGTTCCAAATTAGAAATTGTTTTTCATGTTTTAATTGTGTTAGTTAGCAGTGTTTTTTGTTATTATGGCTTGAATCAAAACAAACCAACTGCAGTTTGATTGATATTAATTGGAATGCACAATAAAAAAATTTAAACTGCGTTATTTCAGTAAAAAGAAAATGTTAAGGAACATCACCAGTTTGGTGTTCAATATTAATAGTCATTATATGAACAAATAACATTCATAAAGTTAAGAAATATTGATTTAATCTTCAAAATTTTGTTAATGCGTGTTACTGTAACCACCACACTATCGGGTATCAGCAGATATCACTTGTAATAATCTGCTAACAGCATCTGTGGAGAAATATGGGTGCATCTCTAGTGGTAACAAAAGATTTTGGTTTTCGTTTGTAGTAAAACCTAGTCTTACTGCAATAAATATAGTATATAAACCTAAGTTAATACAAATGAGAACCAATTTGCTAAAAAAAACATTACTACACTATAATAAACCGATGGTTCATATTTCTAAGCGGAAATGGCTAGATAATCAAAGGACGAAGCCATGCAAATGCAATTTCTTAGTTTATTTTGGATGAACATTTTCTCTTCATTTTCATATTTGTTTTTAATCGTCCGCCTTCTGCACAAATCCCCAGGCTCTATTTTGCATTTAATGTGTGTTTTTTATAGTATCAAAGTCTTGAAAATGATCTTTGAAAATATGCTTGCTCCTATTCTTTGCTGTTCGTCTCTCCATCTCTTTCATAGCAATAATCTGACTTTTCTGTATGAAATATTTTTGCGCAAGGCTTATCCCTGCGCTTTGCCATTGGTGGTGGAAGCCATTCCTTGGCGCGGGAGCTCCGGTCTGTTCCAGCACTCTAATCGCATTCCAGCAGACTGGGCAGCGGCTTGCTTCACATTCCACAACTCTGGGGGCTTTCCAAGAGCACTGTGCAGGCATTCCTCTTTGCCGAGACCTTCAAAGCTGGGGAGGTACTTCAAAGGGAACAGTAAAGTTAGGTGTTGATGACTACAATCCTCCCGGGCACAGATTTACCCGCCTCCTGAACTTCAAGAGCAGTTCTGCTGGTATTCTGGCGTGCACTTTTGCTCGCCTTGGTCATAAATCATGTCGGGTTAACCCTGGATGTATGCTAGATGTTTTGGCCTAGAGGTTGGAGCTTGGGGTGTGCATGTTGATTTCACGATGCTTCTGTTGTGACACTTTAAGTGATTGGTTTAGTGGCAATCCAGCTCTTATTATAGATACCATGCTCCAACGACATGGAAACATAATTAAAGAAGAAAAAAGAAAATGCATATTTTAAATATTTTCAAAAGTTTGTCACCGTTTACCTTTTTATTTATGAAAATACAACATTTCATTCATTTGAGATCTTTTGAAGTCCAAGGCATTCGCCAAAATCACTTTGTTTCACTTTTGCTTGTGGAACACTAGCATCACCTTTAGTTGTCATGCTTCCTTGCAGTTGTGATGTTGTATTTTGTGTGCTTGACTTGACAGAGTGAAGGAAGTTCTTCACACCATCAATGGTTTCAAACTCTACTCCCAGTTTGTTAATAGACTCTCTAGTCACTTCTGTCATAGCTGTTCACCCGAGGGCCTTGATGAAGCATATTTGAGTATTTACATGATATTAAGTGTTGCTGTGGTCTGTTTGGCCTGTTTGTTTGCTTACGTCGTCACCAAGGGAACAGTGTTCTGATGGTTTTAGGGGCGACTACAGTGGGTGGCCCAAGACTTGTGGTTATATGTGTTCACCTTTAAAATGACTGTTCATGAAAGGCCACCATTGCATAGTCGAATGGTTTGCTCAACCGGTTCCTTGGGCTTCAAGCGATGCTGACATAAGATGCTTGTGGTTGGCGCCATATGATGTCACCACCTTCACAGTATGCGCTTTATTTCTTGGGTTTCCAAGCAGGAGTTGTTGAGGCTTTTGTTGGCCAGAGGTGACTTTTGCAACTGTCGTTCCATCGTTTTTGTCTAGACCACAAAGGAAAGGAAGTCGCCTGCTTTGAAAAGCGCCCAGTCTCCCTTTATAAGATAATATTACACCGTCAGAGCAGGCCCCACCTGCAATGCTTCTCCAGCTGCCACACTGTAACTCTATCTGTGCTCTCTTCAAGGCTGCCATCCCCTTTGAAGTTATTTCCAGAACTTGGGAAAGAAGAAGAGACGAGCAATCGGACCGGCAAGCTCTTCCCCCCTCTCAGTATTGACTTTTTTGTACAATTAAAATATTTTGACTAGCTTATAATGTGCCATTGGTTTCTGGCAGAATATGCGTTGGTTTGCTTAAAAAATATTCTTTAAAAAACTTTTTTGTATTAAATAATTTACATTTAGTTTCTAATTTATAATTATTATAAAAAATATATCATATTACTAATAATATATTATAATACAACAACTAATAATATATTATAAAAATTAAATAATTATATATACTCACTATTCTATAGTGATTTTATTATAAATTAGGAATGATGTTGGTTGTCTTAAATATCTATTATGCTTATATTTATGCAGCATTGCTCTGTAGAAACATAATACAAAAACATGTTTTAACATGATTTAATATTTTAAATATCATGCATATCCCTTTAGGTTCAATTGTGGAGATCCCTTTAGGTTCAATTGTGCACCTCCAATGCAGAGGTCATGGGTTCAATTCCAGGAAACGCATATAGAAAGATGTACAGATTGAATGTATTTGGATAAAATCCTTTGCCAAATGCATAAATGTCTAATCTGCCAGGTGAAAACATTACCTTTTGATTTGTACCTGCTAGGGATGGGCGATATGGCCTAAAATCCATATTGCGATATACATTGCAGCCTCTTGCGATAACGATATATAAATTATAATAGAACCATTTCAGAACAGGTTACACAGACCCTTAGGAAAGCCAAACTGCTTAATGTATTTTTTTTTAAAGAAATAAAGAAACGTATGGCGTTTTGAGAACATTTATTGTGCAAAAGCAAAACTGTAATTATGCAACAAAATGTTGCAGATGAATATAAAAGTATTTCCTTCTAAAAGGCACTATACTTAGTTTAAGTCCTTGGTTCTTAAATGCCACCCAAGTTGAAGAGAACAGAAAACTGGTGTCTTTTTAGTTAAGGAACATACACTGTACTGAAAATACTTCCAGTATTAATTAGGCAAAGAAAATTATTTTGTGTAAATGCACAGATACTTTAAATAAAAACATATTTCAAACCTGCAGCCGAGGTAACGCATCTGGTTTTAAACATTTTGTTCTCCTAATGAAATTAAAACTGGTGTCTAGTTAATAAAGGAACAGACACTGTGAATTAGGGATATCCTTCCAGTATTAGCCATGGCTATTTTAAATAAATACAATTTTTGCCTGGCAATGCTGGTATTCAACGACATGGTTATTTTTGAGGTGGTAGAACCATGGGCGTAAATCTCATTTAACAGTAGGGGGGGACAATACATACAAAATTTCTCAAGAGCAATTTTTGAAGGGGACACAAATAATACAATCAAAATAGTACTAACTACGACACTGAGCGACAATATGCATTAGATTTATAGGTTTATCATGCAGACTTACAGTCATATTATAACTGAATTGAACTGTCACAAACTGTAATACAAGTGAACAAAAAAGCTTTTTTCCATTTACATATTTTTTGTCTTCGTTGTGAAGACAGGAAACCAATATAAAAACACACTACCCATGATACTACATGTTGACAATAAGTCACTTTTTAAACTCTATTAAAATAAATATTATATAACCAAATAAAAAGTCATAGGCTACTGCACAAAATAGATGCTGAAAAACGACATTCTCCAACTGAATGAAAGCTGTGCACCTCTTGTGAACGCTAAATATAGTGACAACGTCACAAAATTGCAATCGTTATGTTCGCGGCTGTGTGTGAGATGGGACCTGAATGGCGGCATCGGTGGCTAATTGTTGCGGACGGTTAATGTTCACATCATGCCAGGTCCCCTAAAATAAAACAATGCATGGGAACGGCTTCGGCATGTAAAATTGCAGTTTGTGACGTTCTATGTAACAAGCTATCCTTAACTAGCTAACGCTTACTAGCTAAGTAACGTTTTAATCGCTAACATAGCAGATTCATGGAAAATACATCGGTAAACCAAATTATTTGCAACAACTAATTTATTAATAAATCAGCCTCAACTACATTAAAGGAGATCCCTTCATTTAAAGTGAGTAAAATAGCCTTCTTACTGGAGTTCAAGAGCCACTGATGGACTGAGCCGCATAACTGAATTGAATGTGAACACAGATTCACGACTGCAGCTCGTGGCTCTAAATTTTGCGGGTAGATTCCGTCATCAACATGCATTATCGCGATAGTGCAATAGAATTAAAATCTCTATCGTAGGCCAATTTTGTATCGTTTATATCGCATATCGTTTATATCGCCCATCCCTAGTACCTGCCCTTTAAGTTCCCTCCTTTTCCAGTGTTTGTTTTGCGATATTGCTGCACTTGCAGATCAGATACGCATTGAGCCGAAGTGTGAGATTATAAATGTCCGACAGCTTTATGGCTGGAGGATGAAAGGCCTTGAGGAGGAGAAAGATAAATAGTCCAGGGCAGACAGAGGAGAAGCTGTAGGCATCTGTCCCTTTCAGTATTTCACACTCTTCTGATAGACAAACCAGAATAGTGTTGGAGTCTGCGAGTACATCCTCTGTTTGGATAGTAGGTGGGAGTTCAGGCGACCAGCGCCAAAAGGAAATTGGCCGGGTTGCCATGTGTACCTGATGCAAAGCTCTTTCCAGTATGCGTGGGCATTTTATTACAGCAGGGCTTTCCAGTTTTACAGATTAGGAAATGTTGGACATATGTAACAGCTGGTGGCATGAGAACGGCGTCAGGGTAAAGAGAAAATGAACTTGTGTTAGTATAGTGATGGTTGTCTTGAATGATTATTAAAGATTTTTTGAATGTTTAATTGGTTTCAGTACTCTGTTTTATTGATAACTATCGGTTCACTTCGTCTTCATTTATCTCTGTCCACCAATGAACTACAAACAGAGTAGGAAGCCAACTGCTGTCCAAAGCACCCTGTGCGCATGCTGTTCGCTATCACGGCTCAACGCGGCTCATGGCTGGAGAGCTCTCGGCACTCTTGCTTGTTTGAAAGGCTCTTGGCCTTGTTTGAAAAGCTGCCCTGAGAGCTCCAGCCAAGCTGAGTTTCTCTAAGTGGCCGCGGGTCAGGGAAGGAGGGGTGAGAGTTCTGTAGCCCACTTGTGGCTTTGATCAAATATTCCCCCACCTCTCCTGGCACGACGGTCTGTTATTCCAGGAACTATTCCGTACTCCCGTGGCGGGTGGAGGTGGGGCAGGGTGACGGGCACAGGGTCAGAACTGAGAGTTTATATGGGGGTGGGTTGGTGAGATCAGCGGCAAGAGGAAGGAGTTTTCAAATTGCCCCTTTTTTGTGGTGCAGTGTTTTCCGTGTCAGATTTTAGTTGCGGCTAAGTAGGTTTGATGGATTTAAATTCAACGATAATTAAAAGATGTTAACAAACTCTGAGAAATCTTGACCTTGGATTGCTCAATGCCAGCATTTGATAGCAAAGTAAGGGGTAGATAGCAGTTCATACCCACGGGGTACCCGGGCATTTTGATTGTTGTGGGTGAAATTGATACTGGCGTTGACCTAAATGGCATGCCTGGGGCTCATCTGTTCTGTTTTCTGTACTACTGGACTACAGCCACCGTCCATGAAGGCTTGCTCTGTGTGTACCAACAAGTTAAGGTCGACTTAAACGAAAAGCGCTCTGTTTTCAGAACATTTCTGCTGGTTTGTTTTTAGACGAGCTCTGTTAGTGTCCTTCAGTGCAGCTGCCTTTAGGTCAACAAGATTTGTTCTTGTACTGTTGGCTTGACACTTTTTCTTCCTTTCTAATTTATTACATACATAAGCCGAAATACTTCAAATGAGATGATAAATGATTGTGTAATAATAATACGTTTGTCATTCAGAAACTGCTGGTCCTTGGTCTCCTTTCCCATGGCAGGCATTTCAGACCACGGAAACCATTAACTTGTAGCTCTTAGATTGAATTGCAATCCCTCCAGAAATACATGTCTCCAACAATCTGCAAGATTGTCAGAGTTATTGAGTACCTGCATGCTCAACACTGCCGTTTCATGCATTGAAGGAGACCAAACGTGTAAAGTTTAGAGTTGAAGCTGGCCTCCTTTTATTATGATTTGGTTGCAGGCATACGCATACACATTCATACAGTTTGCTTTGTATTACACAATTCTTAGTACCTCTTACTTTTTTTCCCACAGATTGAATGCATCAAGCACAAAATGATTAAGGCTGTGTGTGCATCTCTTTTAGAGAAACACTGTCACCCTTCATAATCTGAGGGGACGAAACGGTTCTTGTTGATCAAAGCATGACTGAATTGCGCCCCTTAAAAGTTAAATATTTGTGTTTGGTGTGAAAGGAAGAACTTTTTTATATAGGAAATTCTCTCTCTGACCAACTCAAATGAGGTCAGGTGTCCTTTGAGGTGAAAAGGGAAAATAAAAACTCATTTGATTTATTTCATGCACTTATTTTAAGCAATTTTTAGATTTCTCCCCTCACATCACTTTATATCTATCAATATTATTATTTTAATTATTTAGAGATGTGTCCAACTAGGCATCAAGCCATTTTTTCAGGGAAATTTTGAGGAAATTATTGTTTGTGCATTGTATATGTTTCAATGTTCCTATTTGGTTTTGCTGTGTAATATTTTTGCCTTCCTGATATATTCTTCTTTCTCAAGAGAACAATGCATATGCAAGGCTTTTGAAAAGATTCATTGTGCTTACTGTTTGAAAAAGGCATTTTTAGCCCAGTGTCTTAAATCCAGAACTGTTGGACACGCACTCTGAGACAACCCTGCAAAGCCTCTTTAATACAATGCAAAGCAGTATGAAGGAACTATATTGTCTGGCTAATGGGATAAAACATCACATCAGTTTTGCAAACTTAAATGCAAATGCCGAATCCAAGGCCTCTCGGGACCTGATGTGGCTTTTGAAGCCAGAGTTAAAATGATAATCAGCTTTTTCACAGTGTTAATCCCATTTGCGTCCATGTGAAGCATATTTTCTTAACATTTTTACCCAGATGCTCTCAGCAGTTGTTTACAAACCCTTAACAAAAGTACTATATAACTTTGTGTAGCTTGTTTATGCTCTTACTCTAGCGTGCATGCTTATCAATGCTAATTTTTGATATAAATCCAGCGACATCTTTGTGAAATATCGGTCTACTAAAGCTAATAGTACCAATAAACTAATAAAAATCTATGCTCAAACAATGTGTGGTCTCGTTTAACAGTTATGTTATCATTCGATAAGCTTTAACTTAGTTCTCTCTTTTCAAGGGGGTTTTATCTCCTGTGTGATTTTCCTTGATAAACGTCCATGTTGTCAATTTTCAACACATCAAACGCAACAGGTTTCACACTTACAGCCTGTGGACTGATAAGGAAGTATGCCAAAAACAGTACAATGTACTCAATATTTCAAGGTGTCCTTGGTTCCAACAGTTTGGGACACCTATTTGGAATTGGTATACCAGCCCTTTTTTTTAATCTTTTCTCTGCGTTGTGGGTGTGTCTTGGCTAGGTAGAGGTTTTGTGCAATAACATAAGTTATTGCCTGTTGTGTAAAGGTGTCAACTTCAACTCTTTGTCCTTCAGTGAATGTTTCACAGGTTATAATGTTGATTTATTTCCCTGTTCATGCACTGTTTACCGATAGATTTAGGATTGAATTTGAATGAAACATTAAATAGGGTTTTTCTTTTTTTTTTTCAGATGCACCCTTTGGGCCTGTGTAACAACAACGATGAAGAGGACTTGTACGAATATGGCTGGGTTGGCGTGGTCAAACTGGAACAACCCGAATTAGACCCGAGCTGCCTTACTGTACTGGGCAAGGTAAGGACACTGTTGACCGACATGCTTTCATATTTACCTGCAGTAGTAAATCTGTTCAAAGGTCTGTTCATCATTGTCTGCAGCTATTTTGTGCCATAACAGGTTCATTGTTATTTACATTAGAAGTTAAATCTTTGGATCGAGAAGTTTGTTCAAGGATAGAATCAGACCGCAAATAATCCACATGATGTATTGTATAGGGTTTATGGAAGCCTTTAAAAAGGATTTTTGCGAGAATGAGAACATACATGACCCCAAGGCCCAAAACTACTGCTGTGATGTTATAATTCTTTATTTAAAATAGGAAGTGATGGAAGAATGTTTTCAGTGTGCTTTTTGTGGCTCTGTAGCCACAGCACAAATGAAGCAAGTATTTTGTGTTCTTGAGACACCCTTGTCTGTTCTTTATTAATGGGGTTTCGCCTCATTTACTTTGAACATCCTTCATGTTTTCAAAGCGTAAATATATTTTTAATATGCAATGCAATACTAGGATCGACGAGAGAAAAACAAATTCAATTTTTGGTTGTCATGAAATTAATTTACAGTGTTTAGAACTGTAGAATGTTTTAAATGTACAGTGTTTTAATAGAAAAAATATATAGTGTTGAGATTTTGGTTAATGTTTTGCTTGTACAATGGTACTGTATTTGTGGGTTCTTGATAGGGGTGGGCGATATGGACAAAGAATAATATCTGGATATTTTTGGCGATTTTAACGATAACGATAATGAGACGATATCCATTAAAAATGTGATTTTAAAAGTCTGAGTTGCTTGTAATGGGCACAATGTTGAATGAAAACAGTGCTTATTTATTTTCTTTAACATGTAAGTATTCAAGTAAAAACAATTCAAAGACATACAAAATACTAATTGAACTAGTGTAAGAACATCGAACTCTGAGTAAACATTCAGTTGTACACCTCTGCTGTAATGTAAATTGTGCAGCATACAAGCAAGATGAAATAATAATAATAATAATAATGAACAAATAGCATCTGTAAACAAAGTACTCTGATCTGTAACATATTGCACACAACCATGTGTCCTTACGGCGTATTGCCTTCAAACCTATGGCCTTATTAAACAAATACCTAACTTCAAGTACTGCCCAGTACACAGATTCCACAAAAATAAAAAGGAAAATCTGCCCAAGATGTGCACTTCCAAATCAGAGTATCTCAAATAATATAACATACATTTGTTAACAAATGACATCAAAGTAAACAAGGTCCACAATTTACAGACAAATAAAATATAGTCACTATTATTAAAGCACACACTGGCATGGACAGATCCTGTAACTTTATAGAACATTATAGGCCAACTGCTCACTGTTCACATGTAGATTTACTTCAAATTTACTTCAAATTATGAGCCAAGACAAAAACCGTCATGATAATACAGAATGTATTGTCTTTTAAATGAAAGAGCTTGTTGTGCAGTATTCAGTCGACGCTTATGTTTCTCCAGAAGTCGGCTTCACGCATAAGCTACACAAATACAAGAGCGCGCTTCAACATGGCGTCATCGTGGAGTGGGCGGTCAGGTAAATAGTTAAGAAACTCCCCTTCCGCGCTCGCGATAGCGTTCACGTGCGCCAGGCACGTTCTCGCGTGAATAATTACTCTAGTCACAGATTTCGATAGGTCACAGATTTCGGCACAGCGCCGGTGTTGAACTTGCGGGCGGCCATGCGCTAACCATGCCTGTGAGAGAGATGACGATGTGTATGCGCAGATCAGCAATCACGTGACGCCCTGCTGCAGCCTCTGAATGTGTGGAGTTTTAATGCGTGTTTTTTCGGAGTAATTTAAATACTCGATAATGAGAATTTGCACATCGTTAACACCACAGTCACGATATTATCGAAGATGATATATATCGCCCACCCCTAGTTCTTGATTTGTAATCTGTTATTTCACTGCTACCTACCACTATCACTAAAACAAAATACTTTTTTCATGATGCTTTGTTGCAAAAGCATTTGCAAAGTAAAATGTGAAATAAAATCCTGTGTTGAAGTTTCAACTTACTTGAAGTTTCAACTTCGAATCACATAAACACAATTAAGCGTAATTCCGTTGAATGTTTTTTACAGAAAGTTCAAGTTAGGTGATCAGGGACAAACGCATTTCATCTTTTTCCCTTCATAATAATGGGATAGAAAAACATCCTCTGCTTCTTTTGTGCTAGTGCTATAATTAGAGAGTTCGCTGTCATAATCAGGGCTCCGATATAAACTGCCGCTCAGCTGGGGTTCTCATTCAGTCCTTGGCACCAGAGTGTCCCCTTGACCTGCTTGTGCCAGCCCGTCCCTGCTGGCTGCCCCTGTTTTCATTTTCTTCATACATTCTCTTTTTGTCTGAACATACACAGTTTCCTTCAAATACTGAATTTTCCTTCAGATAATATTCTGAGAGGAACACGTTCAGATTTTTATAAAGGCTTTCGTCTATGTAATGGGCTTCCTGGATGATTTGTAAGAGCATGTCTGTTTCCTTTTGAAAAAGTTATTGCGTGAAATGTAATTTTTCACTTTTTCCCAGTTCATTGCGCGGAGACAAAGTAAACTGTCTCAGGTTTGTTTCAACCCTCTCCTTGACTGTGTTAGTGAGAAGCTCATGCATGCTTCTCTGATTTGTATAAGGTCTTGACGGAGCTGCCCCACTGACACATGTATGTACACAGTTTCTTCCTCCATTTCCTGTCTCTGTCCACCGAGAGCCATCGTTCTGCTCACCTCCCACCTCTCCTCCTTCCTTTCTCTTTCGTTCCAACTTGTTCTTTTTATTTGGTGGCACACCATTCTTTCTCACCTACATCGGTCTCAACCGGATTTTGGAAGCCACTAAGGATTCCAGAACCACTGGAAGCTTATTGAGGTGCTAGGCCATGCTGTCATAAAGAAATGCCTATGGTGGGTGCCATGTTGATCACATGACCACATTTCTTTACGTTAGAAAACCCTCTATTATTTGACTGGTTTTGGTTGCATCATGTATTATTCAATCAAGACACTGGTTTATTGGTTTGCAAAACAGGAACAAATATTACTTGGTGCACCTATAAATCACAAAATATTTTTTAGTCCAAACAAACTGACTGGTCTCTTCTTGCAAGAAGGTTTCTTTGGTCAATTTACTTCATTCTTTCCCAGCAGGGCCCTTCTCTATTGAGGTCTTGATCTGTTTGTTGCTCTCTCTTTCTGTCTTTTTTGTCTTCCTGCCAGCATGATATCCTCCCTTTCAAACAGTGCTCTGTTCTGACACATGCGAAACCGGTGGAGGGGTTCTGCTCTTTCATCTGACCACATACTGAGTCCTCTCATTGCATCTATGTGCATTTGTCTAAGGTCTCAAGAAAAATACCTTTACTCTAAACCTGTATTGCTTGTTCAATAATAGAGGAATACGTGGAGATGGTACCGAGGTAATATTGTGTTCTTTGTAGAACTGCAAAAATATTTTAGTGAAAGATCTCTGGTATGGAATATCAAAACACTGGTATTGCCATGGTACAAGTGCATCAACACCACAGTCAGTTTGGTTAGGAAACGGTTCCGACCAGGTCTAGTCCTTAGATTGCGGTTAGAAATAAATTGTGTATGAGAGAAAGCGTTTAAAGGAGCAATGTGGTGATTTTAGTGGTGAGGTTACGAATTTCTACCAACAGCTCACTCCACCTCTCCCTTTCAAAGCAATCCGGAGCTCTCACAAAACTGAGATGTCATCACTTTTTCACTGCTTTGCCGAAGGACATAACATATTTACAAAACACACTCTGTAGAGCAGTTTGTCCGTTAAAGGCTACTGTAGAAACATGGTGAATTCCATGCAAAGGGACACGTGGTGTATGTAGATAGAAATTGCCCATTCTAAGGTAATAAGAAGATAATGCATCATTATGAACGTTCTTTGTAGAGCTCTGTAGACATAGTTATGTATACTATATTGCATTTCTGTCAATAGATCCTCCAAAAAATTACAAGCTGCAGATGTACATTTGTCCACGGGCATTTCCTCTTACATCACCGTTTGATAAACTCCAATTTTATGAGCTGAAACATGTGCTTTGTGTGAAGTTGATTATCGAGCTGTAATTTGTCTGCAAAACCATAGAAAGTTGAGGCTACACAGCTAATATATAGATATGTTGAAAGACTGAAAGAACGTTGTAAAATTACTGTTCATTGTTACAAAAATATTTTGGGTTGGCGTGTACAAGTGGCATTAATTAAAACCACACATTTAGTTTTCATTATGAACACACACACATGAAGAAGTAGGAGGCACTGGATCAGGGGGGGGGCAGTTAGCGTTTTTGAAGCTCTGAGCTCTGATGGGCCCCTAGCTCTGGGGTCTCTCTTTTATGTTTGTGTATGCCTCAACTTGCTGATATTATCTCACTGGGTTTTCCTTTGCTTAGTGTCAAAGGTTCTCTCCCACTGGGTGGAGCTTCATTCCATTGGCCGGCAGGTTTTCCGTCCCTCCGCAAGTATGAAATCATGGCTTTGGAACCCACTGAGTGAGTTGCCATGGCCACTGGGAAGCTCCCTGTGTCATGTGTTTCAAAGTGAACCGAGGCCTGGCAGAATTACCCAGCCTTCAATGGGAGGCAAAATGACCATTATTAGACTTCACAGTCCTGGCTCTATTTAAAAAGAGAAGAAAAGAAACCCAGGGAGCTTAAGACAAGAGCTTGAGGAACGGGGGGTATGAGAGGGTAAGAGAGAGAGAGAGAGAGAGAGAGAGAGAGAGGGAGAGAGAGAGAGAGGGAAGTTAGAGAGAGGTTGTAGATAAGTTGCCAGGAAATTTTTCATGAAAGTATCTTGGGCGATATCTTTACTTTTTGTTCACTTTCTTTTTTTCAGATTGAACTATGTTAGTATGCTGAAGTTTGGGAGACCCACAAATATTTTTATATAGTGTGCGAACAATATTAGATCAAATTTGTGTTTTTTTTTTTTAAGTAGCACAGCATAAATGAAATATCTAATCGGATAACAATCCCATAAATAGAAGATAAGTGTCTAGGTTTAGTTCAAGGGAGAGCGCAATAAATATTTTGTTGTGATATTTACAAGTGAATTAAAATCAAAGTCTTCACAATTCACCTGTGAAGTTTTCAGTCTGCTTTCCCAAGCAAATCGAGCGAGATTCATAAGCATGTCACTTTAGGGTGTCGTAGCGAGTTGAAATGAAAGAATGCGAACAGAGCGTGTAATGTTGTGTCTGCCAGACGCAGTAATACTATGTGTGTGTTTCTCTTTGAACGCCGTGCCACGCTGGGATGGGCCAAACAGCTTGGCGGGCTTTTTTTGTTGTTTCTTTCATGGATTAAGTTCCATCGCTGAGTTTAAAGACTCTTTTATGCTCTGGAGGGGGTGGTATCTGTGCGTGTGTGAAGAGGGGATGTCTAAGGGGGTCAGCTGTGAATGACTTGGAGGCCTAAGAAAGAGAGATTGAGGGAAGAAAGTGTTAGCACACCTGCTAATTGAGAGGAAGTTGAGGACTTGGGCTGGGGGGTTTAAAGAGAATTTTTGTGGCCTACACCACAAAAAGCAGATGTAGAGAAACAGGCTGAAGGAATGTTCAGCTGCTTGAAAAAAATTTTTTTGTATAAAGGAGTTGTTTCATTTAGGGCTGTCAAACGATAAATCATGATTAATCTCATCCAGATTAAAAGTTTGTGTATATACAATATATGTCTACTGTGTATATTAATTTGTATTTATTCAAACATACACACACATGCACATATTTAAAGGGATTGTCCACACCAAAAGGAAAATTCTGTCATCATTTACTCACCTGCAGCATGTTCCAAACCTGCAAAAAACATTCTTTGTTGAAAACAAAGAAAGATATTTGGAAGAATGTCTGTAACCAAACAGATCTCACCCCCCATTGACTACCAAAGTTTTATTTTCCCTACTATGGCAGTAAAAGGGGTATGAGATCCGTTTGGTTTCTGACATTACACCAAATATCTTCCTTTGTGCAGCAGAACATGGAAATTTATACAGGTTTGGTACAATCTGAGGTCAAGTAAATGATCCCAGATTTTCTTTTTTTGTAAACTGTCCCTTTAAGAAATATGTAAAAAAAAAAATTGATAAATATGCATAAATACATCCTAAATATGTGTATGTGTTTATAAATACTTAATGAATATGCAGTGCACAGAAATAAATTATGTTAACACAAACTTTTAATCTGGACGTTAAATCAATTCTACATGAAATTAAAATGGCACTTTTTACTTTCTTTATGCACCTCTCAGTATTTTTTTATTCTTACTATCGGTTATTTTACTTTTGTATTCAGTTTCAGTCATTTTATTAATAATTTAAAGGAACTTTTTTTTAATGTATTTTTGTTTTCATGTTCATTTTAGCAGTGTTGTGCTTTTGTCATTGCATTGTTTGTTGATTTTTTTAATTTCCATTTCAGTTTCGTTTTTCGTTGTTTGTAGTTAATACCATTATTTTTTATTTTAATTTGAGTTAATAATAGTTAAATATTATTAAGGCTGAAACTTTATTTTATTTAGAAATAGCTTTAGTTTAGAATTTTTAAATGGTTTTAGTTTTAGTAAACTATAAGATCCATGAACTAGTTAAGACACAATTCTCTTTTCTCTTGAAAAGTCTGATCAGGAACCTCAAGTCCCCACTCGCTCATCCTTAATCTCCCTGACGTCTAGGAGCTACATTCGAGATGTTAAAGAGATCTCACATGTGATCGGCCCTATACGGAAGGGGTAGATCTGTAGGTAGGAAACTGAGACCGGCTAACACACCTGGTAGCCTCAGGAGCACAAAGCCGCCGGTTTGTGTGTCAGGTAAAGATACGGGTTTTAAAGTGTGAGACGTGTGAGCACAGGGAGGGATTGTGGGTGGTTGAATTACAGATCTCTGGAGCAGAAGGAACAATGGCCCACGAAACGGGAGAAGCTCTTTTCCTCTTGGTTTCTCGTACAGAACAGCCTTGAGAGAAATGAATGAATGAGAGGCCGAAGGAAAACAGAATGAACGTGTGAGAATATTTGGTCGGATTCCTTCATTCAGCTTTGTTTCTTGTATCAGTGCTGCCCCGTCACTGAAATCTTCTGGTGAATCTAGCTGCAAGGGTTAATCCAAGTCTTGGAAAGCCGTTGTGGCCTTACAGGCCGAGTCTAAACCTGCTGTTCTGTTTGCCCGGGGAGAAACGCGGCGCACCAAATGCAGATCCCATTACAAAGACACAGACGCACACACAATGTCTCCCTCGCTGTTACACACACACTTGAATCTTAGTTCAAAATTTACTCCACACACACACACACACACACACACACACACACACACACACACAGAGCCACTTCAAGGGAACGTTAGATTAGAGAGGTATGAAGGCATAGCGTTCATGCTCCTTTAATTAAAGTCGTTCACGTTCGGCAGGTCTCATGAGCAGCTCTGATCTGATGATTTCACTTTGGCCCTTTGGCTCTTCAGCTTCAGAACCAATTCACTCACATTTACATGAATAATGAAGCACATGATTTAATGTTGTTGCGTGCCTTAGTGTTTTTGGAACACTTTACTACAAGGGTGTATACCTAACAATACGCAATATTTCTGCAGCATTTATTTATCTTTTTTAAATCAAAAGTTGTAACTTAAAATTTGTTGAGGAAATTGTATTGGCATTAAAGCCACAATATGGAAGAATTTTGTGAAATATCCAAAAAGCACTTGCACAGTGTGATGTATTTCATGAAGTTGTGTACTAACATTGTCCCAAATGTTCCCAAGAATGTGCAAATCCAGAGAAATTCCCATTTAAAATAATGGCCTATCCCTTCATTTGTTGCATATCAGTGACTGAATATCCAGTGCTCTGCAATTCCCTCGGTTTCCGGTTGTAGAAACTACGGTTACACGCAAATGCGGAAGTGGTTGTACAGCATCTGGGATGCAGCATCGGTTATCATAGATCACGCTTATTCTTCGGCAAGTGAAGTAAACTCTAAAAAGTGTAAACGTTGACCAAATGAGGCAAGCAGGCTTACGGACAACTAAGAAATATAACAAGGATTAATATTGGTTTGACGTTTTCTAAATGTAGAGAGCTTCGCGACCAACTTGGACTCGACAGAGACAAGTGTTTTAATAGCCAGGTAAGCCAATTTTTTTATTGTACACAAAATACTCATGCACTGATTATTTGAATAGTTATGAATGCAGTTACCCTATGAAATACAGTATATATCGCACAAAAATATGTAGCCAATAACGCTACTTGTAAATGCTGTGGGCTCGTTCCAATTAACTTTTTAAACTATGACTGTTTTGAACAGGTAAAACTGTGAAGCATTACTTTACCAAATCAATTTACACATTCCAATATCAGTCGCGGTCTAACGTAGCAATACATTCAATGTTTCTTGCAAACTAAAAGTAATATATTTATATTTATTTTTTTAATAAAAAATAAGTCAAAATAAAAGTATTATTTTAAAGTCTCCTTACCAATTCTCACGGTGAGCTAATAATGATGATTTATAATTGAAGTCGTTTGGTGCGATTTGCGAGTTATGTTAGTTTGACTTCCTTTGACTTCATGTAACATAAAGAATAGTGTGTAAAATAATCTGCCATAGTATGTGAGACAAATGTTACACAGCGCAGCTTTAACTCGGACTTTCATGAACACATGATTCTAAATTATTGACCGAAGCAATCCGTTTTCTAAATAGCTATTAAAGCTTTACTAGTTAAAACTTGCTTTATTGAGTCCCTATTTAGTGCCTGGCTAAATTATAACTAAATTACACACCTTTTCAATATTTATATTGGTAACATACTATTTTCCAAATGTCAATGGTCCCTACAGGAAAAGTGTGCTATAAACAAGAAATAAACAGAATTTGAGAAAGATATTGATTGTCAAAAATTTACTTCACATATGAGGCAAAGATGTAGTATTGAAGCTATACTAATTTTTATTGGAATCTCATGGTAAATTATGGTCATTTGACCGTAATGTTTGGATGTCTGTGTCTGAGCAGTTAATTTAATTCCCATTTTGTCATACATCTTCAACATTGTCTGTTTGGGTTCTGCTGTAATTTAATTTTCAACATATTTTCCAATATTCCTGCAATAGTGTCCAATAAAGATGAAAAGATTAGGAAACGATTTAAGAGACCGAGATTATTGTTAAAATACGTCAGCTGGTTTAGTAACACAGTTCTGTTCATTGTGAATGTAGTTTAGATGCTGACCTCTGTGGGACTCCACATTTTTAAACTCTGTGTGACCCTCGGCGGCCCTTTGTGTCCGATTGTCTTAAGGCAGCGCAAGCAGAGCCAATATCTCTTGCTTTAACCTTATTAAAGCAAACTTGAGTGAGTGTGTGTGTTTGTTTGCCTCGTGCTGTGATACCCTTATTAAATCGTTTGACAGGGAATTTACAGCAAGCTTGTCTTAATAATGACTTCATTGATAAAAGTGCTGAATGCGACACTGTACTGAGAAGGAGCGTTTCGCATCCATTTAGAAGACCGCGTCTGAAGAATCTTCGTTCCTTTGTAATATTGTTTAGACTCTGAAATGCAATTAGCTTCAATTTACCCGTGGAAAGAAAAATATCAAATAGAGATTTTCAGACATGCTCTTTCTTGTTTTATCTGTTCAATATGAATGATTTAATCTACTTCACAAAGCTGCAATCTGTAATTTTTCTCTATATCTCTATCACCATCTCTGTTTGAATGATACATTTACATTAACTTTTTTTACGCAAGTTGAAGTCGACATGTCATATTGACATTTCTTGCAAAATCATACCAGACAGCTCAAAATAATTTTTATAAGCTTGCCACTGACAATTTTGAACACCGTAAATAGTATTTTTACTCTTGACACTGTTGAAACTTGACTGATTGTTAAAAATCTTGCAAGATTCCTCCGATATGATGGGGAGAGAAGGAAGGGAAGACAGCATTGTTTACTTTTCTTGTGGAGAGTTAAAGATGGAAAACCGGTACAAAAACAAGACATGCACCCAAAACGAGAGCAGGAAGAGAGGAAAAAAACAAGTTGGAAATTTAATTAGCAGTTGTCCATCCTGAGGCGCAGGGTTTGAGTGGCTGGAGTTAGCGGGACGCTGATGGGCTTTAAATTAGCGGCTGGGTTTTTTGACTGATCCTTGCGTGAACGGAACGGAAGGGGGGCAGCAGTCATTAGAATGATAAATAGAGTAAAGGGCAATTTTACGACCTCTCAGGAAGTTGCCGCCATAGTTGGGGAACCAAAGTTTGAATTCATTCTGTTGATAAAGAAATAATGACAAACGTTTCTTTCTCAGTGAAAGTATGACATCATCTTCTTCGCTGTCAATCTGTGCTCTCACAGAGACGCTGCTGATGGTTCTGATGGCTATGTCGTTCCTCTAAATCAACACCATTTATATGAAATTGACCATTGCTCATATATTAATAACATATTGGGTCGAGTGGCGAGAAGCCGGTCTTGCCGGTTGGCAGAACATTGCGTTAGCAGTGCAGAGTTTGTTAGTTTTATTGACATGCTGATTAAAAAATGTTAACCTTAAAGGTGCCATTCTTAGGCCGTTTTCGAAACTCTGATTGTTTTTTGGGTGTTTAACAATAGATGCTCATGTTTCTAGTATCAAAGCGCTTTATATTTCACATATTCGTTTCAAGATTATTTATATAGCGCTTTTCACAATGTGGATTGTTCCAAAGCAGCTTTACAGGGGCAAACAGGAAAAACAGAAAAGGTAAAACACAGCACAGTGCATGGTGTTTATAGAACAAGCAAGATCATTCTAATAAATAATATCTAATTAATAAATAAATAAATGCAGTCTCCCGGTGAGCAAGCCAACACTGCCCTGCTGTGGCGAGGAACCCAAACTCCAATAATTGATTAATGGAGAAAAAAAACCTCTGGAGAAGCCAGGCTCAGCCGGGAGGGCCAGATCCCCTCTGACGTGTCATAGCTGCACTCAGTGACCCCGACCAAAAGCCATCGAGCAAATATCCACGAGGAAGAGGGAGACCCCACCATCTGCAACCCAGAAAGTCCCACTCACCGAAAACCGTGCAGGTTCAACCCGGTCCCACTGCACGATCGACACCAGAATACAGAGAAACAACCAGGGAAAATAGTAATGGCATGTAGTAGCTTTATTCCTCTGTTGTCCGAAATCGACCACAAAACAAGGCCAAACCGGACACACACAACACAAGCAGATGAATCCCCACAAACACCTACCCAACAACCTCCAATCAGGGCCACTGAATGCAGCAATAACTTCAATCTGCTGACATGTGATGTAAGTTTAGCATTAAATCCCAAGTCTAACTTCAGCATTAATGTGACAAGTAGTCTGTCTTTGCTCTTGGTTGGGGATGTAGTGATCCGAGCTGGGATGGTCCGATGGTCAAGTCTATACAATAGACATATTTCGAGTCTACTGTTCGACCCTGTCCCTCTTCTTACAAAACAATTGGATTTTTTCCGGTTTCTTCAAATTCCCTACCTGCAAAACGCTCTGATCGATAAAGCTGACCAGGTCTGTCGTGATTGGTTCTTCGCTTAGAGTGCGTTTCTGAATATGTCCCACGCATACCAAATCAGCGAACTTCCGCTTCTCAGGCTGTTGTGATTGGTCGGTCCCCCTCTCAGTGCACGTGTATTCAGAAGCTTTGGTTTTTGCAATAAACCGTAACAATGGTGTCTACTTTACTTCATCAGTAAAAAAAAATCGTGATTGATCAAAATGTAACGGAGGTCTGCTAGTGCATGTGCAAATGTCATTTTTTGTTTGAGATTGCAATTTGTTTGACAACCGACCGATTGGCATCAATCGTTTATATTAATTAACACAATAAACAGAAATGTAAGTTGTGCCTTTTTATATTGGACCGAAGTTGGATAATAAAACAAGTAGATTGACTAGCAGACATTTGCAAGCAGGATTTCAAAGGACGATTCATAGAAGTGTTTGAGTTATTCGCACACACACAAAATCAGTGTATTATACAGAACAGTTTTCAAAGCAGATGTTAATGTCATGGAAGCTTATATTTGACTGTTGGTTCTATTAGAATTAGGGATGAGTCACGAATTTCGAATATTCGAATAGTATATTAAATTATAAAATTTCGAATAGTGTGTGCGATCTTAAAAAAACTCGCCGTCTTTTCACGTGTAACGCGTTCATGTAACCAAAGGGTGGCGCTGCCAATAACGACGCACCAAAAACCTAAAGGCTGTCAATCAAGAGACAGTAGAGGAAAACATTTTCCTACAATAATTGGTAACGAAGTTACGCATACTGTAGACCGGCGCGGCATAACGGAAACGGTAAATTGAGACGATGTCAAAAATGTGTTCTGTGTGGGGTCCTTTAATAAAATGAATGAGAATAAAGTGCAGTGAAAACTCTGCAATGCAAAGCTGGCTTATCATGGATCAACAACTATGATGCACAATCATTTGAGGGCGAAGTACCCAGCAGGTCAATCCACAGGTCAGCAATCAGGTGCTACTTTATGGTCAGAACAACCAATTTTTTTTGCGGAGCAAATAACGGCTCTAACTAACAAGATGTTCGCTAATGATATGCTTCCGATCGGCTTTGTCGGAGGAGAGGGTTTTAAAAATCTTATGGAGTTTCTACAGCCCGAGTTTACTGATCATCTACAAAAACTATCACTGCCAGACTGCAGAAACTTTTTCATGACAATAGAAACTGAAGCCTTTTGAGCTGTTAATTCATGATATGTTTTACGCGTGTTAAGTCTGGCCTAAAATCTTTATGGCTTTAATATATTTTCCTGATCAATCACACTGTTTTTTAGTTGTTATAAATGTGCATGCTCATATTTTACAAGGAAATGTCCTAGCATTGTGAGCGGTTGATTCTGATTGACGTACTGTTAATAAGTGCCGTCATTCGGTTGTTCATATATTAATGTTTCAGCGCGTTATCTTAATGTATTGCTTGATCTAAGATTGCCTATTCCATAATACATAAAGCAGTGTGTCGTCATACGGATTTGAAGCGTAAATGTTCTCTCTCTCTCTCTCTCCGTTTGTGTGTGTGTAATACTGTAAATGCGTCCATGTGGGGAGGGGTGCGAATTTAGAATCATTTTCGAATAGTTCTCATCGATCTTCGAATATTATTTTTGCTTTAAATGCCAATCCCTAATTAGAATGTGTGTAGAGAAATTCTTATTACCAGCTGTAGGACTTAAGTTAAACTTAAATTAAATAATCGCGCAGCTCAGTGAAATGTTTACAATCTCTGATAAACAAACATTACTACAGCGGCTCTTCCTCTTCTTTAAGGAAGACCTTGCCCCTTTTTCGGCGTATTCCTTTTGCTTGAGGAATAGTGACATCATTGAGCCGGGAATTAAGGGTTTTAGTCCGATTCCAGCCGTTCTGTGTAGTCCTTAAAAAGCGAAATTCAGTTAAAGACAACATTTCGCTTGACACTGAACTTTGAGCTTTAAAATTTTGCAGATATTATTTATGCTTTAGCAACAACATTATAGACCAACTAAGTTTGAAAACTGGCTTCACGGGGAATGGCACCTTTAAAGGCATAGTTAACTCAAAAATTATTTGATCATTTACCTACTCTCATATCATTCCAAACATCTATGACTGACTTTCTTCTGTGGGACACAAAATATATTTTTATGAATGTTGGTAACCAAACAACATTGGCCCCCATTGACTTCCATTTTATGGACACAAAATTGAAATTCTGGTTATGCAACAGGACAACAGGATCAAAGATTGTTGGCATGGAAAGCATGCTTTAAAATAAGAGAACTGCAATCGAAGATATGAGCAGTTTATTTGGGGAATCGAGAACCTAAAACGTGTATTGGCTGTAAAGCATTGTCATTATAAAGTTATGTAGGCTAGTAGCCTTGTTTATACTCCAATCATGAAACTGTTAATGCTTTAAACAAAAAACTGGTCTCAGAACAGGTCTAAACAAGAAGCCGGCGTGCTGTCCAGCATCTCCTGGTGCCTTCCCTGAAATTATCCTGTATTAGTTCTGCACTACTTAACAGGGGCCTCCAAAGAGACTACCATCTCTGTCAGGTCACTGCGTCCACGAAACGAGCCAAAATCAAGACTAGTTTCGGTAAATGACCAAGGACATCGTGAAATAACGACCGTTTTCCCTATCAACTTCAGAGAAATTACTTGAATAACCACAGGGAAGCTGGTATAAACCAAAATCATGTTTTAGGTCAAGTTAAGTCACAAAGAGGTAATTGCCACCGTAAGGCTGTGCCGGATGTGTGTTTTGAGTGTTAAAGAGACAGTTCACCCATTAATACAATTGTCATCATTTATTAGTTTTTTTCTCCGTGTTCATCAGAACAAAGCAATTTATACAGATATGGAACTACTTGAGGGTGAGTAAATTAAGACAGAATTTTCCTTTTTGTGTGAACGGTTCCTTTAACTCTCACAGATTAGTTTTCTAGCCTTAGTGTGAATTTAAAGGGACGGAGACAGTCTAGAGACACTGTATTTACCTCACATATGGATTTTCATATCCTGACAGTAGGATTTAGATTGTTATTCAACATTTAACCAATAGCTAGATTAGACTTCTCACTGATAATAATGGATCCACAAAGAAAAGAATTTGGGGTGTGCTGTCCATGACTTTCTCCTTTAAAGAGACATTTCCTTTTTTAGAATTTAGCCCTTTGTCAAACAAAGCTCATTGAACTACCCAGAACTTAATCTTACCTTTTGCATTCATGCAAGCTATACAGCACACAAAAAGAGATCATTACTCACTCCATTCTCTTTCTGTCTGCCAATAGGAAGATTAAATGGCAATTGCGAATTGACTTCAAAGATGTTGAATGCATTGTTTTTGTTGAAGTTTTGCTTCCTTGCATTGTATGGTTACCTGTAGACTGCTTTCCATAGCAAAAATCTTTAACATAAAGCATTAACACAGAAAAGGAGAGCTTGTTTTATATTTATTAACTCTAAATTATGCGTATTTGCAGGCAGTGTTACTGAGGAAAGTTTAGTTTAGAACTAGGTGTATGCTGTTATTTGTGCACATGACATTTGCAAGCTTAATAAAAAAAATTTACTCGTAAAAATGGTGTTTCATCGTAACACGTCCTCACGGTTTCTGTAAAACGCTGCCGCTTTGGCTTTAAAAGACTCTTTTGTCCGAAAGACAAATATTAAACAGTAAGAGTAAATCCCTTGAAAGCTCTGCGTGTACGTGTGCAGGGGTGAGGGTTCGAGCTTGTTGGCAATGTGTTCTCTGAGAGTCATTCGAACAGCTTCTAACAGAAAGGATTTACATCCACACAAAGTGTAACTCACTGTATATATAATCCACACTATCTAAATGTGGATTATATATACACTGTGATAGTTCATTTTACCTTTATTAACACTGGCGATTTTTCTGTAGCACCATTTTTAAATATACAAGTTATTTGTTGTAAATTTAACTTGTGCAAAGTATAGAACTAGCTAGTTGTGCTAGTAGTAGGAAAAATTACAATGGTGATCAAAAGTGGACCAGAACTGTTTGCTGTCCTACACTCTTCAAATGATCATTTTTTGGGTTCAACTGAACAAAGACACCATGTTATAAAGCAATTTTCCTACTTTGGTAGTAAATGGTGGCCAAGAACTTTTTGGTTTGAAGCATTCTTCCAAATATCTTTGTCTGTGTTCATGCTGAATAAAGAAATTTATGGAGATTAAATTTGTTGAATCATGAG
The DNA here is from genome assembly GCA_008369825.1 of Triplophysa tibetana. Taxonomy (NCBI): domain Eukaryota; kingdom Metazoa; phylum Chordata; class Actinopteri; order Cypriniformes; family Nemacheilidae; genus Triplophysa; species Triplophysa tibetana. The sequence goes on along the minus strand of CM017901.1, from coordinate 15,423,257 downwards.
TAAATGAAGACAGAACGTTCTTTTCTGAACTGTTCCTTTACTTTGCCGAGTGAACTGTTTATTTAAGTGTTGTAGCCTTGTAGGCATACATATCTTCACAGACTGCAAGAAAACTGAGCAGACCCGTTTTCTGCTTCACAGATTTAGATGCTTATTTTCTTTTCTTTGCTGTTTCCATTTTTCTTCAAGAATCTTGAATATCTTGGCACATTCTGAGAAAATGAAGGGTGATAAAAAAATGTCACCACATCCAAGTAAACTCTAAATGAGGAAAGCCTTTATCTTTGAGGAAACCCAAAGGCCAGAAGGCAACCTGAAATTACAGCGTGATGGAAGAGCTTCGCTTTCTGAGGACTTAATTACTTTAATTATAGCAGTGAGGAGAGTGAGCGAGTGTGTTTAGGATTGCTGAAATATAGATAGTAGCCAGAATGAGACACCAAGAAGAAAGTGGAGAAAATCTGATGAAAGAGATAATTGCTTTTAGGTACTACGAACGGACTTGTAGTCCAGCTAAAGACGATCAAAAGACACCAATGTTGTAAATTCAACTTGAATATACATATGTTGAGTCACATTTATGTATTTCTTATCTGTAAAGGTGCTTCTGTATATTAAAATTTGTTTCTTCCACGCATCAACATGCGTGGTGCGGGGAGGGGCGTTGACATGTTCGGCTATTGGGCGGGGTCTGTTGGGGAGGTGGGACACCTGAAGATGTGGGGGGCTACTTGGTGGTCTTAAGAAGGTTTTTTGTTTGTACATTGTAAAGCTTATTCAGAGATTGAATGCCTCTTCTATTCCACACGTGTTCTCTCTCTCTCTCTCTCTCTCTCTCTCCCTCTCTCCCTCTCCCTCTATCTCTATCTCGCTTTGTTGCTCTTGATCACCCCCCTTTCTTAACCCAACCCCTTATTTTCCCCCTAAAGCTCTTTTATGAAGTGCTATTAATAATTAACTAAAATTGCCATCTTCATAAGAGGCGAAACACATCTGAAGTGTTCCAGGCACATCGATCTGGAGCAAACAAGGTGGACAGTTTCCGTATTCCTTTGAATCAGTCAATCAGCTAAATTGTTGCGTGAAACTAAACGTTGACAAGACATAAACAGTTATTAACTTCCGTTTGGTGTTCATCTTTCGAAGTATTTCCTCATCCAGCGTGTAATGAGTTATTTTGGATTCTTTGATTTTCTCCTCATACCAGTTTATTCATGAGCGTATTTGCTTTTAAAATAAAATTTCAGGTCTCATGAATAATAAACACCATATCTCGTGGCATAATAAGATATTGCCAAAAGAAATTGGAACATTGCGTCACTTTTTAAAAGACGCTTCCCATGTCTTTTAATTTTATGTTCCCTTAATTTTTGTGTTTGATGTAAAGGTTCTGCAGTTCTCGGCAGTTCTGCAGAAGACAAGATTTCATTTCATATTATTTTATATATTCTGTTTCGCTTTATTTTGAATAATGAAAACACAATAGAGGAATGTTGGAGAAAGAGAGTGAGATACAATGTGGGACAAATCTGTTGGGCTACAACAGCGCCAGTGAAATGAGCTTTTCTTGTGGGATTGTAATGAGCTGTCAGAGGTGGAAATGACCGAGTTTGTATGAACGCACATGAAACTCAATGTGTCTCTGAAATGCTTTGAACATTTGGACAGATGTGGGCTGATGATCTAATGGGTGAAAACAATGTGACTTACGAGAATATGCAGTATGTTGGGGAAAATCCTTGCAGAAACAGATGTTGCTCTATTGCTGCGATGCGTTGCAATTCTCCATGCATGTTGAAATCCAAATGTATGATATCACAACTATTAGACCTGTGATTGCTTCCCTTGGGTCTTCAATATATGAAAAAGGAAGCAAAGTTGGTTGCAATGATGTCAGAAAAAGAGTGTGGGTTTAAAAAATATGCTAAATTTTCCTCTCAGTTTGAGCTTTGGTTTTTTTAAATTGATTTATTTACCAGGTACTTTTACTCTATACTTCATATAGTATAAAAAATTATGGTTCGACATTACAATAAATGGAAACACTTAAATAATCTTTTTTTCTATTTATTTCCAAGCAAGATTAAACTGTAGTAAATTCAACATAAATTCTGAGCTCGATCATCTTAATACATTAAAAGTGCATTATTTTTTGTAAAGTCACTGTCATGCATTAGCACACAGGCAGTGTGTAGAGAAGTCTTGTATCTCATTACCCAGAATGCTTTGTGCTTGGAGTGGTGCCATCCCTTTGCTACTCTGATAACAGTTTTAGAACAGGGCGTTGTGGCTTTGATCTTTTTATGTTCCGTGTTACTGTTGGTCTGTTCTTTTCTCTTGTGCTTGAGTTGGGTTGGAACGTACTCGGCTATCGCATTGTATACAAAATGCAATTCTGACTTTCACTATGTCGACCAATTAGTAAACAAATAAACAAAAAGACAAACATCAGACAGGTGATTTCAGCATGAGAAAATGTGATCATAGCTTTGAACTGTACAGACTACCTCTTGAACCATCACAAAGTATCTTAACAGTTGTTTCTCTGTAAGCATCCAGCAGTCCAGCTAAAGTCATAGAGCGACATCTGTTGGTTGGGAGTGAGACTGCGAGTTCTGAAATAGGATGTGTCGACTGGAAATATTTACTTAGGCCTCAAGGAAGGAGCGGGCTGTCTTTAAAAACAGGCTGCTTTCATATAAATATGGATCTTTTCATTTAAGAAATGCTTTGATGTGGAACATAATGTTGCTCCCTGCTGATCTGTCCACGTCTCGGGTATGCGGTCTCATGGTTTCTTGTTTTCTGATTTGTTGTCTTTTTCCATACCCGCTGTCATTTGAACCTTCGAGCGTTGCTAAATTAGTTTGTCCTGTTTGTTGTTTTGCAGGCAAAGAGAGCCGTTCAGAGAGGTGCCACAGCTGTCATCTTTGACGTCTCTGAGAATCCAGATGCCATTGATCAGGTGAGGGATGGCTGTCAATAACTTCTGTTATAAATAATTTACTTTGGATTAGAGATGCAGCGATTGCAATTTTCTTTGCCATTTCCGTTTTATTATAAGTGAAGCCTGCCAATTCTGATTTTATATCCACAAACTATAATTGACAGTATATAAAAACCTATTTATTATCATTATATAAATTATTGGACACAACAATTTTCTTAAATCAAGTTCTACAGCCTGCATTAATTTACAGAATTTTCTCTTGTCCAAATAACTCTTAAATTGATGAACTCTGTGACTGAAAATAATTATAAATAATAAACTATAACTAAACTTAATCAACCTTTTTTCCTTTTTATACTCTCACAAAAGTCTAAGAAAAAAGTAAAATACTTCAACTTTATTCTTGTCTGTTTCGGTTTATGAAACTATCTTTATTTAATTTTTTCTTAAATGTAAAATAACTTGTCTTTATCTTGGGTCTGTAGTGCTAAAAGAAGTGGGTTGATTTTAGCTGCCACTTCAATAAAAAGTAAAACATGAGTGAATGCTACTGTAAATATGTATATGTATTTGCCTTTTTTGTGTTAGTAAAGAACGTAATCAGAGATATATCACAAATATTGGTTGATTTATTCATTTTTTATAGATTTTTTTCAGGTCGTGTTGAATGTCATTTTACCTCAGTGAAATGACCATAGTTTTAACATAAGACAATTAATTGGGTTGAAAGGAATTTACATTTGTTTTACACATAGCCCGTCTTGAACGGAGGTTTACTTGTGTATTTGACGTTATTGCCCGCGTCGCTGGCTACATACGATAGGCTTCGAATCGGCAAGACTGACCGGCCAGTCAGCGGTCATGGCCGATCATGCGAAAACCGTCCAATTCCGGTTTCTGACCGGTCAATCGGTGCACCTCTACTTTGGCTAAAACAGTATGCCAAATGCATAAATTAAATGATGTATGTTCTATGCTATACATGTTGTCTGATGTATATTTGAGGTGGTGTGTCTTACAACTTTTATAACTTTTCGGTTTACTTTTATTTACCTGAGAAAATGCAAATCTCATTCACAAATTTTTTAATTTAAGTCTCATTCATGCATTTGATTCTAATTCACTTCATTTGCCACCACATCGCAGCGTCTATTCTCACCACCGTGTCTGGATAAGAGTGGTCTGTGGAAGTCTTTTTCTTTGTCTTTCCTTTTGAGATAGCTAGGGTCTTTTTTTTCCGCTCCCCTCCCTGAATACTGTGGTATTTTTCTCGTGCTCGCCAGGCCCAGACTTGCTGCTCATTTTCCTTTCGCTCGTTCAGTTATAAACGTTGTACAGATGAGATAAAAGAGCTTCTGTACGACCACATGAAAGGAGTTGTCGCTGCGCATTCCAGAGCCTGCGCCTCTGTCCAGACTCATTCTGCCGCACAGATTACAGTTTAAAGCCTCCAGGCATTTGGGGAGAACGAGGAGAGTTTGGTAATCGTGGGGCAAAGTGTCAATCTGAAAAGCTTTTGCCTTCATCCTACCCTTGTTCCTTACCTTAGATCTTAACCTAGTTCTCTCTGTATTTAATTTGTCATTTTTATTATCTTTTTGCGAAAGATTTCACCTCACTGTGCGTAGCTTCTGTGCTTCATTACATTTGAAAGAAAGCTCTAGTTTTGCCTTGTGGATGAAAGATTGGCAGATGTTTATTTGCCCTTTTACATTTTAAACATCAAAACCATGTACTGCAAATGAGCAATTTGAAAATCACATTTTCTGTATCAAGACGTGCAAAATCATGACACGTTTGTATTACTTTATGTGGAAAAAAAACGCAATTCCCAGCTGAAACGGAAGGCTTTCGTGAATAAAAACCCAATAGACCCGAAAAATAAGAGGGGGAAATAATACTCGGATGACTATCTTTCAGCTTCCCATATTTCACATGGGAGACATGACGACAGCGGGAGAAATAGAGGCTTGAATATCCCTGGTATTTCCCTCAGGTTTTTTAAATTACAGAGTGAAGCTGCAGTCTGAGGAGCTACGTGTCTAAATCCAGCATCCACATTCGTAACATGCAATTGGTTTACTACTACTTTCCCCCTCAATACAGAAAAAATCAGACCGCAGTTTCCATGTCTGGACTCTATAGGTTCCTCTTTCACATGGGTGTATGTTGTCGTGGAGACATTTTCCTTAGCAACCGGGTCCACTTTGATCTGGCGGAGTGACTAATGATTTGAAAGGTTATTTATTTCATTAGTTGCATGTGTTTTTCTGCATGCTTGTCGACTGCTCTGGCCCTTTAATCACATTAAACTGAATAGCAGTGTATGACATTTAGCGGCATCTAGCGGTGAGGTTGCGAATTGCAACTAACAGCTCACTCCACTCCTCCATTTCGAAGCACTATGGTGGCTCTCACAGAACTTGGATGTTGTCACGTTTTCGCTTCATTTCCAATAACGTATTTTTTAAACACTTCTGTAGAGCAGTTTAAACATTTTAGGAATACTGAAGAAACAACATAAGTTTCTTGCAAGGGGAAATGCGGTGTATGTAGATAGAGACAGCTCTTTTAAGGTAATAAAAACATAATGCTTAGGATTTTGTATTAACGTCAGTCCTTTCCTCCAGCTCAACCAGATTTCGGAGGACCCTCTAAAGAGGCCGGTGGTCTATGTCAAAGGACCTGATGCAGTTAAACTGATGAATATCGTCAACAAGCAGAAAGTTGCACGAGCCAGAATTCAACATCGGCCGCCGAGGGTGAGTTTATCAACAAGGGCTTACTTGCATTAAAACAGACACAAACAAATGTTTGGATTGTGTTTTTCATTTCTTAATGTTTTATATTGAAGTAAAAGCTGTCCTTCAATCCTTGTATATTAACTTTTATTTCAACTTTCATACCTGCATAGACAAAAGTTTTGCTTTAGATTTTGCATGTCATCTTTTGCTGTGCTTTAATACAATGCATTAATAATGATAGGAAATGTACATGCGTCTTTAGCTATTCAGATTATAAGTTTTTCCGGCATAAACTTGATCTCCAAATTCTACCTTGCCTCCGTTTTCATTCTCGTGTGTTGTTTAGCCTACAGAGTACTTTGACATGGGAATCTTCTTGGCGTTCTTCGTGGTGGTCTCACTGGTCTGCCTCATTCTTCTCATCAAGATAAAACTCAAGCAAAGACGCAGTCAGGTGAGGCCATACATCTCAAAAACACTGACACATATATTGCTTTATTCACAAGTGAAGAGTCGCAAATCAAGGAAGATAATTTATCACATGCTTTCCTGACTTGTTTTTTTTCTCTATCCATTTTCCATCCATGAATCGTTTCTCCACTTCAGAGTTCCATGAACCGCATGGCCATCCAGGCTCTGGAGAAGATGGAAACACGCAAGTTCAAGGCTAAGGTCAAAGGTCAGCGTGAGACCAGCTGCGGAGCATCAGACTCACTGAGCAGTAGTTCCACGTCAGACTGCGCCATCTGCCTCGAGAAATATATAGACGGCGAGGTAATCATTTTTAGAAAATGCCAAAGCTTTGGAGGTTACATTTTCTGATTTCAGAAAATTACTTTTCGTTTCCCAAGCAGTTATCTTTACCCAGATGTTACCTGCTTCTAACTATTCTATATATGATGTTTAACCTAATATTTGCTTGTCTTCTCTTCAGTCTATTCCAAAACTAAATAACAGACAAACCATACCTAACCACTACTGTCAATGGAAATTTAGTCTTGGTTTGTAGCTTATTCATTTAGGCCGAGTGATTATGGGGTACTGACTTCGTGACCAAACTTATTGAACGCTACTGCTGGTTTCTTAAACTCAATAATGGCTTAATCCATTTCTTGGCCAGACTTTTCGCTCAAAGTACTTTAAGATGAACGCTGGTTTTAGCGACTACCGTTTTTTATCCGCCTCTGTTTTCGTGTGTCATGCTAAAAAAAGGGGCACACAAAGAAATCAAGGCGTCTGGGAAGCTCACAGGAAGTGGAGATATAAAAGACTCAATGGCATCAAAGGCTTTTTCTGTGATGAAGAAAAGCAACAAAAGCAGGGTGGAAAAGGAGGGTGGGGGGGGTGAGTCATGCTTGGGGACCAAGAATGACTTTTGGTGGGTGAGATCCGTTAACTTGAGCATTCTGAGTCAGGGAATGGTTTGAGAATGTTACTTGATTTCTGTCTATCTCACAGTTCAAACCGATGAAAGCTAATTATTTTTTATTTGTTCCTGGTGAATAATCTATAGTAAAAACTAAAATGTTTAAAATTGTGCAGTTATTTCAATATATGTTTGTTTTTTCTACCCTAAGAACTGGTGGGCTACAGCTATGGCGCCATCTACAGTTTACATGCATGCTTAAACATTACATGCTTAAAGGGATACTTTCCCCAAATCTATCAAAATTTCCTCAGCCTTATGTTTTCTATGCGACGCAAACAATATTCAGTTATTTTATATGCAAAAGAAGAGGATCCAAACTCTAAAGTTTCATAGAGAATATTGTTAACATTTTAAAAGAGAGAGAAAGAACATATTTTTGATGTTCTGTTAAAAAGTCATGCAATGTCACACAAATGAGTAAATTACCAATCTGTCACTTGAATGAGTAGCTGATGGCTATGTGATCTGTTACTTGTATGTTAAAAATTAAGCTTTTCCAAGTATTCAATTCAAGTATCTGCAAATAGTATGATGCTCCATAATGTCCCTAGAATATGGAAGGCCCTCAGAAATCTTGAGTTTGATTTGTTGACCTTTCCATCCTTCTTGCACTTACACAGGAGTTGAGGGTGATCCCCTGTGCACACCGCTTCCATAAGAAATGTGTGGACCCTTGGCTTCTGCAGAATCACACCTGCCCACACTGCAGACACAACATCATTGGTGAGTATCCGAAGCTAAAAGATAAAATGTTTCTGTTGTTTTGTATCCAAAGCTTCATTCACTTCTAATCTGTGTTTTGGCTTCCTCACCAGAACAAAAAAAGGGAAATCCAGGTGCTATTTGTCTTGATCCAGGAAACCCAGTGCATGGCCGTCAGCAGCGAGTCATCCTCCCTGTTCATTACCCAGGAAGAGTTCACAGAGCTGGACAGGTGACTGCCTACCCCACAAGGACCACTATGGATCCCCACGGCAACCCAATCACTGTTTTAACAGTGGACCAGCACCCTGAGCAGAGCCTTTATCCTTCCCAATCTTCCTTCATCCAAGGTTACCCCGCCCTCCACCTGGACCACAGTCTAAACCCTCACCACTGCGGTCTGGAGCATCGCGGCCCCGCTTACCCGCAAACTTTCAAGAGGCCCAAATTTCAAGGACGTAACTTTTCTCGTGCCGCCTGCTTTTCACAGTACGAGACGATGTACCAGCACTATTACTTTCAGGGTTTGACCTTTCCTCAACCTGAGGTACAGCATACTAATGGACTGCACAAAGGTCACAACCGACCCTTCCAACCGGGACTCTTGTATCCTACGGTTGTGCACATGGGACCTGCTTCCTCTTCCCGTGTGGGGGACACGGGAAGCACCTCGGGACTCAGTTGTTACCACGGCCACCGCTCTGTGTGCAGTGGATACCTTGCAGATTGTCCTGGAAGCGACAGCAGCAGTAGCTCAGGTCAGTGCCACTGCTCCTCCAGCGACTCCATGTTGGATTGCACCGAGGTCAGTAACCAGGGCGTGTACGGAAGCTGTTCGACGTTCCGGAGCTCGCTGAGCAGCGATTACGACCCGTACGTGTACCGCAGTAAGAGTCCTTGGCGGGGCTCGGCCGGAGAGGCGGGGACCCTGTTTTCGGCCGCTCCTGCAACAGAAGACTCGCCGGCCCCGGTATCAGGGATGACGGACTGTCTACAACCTCCCCTAGGAGCGTTTTCCGGTTCCGGGGACCAGCTTTCCAACTGCACTCTGGAGCCCAGCTGTAGTGGCCACTCTTCGATGGAAACCAGGGAACTAACTAGTACTACCTCAGCTGGGCCCTCGGAGAGCGCTGCGGCAGCGAAGCATTGCGGGGAGCAAGGTGACGCTTGCAGCTGCTGCTTTGAGGTACCTAAAATAAACTTGGAACGTAAAGCACAGGATGGGGAAGGACATTGCAGATGGGCCGCAGAGTCTCAAACGCTTTCGCTCGGATCTCCGCAGAACTTTTATAGCGTTAGCACCGAGCAGCTGCCTTCTCCAGATCACGTTGGTTATGACGGATTGCCGTGCTGCTTCTACACGGAAATGACTGTACACCGTGGAAGCACTAATCATTACGCTGAAGACTGTTCAGTTAACGTACAGTATGGCCAGACAGACAGCGACGTCTGCATGGGACAGGGCTGCTGCGAACTAGCGCAGCGGATACCCATAATTCCTGAGGATACAGACTGTGAATTAGGCTTGGGTCCAGAATCGCAAACAAGTCTTCTCCCTCCTAGACTTTCCTTGGAGAGGGAGGAGAGGACTTCTGAGGAGACTTGTGATTTATTTTACACCTCAGGACAATGTAGAGGACAAATTTATCAGCAGCCAGAAGATGTAGAGGCCAGAGCATTGTTTTCCCAGCAGTGCAATGGCATGCCTGACACACAAGGGGGCGTTAAAGCATCTTTCGACGGGTCAGGACTCTGAAAGCAAGCCTTGAAGCACGGAACAGGCTCTTGAAACTCAAATATAATGGTTGTGTTGTCAGAACTCTGGAGTGTACTTGTCAACAAGAGTTTGAAATATAGATTTTACAATTGTGTTTTTTTTAGAGTGCTCATCTTGTTCATTCCTGTGGCCTTCAGAATCTGCAAAGAAAACGACAGTTTTAGAAGTATCAAAAGGTGAAAATACAAAGCTACAATTCTTTTTCATTTTCTGTCACATTTTCTACACGGCATCTGAAAAGTGAGTCAGAGGAGCTTCTCTCCTGATTGGACTAGGACCAGGGAAATGTTTGTAAATGTAAATGACTAACTTTTTATCAAATTTAGATTCATGATTTGAATGTTCTTTTTAAACGTTTTAAAATTGCATGAATGTGAGCAGTATGAAATCAACTAAAGTTTTCATTTGGGGAAATAAAACAAATGAAACATTTCAAGATAATGTGGAGGGAGCGGGTGACAGGTGCCGAGGTCATTTATTGAACGCTTAATTAGGTTAAAACTTAACCTCCGTCTCTCTGTGTTTTTCTCAGGGCCTTTTTTCTCTCTAGTCCAGAAACAGACCAAGACATAAAGCTTTTTTAATCCATATAGTTGTTATTAGTGGAGACTACTGAGCTGTATGTACTTCACACCAAAATGTAGTTGGTCTCCAGGGTTCACTGGTAGATTCAGACAGGGACTAGACTACTCGAGTGTTAAAGGTACAGGACTTCTAGTATTTGACCACTGCTAAGTTCATATATTAGTCGTTTTTTATAAGATGTGTATACAAGCTAACAGTTTGTCACAAAGACGCCAAAGTATAATGACTTCAAGAGATTGGAATGCAGTGGTGTATGTATATATATATATATATATATATATATATATATATATATATATATATATATATATATATATATATATATATATAGTATCAAGGGTAGAAATATACATAATGATGTACTTGCACCTGTGCTTTTACAGATATAAACCATCATATCATCATGCCTTTCTGTTTATACAGAGTATTTTATACTGTTTCTATGAAATTTACCCATACAGCTTACATAGGCGGTCGTTTTAAAGTAACTTTATTTATACATAGACTAAAACAGTGCCGTAACATGAGAATCTACTCTTGCCTTGCATAGGGATATGTACTGCAAATATAGCATTTTTTTCTGGGTACTCGAGTCACTATTTAATATTTCGTATTGTTTGTAGCACTTAAGATTGTATAAAAGAAATGTGTACAAAAATTAATATTTTTTATTTTTTTTAAAAGATATAATTATTTTCTCCGTTATCATTTTACAGATGTTAAAGGTTAGAGCTTGATCTGTGTATATTTCTGTATCTGTATAGCAGCACATTTCATAAATGGAAATATGTTCTCTGAATATTTATTGACTAATATATTTATCTTTAAGCCATGTCTTATGTTCAGAGTGTCTGTGAGTTTTATTTTTTTTCATTTTTGAGATCACTAATAAGAGACTTTGTAAATACATGGTAATTGCACACGAGACGATTAAACATTCTCTGACCAAAAACTGATTTCAAAATTTAGTACAGTCTTGTAACAAAGTGTACAAAGAGCTTACAAATTTATGGTTTTATTAAAGTAAACGCACACACTTGAGTGTTTCATTTTCCCAAATCCATAACAGCTGTTTTCATGTGAAGCGGAATTGTCATTATCATAAACAAGCAAGGCAAGTTTACATTTCATACAGTACACAAAGATAATTGGAAGTGCTTTACAGAGAAAAGTAAAAATGAATAAAAACAGATTAAGATGCATACATAAAAATGACAGTTAAAGCTTCAATGCTTCAGAAAGATGTTATTGACACAAAAATGTATTACGTGGTAAGGCCGCATACATAGTTCACGCCGATAATTGAAAGTGCTTCACAAAAACAGTCTAAATTAAGATAAACATATTTATTTTTTAGCAACAGGAAAGGTCACAGGTATTTGTGTAGGATATCACATTTCTGGGTAAAGAAATCATTAAGAAGCTGGATACAGTACTATGTCTAAAGATATATCGACTACTGTTATAACCAAAATTCAGTCGATTATAAACTTATAAAAAGGAGTTCATTCCCAATTATACCTTACAACATGTCGGGTAAACATACTGATTTCAAGATGAAACACTTAAGATTCTGCAGGGTGGATCAAAGCTTTACGAGCTACAATATATTATATGGGAGTAATTCTGTGTGTGACCTATCAATCCCTATCAGTATTTACATTGGTTTACAGTGGATATGGCCACAACTTTTCTGGAGGCAATATTAAAACTATTAAAGCAATGTAGCCCAAGAACTTTTTTCACATTGTCAAATGTCAATCGATGAAATGACAAAAAATATGCAGTAAATCAAATACTTATGTTCTCTTCTGTTAGCCAATCTCAAAGTTACCTGGTTATGAATGTGTAATAAAAGTATATGTTGGATATATATTTATCAAAAAAGTCACACCCCATACATTGAGGGACACAGGACACCTCTGATAGTTGCTTAACATTACATGTTGAACAATAGACAACTGAATACGCTATTTTGAAAATCAAACCTCCAGAGTAACACACTTGACTTTGACTTGGTTAAAAGGTGACGAACTTGATTATACATGAGAAGTGCAGACAAAAGAGAAAGAGATAATAGACATATATGCCAATTATTTAAGATGGGGATGAACCATTCCTTATACATAAAATAGTAATGGGTAAAACATGGTTACAATAAAAGCTTAAATGTCTTGATTATGCAGTCAACTTGAAAGCAAAACTTTGTATTCACAAAAATGACCTCAAACAGAATGTAGATAGAGAAACAGATGGACAGATGTGTACCCTATACATAGATGAAAGTTTTTTGTGGATTTAAAGCTTTTGAACAATATCATTTTTTACATGTGCTGTGACACGTATTGTTCAAAGGATTATGCTTTATCTGCATGAAATGATGAAAATACATTATAGACACACAACAGAGCCACAGACATGAGATATACCTGCATTTATAGAATTACTTATTTTTGGAAAATTGACTTACATAACTTTGTTTTAGATCAAGCCACTTCTAACTTTTCAGTTAGTCCAGGACTCGACTTAAAACCTGTCCAGGAAACCACCCCTAAGGTAACGAAACATACAAAGGTAAGCAAATCACTTCACGCACACTACCAGTGTTTATTTTTTCAATTTTTCATTCGCTTTTACAACACGATCAAACACGTTTTTTCAGATTAATAAATTACTTTATTTTGTATGCCACTTGTGGCTATAGTTTGTCTGTGTCTAGAGAAAGGTACATAGAAAGATGTTTATTGTTCTGAAGTTTACGCCATTGTAAAGATTTTGGTAAACACTTCCATGCTGGTTTATTGCAAAAGCCCACAGTATGTCTACATGAAAACAAACAATATGAGGAAATAACAGTGTAGGAACTCCAGACATCTTTGGGATGAATTGGGAACCGATGCCTCAATGTAGATTCGATTTTCATTATCAGCATTAAACATGCTGTAATGGGATCGACAAATTCAGCCTATTAAGTCAATTCAAATCAAACACACCATCCAGCTTCTTTAAATGAAAACACATTTGAACTGCGGTCCAACAAATTAAGCTGTTATTGAGTAACACGTTCTTATTCAAACCCACAACACTTTAACGAACAAGTTGATGGCATCCTTTCCCATATCACATGGTGAAAAGTGTCCCCATACAGGCACAGAACAATCACATGAAACTGGATTGTACACAGTCCACACGGTTTCATCAGATGCTCTGTTTTGAAATGTAGAAAATCATTCATCTCTTGTCAGAGTTTATTTAAAGGCTACTATGTGCCGACCACACAGATGATGTGACATTCAGAGCTTGAACCCTGAATGAATAGAAACAACTCCTCCTGTCAAGTTGAAGTACTGGACACAAAAGAAGCCAGCATCCTCGATCATTTCCTTGAATGTTTCCTATGGAAGACATTTTTTATTACAATCTCACGGTATAGTTACAATTATTTCAAGAACATAAAGATATTTCAGACAAAATGTACATAGAATTTTTTTATTCCGGCCTACAATGACAATTGCATGGGATTTCTGAATTGTCTGTGCAGGGTGTTTTAGAGTATGCCTGCCATGTTACCTGGTCTGGAAATTTCCGGATGCTTTCCACCAGATACTGATATGATTTCCAGTCTCCTGCGATCACTTCCCCCAACACAGGGATCATCTGAAAACTATATGCATCATACAGGCTGCAAAAGACCACTGAACAGGTCAACATATTTTTTAATACATTTAATAAAAACAGTTTGTAAAAAAATAAATAAGCTATAAACCCCACCTTGCAAGCACAGGGTTAGACACTTTGCTGAATTCAAGACATAAGAACCGTCCGCCTGGTTTCAGGACGCGCACAGCTTCCTGCAACGCCTACAAACAGAAAAAACCCAACTCATCATGTTTAAAACAAGTCTACATAAATCATCAAAGTCTTAAAGCTACAAAAAGATGGCATGCTCATAGATAATGTAATGTAGGGTCTTTACTTGCTCTATGTGAGTGACGTTTCTGATGCCGAATGCAATAGTGTAAATGTCAAACTGGTCATCATCGAACGGGAGTTCTTCTGCATCCCCCACGACCCACGAAAGGCCTGTAAACAGTTTGTGACAAGACTTGTGAATTTTGGTGTCAACAGGCTTATACGCTTGATACCAGATTTTTTGTACATTAGGTAATCAAGCATTGTTTTAATATTTCAATGTTTTTATTCTTGGGTGTCTTTAGTTTAAGATGACTCTACCTGTGCTGATTCCCGCTTTCTCTGCCCTCTGTTTACCAATTTTAAGCATTTCTTTATTGATGTCACACACGACCGCCCTGGACTGCGGAAGATCTGTCTGGTTTGATACATAATTATCAGCGATGTCTCTCCACGATGGCGTTTGACTGGACCTTGTTTTCTGACGCTGTTGCCGTTCATGCATTGATCTCGTGTATTCCAGGAAGCGGAAAGAGATGTCGCCTGAAGCACAATACAGATTTAGAGAAATAAAAGCTCAAATAAGTATGTTTCTTTATGAAGAGATATGTGTGAAGAGCCCCAACAAGTTGTGATGTACCAGTGCCACCAGCTGTGTCCAGTAGACGCAGTCCAGGTTGAGGGTTCATGACGTGCAAGAGCGTGTCTTTCCAGAGGCGGTGTATTCCTAAACTCATGGCATCGTTCATTACGTCATATTTTTCCGCCACACTTTCAAACACCTTATAGACTGACAACAAGAGGGAAATAAAATTGATAGAAATGGCATGACTTTTCATAAAAACATAAGTTTCCTTAATCTTACATTATGAGAGGATTTTAGTACACTCAACAGCTCAAAATGTGTACCATGGAACGATCACCAAAATACACAAAATGATCAATCTACCCTGATAGCACGCATACATCTGGCTTACGTCTATTTGACGTTTGCATTTACATCTTACAAACATCTACAATACATAGTTCGCTCATCTGCAATTCTTCTCGGAGATGTCTGCTGTCAGACGTTATATAGACATCTTGAAGACGTCTGTAAGATGTTTATGATTTAGAATGGATGTAAATCTGCTCTTTCTAAGATGTTTAGCAGATGTTTTTAAGCAGGAAATCTCAAGATCTTTAGCAGACGCATTACAGACATTCAAACGTCTCCGAGACGTATTGCAGATGACCAAACTACGTATTGCAGATGTCTGTAAGATGTAAATGCAGACGTCAAATAGACGTAAGCCAGATGGATTGTGCTATCTGGGTAGTCTTCATTAAAACAATGTTTATTTCTGTGGTCTTGATCTTGACCATACGGCAAGAATGGCAACATAAACTCATGTATTTCAACTCACCTCTCTCTGCCTTCTCCTCCTCTGGCACAGTTTCGAAACCAAAGTGCGTTTTTTTTCCTTCTGTTCCATCGCTGTAGCCGCGACGTACTGTCACCCAAGCGGGACAACATGAATGTTTGACTCGACTCCTTGAAACATGCTGAATATTTCGCGTAGATGCACATAAAGTTCTAAGGGCAAGTGTCTTCACGCAAGCCGCCATGTTGAGCTCGAGTTCAGTTACGAAAGCACCTGCGTCATAAACTCGCGACGAGTTGTAGTTCTTTTGCAACAAAGTTAACTTTTGAAGAATTTTATTATTAATCTTGTATTTCCAAATATACTAAAGCAAGACTTTTTTTCTGGTTACAGATGCGCCCGCAGCATAGAAAACAGGTACAGAGGAGATTAAAAAAATATATGTATAAGTACACATATAACATGAAACATTGCGTTCAGTAAATATAGTGTAAATAGAGTTTGTCATGTTGTATTCGGTTACCACCGTTTACAAGCAAATGCTGCCGCCTGTGCACTTTTAAAGTCTCAGTATCACGGGGTGAGAACCAGAGGGGCTTAAATAACATATATATATAATGAAAGCCCTCGATGAGCTCTTTCTACTACCAAAATAACACAAATGAAATCTTAATCAATTTGAAGTTATTCATTAGAGACTTATCACTGAACATATGCTTCTAAACCAGTTGGTGACAAAAGGGCGTCACTGTATTGTAAAGAAAAGCTGGTGGATAGCAAATGATTCAAAATGGCTAAAACGTTGGTGCCCAAAAGCAATATTGATGTATGAGACATATTTAAACAATTATCTTTGCTCTCTTTTGAACAAATTATTAAAGTCTGTTCATAAGTAGGCTAGACTGTCATCTATCTGTTTAACATATTTAATATAGAAGACTGCAAACAAAAAACGTATTCAGATCAAACTATGGTATTTTTGTTCTGGCTCTTCTGTAAAGTCGATTAGTCACTTACGCTCCTCTGGTTCAATCTCACCCCATAACTACAAATGGAAATATCCATGTATGCATATATTCACGTGTCACTCTATTTTAAAAAACATGATTTTGGAAAAAAAATCTATATTTTCTGTAATTAATAATATAACGACGACTAATTGAATGGACCGGAGTCAATTATTCAGCTTAGCACGGTTACCACACCACGGGACATTGTGTTTAATTTCTATCAGTTGAATCATTCATTTTGGTTTCTATTTAGTTATTTTACTTATTGGAGTTCAGTATATATGTATTCCTAAATTGTTTTTGAGATGCTTTGTTTATTGAAACGAAACCGTGCTGGCGTTCATTAGCAGTACATTTTGACATTATAAACATCAGATCAAGAGCAGGGTGCTGTTCGAGGTGATGGCCGGTAGGTAACACTATAACCTTTCTGTTAATTAAACTTGGTGATATGGAACTATAGGTGTGCATTTACTAAAGTTACCCATATAAATTTTGTCAACCTTTCAGATTGAGGCATTCAACAGCCCCCTGCCCAGCCAGCAATGACACGTGGGGCCCAGATGGGTTAACTACGGGTTCCATGGATACTGTGTGGGCATGGTTTTGTAGTACGAGTCCCACATAGGAAGCCAATATGAGCTGATTACATGGGCCCCATAAGGGAGAGGCATGGGCCAAGTGGGCATGGGTTTGATCTGGGAACACATATATGGGTCTTGCATGACATATTTATGGGCCAAGTGGGCATGGGTTTGAACTGGGAACACATATATGGGTCTTGCATGACATATTTATGGGCCAAGTGGGCATGGGTTTGAACTGGGAATGCACATATTAGTCCTGCATAGAATTTTTATTGGCCAAGTGGGCATGGGTTTGATCTGGGAACACATATATGGGTCTTGAGTGGCTTATTTATGGGCCAAGTGGGCATGGGTTTGAACTGGGATTGCACATATGGGTCCTGCATAGAATTTTTATGGGCCAAGTGGGCATGGGTTTGATCTGGGAACACATATATGGGTCTTGCATGGCTTATTTATGGGCCAAGTGGGCATGGGTTTGAACTGGGAATGCACATATGGGTCCTGCATAGAATTTTTATGGGCCAAGTGAGCATGGGTTTTAACTGGGAATGCACATATGGGTCCTGCATAGAATTTTTATGTTCCAAGTGGGCATGGGTTTGAACTGGGAATGCACATATGGGTCCTGCATAGAATTTTTATGGGCCAAGTGAGCATGGGTTTTAACTGGGAATGCACATATGGGTCCTGCATAGAATTTTTATGTTCCAAGTGGGCATGGGTTTGAACTGGGAATGCACATATGGGTCCTGCATAGAATTTTTATGGGCCAAGTGGGCATGGGTTTGATCTGGGAACACATATATGGGTCTTGCATGGCTTATTTATGGGCCAAGTGGGCATGGGTTTTAACTGGGAATGCACATATGGGTCCTGCATAGAATTTTTATGTTCCAAGTGGGCATGGGTTTGATCTGGGAACACACATATGGGTCTTGAATGGCATATTTATGGGCCTAGTGGACATGGGTTTGAACTGGGAATGCACATATGGGTCCTGCATAGAAATGTTATGGGCCAAGTGGGTTTGAACTGGGAACACATATATGGGTCTTGCTTGACATATTTATGGGCCAAGTGGGCATGGGTTTGAACTGGGAATGCACATATATGGATCTTGCATGACATATTTATGGGCCAAGTGGGCATGGGTTTGAACTGGGAACACATATATGGGCCTTGCATGACATATTTATGGGCCAAGTGGGCATGGGTTTGATCTGGGAACACATATATGGGTATTGAGTGGCATATTTATGGGCCAAGTGGGCATGGGTTTGAACTGGGAACACATATATGGGTCTTGCATGACATATTTATGGGCCAAGTGGGCATGGGTTTGATCTGGGAACACATATATGGGTCTTGAATGGCATATTTATGGGCCTAGTGGACATGGGTTTGAACTGGGAATGCACATATGGGTCCTGCATAGAAATTTTATGGGCCAAGTGGGCATGGGTTTGAACTGGGAACACATATATGGGTCTTGCATGACATATTTATGGGCCAAGTGGGCATGGGTTTGATCTGGGAACACATATATGGGTCTTGAACGGCATATTTATGGGCCTAGTGGACATGGGTTTGAACTGGGAATGCACATATGGGTCCTGCATAGAAATTTTATGGGCCAAGTGGGCATGGGTTTGAACTGGGAACACATATATGGGTCTTGCATGACATATATATGGGCCAAGTGGGCATGGGTTTGATCTGGGAACACATATATGGGTCTTGAGTGGCATATTTATGGGCCTAGTGGACATGGGTTTGAACTGGGAATGCACATATGGGTCCTGCATAGAAATGTTATGGGCAAAGTGGGCATGGGTTTGAACTGGGAACACATATATGGGTCTTGCTTGACATATTTATGGGCCAAGTGGGCATGGGTTTGATCTGGGAACACATATATGGGTCTTGAGTGGCATATATATGGGCCAAGTGGGCATGGGTTTGAACTGGGAATGCACATATATGGATCTTGCATGACATATTTATGGGCCAAGTGGGCATGGGTTTGAACTGGGAACACATATATGGGTCTTGCATGACATATTTATGGGCCAAGTGGGCATGGGTTTGATCTGGGAACACATATATGGGTCTTGAGTGGCATATTTATGGGCCAAGTGGGCATGGGTTTGAACTGGGAACACATATATGGGTCTTGCATGACATATTTATGGGCCAAGTGAGCATGGGTTTGAACTGGGAATGCACATATGGGTCCTGCATAGAATTTTTATGGGCCAAGTGGGCATGGGTTTGATCTGGGAACACATATATGGGTCTTGCATGGCTTATTTATGGGCCAAGTTGGCATGGGTTTGAACTGGGAATGCACATATTAGTCCTGCATAGATTTTTTATGGGCCAAGTGGGCATGGGTTTGATCTGGGAACACACATATGGGTCTTGAATGGCATATTTATGGGCCTAGTGGACATGGGTTTGAACTGGGAATGCACATATGGGTCCTGCATAGAAATTTTATGGGCCAAGTGGGCATGGGTTTGAACTGGGAACACATATATGGGTCTTGCTTGACATATTTATGGGCCAAGTGGGCATGGGTTTGAACTGGGAATGCACATATATGGATCTTGCATGACATATTTATGGGCCAAGTGGGCATGGGTTTGAACTGGGAACACATATATGGGTATTGAGTGGCATATTTATGGGCCAAGTGGGCATGGGTTTGAACTGGGAATGCACATATATGGGTCTTGCATGACATATTTATGGGCCAAGAGGGCATGGGTTTGATCTGGGAACACATATATGGGTATTGAGTGGCATATTTATGGGCCAAGTGGGCATGGGTTTGAACTGGGAACACATATATGGGTCTTGCATGACATATTTATGGGCCAAGTGGGCATGGGTTTGATCTGGGAACACATATATGGGTCTTGAATGGCATATTTATGGGCCTAGTGGACATGGGTTTGAACTGGGAATGCACATATGGGTCCTGCATAGACATTTTATGGGCCAAGTGGGCATGGGTTTGAACTGGGAACACATATATGGGTCTTGCATGACATATATATGGGCCAAGTGGGCATGGGTTTGATCTGGGAACACATATATGGGTCTTGAGTGGCATATTTATGGGCCTAGTGGACATGGGTTTGAACTGGGAATGCACATATGGGTCCTGCATAGAAATGTTATGGGCCAAGTGGGCATGGGTTTGAACTGGGAAGACATATATGGGTCTTGCTTGACATATTTATGGGCCAAGTGGGCATGGGTTTGATCTGGGAACACATATATGGGTCTTGAGTGGCATATATATGGGCCAAGTGGGCATGGGTTTGAACTGGGAATGCACATATATGGATCTTGCATGACATATTTATGGGCCAAGTGGGCATGGGTTTGAACTGGGAACACATATATGGGTCTTGCATGACATATTTATGGGCCAAGTGGGCATGGGTTTGATCTGGGAACACATATATGGGTCTTGAGTGGCATATTTATGGGCCAAGTGGGCATGGGTTTGAACTGGGAACACATATATGGGTCTTGCATGACATATTTATGGGCCAAGTGGGCATGGGTTTGATCTGGGAACACTTATATGGGTCTTGAATGGCATATTTATGGGCCAAGTGGGCATGAGTTTGAACTGGGAATGCACATATGGGTCCTGTATTGAATTTTTATGGGCCAAGTGGGCATGGGATTTAACTGGGAACACATATATGGGTCTTGCATGACATATTTATGGGCCAAGTGGGCATGGGTTTGATCTGTCTTGAATAGCATATTTATGGGCCAAGTGGCCATGGGTTTGGGTGATTGGTTCAGGTCCAGCAATATTATGTAATGCTCATCTACATACAAGCATCAAAAATAAAATAATTTAAAATAAGCTTAACTTAGGATATCAAGGGGAGCCTTATCATTCAAGGTCCTCTTGGCAAAGCAAAATCTGCTTGTCACAACATGGCAGACAGAGCATCATTCTGCTTGCTTCGATGCTGGACAGGACAAGAGGAAAAAAGAAAAAAAAGGACTTTCAGGAGGCCTCATCATCAATCTGTCTGCCACTTCTGTGTTGTTAGATGTCCTTGGACCAAGGAGTAGCATGAGTTTCTATCAAGGTGTAGCTCATACACCAACAATGACTGATGTGTTGGCTGTAAGATGTACAGTAGATCTGTTTGGTTAGGCTATCTGAAGATCTTCAGGATGCATTGACATATACATGGTTTATGGTATAAGACGGTAAAGGAAGGGGCTGAGGTAGTTAAAGAAGTAGGCCTGTAAGGACAGAGGCCCTTTCAATTTAAGTAAAAGAATAAAGCTGCAGAAAGCCTTCCGACAGTGCATGGAGCATTCACATAAACACTTTCATTGGTGCAGTGACCCAGATTGGGACAGATTTATGGGGATAAGTGTAAAGGAGACAGCATTGCTACTGCTGACATTTGAATATTTACAATATTTATATTTTATGAATATTTTGCTAACTTAACATAAGTTGCTTATAACATATAGTTGCCTGTAGAATGTTGGGTAAATCCCTCCCTGATGCCTCATAGGACCCATTTTGCTACCCAATTTTTCTTTTGGTCAGTTTGCACATCCATCTACCATGCCGGATACCCAGATTCAAGACCCGCTTGGGGAGTGGTTTCTGGTATCAGAATTACAAATACTCAGATTACTGTAATTAAGTAGTTTTTTGGGGTACTTGTACTTATATGAGTAGATTTTCAAGCCTGTACTTTTACTTGTAATAAAACCATGGTTTACATTTTTATAAAGCACCGCTTGACATTTTATGTCAATGGTTCACATTTTATTGTCTTTTTTCAGTAATGTGTTGTTCTGTGTTCTGTAAAGTCCCCAGGGAATCAATAGATTCTACTATTTTCTTATAACAGAGAGAGAAAAGCCAAATGGTTAAACTTTTTCTAATACATACATGACAAATGTGCCGTTAGTAACTTACCAGTAGATGTCACTGTAGGATTAATACTAATCCGCCAACGCAGCAAACCTTCACACATTTTTTCATTCAGCTCACTAGTTAGAGCATGGCACCAGCAATGCCAAGGTCACGGGTTCGATCCCAGGGGATTGCACATAGTCAGAATTTTTTTATAATACAA
The DNA here is from genome assembly GCA_008369825.1 of Triplophysa tibetana. Classification (NCBI taxonomy): domain Eukaryota; kingdom Metazoa; phylum Chordata; class Actinopteri; order Cypriniformes; family Nemacheilidae; genus Triplophysa; species Triplophysa tibetana. The sequence goes on along the minus strand of CM017901.1, from coordinate 15,401,056 downwards.
TGCAATGAAAGTCTCTTTGGATAAATGCGTCTGCCTAATGCATAAATGTAAAAACTGTTTGTTGTTCTTTATGGGTGGTTTTGGTCATTTGTTGTTATTTAATGAGCATAGGCTCATTGGGTTCATGTAGTAATCGGACAAATTATTGTGAATTTAATAGATTCATTTATTTACTTGAAACACATTCTCGACATGTTCTTAGTTATCACACTGGTCTGACTTAATATTATTATTATATGATGAACATACGTAGATGTGTTCACCTCGCATTCCATGAACATCTGCATCTGCACACACAGTGGGGAAATGGCTTACACATGGGGCCTGTAGTACAGGCTTTGTTTGTGCATCCATTCTGTGTCTGGTAGTCATTTTATCTGATAAGCTGTACAGAAACAGAAAACAGGATTTTTTTTCTTTAAAAGTCTTTAGCAGATGTTTTGTGGAGGTCTACATAGATTTCAAATGCATGTTTGTTTGCATATTTCCTCCTTTGTCATATCTGGTCAATGAAATGCTGCGGAAACTATGGTCATCTCGCAAGCACATGTGGAGTATCCTGAAGGATTTCATTTGCATTTTAAATTCTCTCTCTCTCTCTCTCCAAAATCATTCCTTGTTTTCATGATTAAAGCTAGCAATAGTGACAAATTATTGAAAACAAAGCAGACACGACCAGCATTAGAAACATGCAGTTTTATTTTTTTGCACTCGGAACACATTAAATAAAAACTAAAAAGGTACTTATACAAAAGATAGAATATATCCCATTTTACATCCTAAGTAACAATAATTTATGGTATAAATTAAAATTCTCACAATTTTATTTACAATTCCATGAAAACAACATCTTTTTATTATACCTGGAAGTATTCTCACCCCAAAACTGTCTCGGTTTCTCTGCAGGAAAGACGTTCCGATAAACCACAAATAGATTTGACACTTTTTTTCACTGCAAAAAGTGCTTAAGCATTCGGGCCTTGCTATATTTAAGGATGCCTGGATTGTGTATTATTCACCAGTCTTTCCAGACATAGATGACCTTGTTAGATTTCTCATGTCACATTAGGTTTGTCTCTCTGCTTTGACTGCCCGTCTCTCTCTCTCCCACTGCGAATTGTGACATTACTATGCATGGGCAGCCCTGGGCTCTGCAGAGCTTTGGTTATGAAGTATGTATGCAGTAATTAACACAGAGTGCATATGAGAACGCAACCCAAATACAGCATCAGGTCAGCCAAACGCAATTGGATTCAGGAAGAACAGGACACGTTGGGTGTGCGGCTTGATCAACTGAGGTCTTATTACAGGTTTTTGTTACACAGTATTTCACAATTTAGTTTTTTTAAAGATGCAAGTGGGATATGCTGAAATATAATCTTTGTACAAACTTAAAAAAATGTTTTTGGTTGCTCATAAAACATTACAAAATAAGTCCAGATAAGTACTACAGTAATAGGTTAAAGTGCATAATGTGTTGATTCTGTAATTTGTGATTTAAGAAACATTTCACTCAAAAATGAAAATTATATTTTGTGTCATTTTTTAATGGAAATATTCATTTTTGGTCTGAGGACATACGGACTATTTTGGGGTTAACAGCATACGTCTTTGAAACAACATTTTCATTTTTGGTGCACTGTCCCTTTAACTTGTTTAGTTGCCAAGTGCATTAATAATGGCATACCCACAACATGTTTTTATTGTCGATCGTCCATTTTCTGTGTGTTTAGTAACAGACCGTACCCGACCGGACATTCAAATTTAAAAATGAAAAAAAATAAGGGCTTTCACAACATCTCTAAAATTAAAGTAACAACGAGCACATTGAGTAAAAACTGTCGAAACAGTTCTTTTGTAAGAAGCCCTAATGTCAACCCATGTCTTGCCCTGTGACTGATGCCCCCGCAGGTGCTTTTAACTGAATGCCACACAACACTTTGTAAGAACGGACTAACACTGGCACTGAAGCGATCCGCTTGACTTTTGGCCGACGGGAAAAGTGCTTCAAAACCCTGTAAGCTAAACGGGGAGAAAGAGCAAATTGTTTCGGAAGAATTTCATCGCAGTCTTTGTTGGAGAGAAAAATGAAATGACGTTTGATCGTTCCCACACAGAATTACACAACGTTCGTCACAATGCGTCTCTTGCTCAACCTGACTGGAATAATGTGGTCCAATGACACCCACAGGACTACAATAATCTAGTGAAAATCCCCAGTGCTTATTCTCTTTTGCAATTCAAAGCACTGAAGGATCAATGCTTGTTTGCATCATTCAGACATAGTGACAGCGTAGAAGAGACACAAAAAGTTTTTTCTCAGTCCTAAAGGCACTTAAAGGCAGAAAGATCAAAACCCGACACACAGCAAAAATACCAAAAGATAGTAGGAGAGGTCCACCAGGATTTCTTAACTACAGCTCCATTTGAACTTTTAGCGATTGCAGATTTTGGTGCTCAGACGTCCGTCTACGCTCCATCTCTCTCTGGACGTTTTTCTGATTCTCAAAGATAAAAATCCCATTGACGAAAACATGTTTGTGACATCAATCCTCTGCTGGTACGAACAGCACTTTTACCCTGGTAAAAGGAGTTCTGTCCTCCTCAACAAGAGATGACCTACATAAGAGGTTAAAATGCATCTGGAAGGGGATCGTATCTCTCCTCCAGAGGGGCTGGTTGGGCACAGTGGCATTTTATTGGCTATGGAAGTGGTTATGTCTTTCAGTGTGGTCCGAGGGGAGTCTCAGCCTTTATTTGAGATGCTTATCAGGGGTCTGTGAAACGCTGCGAAACACCAAAAGTTATGTTGTTGATTTGTTGCTCTACCATGGCAACGGAAAACCAAACATCTCATTCCTTTGCTAATCAAATCACTCGGTTTAAGTGTGCACCTGTCATCCAATGCGTGATTGGCTGAGATGCAAATTGGGAGTCAACGCATCGGCAACAAGCTCAGTCTGAGCAGTCCTTTTTAGCTATGTTTCGGCCAAGTCCTTGCGAACAATCCATCAACCTTTTGACCGGGCATTGCGGTGGTTATTTTAGGTTAGTCAGGGACTGTAAGCTCCCGTAGAGCAGCATTGCGTACAGTGTGTGCATTCATTACATGGAGCTAGTACGTAGCAGCCGTAATGGTGATTGAGGTTAGTTTCCCACGAGAGGGCTGAGGTCTCCGTGGTGGTTCTTGAGTTTCTTCTTAAACAGAGAGATGGTTGAAGGCCTGTAGAAGATGATCCAAGGTTCAGATGTGGTGCTCTGCGCGCACGAATCCGAACCGCTGATTGACGGGATGGACGGAGATCTGAGAATTAAAGAAAAATAGGCGAAGGGGAAAGACAAAAAACAAGGAAAGGTGGGGAGGTTAAATCAAGTGTATTAAAATGCATCTTTTATGCACGCTACAATTGCACCTTGTAAAGAACAAATCGCATGCAAAATGTGCAGCGGACATCCCTTAACATTAAAATGGGGGTAATAAATCAATCCACACGCGGATAAAACCGCAAATCATGTAAAATCGGTCGTACTGTTTGTTTGCTATTACGTTCTTTTTCAAAGTAAGATAAGCTAGCATTAGAAGCTGCACATTTGCTTTTTTACATTTTATCCCAAAATCTAATGTAAACGTATACACTTCCAAAAATAAATTAGTTGTTTTGTAATTTGTTTACTTACTTTACGGTAAGATGCAGTAGCAGCTTAGCTATCATGGCTATGACTGTTAGCGTTAGCAGGGCAGCCAATGCATAAATGGTCCACACTGTAAAACAAAGAGTTTATTATTGTCAGTCAAATTAATACAGACTCCTTAATACAAGCATGAGGAGTTGACGAATGTTCTGGAACTCGAACAAAAACTAACAATGAAGATAAATGCCTTTTATGCTATTTTATATTATAAATAGAAATATTACTAATATATCATAATAAAATATTAACATTTCCACTTAATGGCTTGTTTAGTGAAATTGTGTTTATCGGATTATTCTAATAGTATACTAAGTGTTAGTAAGCTTATTAAGTACTACATTCTAGTGGCTACATACTAGTGAACTTATAGGTAGGCATGTAAGACTTAAACTTGTATACTTCATTAAACTTTTATGTTTATCAAATGATTGAGTACAATCCCAAAACTATATGATTACTTCTGTCAAATGTTATAACAGGTCCTATTGACTGAGTACGCAGAAAAACACAGGCCATGTCATGTTGATAATGATATCTAGCAGTGGCGATTGGTGCCTCCTCTTCAGGGGAAGCATGAATTCAAAATTTGTGTCCAGTGCATCACATGAGCCTATGTGCATCGCGTATCATGTCAAAATACGCGCCTGCTGCAGACGCGTTGAAAGGGTTTAACACTTAACTACCCAGATAGCACAATAAATCTGGCTTACGTCTATGTGACGTCTGAATTTACATCTTACAGACATCTGCAATACGTAGTTTGCTCATCTGCAATACGTCTCGGAGACGTCTGAATGTCTGTAATACGTCTGCTAAAGATCTTGAGATTTCCTGCGTAAAACATCTGCTAAACGTCTTAGAAAGAGCGGATTTACAACCATTCTAAATCATAAACATCTTACAGACGTCTTCAAGATGTCTATATGATGTCTGACAGCAGACATCTCAGAGACGTATTGCAGATGAGCAAACTATGTATTGTAGATGTCTGTAAGATGTAAATGCAGACGTCAAATAGACGTAAGCCAGATGTATGTGTGCTATCAGGGTATGATTACACATGAGACAATAGTTCACATAAGCAAGTATCTAGCAAACTCGAGCATCTCTTTTATTAAAAACCCTGCGCCACACACATGACGGGCTAAATACAAGTTTTGCCGAGCTTCGCATTACTGCATTTTCCTGAAGAGGAGGCACCTTTCGCCACTGATACCTTGTATAAGAAATAAGCAAAGACGAAGAGTAAGCTGGGGTAGGTGAGGCGTAATGAAAAGTACTGGACACATACTGGTGCTGTGGCCCGTAGTCTGACTCGGTCCATGCCACTGACCTGGCATTTTTGCTGGACTTGATGTGATAAGGTAGTAGAGGAGGGAGGATTTTTGGCTCTGACTGGGATTGGATTTAGCTGTGGTGCTTCCTGTATGTGGCTTCACTGTGCTGATGTGCCCTTCATCTCCATCGTCATCCTCTTGGTTTCTGAAAGCTGTGAAGTGGAAAGTTTAGTTTATTTGCTTTAGGTTTGGTAAGACACAAAGATGACAAATAGTGACTGGACGTGCATTGTTGGGTGAATTGTGTTCCCTAAAAGATGATACGTTGTAGGAAAACTGTGTACTTCTGTCAAATTTGTTAATGCATCATAAATCAAACTACTACAATTCCTTGCCACATCTGAGGTTTTCTACTCATTTAAAACACACACTGTCTCTTTTTCCAACCATCGTCTGTGCTTAAGCACCTCCGAACATCTCGGGGAAAGATTTTTCACCTCTTTCGAAATAACATCACCTCCGTGAATCAGAAACGCAGACAGATTTGTTTGAATCAAACTTCGCCAGGGGGGAGAAAAGCTCAGCGGATGGTGAAAGTCAATTTGTTTCGCTGACCTTTTCTTTCAGCAATTTTTCTTCCATTTCATACTTTTCATTCTGCTTTATTCCTCCCCAGTTTGTGGTTAGTGAACTTTGCCTCCAAAAACCACCAAACAGAAAGTGACAGCGTGTCTTACAATCGTATAGATCTTAAAAAAAGGGTTCAGAGCGTGCCAAGTGCAATAAAACAGCCAGAAACCTATTTAGCATATCAGAATTGGCCCATATTTGCTTCAGTCTATGTGAATCTCATAATATGAATACAATGCACTATATCTCGATGCATTTTGATATATTCTGATTATAAAGAAGACGAAACGAAATTGCTTACTGACAGGGAGCGGAAATAATCAGTTTCATCTTCAGAATTGTTTCAAAACTGCATATTTCCAAACAACTGTAATTGGTGGAATGTGTTTACACTTATAACAAAAACTACTTTTCTCAGGTAAACACTATTGTTCCATCTCATCCTCTCTCTAATCCTCAGTCTTTACCCACAGGTAAATATTCTTTACATTACCCCTAAGCCAACCGGGGTGCAGGAGCATAGATGACATGAAGTCAAAGCATCAGGTTGCACCTGCAGATGTAAACCACTTTCACCACATGCTGCACTTTATTATAAAGGGCATCTAGATTCATAGTCTGAATTTATGCAAAACAAAAAAAAGTTCTACTTTGAAATTTTCCAGATAATATAACTTGTAAATTATATCATCATCATTATTATGTTATAACATATAACATAACATTATATTTTAAAATAATAAAATAACATCTATTGTATGGAATGTCCCTCTTTTGCTTTTATAACAACATGTGCCTGCACTGGCATGAACACCCGTTTGTCCAAAACCTGATGATCCATGTTATATCATAATTAGACGTGAGAATGTTCCAAAGAACATGTTGAATCCCAACATTTCAATGTGGTTTCAGCCTTTAAGCCCCCAGTGCATATTTATATTTCATTGTGCAATAAATTATGATCTGGTAGGCATTATATAATGTTTCAAAGTTAATGCCTTATTAATGAAAGCTACCAGTGCTGCCAATAAAAAAAAGTGCACATCCTGTGAACAGCCAAAAGTTACAAAGTCAAAGTATGCGTATATATCCTCACCATGATAAAGAACAGAAAAGCCTTGTGCTTCATTCGTCCTGTCTGAGAAAAAGTACAGAATGATGAAGTCTGCAGTGACGTTCACGACGTCCCTTGGTGGATTACGCCCGTCGAATCGCGCCATCACTTGATTGGAGTATCCATCCAGCAGTTCCACCATATCGGTCTGATCCACGATATTGAAAAAGGTGAAATTGAACAGAATGACTGAAGCCCCCGGAACCTGGGAGAACACAATGACCAAGATATGAGTGCATGGCTGCATGCCACAAAATGTATTTCTGCTCTCGCTTCGGTTTGGCTCCTGCGAGTCTTTCCCCATTAAGATATTAAGTGCATTGAATATACCTGAACGGTCCAGTAGCAGACCCTGCCAGCTTGGTATTTGTCTGGGAAGTCGGGGGAGTAGATCACTCCAGAGGACGCCGAGTAATTTCCTCCACAGGCTCCTACTTTTGCTGTAAGAAAAGAGTGATGGGTTTAGCTCTCTGTTGAATAATAAAATGTAATGGTCTTAATCACTTGGAGGTCAAAGCATTTTTATTTGTTCTGTGACATTTACATGACCTATCCTATCAATCATTATTAAAACTATTCCTATGAAATTGTACCTAAAAAATTCAAAATCTGTCATATTTTATTCATCAAGAGGTCCTTCAAAACCTGTACATGATTATTTATTCAGTGGAACACAAAATAAGATATTGAAAAATTGTCTCAGTGGTTTTGTGTCCAAACAATGTATGTCAATGGGGGCAGACGTTGTTCAGTTTTCAACATTTTTCGAAATATCTTATTTTGTGTTCTTCAGAAGTCATGGGTGAACTGTCCCTTTAAGACTCATTAAGAGCGATTTACTCATTAATCATTTAGAGTGAGGGGTTTCCAATTGTCTTTTAAAAAATCATTCAACACTTTATTTAAACAGCTAATGCAACCATCGAAGGACAATGAATCTCAAGGAGTCGGGTCAACAACCCATGATGGATTTGAGAATTGACTCAAAAGAATGAACTGTACACATCAGACATTTAAACAGACTTTAGAACTTCCTGATATCCCTGTTTTGCATAATTGTGGGAACTCTGAAAACCATAAAATGCACAACAAGCAATGATCCCATTCGTGAAACCGGGATCAACAAACTTTGATGTAAATATTTTGTGAACACACATTCAACGCAATGCAACGCAACATTTACATAAGAATGGATTTATGAATGATTTACATAAAACCTGGCACTGCTCGTGTTTCCTACATGAGGCCCGGTGTGAGGCAATGCATCCGTGTGTGGTATGCAAATACAGAAAAATAATTCTTGACCTCCAAATCGTCGAGTTAAAGGACATCCTGATCAAATATCAAAGGTGCTTTTCTGAACTGACTCTAGATCAGGTTATTGAATTCAGAACCCATGTGTTTACAATTAAGTAGCCTAAAGTACCACGGTTAGCAGTGTCTCAGCTTATAAAACACGATTTGACCATCATTAGCATCCTTTCGTTTGTGAATCAATGATCTGTGCAAAGGCAAAGTCAAAGAAAGACATTGCCTAAACTTACTGTCGAAGACAATGACACGACCATCTCCACCACAGGGCTGGGTCTGGTCTCCGAAACACACATGGTTACACTCTGTGCTCGGGGCATCACCGTGACGATGATAATCAAGGTCGTTACCACAGAAACAAGCATAGCCCGATTCCATCCCGGCGAGCTAAGGAAAAAAACACAAGAATCCACAAATGGTCAGGAACCTCATTATTCTCTAATGCCAGGTCAGAAAAGCAAGAAAAAAAGTAATACAGACGATATCGATTCTTTCATCAACGAGCAGATGCAGGCGATTACATCCCAAACAACTCCATAGATTTTAGAGTTAAGTCATTTAATGAACTTAATAACAAACAAAAAGAAATGACAAGCAAGAACAAAATCTTAGTTCCAAAGCTAAGAATAACTGGTACCTCAGAAAGCCCTAAAGGTTCATACCTTGTATCTTTGGTTGCGACAGAAGCTGATGCAGTTTTGAATAGTCAGTTTGTTGGAGGTCTGGTAGCTGCCAGATAAAGGTGGTGGATCGCCGCTGTCCTTAAAACAGCCCAGATTACCCGGCACTGAGAGAAAAAGACAGAGGAAAACATCAACATAATCTACCGTGCACAAAATATTAAAAACAGTGTTTATTTTAAAATTGTTGCAAAACAGGAATATTAAGGCATTGTGCCCAAGCCCAGGGATAGAAACATCAGTCACTAATAAATCTGCTAACACAGACACACTTGCAAATCATTAACTTCCATATGCCAGTAAATCGTCTGGAAACGTGTTTTATGAACTACAATTAAAACAGGACACATACGTACGCAGCGAGTGTGAGAACATAGTGCGCTGTATGACACTAAACCTCATCGTATGGGAATGCAGAGATGCATGCAGGGGGTTTGTTAAATTGTGAAATGAATGAGGTCTTCGGTGAGAGAACAGGGAGGTCAGAAAGAGAGAAAGAGGAGAGGGTGTTGGAATCTAGAAAATGTCAGTCCATGTTGCTTTGTTGTACATGTGGAATTGTCTAAATGTTCTCAACTCCAGTCCTCAGGCCCCCCCTGACAGTATATTTTAGATATCTCCCTATTGAACACATGAACAAGTTAATGAGATAATGAAGTGATGATTGATCAATAATGATGAACACCTGCTGGTAACAGAAACATCATCAGTTAGAACAAAAACCATAATAGTGTTTCCTTTAGTGGGGCTCTTACCCTTGATTTCTGTTTTATATCAGCTGTTATAGTGTGTTTCTGAACAGCCAGACAAAAGACAAAATTGTTGGGATGAAACTTTCTTAAACTGCTGCAGATACAAATAAGGGGGATTTAAGTCTGACAAATATCGTGACACACCAAAAATCAACCAACACTTGTACAACTATTACCAACACCAGGACAAAATAATTTTGTCTTTTGTCAGGCTCTTATAAATATGCTTCAGTAACAATCTATTTCAGCTAGCAAAAAATGTAACATTATAAATCAAGGGAAAAAGCCACACTAAAGGAAACACTCAACACTATTATGGTTTTTATTTTTATTGATGATGTTTTCATTAGTGATTGTGTTTGTTAACATCACCTGTTGATCATTAATGACTCAATCATCACTTCATTATCTCATTAACTTGTTCATGTGTTCAATAGGGAGACATCCAAAGTATTCTGTCAGGGGGGTCCTGAGGACTGGAGTTGAGAACCACTTTAAATGATCTACACAATCTGCTCCAGACCGCCCAGAGTTGTCTGGTCCTGTTGGTTAACCATTAGCATATATATGACTAATACTTATATTTAAGGTTAAAAATATATATATTTTAAAAAGTTCACAGAATGAAACAAAATTCATCAATTTTACTTAAAGCTGTAATTTTTTGGAGGATCTATTGACAGAAATGCAATATAATATGCACAACTATACTGTATCTCTTCAGAGGTGTATAAAGATTTTACATAATGAAGCGTTATGTTTTTATTACTTTTATCTACAAAACACTGCACATAGAATTCGCCATGTAGTTTCTACAGCAGCTCTAAACGCACAAACTGCTCTATGGAGCGTGTTTCGTAAAGACGTTATCCTTCTGCAAGGAGTGAAAATGGGACAACATCTGTGTCAGCCACCGAAGTGCTTAGTAAGGGAGAGGTGAGCGGTGGAGTGAGCAATTGGTTGCAATTCACAACCTCACCACTAGATGTCGCTAAATTTCATACACTGGATTTTAAAAATACCGAGATATGTAGCTTCAGAAAAACTGGAAATAATTTTGGAGTGGTCTCTCTTTTTTTGCAGCTGTATGGACCATAATATATTAAAAAGGGGCCGCTCATTTTCTATAGACAATAGAAATGTACACATTTTATTGTTTGTGTTTAATGTTAGCCAAAATGGAAATAATGTAAAGTAAATAAACTGGTGATTTGGGTTTGTGTGAATGTGCTTTTGTCTGCATCAAACAGTTTTAATGACAGTAAATGTTGAATGAGAAAGAAAAAGATTTGGTTGTAGACTGGTGATAAGGATTAAAATGCCGCCTCTTAGACATCTACTCCAGAATACTCCAAGAATCCATCTCAACACAAGTTAGTACTTGTTAGGCCTTGTTCCGCTTTCTGGATACAAAGAAAAGTTTTGTTTTCAAAGAGATACACACTAGAGCTGACTGGGCCACACACACGCACATACATTCTGTTTCTCCCTAATAATGTCAATTCCAGCCCAACAGCTTCTTTACAGAAATCCTTGATGTTGCAACATATGCAAAACGTTTGATGGACAGCAAAATTACAGCAGTAGAGAAGTGTATACAGTCAGTCAAAACACAAGCGCTGGGAAGTTGATCTCCATATGAAGTGATCCCGAACGGATTTGTTAAAACCAAAACTACAGAAAGTGAATGTTAAAGGGACAGCTCTCCCCAAAATGAGAAATCTTCGTTTATTCACCCTCATGCTTTTCCAGACCTGCATTGCTTTCTGTCAACCGTGGAACACAGAAGGAGATGTCAGGCAAAACGAAAGCCTGGGTCACCATTCACCTTCATTGTATGGCAAAGAGCAAGCATTAACAGTCCTCAAATCTTATCATGTTCCTTGACAGAAAGAAAGTCATACGGGTTTGGAATGACATGTGGGTGACAAAATGGTGACCATTATTATTGCTAACCCTTAAATAAACCAGGAGGAGAAAAGGCCCCTTTATACATATATATATTTTAGTATAAATGTATCAAAGCAAGCACCTTTTTAACTACTTCATGGTCACATTACATGATAAAGCCGGTGTTAAGTGTATGTTTACAAAGTACATAAAACATATTTTTTTAATAAAAATCATGTTTTTATTATACCGTAAGGTTGCTTTAAATTAATTCAACTGCAACAACAAATTTATGGCACCTCGGGGTAAGTGTTCAACATGCAAAACTGTGCAACCCACATGACGTTTAGTCTAAATCCTTTCTTAGACTAAAAACGGACAATTTGCACAATATAATCCACAATCTGTTCCTCTCATTAATCAAAAGTACAAAAACACACTACAGTTGGCACTGGACTGTGTTCCTCCCCTCTCATAAATCTAGAACGATGTCTACAAGAGTGTGTTATGTCAAACACAGGCCTGTTCGAGTTGACTTCGTCTGAAAAGCTAAACATTTCTGTCAGAAAATTAAATGGAACACCGAGTGCAATTATAACCAACAAAAGCCCCAATAACACTGAAATACTCTTTAAGCAAACAGAAAGTCATTTTTTACTCTCCCAGACTCCTAGAACGGAAAAGTAGAAAGAAACGTTCTGGACCGCTCCTTCACCACTTCAATGACAGAAGCGCTGATGTTTAAAGGGGAACGTTTTGCTCTCCTCCGGAGGCTCACGGGAGATTAAAGACTGCGACAGAGCGAGCGCACCTCACCGCCAATTCATCTCTGTTTAAACTCTCATCACGCTGGGTTTCCCTGCCGCTGAACAAAAAGCGCTCATCTCTCCCAACAACACAGCTGGTGTGACTATGCCATGTTTTTCGAGTTAACGAAAACTTCAAAAGGCTTATCGAGAATGCACCTCTCGCCGTAAAGATGTACCGAACAAGGGCAATAACTGCAAATACCCTAACTTTAAACACAAAACAACTGACTTCAAAGTCTAAGGTGGAATGCAAAGTTTTTATAACAAGCTTGGTTGGCGAACGTGACCGCATTACATGTGGTAATATGCCTCGCTCAGACTGGCCTCAGTCCAGATACGCTCACAATGGAAAGATGCCACAGCGTATACACATGTAAAATTGTAACGCCAAAGGTTTTTATGGGCCCTCACGGCATGATTTGGGGTCTAAAATTAAACCCAGTTGGGATTGTGGGGGTCTATACTAAACTAAATGTATAAAATGAGGAAAAAACATACAAAAACAAAACTTGTTACCTACTACTTCATGGAAAGGACCATGAAGCAAACTCAACCTCGGGTTGCCCTAAACACCATTGCACAACACATCAACACATGGCTATTGGTGTTGACAAAGTAAAACATGTTTAATTTCGACTCATGAACATGGAAGTGAATGAAAGTACTGTTCTGTTGGTAACCATGGGTAGTCTGTATTTCTCGCCACTGACCCTCAATCACAAGACCAGAGGTACATCATAAATAATCAAAACAGCCCTCTTCTGAAGAGGATAAAGCTCCTCCATCTCATCCTTCGAAAACTCTACAGTGACGGCAAATGGCTTCGAATTCTCTTAGGGGCGAGCGCTAGAATATTGTTCAGAGGAATGACGCGGGTCCCTGGCCTTATATTGCCCATCATCACAGCTCCAGTGACTCATCTTTGCTTTTCTAAATCCAGACTTTCATTATAGCAGGGCCTGATGGGGGTGACGCAAGTGTGATAGACATGTCTCAAGTCCGTTGAAGCAGAGAGGCAGACATAATACCATTGAAAAGGGGAGAGAGGGAGGGAGAGAGAGAGAGAGAGGGGGAGAGAGAGAGAGAGGATTAAGGAAAGAAACACCCATATAACAAACAAAACAACATCAAACGCCTCAGTTCTTGGCAAACGCACTTGGCAGGAACCGAGGATAAGCGTGTCTGAGGGCCTCTCTCTCTCTCTTTCATTCTCTGTGTGTTATTAAAATAAGGTAATTATAGGCATAAATCAGATGACATCTGGGGTATGCCTTTTTTCTCCTCCTTTCTTGCAGAGGATTGTGGGTGTTTCTTTTTCTCCAAAATACATTCATAAGTTCTTTTCTGCGCCACACCCAGCAGACGCTGCCAGAAACACTTTTAGACAGGAATAGATTTGATGGAGATGAAATATTAAAGATTGTTAGTGCTAATAGGACAGCGCGCTTATAGATTGTCCACTCTCACCTCAATAATGTTAAGGTAAAAAGCTAAGACAAAAAATACAAATGATATAATACACAGTTCTTCCCCCCTTTGTGTGTGTGTGTGTATGTGTGTGTGCATGCTTGGCCTTTGTTTAGGAAAATATCCTAACAAATAAAATCGAAACTTTTAAAGAATAACATGGACATTTAGATGTGTTTACTTTTTATACAGTGTGTCACATTTTTTATATCTAATGATCTTCACATGTTCATGTGAGGGTTTGGTTTAGTGGATAGAAAATATTATTATTATGTTATGAAAACAAAGGAAATCCGAGAGATCACCTCCATCTCTCTCTCTCTCTCTCTCTCTCTCTCTTGCTCTCTCTTTTCAACCAGCGCTAACACTGCATCTCTTGTCTTATTGAATGAATAAAGTCTCATCACACTGCTAAAGCCACAAAAGATTAGACAACAACAGTCCAACCTGATGAACTCGACATACACAAAACCACACAGAGCATGATACCTCACAACATGTGATTCATACAGCAGACACATTCCTCTTGCTGCTGGGACATAAATTCATTAACATGTTTGCGATCGTGTCGACATCTAGCGCTCCCATAATGCTCCAGATTTACCCTCAGGGGGTTCACACATGTTGACTCGTTGAAGAGTTTTGCCTCGTCATTGTATTGTTGGTGTTTCTGGATGCTCTAATGTTATTGGGCAGGTAAATAGGACTTGGAATGGACATATTATGAAGTCATCGTATGTGCATAGAGGCAGATCAAATCACAGGAACCGTAACTTCTTCATATTGCTAGTGGTTGACAAATGACTACTTTGATTTAGTACAGATTTAGTTTTTAACACTGCACAAACGTTTGAACAAAACGTTCATAGGGAATCTTTGTAAGATTCGATAAAATAAAATACAAAATCAAACCGAAAGAGTTTCTTTTTTCAGAATGTGTGTTTCCTGGAAATCAAACCCACAACCTCTGCACTGCTATTTAACAATTAACAGCTGAACAATTTTATGTATAAATAATAAGAAACAAAATTTCAAATACACTTATTCTACATTTAAAAGACACATTTACAAAATAATTACATCAAAAAAAGTTCAGTCAGGGCAGAGGACGGTTTTGAAACCCCAGCGGTTACCTAGTTAAAGACGACATTTCGCAGTTTAGTTTAAAACATCTATAAAATGACTATATTAAGCAGTTGAGGTTTGGTTATGGTTGGTTAATCATTCAATCCCTTTTTCTGCTTGTCAGTCATTAATTCTGATAAATTGTGTTCCTGTTTTGGCTGCCACCCCCATTACAGACACACAGCGTACATGGGTTTCGGTTTACCATTTTTTCTTACAGTTATGACAGCTGGATCGAACCGACATGAATTTGTTGATGTTTGGGATCATTTCATAAAATGCTATTGTAGTAGAGTAGGCGGGGCGAGACCGTGGTTCGAGGCCGGTAAGTAATTGTTAATTAGCGCCAGTGGTGCGCGCACCGGCCTCGCATCACGTAGGAGATTGGGAGCATATAAAAGGGACAATGGCGACCGGACCGTCGAAGAGAGAGGACCGGGCCCGAACATGTTCGTATTTGTGTTTGTTTAAATGTAATGTTCGCCGGCGGTCGGCCGTGAGGGGCCGCCGGCTATTATTACTTTATTAAATGTTTAAATGTTTGCCGGTTCCCGTCTCCTTCCTTCCATACTTGAATCGTATTACAGCTATTATTAATAAACTTTTGTTTTCTGCTAGGGGAATTTTGTTTATGAGTGAGACGTTTCTAACTAGGTTGTTTTTTCCTGCTCTTTGCTCATGACCCGAGGATCCATCGTACATTTAGCAGCTGGGACTCACACAGTGAGAGAGGAGAATCAAAGTCAGCAAACATCTTCAACATTGTGAGTCGGAAAACGCCACGCAAAGAACAAACAAGGGACACATGAGCCCTGCTGCGCTAGCTTGCGGGCGGCACACTTCACCACCTCATGCCTAAGGGCGCGTTACGACGGGTCCAAGATCAATACTTTCATCTACACAACCTTCAGGGAGCAAGCACAGGCTTAATTAAAGATGGAGGGAGGTGTTCTGAACAGAAACAGTATAATTAAAGCGTTTCGGAGTGCAGATGACAGCGACAGCACGTATGAAGAATGACAGGAGCGCTACAGATCTCGTCTCTCAACTCTGCCCAGGGTCATGCTAAAATAGCATGTGGCTTTGATCACCCAAAACATTATATGGTCTATTAGCATCTGCTGAGTTGAGAAAGGAGGAGTGATTTGACTCATGGCATATATAAATATACAGTAAAAACACTAAACATTTTTCAATGATTTTTTTAATAAAAGTAAACGCATCAAACCTATAGAATACCACGATTGCAATTATGTGATTTGTGTTGTGTCTTAAACACCTTTTGCCTATAATTGGAAAAAATGTACTCTTCAGCTTCATGAGATCTCGCCCTGAGTATTAATATTTATTCTGGGTTCTTATTGGCTACTTTTTCTTCATCACTTGGTTAAGTTGATGTATAACAAAAATATGCTTATTAATTACTTGTTGTTTTGAATGTTATGAATATTATATAGACCACTTCGGAAGACGTAAACAAGGCTGGTCCAGAAGAACTTCCTGTTTTAGTTTTTTGACACCAGACAAACGTCTGAACAAAATATAATAATATATTATACATAAAAACTTAACTAACATAAACTAACTAAAATAACTAATATGTAAAATACATAAATATCTTAAAGATTTAATTATATATTTGGGATTTAAAAGATAAATAAACAAAATAAAATGACCAGTGTTTACATCTTGCAAAGTGGTCTATACAATGCATACACAATATAATCGAAACATTACCGCGATCCACACTCAAACACATCTGTGACTGAGAACTGAGCATGGTCCTTGACAAAACAGTAAATATACACCTTTAACAGGTGCTGTTGTTCGCTTGACAAAAATAAACGGTGGGAAATGCAGCTGGTTCCTCTCAGAGACAGGTGAGTAGAAATGTGTCTCTGTAAACAACAGATACTTTGAAGTGTGTGTGTGAGAGAGTGGGGAGAGGACACTGTATATTTCTGGGTCACCTGTCTGTTTAAATCAGAAGAATAATTTGGCACTCATATACATTTTAAATCTCCGCAGGTATGCTGTAAGACAGGTATCTACAGTGCCTCAAAGTCCTGCCTAAAGCCTTTTTAAAACTCAACTACGCACATTGTGTTATTTGAGCAGTTCCTAATGATCATAGTAAGGCTTTGAGCCCCTCCATTACAGACAGAAAGCTAAAACTGTCTAACATTTCCCTTACTTTTAGCTATTCTGAAGTGTACGGTAACAGCAACCTGCTTAATGACTACAGTAATTCTTGATCTAATGACCTATGCAGACAGAAACATCGTACACAAATCATAAGCTACAAAATAATGCTGTCTTCATCCTAAATAAACATCATATCTAAATAAAAAATATACAAAAATGAATGCTAAACAAATATAGCTGTTGGCAGATATAGTGCGTCATTTAAGAAAATGATTGTCTAATGTCGAAATGATAATGGCAAAAGATTAGGCAAAACAGTTTATATAATACTGTACAGTATATGCAGTAAAGCCTTTTATATAACAATAGTTTATGTGACATCCAGAGAAGTATGGGTATAGCTTTGTACAATGTTTCACAAACAATGCAGCAAACATTCATGGTTTGGCCATACCACAACATCTTAAAAAACTAGAAGAATAATACAATCTTAAACATACCAAGGAAAGGTCACTACCCTTAAGCACAAAATAAATAAACAAAAATGAGGGAAGAAAATCTCTCTCTTGCAAGTGCCTGCTGGTGTTTGGGTCAAGTTCTGTTCTTTTATTGGCTGATAATTTCACACAATGTATCAAATAGAAAAAACAGCCTCGGGTGTGAATACATGTGTCAATTGTGATGCTACAATGGCCCTGACTGCTTTCACATTGTAAAAGCTTCCCCGGAGCTAAAAGGTCCAACAAATCGGCCTGCTTTCAATGCCAAAATTGTGGGCATCTTTTTTAGGGACCCCACACTGCCACCCAAGAGCCATTGCACGGTATCCAGGCCGAAACAGGAGAAAGCGGGTTGTACTTGATACAGGCGATGCCCCGAGAACTTACGGGAATCTAGGACGCGGCACAACCGGATGGGTAACAAACCAAAGCGCACGCACACACTTACGGTAAACCAGACTGAAATCGGTGGGCACAACATAGAAGACAGCTAGCTGTGACAAAAGCTGTCCTAAATTTGAGAACAATCTCAGCCCAGAAGGGCTTTTGTCGGACGGGCTTTCAGGCACAGAAATAAAGGGCATCCATATAGATGAACGTGTGCATGTGTGCGCATGGCACTTTTGTGAAATAGGTCAGAGAATGCAATTGTGTAACTCATGTATCATCATTGATGTTTTAAATCATTTTTAAGTGATAACTTATTGGCCCAAATGAGCTGAAATTTTGTAACTTAGATATGGATCAGGTCACCTCTTCAACAAGAAGAAAATCAGATGTTTGCTGGTAAAAAGTAATTTAGTAAGGTATTTCTGCTCAAACTAATGCATGTTTAGCATGTAGCACAAACGTATCCCTAAAAATAGTGTAATAGCAATAGTAAAATAGTAATAGCATTAGTGATATAATAAATCTCTTATAATGCAAAGCAAAAAAAAGTGTCAGGAGTATCAATTTAACAATGTGAAGAATGTCGCAAATAATGTTGTGAAGAATGTTGTGCTGTACTTTATATCTTACCTAATAAACATCCAAGGAGTGAAAATATGTGTTGGGATATTTGGACCAAACCAAGGAGGTTATGAAAAATAAGCCAATATAGGTTTAAATAGAGCTTACATACATAATTAAATCTTACATATATTTGTTTAATGTTTTGATTCAGTAATAAATGTTCTGTTGGTTGTTAAAGGAGTCATCGAATGAAATCCAAACTTCCAAACACGGGTCCCCGGTGCATCCAGCAACCCAGAAAACGTGAAAACAAGATCCCAGTAAGTTTGCCATCACTAAAAGGTGCCGGACATGCGGTGAGTGAAACTGATGTCTGTGTTTTGTTGACAATAGGTGCGCACGTGGTTTAGTTCAGCCTACCCCTCCCCCCGCACGCGCCGTATGTTTTCGGAAACATATCTATTATCTATTTATATATCTTTTATAAATGTGATCAAACTAAATACTCTTCGAAGATACAAAGTATGCAATACTACTCTATAGGTTCTCAAGATTAATACGAGATTGGCAGAAACCCCGTGTGTTACGCCTGCTTTAAAGAGACAAGCCCAAAAACAGGTTGCTGTGAGCATAGCTGTTGAAGAGGCAAAAAGGGTTTTGTTTAAACGGCCATTGAGTGTTTTTAAGCGAAGATGTTCCAGACATTTCACGAAGACCCTAATAAATCATAAAAACTTGCTGAAAGTGCTCATTTGATGGGTCCTTAAAGACCCAGCCTGTGACTGTGAATGGGGTGTGTTGAGTGATAAGTGAGATGAAACTAAACAACCTATCAGTTTACCCACACACATTCGCTCTCTTTCTCTGCCAGCAAAGTAGAAAACACGCTTAGTGGAATAATACAAATATGATTGACAGGAAAATGAGTTTGCACTCGTATACACATGCACACACACATGCCCTAAAGCCAAGCGTAGAAAAACATATTCATTAATATGAAAGAAAGAAAGAAAGAAAGGAAGGAAGAAAGAAAAGAAGAAGTGACATTAGGCCTGGAAAAAAAATACTTTTCATGGAGAGTAAATGGCATGGGAGAGAATCGCCTGCCGGATGCATAAGAGGATCTTTGAAATGATACTGAATGGAAGTTAACTCGCATGAATGGCCATCTAATCACTTTCTTTGAGGTGCATGCATACCGGTTTACACACTCACATACGCTTGTGTATGTTCTCTGGGTGGAGAATACAAAACCATCAAGTGATGACAGACATCACAAAAAGCATCTCTGGATGCCAGGACACTGAGATCTCTGGTGGAGCAATTACAGTAATTTTCTCTTCCAAAACCGTTCAGAATTATGCCATTTTATAATGAACTTAATGGGGACTAGGTCTTTCTTTAATTTGTGCGATTCATTCATTCTGGTGTTTTTTAGACTGAAACACTCACTCTGGCAGCTAAGAATATCGCAGTATTTCCAGTAGATTCCATCCTCGAGATCTGCGACGTAACACCAGGGGCGAACATCTCCATCTGGGTTTCTGTGGAAGACAGAGAGAGAAAGAGAGTTAAAACCAGATTCAGGCATAGCTGTCACACTAGAAATGTCTCGTCAGTCAGGAAGAAACACCCCCTACAGCGGGAACCTATGTGCTTTATCGAGTCTCCTCTCCCTCAGCCCTCTCTATCCAAGCATGTCTACCTCCAGGCTGGCGTCTACGAGGAATGGCTTTTGTTTCCTTCCAGACAGTGACCTGCGCAGTTCTCAGTCTTTGTCTGCTACCCCTTTAAGCTCTCTGGTGTGTACTTTAAAACTTCCCCTAAACCCCAAGAAGCCTCCTACCATGGTATGGCTTACAACCGCGCCGCCAGACGAGACCGTGATCGGACAATTTCTTCACCATCATAACTCAACGGGTTCCCGCGTCGTCAGAGATGGTGATAATTGCGAGGAAAGCTATTCTTCTTGTCTTTGAGGAGTCACAATGCAACATCTTGAGCTCGGCCTTCAGGCGACAGCTATCTGATTTCAGCCATTGTGAGGCGGAATCAAAAGGGCGTGCTACGGTCTTTTCTTCCCCTATCAAAAACACTTTCTAGCTTCTCTTCACAACAGGAAAGTGTATTGAGTGAAGCATCTTTTCATGTGCTGCTTTTTGTGTGTGGGGAAACTTAACCTCGGGTTGGAGTCGGCTAAACATGGTCTATTTTTTTCTCTATTTTCTTTTCTGAAAGTGAGATGTGTCCCGACAACCAACCTGGTTTTTCGAGCAAAAGGGTGTGTTTTTGAACATTGTAGACTGCACCTATAGGGCTGCACGATACATCGGAAAAAAACGCAAATGATTTGGAAGTTGTCTACTGATTTTTTCCACAGCTTATCAGTCAAGTACGGTTGAATGCTGCATCTGAAAACTAGAGGGTGCTCTCGCGCAGAAACTTAAAATAAACTCCAATTTGCCGTTCTTTAAGTCTCCTCAGGTGTTTTCAAAACAATTAAGTAAATTTTGAATGTTAATGTTTGACGGGTGTTGCTTTTTCAAAACCGTTATAACTCAACTCGACTCAAACTCGCACTGCTTTTAGATCAAGTAGCATTTCCTACCGATCACAGAGCTGTGCTTTACTGACAATCTGCGCAGGAAATATAACCGCAGACTTTGCGCTATCATAATCGTTCAAAGTGCACACAATATTTTGAGTTAACCACGATTTATTGTGCAGCCCTGTGCACAGATGTTAAATAATAAATGATTCAGGTAAGACACCTGTTCGGACTTCAAGTCTTCAGGGCAATTGAGGTTCAATATAAAAGATAGGATTATACGTTATAAAAGGACCCTACACACAGCACGCAAAGCACCTCCTCTCTCGTTCATGGGCGCACATAAACACAATTCAACATCGTGCCAAGTTCCTATATGACTTCATTTGATCCAGGCTGCCATGGGTCGTGCAGCGATCACTTTAATTCATCTTGCTGTTAAAACCTCTAATCATTGCGCTCCTTTCCCCAAGGGTGAGAGAAAAGTACTGCCATGCAGAAGACCGAGGTGCACTTTCAGACCAGATATAATAGGTGGCTTTGATCACCAAAGCACAGCCCAGTTCGCCCTCGGGGTCTCCTTGAGATGTCGGACGTGTGCGTGCATATATGCGTGTGTGTGTTTTTTTATGATGATAAGTGTGTGTATGTCCAGATAAGCCTGCGGGGTCGAGTCCCTCCAGAGAGGGAGTAAAGAATTCCAGCACCTTTCATGTGTTACCACAACGAAGCCGGCATCATCTATCCCGGCTGGTTAATGGGATGGGGAATTACCCCTGGCTTAGAGAAGAGGGGGTCTATGATACTCAAAGGGTTTACAACTGCCCGTAAATAAGAACAGATCTGTTTCGTCTGAAGACTTTGACAATGTAAATAGCCAGATAATGTTTATTATTGTTTATAATGTCTACTTGTTTCATTTTTGTGTATTTATTGTCACTTTTATTGTTACTTAACAATGCAATTGTCTGTTTAATGACTCCATATACTGTGTATATTGTGTAGCTTTTGTGTATAGTGTTGATAACATTTTCTCACCAATTTCTTCCGAGACCGAACTACACTTAAAGCTTTATGTTCAACACGAATCTATATTTTGCATTTTATTCCTTGTACATTTACGCATTTGATTGATGTTTTCATACAGTGAATGCAAGCTATATATTATTTTGTCAGTGTGTGTATTCCCTGGGGATCGAACCACAAAGCTCTACCAGTTATGACACAGAAAAACTCAAAAAAAAAAATGTGTTTAAAACTTTTAAGTTTATCATGAATTGAAACAAAGTTCCCCCAAGATGGAAATTCTGTCATCTTTTACTCACCCTTTGACATTTCAAACCTGTATGACTTTCTTTATTCTGCAGAACACAAAAGAAGATATTTAGAAAATTCTTGGTGAAAGAAATCCGTTGGTCCCCATTGACTTCCATTGGTTTTGTCTCCATACAATAGAGGTCTATGGGGACTAACGGTTTTCTATTACCAAGGTTTTTCAAAATATCTTCTTTTGTGTCTTGCAGAATAAAGAAAGTCATACAGGTTTGGGTGACTCAATTATGATAGAATTTGAATTGTAGGGTTAAATTGGCCATTTAAGTCTCCTTCGCTCCTATGACCAAATTCTGAGCAGAAACATGTTCTTCTGGGTGGGTGAGATAAGCAAATCTGTGTTGACCTCCAAGATCATTTGTCACACTAGATCTGTGAATAAATGAATGTGTAAGAACATGCTGAGCAGTTTTGGTTCATTGCATCATCAACAAAACACATTCTGCGCTCTCTCATATTTTCTTTTAAGCTTTTTCTCTCTCTAATTTGTTTCAGTATAATTGGCCATCTGAACAGAGAGAGAACCAGCTGTTCTTTTCTGGACTGCTTTCAAAAGCATTTCTTTAATAACCGCTTTCCATGCACCACGATCACAAAATGTATGATAAACATAAAAAATTCTGGCACAGAGGTTTTTTAACAACGAAAGCTTGCAAAATCTATAGTAGGGAAAAGCTGAAAATAACTTTTTTCCTCAACATCGAAAAATCCTTGCCACACTTTTAGCCCACGGCAGCGAATGAATATCCAAAACAAACAGGAGGGAACTTTGCCTAATAGACTCTTTGCTTGGTCAACACGGCAAACATACACTATTAAGACCAAAGAATAATACCAAATATGAAGCTGCTCAAGAGGTACAAAGCGATTTAAAATACTTTTTGCTGGTAAATAGAGCTACAAAGTTTCAATGAAATCATTTGATATTCCGCTGTCGCAGTCTATTGCGATTCTCAGATACAAACACACTGGCGGTTTTACGAGCAGATACAAGCACAACATCACCTCAATGAACTCGCGTCTGAAAGCTGCTAATGACACATTCGATTTCACAGCCAAGCAAACAGTGTAAACAATAACAAAGAGAATCAGACCAAAAGCCCAAACGGTTTTCTGCAACCGTGTGAAGTCTTGACAGATTGAAAATGTAGTCAACATAAAACATTAAAGGCTCCCTGAGAGAGACAACAAAAAATCGAAACTTTAAAAACAACATGAAATGACTTTAATAAGGCAATTTACTTGAACGTGAAAGTGATGTGAACTGACCTTTAGTTTTGGGGTTTTGCTGGAAAATAAATAAATGGGCATTTTAAACCATGAAAATAAAAAGACATTTATAAGATATAATGTGCACAAAGTAAATAAGGGTTTAAGACCAAAATAAGAATCTGTACGGAAAAACAATATTTAGTATGTTCTGACCAATGAATAAGATAAACTAGTATTTTAAACAACGATTTGAAGTCCATTTTTCGAAGGGTTGGTCTGGCTGTAAGATCTAGAATCGGGATGTGGGTGGCTTCAAGTCTCAGAGAAATTAATGGTGCTTGTTCTGACCTTACTCTTTGATTCTCTAATAGTTGCATTTTTATTTACAATTAATAAGATGTTTCCTCTAAACCCAATCCCTCAATGTTTTCATGTTTTACAGCGTACAATATATAAGAAATGTGAGGGCTGTGAGGACTTGGCACCGCCATTTCGCTCTCTCTCTCTTTCTCTCTCTCTCTTTCTCTCTCTCTCTCTCTATCTCTCAACATGCCAAGTTTGCAATTTCTCCTTTCAAGTCAAATGGTGTGTGGACAAGCCAACAAAGAGATGCAAACACACTTTATGACATCATTAAAGAAACACACACACTTGCAGATTTTCTAAATCATTCCTCTCATACACACAATTGGGAAAATAAAGCAACCACTACGCAAATAATAACTGTCATGTTTCTTTAAAAACACACACCTGTCTTCTTTTTACCCGCCTCATTCCACTCCTAAAAAAGAAGCCTTTTGATGGGATGAAGCAATGCCTTATAATAAATGGATGGACAAACAAACAAACAAACAAACAGACAGACGACATGCAAGATCTATGAAAAAAAATGATCCTTTAAGAGTACAGACAGACAGATATAAAAAGATAACATATAAGATTGATAAGCAATTAATTCTCTATGAGTATAGACGGAAAAAACTGACATATCAAAGAGTACAGAAAGACATACAGATAAATATAAATAGATAGCATATGATATTTAATAATTAATCCTTTATAAGAATGGACAGAAAGACAGACAGATGAAAGAGTACTAACATACAGACTGACAGACCTAACAAACATAAATATAAACAGATAGCATATAGGAATTATAATCAATTAATACTTGTACTTCATGACTACAGACATACGGTCATTCTAAGAATTTCATCCATATAGATATTAAGACTACTAACAGACAGACAGATACATAGACAGACAGGCCACATTTAAGATCTCTAAGAAATTCATCCTTATAAAAATTGAGATTTACAAGCACCTAATCCTTTATGAGTATAGACAGACAGATACATAAAAAAGACAGACAGATAGATACATACATAGACATGCGACATGTAGATTCAGACAGACAGACAGATGGGATGTAAGAGTTTTCAAGAGTACAAAGATAGATGTTAATGCTGATTTGCCAGTATTGCTCGATGTTCTGGAGCCAAATTCTGGAGACTGTTATGACACAGCAAGACATTCCTACACACCCAGCAGACATACCACCTCACAACCGTGTGCCTAAAATCAACATTGGTGTTCCTGACGAAGAGCTCTCCCTCTTTACCTAATCTCTGTCTGCCGCTCTGAGTCTGGCTTTCACTTTCCATATCATCCAGTCTGCTGGACCTGGACACACGTTTACTCTCACAGTCCCCCTCCCACAGAAGATCATTTAAGTCATCTGTATCATCTACACAAGCTTGTTGCATTAAACACTCTAAAAATTGCTGGGTTAAAAACAACCCAATTGGCAACCCAGCGCTGGGTAAATATTGGACAGAACACATGCTGGGTTAAAGTAACCCAGCACACTCGGTTACACATGATGACCCAGGATGCTGGGTTATTGAAAAAACCCAAAATGTAGTCATTTTAACTATTCATGTGTTTACTTCTGGGTTATTCTTGCTGGGTTATTCTTAATTTATTCTGTACTTCATTGGCAATCAAGACAATTGACATTTATTTTTTAAAAAATACATTTTTATTTGACTGTAAAAATAATTGTTAATAAAAATGTTAACTTTTACATCCAGTAACAGCAATATTTCAAGATTTGCATAATTAAAAGAAAACAGTTTAATTATAATAAATAAAAATGTTTCATATCAAACATTAACAAGCATTATAAATAACATTATAAATGACTAATAAACATACTCCACAATATGTAGCAACAAATGTCAATTAATAAAAATAACTAAAGACATATAAATAATGTATAATACATTATGAATTACACCACTTAATACACTTAGAAACCACACGTGCAGCAAAACAACTCATTAAATACAGGCTACCACACTCGTCTTTCTTTAATATATGCACAAACCTTGAAATGTTTGGTTTAAAACAGAGGGAGCAACATCATTGACTGGCCGCTTAATATCCAGAGTGGACACCGAGAGAGGGGTTCCTGAACCGGGAATGCTTGTGCGCGCTCGCGGGACACTCGCCGGTTTGACTCAAATTTTGTTAAATTCTCACTAAAGTTCATAAACTTAGCTTACATGTGATGGGGTTCACTAAAATTGTCTTAATTCGCATTTTCGCGCATCTTCACACGACTATGCGAGTCAATTTATGTAATGGTGATCTGAGGTAACAGTTGCTGGTCGTCTAAATTACATCACTAATTTTAAGACACTGTTGCCTTGCAAAACGTTACAAATTATGCTTATTTCAATAGATATTAACTTAAAACGTAAAAAACTTCGCTTTAAATTGCTCCAGCCAGTGACTTTGCCCTTTTGTTCTTTATAAAAATGAAAGTTGCGAAGTACACTCAACGTCTTCAGGGCGGTAAGCGTGCGAGACTCTTAAATAACCCAGCGGTGAGTAGACACAACCCAGCACATTAACCCAGCGGGTTTAACCCAACACATTGAAAACTAAAACTACCCAAAAAGTGTTTAACATGTGAAAAAATAACCCAACAAAACAACCCAACGGACTCAACCCAGCGGTATGGGTTAAAAAATAACCCAGCCATTTTTAGAGTGAAAGTGGATGGCATGTACACAAAAACATGTGTGTATTTTGCACTAGATTCCAAAAGTATTATTCCATTGGTTCGACCAATGACATTATGATTATGTCGTGGTGGTCACGTGCATTTAAACGGCATCTTTCATCTCTTTCATTGTGCTGTGATTATGTATTTGAGTCTGAGAAGTGACATTAGAGCTGAAACGACTACGGTATGAGAAACTCTAAACAGGCTAAACAGTGTAACACTGTTATACAGCCAAAGAAAGAGTCATTTTTCTCAAACAGACAAACTTTGTAAACAATGAGAGGGTGGGATGTGACGATACATATGTGAATGAACCAAACACTTCTGCATATTGTAATCTAACTGTGATTAAACATCGGTTAGATGACCAACTTGTTTATAACTAAAAGAGGCCTGTGACCCAACTGTTTTGTTTGGTTCTACATGAGTCATAGCCTTTGAATCATCTAGAAATCCATTAGGGCTATGGATTTTATATAGCAAACTCACTATTTGAAGCATCTGTCTCTCTTGCTGAATGGAAAAGGAGACTGTCGGTCATCCACACTGTCGCTCTACTATGTATTTTGGTACCGAGGGATTCGCAAAAGTAAACTTTGCAAGCCCTCCTGAGTCTACATGATAGCGGGAAAGAAAAAATAAACTGGAGTGATACTTGCTAAATGTTTTGAGCGCAAATGCATCTCTCTATCAACGTGCTTTAAAAATGAATTCAGATGTAAAACTTGGTGATATAATCAAATAGTGAGAGAAGCAATGACACAAGTGTAATGTTAAAATGATTTATGGCGTAGAGACAACACCCTTAAAGTTATAAATGTGTCATTAAAATTCATACATTACTGAAAACACTGTGCTTTAAGACACCCCTTTATGGGCCTTTTCTTTCAGGACATTTAAAGGGGCGGCACACCCTTAATCGTTTTGGTTCAAACAATCTTAAAGGGACTGTTCACCCAAAAATGAAAATCCTGTCTTGAATGTAGGTAACTAAACCGTTCGGCACCATTGACTACCTTAGCAGTTTTCTTCCCAACTATGAAGGTAAACAGTGCCCCAGAACTGTTTCTTACAAACATTCTTCCAAATATGTTTCTCTGTGTTTATCAGAACAAAGAAAAGTGAGTAAATGATGATGGAATTTTTGGACGCCTCTTTAGTATCCTCAAAAAGCATAAAACAGAGTTACAATTTTTTTCCTGGTACCATAATTCAGATGTGTTAACCATATAATGAAAATAATAATTGTTCACTTCATATTATTTAGTCTTCTATAATTTTTAGACCTAGCTATAGAAATGGGCAGACACTGTAAAGCAAGACCGCTACAGGAGGGAGGGTCGTGTCCAAACTGTTCAAAAAATGAGACAGAATGCACTAACTTTTTAAAGTTTTAAAACAAAACTTTTTGAAAAATGTATTTGAAGAAACAATGAAAAACTACTGGGGATTCTATAGAACATAACTATGATTTCCTTACCTGCAGAAGTTGTGTGGCCCAAGACCTCCTTCTCCATTGGGATATTTGTTGGTGTTGTAGGGATGCTGGTAAGTCTCGTTCCAGAAGAGACAAGGTCTCCCTCCTTGCAGGCTGGTCTGGTTCTGTTGACCTCTGTAGTCCTCTCCATTTGCTGTATAACACTCTGAAAGACACAAGAGAGAATATTCTTAGAATCAAACTCTTCACCAATGAAGGTCAATATGCAGGCCTATTGAAATCTCCACACTCTCTGCAAGCATGTGAGGTTTATGGTTTTGGCATGACTTTTCAGAATTATGAAGGATCTGCAAGCCTCATAACTTAATTCCATAACTGAAAAAGTCAGACGAAATGAGAACTGTCTCTAAACCCCTATTGAAATATAAACCCTCTTTTCAAAGAGAGTAACCATCTAAGAGATAAAAGAACTTTACTTGACCAAAAAAAGAAACAGAAAACATAGAACATATGCACAATCAAAATAAATAAAAGGATAACTATTGCATCAAAGAGTATCTGTTGGTATTTCGATGCCAGACTTCAAAGCGTTTCATTTGGACGGACTTCTGGTTTGAATGAGGAATCTGGTGCGTTGTGAGAGGTGGGATTTAGACACAGGTTTTCATATGTGGGGTCTCTCAAAACCTGCCGGTGGCCTGTGATACCATCTGCATATTGATCTAAGTCTCTCGATTGTATTCTAGATATGATGGTCCTTTCTTCGATGTAAGTCTCAGATTTAAAGTCACTCGAATGAAAATGTTCTCTTGATCTGAAAGGGGATACTTAACTGTTCCAGTTTTCCAGACAAAACGATAAGAGCAAACATATTGGTTTCTTTCACTAGAAAAATACAATTTTATAGAATACTTTTAAATGGATGACTAATAACATAAAGAAAAAGAGGCCAATAATGCAGCCCAGATTGGAAGAGATAATAACAGATTTTGATTTATTTTATTCTCAATATAATTCCCAAAGTTTGACGACTTTGCTATTTTGAAATGTGGAAAAATTTATAGGATGCCTCTAACCTTTTAAACAACAGACTTTTCAACACTTTGTCAGATTCTGTGATGATTATTTCCAAGTTAAAATTACCCCAATGTGCATCAAGCACTATCACACAGCAAGTTTAGTTCCTAAACTAATTTGCTGTAATTATAAAATGCAATGAACAATCCTTCAAATAAATCCTCACTGATAATCTTTCTGATTTATGTGAAGATTTTGTCCACATAACAGAGCAAATGCATGGATGGCTCTGAAAAAGAAACATCTAAAAAGCGGGCAACAGGAGATTTTCACTTTGCTCACACAACCAAAACAGTTGTCTCCGATCAGAATACTGAGCCTAAAAACCACAGAATACTTGGAAAGTGTCCAGACAAAACCGTGGAAGTCCTGCTTGCTAGAACCAAGAAAGAAAGTAAACCAGGCCTTATAAAATCGTAAAAATCACAGGCTTTTCTTTTTGGTGTCATGTAGGTTTTAATTAGACTCACGCAGGTGGCAGGACTCAAAACCGGCCATGCTGTTACATGAACTCTGCTGGGTTTGTGGAATTATGGAGACCCCTTTTTTTTATGTCTGAATATCAATTATTAATGTTAATACAATTATTCA
Organism: Triplophysa tibetana; assembly: GCA_008369825.1. Lineage (NCBI taxonomy): Eukaryota > Metazoa > Chordata > Actinopteri > Cypriniformes > Nemacheilidae > Triplophysa > Triplophysa tibetana. The sequence continues at coordinate 15,371,438 of CM017901.1, read as the reverse complement.
TATTAAAAAAAAAGTTTTATTAAAAATAACATATGATATATAAGTATGAATTTATGTTAATAAGATTATTTATAATATAGTATATTAATTATATTAATAATATTATTAAAATACAACTAAAAATAATATTATTAAAATTAATTAGGGTTACGTCCTGTTTGCATAGGCTGTGTGATTAAAAAGGAATTCACCCAAAAATAAACATTCTGGCATTAACATTCTGTATGTATTTCTCTCCTCAGCAAAGCACAAAAGATGAATTTTAAAAAGAATTGAATCTTTGTATTCTGTGTTATTCTATATGAATTTCTATTATAGACCATCCTATACAGTCAATAATATGTAATTGCTTTAGAAGACATCATTTATAAGGATACATTTAAATACTCTAATAGTAAAAGTATATACAGTACTTAACATATATATATATATATATTTTCAAATTTAGAGCTTGCCCAAACCCTTTTTATTTTAATTATATATAACAGAATGGCTAGTTTATCCTAATAAAAATCTAAATGTTGTTTAATGGAAAGGAGAGACAGGCGGTTTGGCGGAACAAGAGGATGAAAAAATGATAAACCATTATTTTAATACTTCATCATTTCAAAACGGTACTAAAGGTTCATCCTGAAAAATCCACGTACAGTGACACATTTAGATTGTGGATTGACTTTCATAAAGGATGCCAATAAGTAATGCGTGACTGCATGATGCTGTTATTTGTTAGGGGTCGGTCGATAGCGTCTGTCGCCGTGCTGAGCCCGGGGATTTAACGGCACATTGGCGAGTCACACATCTCCCAAAGCAATCATGATTTCTTCTTTGTAATTTTGAGCCAAGTTAATGCCAGCCAAACCATGCATTACTAATGATACAGATGCCCTTCATTCCCACTATCCTCACAGCACCGGACTCATTACTTCACTTTTATGTTTCTTAATGCACACCGGCGCAAAACAGCATAAAGACAAAAGTCACTTTAGGAGAAACTTTTCCACCCCAGGCTGGTAGACATCTTGCTGCTGTGGCTAACCTCGGCAAAAAAGGTTTCCAGACGGGGCGGCCGAAATAAGAAGGGCCCCGGGAAGGGTAGTAATTAGCAGCAACTTAACTTGATGTGGTCGGGAGGCATCATTACATTGCGGCGGTGTAGGGAAGCAGCGAATAGATGAGGAAGAACCAGATAAGAAGGGCCATCATGGAGATGAATGGGTAGTCAAAACCCAGTGTGGCTTGCTGAGCCGGCATTAAAAGAAACACCAAATTTGGAAGAAGCGTGACGTTTTGCGCTCTTAGGCTCGTGAGGATGAGCTTTCCCCGTAATAACAGAATCTCTGACTATTCCCCACTGTGCCGCTAAGTTTCCCCAGTATCGCCATGCAATGCCTTTGTTGTGGTCGGATCACAGGCCTTGATGAGAAACAGAGTCTCGGCCGCATGAAAGGGCGAGCGGAAAAAACCTATAAAACGCAAAGCACACTGACAGAAAAAGAAACACAGATCGGGAGGAAAAAGAAACCGCCCACACCGGGTCAGAAACAAGAGGGTCTTAAAAACAGACAGAAGTTGATTATTTGCAAAAGAGCTACAAAGCCCTGTTATTATATACGTAAGGGTTCGCTTGTAATTGCTTCCAGATTTAGTTTGCGGATCTTTATAAAGGACAGACTTTGTAGTCGTGACCAGCACAAATGAAAACAAACAAAGGGTAGAAACGAATTCAGTTTTTTGATGAAGGGTTTGTGATGACTTGGGCAATACCAAAGGTGTAAAATTATGCAAAAGGGGCCCGCGATTCCTTTGGGTGTCATTCTGTGTCACGTTAAATGGACTGAGAAGACAATGGCAGAGACTAAAACAATATTCCAGTCCAACTAGTTTCTTGAGCCCTGGGCACAGCTGAGAAACTTGACGGGGCTACGGGACAAGAAGCGAAAATGATTATATATATAAAAGTGACAGCGGAAAACCATCTGCTCATATAGCGCATCATACGAAACAGCCCGTCTGTCTGCCTTAGGTGGTACAAAACCAACTGGAAAACTGCTGGAAAAACTTCAAGGACAAGTAACCACTTAAGGTCCGTAAACAGAAGCCTCGTAGATTTATTTTGGGAACTATTATCAGATGCCAGTTCCCAGTTAAAAGACTTAAAGGGATAGTTTACCCAAAAATTATTTTTTTCCTCATTTAAACACCATGTCATTTCAAACCTGCACGACTTTCTTTTATCTATAGAACACAAAAGAAGATGTTTCGAAGAATGTTGACAACTTAACAACCTTGATCTCCATTGACTTCCACTGTATGAACACAAAACCACTGAGACATTTCTCAAAATGTCTTCTTTCGTGTTCCACTGTAGAAATAGTCATGAACAGGATTTGAATGACATGAGTGTGAATAAATGATGCCAGAATTCTGTCTTTCATTTTGTAGAAGCCAGACATATTAGACAGATACCTATACAGACAGGTTGCGTGACATTTCCTCATCCTTGAATGACACAAGTACAAAAATCTAAATTAAAGACAGGTTTACTTGCTGCAAGGATGAACTGGATGTACCAACCACAAATAGTTTGAGGCGGTGAATTACTGGAGCATAAATCATCAAAAGAGACTTCAATCATACATTTTCCTATTAAGCCTGTCATTCCAATAATTCTGCATTATGTTATGCCTATTCAATTCATTGCTATAATAATAATAACGACATTTGACTTTAAGAACAACATGTATTGATATTTTGTTGAGCCATTTTTTTTAACTGGAGACAACCCCACCTAAACTCAGTATAAAGGGATAGTTCACCCAAAAATATTATCATTTCAAACCTGTATGGCTGTCTTGTGCAGTGCAGAACACAAAATAAGATATTTTTTAAACTGTTGGTAAGCAAACAACAACAGAACCACTTCACTCAAGTCAATGGTACCGCCATTGTTCAGTTACCAACATTCTTTAAAATATCTTCTTTTGTGTTCTGCAGAAGAAAGAAAGTCATACAGGTTTAATTAAATTATGACAGAATTTTTATTTTTAAGTGAACTATCACTTTCAGAACAGCATCACAGACAACCAAATCAGACAGAGATATGGAGTCGCTCTTATTCCCATTATATCAGAGACACTATACAATTTCAGAACTTCATGGGGTCAATCTAATTGAACCAGGCAGTTTAACTTGTTGCAACGTTCCTTGTAGGTAACAATTAATGTAAAATATCTTTATTAGAAGTGGGAAGAGTATTTTGGTGTTCATCAACCACAACCACACAAAGACACTGCTGAATGGATTTATACGAGTGGGCTCAGGGCGATGAAATATCAAGGTCTTGAATGAGCGGTCACAGAGGTTTAGCTGGTGTGCTGGCCAACAAACACAAGTGCCTGACACTGTGAAATTGTTATTTCATGCATAGGCATCCCTTGTTTTTTATGTGGGGAACCTCTAAAGCTACATCTGAGCCCGCAGTGTCCTGTTTTCTTTAAAGAAAACTGTCACAGAATCCACAAGGATTTGCTACCATCTTTCATCTTTGCATTCCACACAGGAACAAAAGCTTCACTGGCTGCAATGTGAAAGTCAACCACAAGAGGTTAAATAAATAGGGCTGGGAACAGCGGACTAACTTAGCACATGCCACTAACAACACCCCAAACCGATCCCGACAGGAAACTAACCATCAGGGGGAATAACGCAGATTGGAGTGCCAAATTGCCTTACAAACAATAGTACTGTGGCAGTACCATGGTACAGTCAATAAATCAGACCATGTTTTTTCTTTATGCAGTGGCCCCAAATGCATTTGAACACTTTAAGGGACAGTCCACCCAAAAATTCTGTCACCATTTACTCACCATCGAGTTGTTCCAAATCTAAATGTCTTTGCTCTGACGAATGCAGGTATTTGGAAGAATGCTTGTAACCAAAACGTTCTCGGCCACCATTGTCTATATAACATACTGGGAAAATTTACGATGTTAGACAAAAGTGCCCCAGAACTGTTTGCTTTCCTACATTCTTCAGAATATCTTCTTTTGAGTTCAACTAGGGTCACGATGTTAGGCTGGCATTGTGATTCCCCAAATGACGCAATTTTCGTCATCAGGAGGTTCTGCAGTCATCCGCACATCCCATACGTGTACAGCGCGGAAAATGTTGACAGCTGAGTCCCCTGTATGACATTCTGCGCATGTGTGGAGCTCGTCCATTCGCGCTTTTTTGCGGTCGAGTTTGATTTGGAAACTGTGAAAAGCGTGTGCGCAGGATACTTGACAGATGAAGAAAGTGAAAGCAAACAGTCAATCGTAGAAATGACAACCTGAATTTGCACGTCCGCGATGACAGTGGGACATATCAGTGACACGTGGCCCGCGCAGTTACCAATCATACAAACACACAGCCTACACTGGTGGGCTCAAGATCTACTTGTCTTTCCACGTGAAGTAACAACTGGAAGAAAATCAAAATGTGCAGGTCGTACATGCGCAAATACTTGTTGAAAAGTATTGTCTTGAAAACGGGTCGCAAAATAAGATTTGGTGGCAGTCTGGAGCCCTGATATAATAGGTTTTTATGTTTTGCCAGATCTAGCTAGCAAACTGCAAAAACTCAAATAATCAGTATACAAAAAAAGGTTATATAACACTAGATACACTGTTCGAAGGAGTATAAAAGGATTTGGACACTTTTATAAATCAAATATTAAACAAATCTTTAGTTTGATAAATGACATCTGTGGTCATTTAAATTTCAATTGTAATACATACATCAATCACATTAAGACAGAGCCAGAACCATTGTATATAACAGGCGTTTTCTACCGGTGGTCCGCGGCCCCCTGGTGGTCCGCGGCGGCATTGCATGTGGTCCGTGACATGCATTCCAGCCTACCTAATTTCACTATTAAAATCACTTTTTTTCCATAATTTATTTTTCCAAACATTCCCAGAATATTTGCGCATTGGTGTGAATACTAAATTTAATGAAATTATTTAAAATAATTTGAGTTTGAGTTGAGACTCAAACTGACATAGGATAGGCTAGCTTTGCACATATCAGGTCTATCTTATGCTTTGCTAACGTTGTGTTTTGCGTCCCAAACGTCATATACGTTCATACACACACACAATAGTGGGCCGCCTATTACTTGTTAGTCAGAATGGTGGTCCCTGGCACAGAACCAGTTGAAAACCCCTGGTATATAACATAAAAATAAATGAGGTTAGATTCAGCCCTACTGTTTATACCACGGTATAGCCATGAGAATTTTGGTGGACAGAAGACTTTAATGCACAAATACAGACGTGACAGTTAAACACAAATAAAACTGTTTTAAAATCTTGTTTGTTGTTCACAATGAGACGTGTGTTTACATTATTTACTACTGCCAGGCAACAAAACACTAACACAGAATGTAACGGATGCACCATTTTGAGTCATTTGTTTTGAACTTTTCATTCATTTTACTTCGCGTTTTCATGTTTTAGCGACCACATGAAAAAGATAATTTCACCAAACAAGATAAAAAGTGCTTTACACATTTAAAGTATTTCATCACTGGGTAAGGTTTATACTGTAGGGAGAAAAGGCCTACCACATGTATTTTAATATACATGAAAAAACTATACTGTACAGATTTTACCACTACAAAAATATGCTATTAGAAACATGGTTTTACTGCAGTACTTTTATAAATGATGTGCTAAGGGAAGAATAGCTTAGTCAGAACTTAATACAAAAAACACAAAAACACAGACTTATGTTGAGATACGGCAGAAATTATAAACCGCACAACAACTCACACCTATAGGACAAGAAAAGAGAAACTACACAAACAAATGCACTAGAAAGAACAGATAGGGAAAGAAAAAAGCAATGTTCTTTTCTCTTCAAGTGCTCTAATATTCCTTCCAAACTGAATTACGTCTGTGAGGTAACAGCCGGTTTAATTTACATGTCCTTTTGTTCTGGAGGGGGTCACGAAGCCAACACTTGTAAAATTAACAGCGAAACAAAGAGATAACACGCACACTAGGGTCATGTTCCCTTTCCGAAACTGCTTGAGTCAGCCTTTGAAGTGCAAGCGGAACGGCCAAATGAGCCAGCACATAAACACATGGGAATCTAAGACATGTGTAGTGTGTGTGTGTGTACATTGTACACTGGAGAACTGAAATATGCCGTCTGACTTGTCAGCATCATCAAAGGGTGTAGATACGGTAGGTTGCGGCCCCAACGTCCTGATCTGACACCAGTTTGGCGGCCCCCGGTTTCGAGTTCCCTCGCATAGTATCTGCATACATCAACATGGACATGATGATAAACCCCACGGCTTGCTCCCCTACTGGCAAAGCGAGTGGCACACGTGGGTGTATTCTTATTGTATAAACCCGTGTTTTCGTAAAACAACTCCTACGGCACACAGATACAAACAATGCGGCTAACGTGCATGAATTAGCTTCTTCCCACAGCATTCCTCTCTTTTCAGCATCGTCTTCATTCTCATTCATTTACAGGAGCGGAATAAAGGGAGCGGTTTTAAGCTGCAGACCGCCGTCACGTCGTAGGATTTGTCAGGACACTGGAGCTCATTGTTCCCACAGGACCTCATCATGTTAGTGTCATTTGCACCCTCTCCCTTACATCAAACCTCTCGGCGGATATCCGCCCACAGAGCCCTGATTATTTTAAGCACTACCCAGAAAACCCCTTAGCGTGTCTGGGATTTTTAGAAACTACTCTTTTAACTTTCCGGTCCAGTGATTCTGGACGAGTTTCCCGAAGAGATCACATTATACATTTTTAGGACCACAATGTTAGCCAAGGTTTCTTACACCAAACACTGTCATAATTTAGTTTTCATAACCATTTCATACTCTCCCTCTGACCCTTAAGAATTAAATGGGTTGTTGCAAATGTGCCTCAAAGACTTCTACGTAAACACGCTCTTCAGATCCAATCGCACAGCTGTCCTTGGATAAAAGCCTCTTTGCAAATCAAACTGAAACTTTAGCTTCTATTTCTTAAAGCTGGCTGACCCACCGCTATGATGCAGATAATAATTTCGGGTTTCTGACATTCGAAATTAAAGGAATTCTAAACAGGCCATTTTTGTTCAAATGAATGGGCTTTTTGGGACGGGTGAGAGTTCTGAAAGTCACGATATGTTTGCTGTACATTGATATATTTTATTGCGACAGATTAAAGCAAAATTGGATTTGTGATGACATGACCCCTTCGCCTAATGCTTGTCTGCCCTTCTGTACTGCTGTTCAACTAATGTTCGATAGAAAACGAAAGTTTTTCAGAAATTGTTGACATCGATATCTTTTATCTAACAGGATCCAAAAAACATGACCTTATATCCACAAAAGCTCCGCATTGGCCAGAACTGAGCAAAGCTTGATCAAAGGTTGGACTCGCTCGGCCGAAACACCTCCTAGGGTACGCTGTGTATCATCACACGTGCACACACTAACTCACACCTGTTTTGGATCGCCCTGTTTTTTCTCAGGTTTATTGGTATTGCAAGAATGTTAATTATACGTGGTTTAAGGCAAGCAGACATGTGGCGGGTGCATTGAAGGGCATGTGTGTGCAACGTTAGCCTTTCTGATACTGAGTAACAGTGACTACAGACCACAAAACAGCACCGTTTCTGTCTCACGTTACCTTATAGCAAACAACTGTCTAATTCACAATAGTGATATGCTACAACTTAAGGAAGCAATCCTTTAAACAGTTCCTCATCTAGCAACCATCCTTCAATGGATTTCTTTTCTTTGAGAAGAACATACGTGTATGATCAATGGTTAAATCAATTAAGGGAATGTAAACAGAGGGATATTTCATTTCATATCTACCCTTAAACCTGGCAGTTAGATTCACGAGGATACATTTGAGATGAGCTTCATATGAGTCCTGTTTACATAAAAACTTTAGCTTTCCGTATCCCTAATAAAATATAATAAATCCTTGTTGAAAGAAAACAGTGTATGCTGGGTTAGCTATGTTTTGATTCTGGTTTGACCAGCTTAAACCAGTTAAGGACCAGCTTAAACCAGCACATGACTAGTTTAAACCAGCACATGACCAGCGTCAAAACATTCTGTACCAAACCATTATATGCTGTTTTTTTTTTCAACAGGGGTGGTATTGGTAAATACCACGGTTTGAAACCGTATTCATATATCATGGTATTTTCTATAAATGCTAATTCAAAGTACTTTTAAATACCATAGTACATGTCTAAAAAAATCACCTTTAAAATGAAAATCTTTGTCTCGGGTTTAGTTTCTGAGAATTTCAAAAATTAGCATCTACAGAGGTTTTAAATATATAATAGATACATTGCTAACATTGCTTCATTTGCATTAATGCACTTGCCTGACACTTTTATTCAAGGCGACTTCCAGCGCATTTGGGATACATATTTGATCAGGATGAAACATATAAATGAGATGTCACTGCAACCAACAGAATTAAAAATGATAACCCATACAGATAAAAGAAGATGATGGGCCTATTTCTTTTTCTTATAGTCATGATCATTTAGTGAGTTTTAATATCTTCTTAAAGTGATAGTTCACCCAAAAAGAAAATGCTGGTATCCTTTAGTCACCCTCTTGCCATATTAAATCTGTATGACTTTCTTTCATCTGTAGAACAAGAAAGAAGATATTTTGAAGAATGGTAAACTAGTAAACAAACAGCGGCTGTATCCATTGACTTGCATTGGTTTTGTGTCCATACAATAGAAGTAAATGGATACTGCTGCCGTTCGATAACCAACATTCTTCAAATTCAAAATATCTTCTTTTGCATTTTTCGGAAGAAAGAAAGTCATACAGTTTTGAAATGACAAGAGAGTATGTAAATTATGAAAGAATTTTGAGTGAACTATTTTTTGAAGTTTCCCCTCCGGTCTGTGACCCTTTTTAAAGACATGAAACCCATTTTTTGATTGTGACTCTCATGTTAGAACCAGTGACTGACACGATAAAGCCAAATTATGGTTTTGGGCACTGCACATGTTCTATGCATTATCAAGATGTTTTCACAATATGAGAAAACAAAAGGAGATCATATTTGTTTTTTAACAGAATTAAACAGATTCAAAGTGATCGAATATGTGTAAAATAACTTTTTCCACAATACTGGCAGCAATGAACCTAAACAAACGTCAAATCTTCGGAGCGTTTAACTAAGTCAAGCTTCAATGAAACATGGCACTAGAAGGTTTGGGAGAATTACATATTTCATTCTGTTATTTTTGTCTGAATGTCGCTACGAGCAATGTGTTTCCATTAAAACTAGATGTAGTATGGGACCCATTCGAACAGACATTACCCGAAAAAAGTCAATAATCTTACCCCTTTGGCCTAAGGAGGGACTCAGTGCATGCATGCGTGTTGCACAAACATCTAGCATCTGCACCATCTGTGTCCAATGTCTCACGCAGGCTGTAAAACACGAGGCTGTCTTTAAGTGCCGCTCTGAGAACAGATACGAGCTTCAGCGGATGCGGCTCCTTATTTAGCAGATGTTTTATTGTGAAAAGTTTAGAATGGAGCAATAAATAAATTAAATTAGATTTTTCCACACTTTCTGTAAAAAATCGTGTTTAGTTTCCCCGTAACTAGTCAATGTTTTAGTATGTTGCTAGATTGTTGGACTTGGTTGCCATGGATGCTAAGTGGTTGCTTAAGGCTACACTGCAACCTAAACAATAGAAATAAAGTATTCATACTATTGAAGCTAACAGACAACTAGACAATGTAATGCGGGAATTCGATTTTTTTCCGTAAAAACAGAAAGCTTATTTTCTCTATGAATTTTCCTATAAAATAAAAAGATTTTTACATTCAGTGCATTAAAGTACTTTTTTGAACTTCTTTGTGTCATTCTCTGCACAACTTATCTAACTGTACTTTCTAAGCTCTTGCGAAAAAAACAATATTGTCCTTTGCTATTGTTGTTTTTTCATTTCACCACTTGGACAGATGAACTCCTGATATTGCTATTATTCTCTATTACCCCCGTACAGGTCCACTTACAGCAGCCCACAACACCATACAAAACGTGTATCGGCCTTACGTAAAGAGAAGCCAACAATCTGAAACAAACAAAAGCTGCCCTCCAAACAAGACACCCAATCGTCAGCATCTACTTCCTTTCTCCCTCTGTCCGCAGTAAAACCTGCTCCGGTTCAGATACCGAGAAGTATAAAAGAGTGGAGAAACAGATGGAAGGACAGAAAGAGAGCGATTGAAAGATGGAGAGAGAAGGCGTGAGAAAGAAAGTCCAGGGCATCCTTGTGTCCTCCATGAGAACGGGATCGGTTTCAGGAATCTATTGAGAAGTTGGAGATCTAGTTACATGGCACTATGAGTGACCTGCTTGAATTGGACCTGAGAAAGGCCTTTAATGGGTGCTCTGTTGAATAGACCTCATTCATCCCTAATACACAGAGAAAAAGACTACGCCAGCACTTCAGGTAAGATAACCAGCCATTGAACCTCGCACATTTCAATATTCCCTAGCAAACAATAACTGAAACCCTAAGGATTGCCTTGGTGAGTTCACCCAAGAATTAACATTTTGAGATCATTTGCATGTTTTTTTTCTTGTGAGAACCGTAAAAGGAGATGTCAGCTTTTTCCATGCACTGCTTTTTAATACAAATATCCAAATAAAAGTTGGCGGCATAACACTGAGCTTTCCTGTAGCTCAGTGCTAAGAGCATGGAGCTAACAACGCCAAGGTCATGGGTTCGATCCCAGTGGATTCTAAAGGATAAAGCAATGTAAGTCGCTTTGGATAAATGCGTCTGCCAAATGCATAAAAGTAAAATAAAAAAGAGCTGCTCGGACATCCTTTGGTGGTACACATAAGAAAAAAACGGGTTGGAACAATATAAGTAACACAGAAAAGCAATACTCAAATAAGAAATGGTCATATTGAAACCGAATTTAAAATGAAAGACTCCCGGCTTCCTTTTAAGTTAAATGAAACTTACAAAATGAAACACTGTTGAAAGTGTCCGAGTCGTATAAAACCGTGTCAATCTCATTTAATTGTGAGTTAGCTTTAACTACAAAACACAAAGTTATTTCACCCGAGCCACAAGCATCTGACCCTCCACAATGATCTTCCTGTTGTTCCATGTCACACTTTCCCGCTGAAAGAAAAGAGAAGGTGACAATTTGCTCCTCGGCCGCAGAAGTCTTTCTGGGCACTCGAACGAGTGGATTCGGGGAAAACCCGAACGTTTTATTTTTTGCCTTTTCTTCCTATCCTGTTCTTCCTTTAGAACAAACTGGTCAGCTGTGAGAACCAAAGACAACGTTTGCTTAAAAGCGAGGAAGTTCACAGGACAGGTCAAATCCCTCTCTGTGGCAATTCAATATCCTACTATGATGTTATTGGTTATGGCTCCTAAAATCATAGCTGTACAAAACACCACATAAGTGTAAGTTTGCTTTTTTTGAAGAGATTTAGATTTGGTCTGCAGAGATGTAGGAATGTTAGAAGACTTCCTACAGACCAAGGGCTTTACAGGAATACCACACCAACTGCTCAATTTATACAATATACATATATTCCTCATCCGTTCTTAATAAATTTACCAGCGATACATTAAGCCACTGTCATTATCACTAAAAAATGTATTGTGCATTACATTTAAAGTGGCAACCCATATATCTAATGAACTTATTTAAAATGAAAGTGCAGGGAAAAAAACTGTTTTATAAAAACTGCCTATAATACTGATGTGTAATTTAAGCAATCTGTAGAGATTTGTTGTGTAATGCCATGAATGTTTGACTTCAACCAACATAAAGAAAATAACTTTAGCTGCAACCTGCAATTTTATGTTTCAAACAGAGATGGCGATAGAGAGGGAAAAGTTACAGGAATTGCAGCTTGAAATGTATTACATTTTCATGTTTTAAAATGTTTTAATAAAATATAAACATAGGGAATTTAGCTATTTATACAAAATATAATTTTACTCTTTAACTGTTAAACCTAATATTTAATATCATTCTTTCTATAGTCTGTCACTGAAAACCTGTATTTGTTGAATATCATCAAAAAGCTAGTGGCTCCCATAAGAAAGAATAATCAATTCTTTTAATATATAAAATATTTATCCTAGACATCAATGTGAATAAATGAAGAACAAACTGAAATTTTTGCTTGTTTCCTGTATCTAAGATGTTTCTCCGGAGAAAAAGAATTCTCTCCAATGTCTCTATAGCTTCAGAAGAGATCAGAACAATGTCACAAACTGAGCTTAGATTTTTAAAGTCTGCATTCAAAACCAATTTGATTGAAGAACTTATTACGAACTCAAACATTTCTCGTCACATTTATTAACATCCAGATAATTGATTTTTCAGTATCATATTCTTCATGTATGCATTGTCTCATTAGATTGTGCTTTTCTGTTAAAAGCAACTGAATCACGACCCAAAAATCTCTTGAGCTATAAAAGATCAACCTCTGAGCAATAACATTACTGAGATGTAAGTCTCTACACCGAGTCCTAGCAGACTTGAACAACTATTAAGTCTACTTTCATTTAAGGGCCCTACTAAATAGAACTATGCTGCAGCACCATACTCGATTCCATTACGTGTCCAGACAAAGAATAAGAAAGCCCCTTGAAGACTTTCAAAGAATCGTCTACAATTCTTTAATCTTATTCTGTCCCTGAATTGCACTGGAATAAGCCATTACAAAGCGCTGTTGATTATAAAAGAGCATTTGTTTGAAACAGCATTGTAGATGACTACACTCACAGCCTTCAGCATTCAGACAGATGTTTGCATGCTGGTGGCAGTTTAATGTATTTTCCCCGAACAGCCTTTTATTTATAAGCACTGCGGCAATACGAGATAAGGATTTTAAATTAGCCTAAACAAATCCATATTTGTTTAGAAAACATTCATTATCTCCTACAGATTTGGGTGCTGCTTTCCATTTTTCCTAGAGGGCTTGTCTGGCGTTCTCTGTGCAAATGACCCCAGCTAAAATTTCCATTCTAAACCAAATGTTTGCAACCCCATAAGAATCCGCAGCTGTCTGCATGCAAGACTTTTGTGCAGTTAGTTAAGTTTAACAAAAGAAGAGCAAAAAATTATGTAAAAAATCCAATTGATACGCTCTCACAAGGAAGCAAAAATGTTTGTAAACATTGCAGAGGGCGGCAGCATCCATTGAGGGTGTCATACGTAGAACAGGATGGATGAGAAATGAACGAGAGGGACAGACGGGGTACCTTGATGGGAAAAAATGAAGGGAAATGGTCCTGAAGCAGATCTTTTAAAGTTCACTGCATTTATACCCTAAAGACTCTTAGAGATCCCAATCTTTGTTTAGTTCCATTTTCCATTAGCGGCGGTTAAAGCTTCCACGTTGTTTAGAGATCAGCTTCATCCAACTTTTAGTGAATATGTGAGTTAGCGCGGGTGTATACCTAGCCGAATTGCACTGTAGGGGGCGAGAACGAGTCTTCGAACCTGTATGCCTAATGTTACTGTGAAATGACCACATCAAACGTGACGTGCTAACGTGGATGCAGCTATGATGCCGCATGGTTTGCTACAGGGAAAATTTATTTTTTAGAAGCTTCCCAATGGAAACCTCAACAAGACTATGGTTGTTTGCACCTTGTGCAATGCGGAATTGGTTTACTGTAGATAAAAATCTCAAGTACCATCTAAACGCAAAGCATCCCTTAGCTAATGGGGAAGATGCCGGGCCAAGCACTGATGTAGTGCAGGAGAAAAGTTGTCGTCAAACTACTATGTTTGAGTGCAACCGAGGCAAGCCCATCAGCACAGCTCTATCAGCCAAGCTATCTACCAGCTGGGAAATTCACTCCTTCGCTTTAGGTAGTCTACGTTAAGTAATTTTCAATTTGGCAGAATTCAAATGAGCCATTTTAATCTAGATTAATCTAGATTAATTTAAAGGATTACAGTTATATTAATCTAGATTAAAAAAAATGATCTATGCCCACCACTAATTTTCCATTTCCTGAAAAACAGCAATTTGAACATCCAAGGTTTTAGAAGGAAAGTGACAATATTATTGGAACTATAGATGTTTCAAAGCAACAACATGAACAAATGTAACTTCCGGTACACACCCACAAAGAATCCCTGTAGATTATGTCTGATAACAAGCAAAACAAATAACAAGTTAATTACATTAGCTAGCAAGTTAAAAGTATGTCTAGCCATTATTATTTTGGGTTACCAGTAGAATAACCACTAATTGTTAAACTTAAATGCCACAAAGTTACTTAAATTGGACTATTTAGTTTTTATAATTAAAAAATCATAATTTATTGCAGTAACTTTAAATATATGACACTTTTATCATATGGATTATACATATAATAACCTTTCATAGCTTGAGGTTTAATAGATAGAGAAAAACAAATTTTTTTTGGCACAAGGAATAAATATAGAAAAATTAAATGTATCAGAAAGGGTTTTAGCATACTGACCATCAAACAGTTACTCATTCAGTTAGCCCACTAAAGCACAGCATGATGTGACCTTGCCTTTAAGTTGCTTATTTCAATTCATCCTGAAAAAGAACTAAGTATTAAAAAAGACTAAAACATATAAACAAATCAGCAATAAACTAGTCAGTTGTTTGACAGCTGGTTGACCATCCCAACCCACCCCTGCCAGACAGGAGGTTGTAGGCGAGCGACCCTTTGACCTGTACAGACTCCACAGGACCCCAATCAGAGGTCAACAGGAAGTTGAGGAGAGGATGGCATTTCGGCTGATACATACTGAGCCAGAAGAAACTGCCACTGCTAGAAACCCACAGCATGGGAGGAGATTGAGGTATCTATCTCTCTCCAACGTTCTAAAAGAACATTCCAAACATTTATAAATATGTATATTTTTCAAAACCGGAGGTCTGACATAGCACATCGGGTGCTGTGATGGTGGTTAAGAGGTAGAATCTCATTCTCTCTCCCCTCTCACTGACCTTTGCATACTTCTGAGAAAATAACAGTGTCGGATGTAGCTTTAACTAAACACAAGAACTGCTGTGCAGTGTGCAATGAGAAAAAGCTGATCCGAGACCAGTTTTGACGTTTGTCCTACTTGCAGTTTACTTTGAATGTAAAACATGATCTGGGTGCCCTGATCTTTTAAAGTAGCGAAATATGTAGCAGTAAGCACAACATTATAATCGTAATGTAAGCTTTTTAAACCGTTCCAATCGACATAACCACAAGTATGAGAAATAGTAATACAGATGCCGTCTTACCAAGCAACAATAATTAAAGATCAAATATAGTTTTGCGCAGTAAGGGGGAAAGGTTTGTAGTTAGCCGCGAGGTAAACTGCTTTGAACCGGTCTAGGCAGGCAGCAGGTAAAGAACACGAGCACCTAACTATCCTTGACCTTTGACCTAGGGCGTAGCATCAAAGGATTCAAAATGAGGAGCACAGATGATGCCATAAATCGCTGGTGTACACCCACATTCCGTCTGAAATCGTATGCAGTACAAAATGTATAAACGTCTACCCGTTGAGACAATGATCTGTTTGTAACTATTTCAACCAATAATTGTATTTACTTTACCTAGCACCACACAGAGACCTGCTGCCATTATCAGATTTAGGGTAAACATGAAGTCATGACTACATTTGATGACTACATTTTCAAACTCTTAAGTTTAGCCAAATTTGAACAAAACACAAATTAAGAAAAACAGCTTATAAATCCCTATCTGGTTTGCGGCAAATAGGTGGTTAGCCCAGAGTTCTTCTTCTAATTTAGCGACAAAAATACCCACATCAGAGCGTGTCGTTTCAGAGGGCAAAGGCATTCCTTTGGTCCCTACATTTCCCAGAAATCCTTCCACCCATTTCCTGCCAGCATATCCTCACATTTACACACAACAGGCTGTAATTACCCACCCAGCTGATCCGATCCAGAACCAACCACCAAGAAACATGGAACACAAAGATGCCTCTGTAACCAAGGGTGACACAGAATACTGGAATAATGACCGGCTGCTCCTCTCTGTGTGGAAAGACACAGTCTCTGTGGTTCTGTCAATCACTAGAGGAAGATTTTAGAGGATATTAAGTCAACTGCACATCACGTGTTGATGAAAATACTGAGAAAAAGCAAATCCGAAACGCCTAAAACTCTTAAAACATCCCACGAAAAGAAAAAACTTGAGTCTCAGCAGTTTCTCCTAGACAGATATAGGGACTTCTGCGTATTTTATTTCACCTGCTGCTTCTCAGATTGTTTCTCCTGGAGTTTCAGAGGAGATCTCGAAAATGTCTCAAAATGAACAACAATTTTTCCAAACATCCAATTTTCTACACTCAAAATGTCGATAGAAACCGTTCTCTAACTTATTCTGTGGCATATCCTGTAGGAAAAATGTCTTTTTATTGATTTAGGCAAAACAAATGAGGCTGACTGACGTTTTCCTAGGGATATTTATAAACTATTGAACTTATGGGGACAGTACATACATTTTAAATGTAGTCTTTCTTGCACATCATACATAAACATGCCAAGACAAGCAAGTTTTGCAAGAAAAACAACTTGATGTCTCAAAACGATCTCAACACCATTTATTTAGACGAACAAAGGCAAACAAAAGCAAAACAAAACTGTAAAAAACATAATCCGGTGGTAATAATAGTCGCTGAACTCTGAAAGAATTAAACGCGGCACTTTGTCAACAAGTATACATAAAGAGAATGAGAGAAAAGAGGAAGTGGTGGAGGGGACAAAGAAAAATACAAAAGTGCTTTTCTTGCCCACGTTTCCGACCACCTGGCTACTGTTTCCCTCCCAACCCATGCTTCACTGTCAAAACTGCTGTGAGGGAAGACACTTGACACAGCGCAGGCGCTGTTTCCAAAAAGCACAGGCCGGAAAAAGACAAGGATGAAAAAAGACAATGTAGCGGAAGAATGGAGATGGAAGAGAGGAGCAGTGAGCAATGGCTTGGGGTGGGAGCTGATGAAGGATCTGTCAAACAGAAGATCTGGCAACAAACCTTAAGGCACCAGATATACACCCCCAAAATCTTTTAATACATGTTGTGGTGAGAGACACGGTACTGCTGTGTGGTTCTACAACCCATTTATCCATTAGCTGACTGGCAATGATGTAATTCCCTGTGATTTCATGAATTTGAATATAAAGTGTTATAGAAATATCTTCTATTGTGTTCTGCGGAAGAAAACATCATAAAGGTTTGAAATGACAAGAGGGTGAGCAGATCTAAATGAAAGAATTTTATTTTTGGGTGAACTATCCCTTTAACAGCATTCGCAGTTACCTATTAGAAACAGCCAAATCGACGAAATTAGGAAATATCTGAAATATATTACGCTTAGTCATACCCAGCCAAGTTTGCAAAATATAATTATTTAACAAACACAAAAGGAATTCGTTGGAGTGTCGGCAGATTAAACGCTGACGAAAGCTATTACTCACAGTCCTGAACAAAAATAACTTTAAACATTAGGTGCTGATCTCATTTCAGATAACTTCTACTACAGAAAAGGCATGACACAGATTTAATAAGTTGAGGAAAACGACGCTTTGAAGTCTTTTGTTTGCCCTTTAGCCAAAATCATTCCAGTCACTCAGTTGCTCACTCAGTTTTCACAGAGAAGCACAGAAAAACAAGTGTCATCAAGTGCACCCTAAATGCAAAAACATGGGGGGAAATAACAACACCAAAAAATGACATCATAATCAGGACCTAGTGCGGCCTTCCAACCATCTGCCAACCACTTGCAAAGTATATCAGCTCCTGTATGAGCTATATTTTCTTTTTTGGCTAGGAATACAGTGATGTGATCTAACCTCTGGCCTGGTCATGGTGCTGGTACAGCTTATTTATAGGTAGATTTTAGGGACAGCAACTGTGCATTTATCTAAGATAATGAAAAATCAAAGATGCCAGACACGCGCTCTCTCTCACTCTCATTTTTCAAGTTTCATCATTCACACATTTCAATTCCCAGATCTCATCACAAAGACAAGAGCAACAGGTGTCTTTCACTCATCAGACATCAATAACCAATTTGCAGAAATCGAATACAAAGATGCAGAGAGTCTGAAAAATAAAAAAAGCTACTATGATATATATTTAGTAACAACTATTTCTGTATGTTACAGTAAAGTCATCAAATAACAAATAAGCACAACCGGAACTATGGGAGTTGCGTAGTGACCACAAAACGTGAAACAAATCAAAGCTTATATTTTAGGTTCTTCAAAGCAGCCGCCCTTTGCCTAGATTACAGCTCTGCAGTCTCCCTCATTCCCTCAACCAATTTCATGAGGTCCCGTCTGTAATTCTTTTTAAAACTATTGTAGGAGTTCCCATGTGTTGTATGCTGGCCACTTGATGACGGCTCTCCTTCACTACCTGGTCCAACTTATCCATAAAAAGATATATAAAAACTGTGCTTTGGTGAAGAAATACATGGGTCTGGAAAACAAATTTCAAGCATTATGCACATGCCTTTAGATCAAACAGTTTTTAGGATGCCAAGAAACTGGTGAGAAAATTCAGGCAAGTGTTTTCAAAGTTTTGACGGATGGCCTGTTTCGGACTCAATTTAGATATGCCTTGCCTGTGCAGAGGGAACTTCAATGAGCCATCAACTGAAGTCCTTTCCCTAAATGAGTTACCTCTGTAACCTATTCATATATTCTGCCCTCACATGATTTTTAAAAGCATTACACCTGTTGAAAATTACTCAGTATGTCAAAGTCTTGGAAATGCAATGTTCTGGAAAGCTAGTGTGAATACATATAAAAATATCACAGAAATTCGAATAAATTCATAAGGAATATTGTATTGATTTAATCGAAATTATAATGTTCTATGTGGGGTCTTTACTGGTAATGAGATGGAAACCAGTAGAACAAAATACAATCTTTCTGGAATAAAACTCAAAACAAACTACATCATAGAGGTTTTGTATTAGTAAAGTGCTAATGGTGTATAATAGAACTGAGGAAACATTAGAATATATGCCATATGTTTTTTGATCATTTAAGCAGAAAAAAGGTACAGATGGCAGCGCTTACGCATCACACAGATATCCAAACCCCTCATTTAAATCAAAAGCTATTATTACGACACGAAAAATTAAAAGAGAGCTTCTAACAAAGTGAGCATCTTGAAATAAAACACAAATAACACCATACACTAGCGTCTCGAGGCCACAAACGCTCCATACGCGGGCGACGTGCGCATTTCTCAGCCAGCTTCTTTGATATAACGCGTTCTAGATGAGTAGCTTCGCGTCAGCCGCTCGAAACAAAGACTCTCAATTGGTTGACTGGACGCACACGTCAGAGTCGCGTTCTCCTGCAGGGTATACACGGTGTTTTGATCAGAATAGAAGCGTTTTAGTGCGCTCTATGCAGTGATGATCGGATGTATGAATGGTACTTACTGATACTTGGGCTACTGTTAGTTACTGATAATGTAAGAGTTACTTGAGGTTGTGTAGGAGCCATGAAGAAGGGTATCTACATTAGATGATTTCAAGTTCACCGCGTAGACAGAGATACTGGAAACGCGGCATGTAAAATGTTACTAGATTTGTAGTTTCTGCACGAACATAATCTATTGTTTGCATTTCAAATGCTGCAGTCCATATCAGACTAAGTTGACAATAAAGAACAAGAGGTTTATGCTGCTTGACCTAAAAGACGCACAATATTGCGCATCACTATAACGAGATCAGAGACGTAAATCTGTCAGTGAGAGGTGGAATTATTACACGCAAAGTTCAAGAAAATATGTAATACCTTCTTATTCATTACATACATGGACTACATACCAAAATATAGGCTATTGCAGTTGATGTTATTAAACACAGTGATATCTCTATTGATTAGCCAAAAGCGTCGTTTGATGCAATATTGGGTTTTGTTTTGTTGAGGCATCAATACCTGTCCGCGCGATGGAAATAAACATATCGCCAGTTTTAGCCAGTTAAAGAGTAAAACTTATTGCGGGGTTCCCGCAGTTAACCACGAGGCAAGACTGTACAAGAAAAGTGACAGAAACCGCTGCAAGCCGATGCTCATCTCGAGACTCGCGTGTTGCGCGGGGATCGCGATGCGCTGCAATGTAACACTGCGAGACAGTGCAATGCAACAGTGTTACAGTCAGAGCATAAACGCTTTACGACCATCATATTTTAACACATCAGAAGTCGCAAAAGTTTGAGACTAACCCGTCTCCAACTGGTGAGAAGCTGAGGCGGTGAAGCAGGCGGCGAGGAGCAAAGCAGCGATTCTCCAAGGATCCATCTCTCTCTCTTCTGTATTTTTTAAGAAAGCTCTACTCTTCTCGTCTGTCCTCGCAGGTGAACTGTTTTCAGTGCAGTCGGGTCGGTCAGTCGAGCTGGAGCAGTTGAATGTAATGAGATCTTGGCGAGCGCAGCGTTAAGAGCGTATGAACTTCTATAGGCAGATCAGTGCTGCCCCCAGACACACAGAAGATAGCAGAAAAAAAGTAGGGATCCTATTTCAAATCATGTGACAGGAAATCGGGGCAATAGATTCAACCTGCCCCGTGCATGGGGTGTACAGTCTACCTGTTGCGCGCTGTAGGCTGGTCGGAAATATAATATCGTTGTGTAAGAAAATTTACAAACTCACTGGTATTTCCATGGTTAGATAAATGATAGACAGACAGATATATATATAATAAGAAACGGGTGAATACTGGAATCATTACTTTAGATAATTGTATAGATTGCCAACATTGGCAAACTACGTATAAACTTATTATAGTTTAAAGTTAAAAGAATATTATAACTGTCAACCTTTTTATTGAATGATTTTACTCAATGCTCACAGGACCATTTCAGTCTCATACAAATGAAAAGAGCAACATCAGTTGTGCAAAATGTCTCTCTCTAGTGGGAGATCTTATGAATGTTGGATCCATTACATCAGTGTTTAGAGCAGAGAATTCGGGGAACAGCAGTCATGACAGAATTGTTCAGTGACTTCATTGACCGCTGAAATTAAAACGAACTCACCCAAAACCCAAAATAGCGGGGTTAAAAATAACACTAGCGGCCTGCTGCATTTTTTAACGTTTGAAATGATTTGCTTGGGTATGAAAGCGAACATAAGCGGGTGAATCATCTAGAGGATGGTCAAAAGGCTGTTAAAGATGTGGGGGGTTTAAGGGGGCTTAATCTATCTCCATGATAGAACCATTACATGTACAAGATGAACCTTTAATAGTTCAGTCTTTCAAACTAAAATGATTAGAGAAGGGTTTCCTTCGGAGACTTACACTTTACTGGGTATGTTACCCCAGCTAACACAGTAACGTTGTGAAGACGTACCAGGATGGGACCATATTCGTTGCCACGACGTACCATAATAACGTTCCAGCGACGTAACTTTGTGATTCCCATATTTGTCGTGACGACGTAACGTAATCATATTCTATGCAAATATATATGCAATCTGCTCTCACAGGGAATACGTAACTCTACACTTTTCGTAGCACCACAAAATACGTATCATCACGTACATATTGCTGCAGTTTTGAGACACAAAAGTGTCACGATTTTCCTCAGATTTTAAAAAATACTTATTATTTGTCTTTAAAATATATATTTTAGAGCACCTAACCCCACTTCTACCCTAAACCTAAAACTACCCACTTCCCAACCACATAAACTCCCAACAAGGAAATATAAGTATTTATTGCAAACAACGACGAAGAAACGGTAGCATCACAAACGGGTCGCGGTGTGTTTCGAAGTTTATTAAGCCGCACGATATTGATGTGTGAGCAAAGCAGGTTTTTGGGCTCCAGGAATAAACGGCCCAGTCGTGTTTTTTTAAGGTGTACGTTCAAGGTTAGCGCGTGACGCAATCAGCCAATGCCGTTTCATAACGTTAGCTAGCATAACGATCCTGTCACAAGGCAGATTAGAACCAATCCCATATCACTGTCGACGCTGACGTAACGATTCACACATCGGCGGCAATTTTTTCATTCTGTGCGCAGCCGGTTTTGGAATTGTATGGTGGACGCAGAAGGGGATTGCTTTCGGGTTCTTTGGGGCTCAGAACGCTTGGAATAATTGCACTTTATGAAGTAACAGCATAGGCCTATGCAGCCGTATCTTTCTGTAACACGTTGTGTTTGTTATATATTGTATATTATAAAACGGTCAGTTCTGGTCCTTGACTCTGATTGGCTGCGCGGATTTCTGAGCCGTTATAAATACACCGATATATAACGGTTGACCGCATCATTAAGCCTAAATATTATTATATTTACTTGATTTTATGAAACTTGCTATGGTGGAACTGTTTTATAAAAGGAACAAGCCCCGCGAAGCAGTGGGTTACATTGCATTATAGTGCCCTGTAACTGTAATAAAATGTACTATAACGCACGTTTTCTTACAACGGGGGAGTGCTCTGGGTTCGAAAGAATCTACCGAGTTCGGAGCCCTCTCCCCGGACAGCAAGCCACATAAGCATACCTTATACCCTGCATTATAACTATAACCGCATAGACAAACTCGTGAAACGTACTCAAAATACAACGTCTGGTTAAATTCAAATCATTACAGCCCAATATAATATAAAATGGTGTTGTTAACATTACTTTTGTTGGAAATTGTGATACCAGGTTGCAATATGTACCTGATGGTATGTATCTTGTAGCGCTGGAAAAAGTGAACTATTAATGCCATGGGTTTGTCCAAAAAAAAAGCGCACCTGTCAAATTCATACATCTAAATGCGGTACAACGTAAAACAGTTACTGAGATAGATATTTTGAGAAATGTCTTAGTGGTTTTGTATCCGTTCAATGGAAGTCAATGCGAGTCAAACGTTCTTCAAAATATCGTTTATGTTCTGCAAAAGAAAGTCATACAGGTTTGTAATGGAATAAATGATTCAAGAATTTTCATTTTTGGCTGAACTATCCCTTTAATTTGTGTGCTGTAGATGAATAAGATCATTACTTTGTTTTCATCTCGGTAATAAGGGCAAAAAAGGGTAAATCCTACACACTCAGAGGGATCAAACACTAAAACCAGATTCATTCAATTCAATACAACATTAGAAAAATGTATGTAATTAAAGAGTAGAAAGAAATACCGGATGAGTATCAGGCCTGTGAAGTATCGGTTATGGTGAGAACAGGGTGAATTGTATCTGGGCTGGTTACTTAAACCTTAATTGGGCAATTACAGAGTATCTCTGTGTGCACACACAAGGTGTGTCATCAGAAAAATGAAGTCTGTTTTTTTTGTTCTTATGAAGAGACTATTAACAATTTGTAATTATATTTCTGTTCTATTATTCCGGCAAAAATATTTAGGAGAGTCAAAAACGTGGATATTTCTTACAACCTACATACTTTACAGCTTTGTCATGTGTTGCAACCACTAAAGGCCTTCTTGTCTTGTTAGAACTTGTTAAAAGCAGGTTATTGGTTTACTGGAAAGCCCTATCCACTTATAGCATCATGCTTGCCTTTTTACAGCTTGTAATACAAACCTTTTTGAATTACACATTTTTGAATACATTTTTTACGGCCGGTTTTGCGCACAAATTTTTAAAAGATTTTCACCGTTTAAGATGCTTCATTGTGCTAAGGGACATATAATACATGGGTACCCCCGACTACTATCATGTCTGCTCTTGTTATGCCATTTGTTGTAAACATAGTCAACCATACACAACACAGTATATACAAAGTTAAATATGTCCTGTAGTTTACTGTAAAAAAAAAAGCTGAACAAATGAAAGCAAAGTATAGTTTGTGTACGAACTTATGAAGAATTTATTTGCCAAAACTTATTCGGAAATTATTTTTATATTAAGCAATAAAACTTTTTTAAGTAATATCAAACTGCAGTTGGATTGTATTGATTAAGTAATAATAATTTTTAAAATACAACTTACACAATTTACAAAAATTACTGTTATCTGTTTTTTGCAAATGTACTCTTCATATGTATATGAACCTTAACTGTTTTAACGGACTAATTGTACTATTTTGATGACCACGTACTGCACAAATATAAACATTTTTCTTCTTTTCCCCAGTTTTTTTAACCTTCTACTTTCTTCCCAGCAACAAACATATACATTGGTATGTGTTCTTTGCCCTTGGGGTTCTAAAATGTTAGCATTCTCAAAGGAAAGATGAAAGTGGTGTTCCATTCAGCCCACAAACACACACACATAGACAGATACACACTCATCCATCTCCCCGTGTTGCTTTAAGTTCTTTAATTAAAGCACAATGTCACACAGTGGAACGCTGCGTGATTATTACCTATCATCTTTAAGACCTTTGAGCTGCAGCCCAGCACAAGCAGAACACCCACAGAAACTATTCACACCTGCTGGGATGCTTCTCACCACGCTCTATGATCTCCTCCCCATTTTACCTGGAGGAAAAAGAACACCCTTTCACCTGCGGCACAGAAACTGAACCCTCCACTAGAGCCCGGTCCCATCTAAAGCACTGCGACTTGCTGGAACAGCACCTTTTTTTGTTTGATCATTTCTCCCCTGCTAGCTATAGTGCTCTGTGAGGAAGGGCCCTGTCTGGTGTAGGTTAATGTGCACAGATAAAGCAGAAATATAAGTAGTTGTATGTCTGATGAGGCATTGCAAAAAAAGCAAGATATCTGACCAGAAACCAGCTGTCTGCTAACCAGCAATTTCCAACCGCATGATTCTTGCAGCCAATACTTTAAGGAATGGTTCAACAAAAATTCTTTCATCATTTACTCACCTTCATTTCATGACAAACATGTATGGTGTTTTCCTTCTAAAAAACACAAAAGAAGACAAACCGCATTAAACCCAATCGCAGAGACGTTTCTTAAAATATCTTCTTCCGTGTTCAACAAAAAACAACAGGGGGATATATCAATTTTGGGGTCAACTTTTCCTTAGAGCAAGATCTGCAGTTTTGTTTAACTGTCAATAGTTACCAATCTGCTCGATCTTCTCAATAAACTTTGTGCAAAGTTGATTTATTCATTTGGGGTGATGTTTCAAACTAGTTGAGCTTCTGATCCCATCTGGATATCATTTTTTTATAAATTCGCCCTTGTGTCTTTCTCAAGAAAGTTGCTTTACGATTGCCCTGGGAATTGTTAAAACTTGTGAAAGACAAACAAGTTCAGGTTTCATATTAAAGAGAGAGGAAACTGCTTAGTGAGTCTGTTTTTCACAGGGTGTCTACTTTTGAAAACGAATTGAATAAAAGTAATGATAATTCTAACAGATATATTGTGTAAAAAGAGGTGAAGGAAACACATTTCTGGTGGGGTGTTGATGCAGGGACGCAGTATTGGAGACGTTGATGAGACTACAGGGAGACATGAAACAAAAGAGGATTCTAAAAATTGCACGGCAGAGGCACAATATAACACTTGTTTTACACATTTCCAGTTCTGCGCCCAACTGAAGGGTGATTCCATTAACACTTGCTGTGCAACCACAAAAGTTGATCAAAAACAAGATAAACAGTCTCTTTCTAACAACTGATCTTTGAGGAAAAAGCAAGTGGAAGATTAACACAAACTCTAATAACTAAACATACCAAAAGCCTCAATAAAAATGTGCTTCATTTGTGAATATCAGATGATGACTGTGATAATACCATATTTGTATTTCAAACATATTTTGCATTTTAAAAACCATTTATCTGTCAAATGCCTGGACATTCATAGCAGCTGTGTTGAAGTGCAGAAAATAGGAGAATTTAGCATCCTTTATGAAGAACTGGAGTAAGCCATCTGGAATCTTTCTTGAACTGCTCAGAATGAGAAAGATGAGAGGTTTCAGCTGTAAAGTGGCACGAGGATATTCAATATGACATTCTCCTGTTTGTTTTTATTAAATATGAAAAACAATGGAAAATCTTTCTCTAAAGAATATCCGCATGCTCATATGGTACTGAGATGCAACATAGCAGAAAAAAGTGAGTGAAGAAACCGTTATTATTATTATGAACTTATATGTATATAACAAATAAAATATTAATATTAACGATTTCACTTCTAAAATGAATTGTAAAGCATGGATTTAATAAGTATATGCATTTCCAGGTAATCAAAAGCTTAGGAGAACATTTTGTTTGATAAAAATTTTCGGTACTGTGTTGGATTCCATAAAGTAAACTCCTTTAAAGTTCCAGTGTATGAAATGTAGCAGCATCTAGCGGTGAGGTTGCGAATTGCACCCAACGGCTCACTTCACCTCTTCTTTTCGAAGCACTACGGTGGCTGAACCATAACTAAGATTTTGTCACATTTCTTTTTTTTGGCAAAGGAGATAACGCATTTCCAAACGTGCTCTGTAGAGCAGTTTGTCCGTTAAGGGCTACTGAAAAAAACACTTGAAATATTCTATGCAAGGGGAACTGAGGTGGATGTATAGAAATAGCTTATTGTAAAGTAATAAAATACAACCTTTCATTAAGTAAGGTCGTTATACACTTCTGAAGAGATAGTTAAGTTATTGAGGATCAATAGATCCTCCGAAAAAACATACATTGGACCCATAATCTGAAAGATCAACACCAGTCAACATTATAGAAGTAAATAGAAAACTAGCTCAACTGGTAGAGCACAATGCTAGCAATACCAAAGATATGTGTTAAATGCTTACCTGATCAAATAAACACAATTATACACGTGCATCCATCGATACTCATTGAATGTCATTTTTACCGTACGCAAAAAAGAAATACGTGAAGTTAAAATATTGTTACAATGCAAATCTATCCCGTACAATATATGACAACTAGTGAATGTGTTAACGATCTATTAGAGTACACCACGTTTCCTATCATAAATCACAATAACCAAGTCATGAGACGGCACTTGAGAGAGAACAGCTCTGTCATACTGAGTCATGGAGAGATGACGAAGATAACATGAACAAAGAAGAGACAAGATGGGTTCAGAAGATAAGGAAAAACAGAGAGAAAGAGATTAGAGCCGTGTGCAGGTAGTGATTAACATGCGATCACACATGACCTCGCTAAGTGATGTGGTCACGTTACTATGGCAATGCTTTTAGACACCTAGAATTTAGGAATTAGAGCAGCAGGTAGTTAACTAATTATATGGTTTTGCCCTTTATTAATGTGACAATCATTATAGCTAAACTTTTTGTATAACATTAGTTATTTTAAACATAGAACTTTTACTATTACTACTACTACTACTATTAATAATTATAATGTATATCTTATAAAAAAATCCATAATACTGTGTATTTGATCATATTTAATATTTTCTCCTTATTTTCATAAAATCATTCAAATGTCTACAATGTGTTTTCTGGGAAGCTGCTTTGCAAGTGCTCTGCGGTGGAAAGTGCATAGAAATTCGTTTATAATTTAATTATAAAACCATAAATTATTTCACTATACAGCCACAGCATTAATTTGAGACCATTTCAACTTTTCTTTTAAGCACCATTTCTATAGTGGCCATTCCAGTCCAGTGTCTGTTGAATTTCAGTAAAATCAAAGATCAGGAATGACAAAGTCATCCAACTGCAGTCTTAAAGACGGATAGCATGACAAGCCGCATGAAAACTGTGATAAAAACCAAGGTTGTTTAATTGTTGAACTTTCCCCCTAACATGAACAAAAATAACTGTTGTATTGCTTAAGAGTGAATATGAACTTTTTTTCAGTATTTGTGGTCTAAAAAGTACAAAGCGTCTTTTCAGATATTTTGACTGTTTCTCCAGTTTTCATTTTCTACAAATAAATGCAAATAGAAACATTATTTTTATTTGAAATTTGGTTGACGTGTTGTTAGTTGTTCGCAGAATGACCTTTGAAAATCAGATTTGTTTTCAAATTTTCTTTTTTCGTGGCTGTATTATTAGGACAATAGAATAATGTTTTCCTAAGAAAATACTGAACATTTACTGATGCATATGGTAAAAACTATAAGCGTTAAAGGTCCATTCAGTGAAATCTAGCGGCAAGGTTGTGAATTGCAACCAATGGCTAACTCCAACCCTCCCCCACCCTTTCGAAACCCTACGACGGATGACAGAACATGGCGGATTTTATGCAAGGGGACCCGCAGTGTATGTAGATAGAAATAGCTCATTCTAATGTAATAAAAGCGTAACGCTTCACTGTTTAAGCTCTTTATACACCTCTGAAGGCATAGCTTTGTACTCTACATTATATTGCATCATTCCAAAAATTACACAACGGACCATTAAATTAACTTACAAATGTGACGAAACAAGTCAACAAAACAGCTTTTGAGGACATGGCAGGGATAAAATGTATATATACATAAAACACTACCATATCAAGGACGTTATTCAGAGGCCATTCATCTGTCCACTTAAAGTTGACAATAAGAAATAAAACCCTTCAAAACAAGCTAAAAGCTTTTCCTTTTGCTGATGAATATTTAATATCCAAATGACATGCCGTTTTTCCTCTACACTAGAGATAAAGTCATATTTCATGTAATGAGACGTGTGTTTGATTAATGGCTGAGATGGAGAAGGGGAAACCCTCTTTCTTTTAACTTGCTTTTGGCAGATCAACCCTATTCAAGTAGACCATTACACTTAATCATCCGTACTGGGTCAAAGTCATTATCTGTAATGGCAGGGACAAAGCTCTCCCAGATTTGGGGGATTCTGGGATGGATTTAGATCGTCTTTAGAGAGAGCGGCTGTAGCCACATCAGTGGAGTAAATCAACTTTCATGTGCAAACGTCTGTGCGTCGCTGCTCATCTGAGTCAGATTAAACGGGTTTGAGAAATGCGTCCTATATGCATCATCTTTAATGTTTTCGAATAAATCCATGGTAACTCTCAGCAAGAGAGAAGAAAGATTTTGTGTCTGTTCGTCTTAGCATGCATGAGCTTAAAGTGCAACCTGTAAGACCTGAACTGAGACAGAACAATCTAAAAAGGTTTTTGTAAAAACAAAGCTGTTTGAGTTGGCACGGCGGCGCAGCCGAGCTCCGTGATCATGGTGGTAAGAGAGGGATGGAAGAAACTTGATAGGCCTTAATTGAATTAAGAGACCGAGATTACATGCTGTCTTCATGCTTGGATGGCAAAGAGAAATGAGGAGGGAAAGAAACGAGAGATAAAAAGAACAGACTTTAGTTAGTGAACATTTGCATGCCCTGAAACTATGAATCAAGCAGAGAGAATAAAACAAAATGGAGTACGAAGTTTTAAAACACTGACAATGGAAGAGTAAGGAATCAATTAAAGAATATGAAACATGAACATAAACCTGATCTAACATAAAACTCTTGACTATGCATATGAACACTTTAAGGATGAAGTCTACACAAAGTTTTCAGCATTTCTCAAGAAGATTAACCCCATCCCTTTCTTTTTATAAACATACAAGTTTCCATATTTTGACAAGCATTGGTGAGCTATTGGTATACGTCTTTGCGGCTTCCGTTGTGCTCTTGAATTCCTATTCTTGGAGCCTTACCTCAAAATGGTGGCAGATTGATGGGCGCTCTAATGGTTTTCGTTGTACAGGAACGAGGGAATACATCTGCATGGGAGGAGTGAGCATGTTTTTTTCTGTTTCCCGCCTTCTGCGGTTCAGTAAAGTCTTTTCCTGTGGCCTCCACAGAATGACGTTGGACGTTAAAAACAGAAGTGACTCAGGAGATGATGAAAGATCACATCTTCTTCTCGCTCCTGACGTTATGGAAAGTTCTAGTGAGGAAGGAGATTCAGAGAATGTCAGTGAGTCGAGTTTAGTGACAATGTATTGTGATTTACAAGAATTAGGAAACAATAAACCAATATAATATAGGCAGAGAATTATACAAGAAGTGGCAAATTACCAGATTTCAAAAAGCTGAAATACCTGTAGAGAGAAAAGATTTAGTTACATTTTTAAAGAAATAAATTAGGGCTGTGAAACGATTAATCACATCCAGAATAAAAGTCTATGTGACACAATATCTGTCTGAATGCTGCGCAGATCAATTATACTTAAAAAATATATCAAACTAATAAACCTTATGTTTAAAAATCGACCAATTCATATATCAAATATTAACAATGAAATTGTATGCAAATATAAATAATTGGATGTTAATATTTCCTAAACACATAAGGTTTATAAATACAAAATAAATATGCACAGTACAAAGACATAATGACAACACGATAGCCTTATATGAATACTAAAATGCAGTTTTCACTTTTCAAGAAAGGAATAGTACACACAAAAATGAGAATTATTTTATAATTTACTAATCCTCATGTCATTCCAAACCTGCAGAAGACAAAAGAAGATATTTTGAGGAAAGTTGGTAGCCAAACCAAATTGGCCTCCATTGACTTCATTGTGTGGATCCAAAACCAATGCGACATTTCTCAAAATATCTTCATCTCAAAATAAAGTATTTTGTGTTATGCATTCAAAAGAGTTCTATGCAGGTTTTGAATGAACTAGGATGAGTAAATGATGATATGATTTTTGAGTGAACTATCTCTGTAGGTATGCTAAAAAAAGTACCTAAAATGACTACATAAATCGAATATCTGATCAAATCTTACACCTTTGTAGAGCTTAGCAGAAGCCAAAGCTTGGAATGTTAAACGATCGTTCTTCGATCAATCTGGTGGAAAACCACATCTGGTCCAAAAAAAGCAGCATTAGGATCGGTGCTCCATAGTTTCAGTCAATAACATCTAGAAGGACCTTCGGGAGCTTTCCAGTGTTCAGTGGGGTTCAAAATTTGAAGAATGCTGGTGAAAACATTTCAGATTTAAAAAAACTCACTAAAATATAAAACAAGGATGATACTTTAAAGAAATACATTCCCCTTAAGTTGTTCCAAACCTGTATCATTTTTTGTTCTGTTAAGAGACAAAAGAAGACATTTTAAATATTTTTTTATATATTATATTGTCAGTAGTGCACTAGAACTGTTCGGTTACAAATATTCTTCCCAATATCTTTCTTTGTGTCCAGAAGAACAATAAAATGTTAATGTTATTGGAATAACCTGAGAGTGAATAAATTATGACAGAATTTCCATTTTTGGGTCAACGATCCCTTCAAGTAAAAGGTTTCCAAGAAAAATTAGCATTGATTCAGAATATCTCAGTATTTGGTAAGTCACGCTTGAACTGCACTCAGCTCCAAGTGGTAAAGGTTTCAAAGTTATCTTTGGAATTACAGATTTTGAATTGGAGCCCGTCCTCGTCTACATTTAACAATTCAGAAAGCCTTTTTAAGAATTGCATTCGTCTTCAGTCACATCACTCTGTTCCCCAACAAGCCGAAACTGGGAATTCCACATTTCCAGCTGTGTTAAATTGGCTGGCTTTCTGCTGGCCCGAGGAAGCAGCTGACGGATTATAACTGAGAAAAACTGCCGTGAGCTGTACGATCATGTCGACCTGCATAGAAGTGACGGACAAGACAGGCAAAACTCTTGAGCTCCGCTTAATCCCACGGTTCAACAGCGTTTAATGGTAATGTAATGAGAAATTTCCCTTTGAAGGTAAACAGGTCCAAACAAATCCGAGAGTTTTACTTGCATTTTACTTCACTTAAGACTAATTGGGCTAAATAAACGCGAGGACACTTTCACAAAGAACTTATTCACGTTGGTATGACCAACCCTCGATCTCCTCCGATTCGAAATATGCACAAATTATGATTAAGCAACTTGGATCCTTATCTGTAAAGACCACCATGATGTCGAGCTCCGCAGCGGTTGTATTTACATTTATAGCACTTACAAGCATCCCAGGTGGACATTAGTACATCAGTTTGCCGCTCATGCTATGCTCATGTAACCTTAGCGACTTCATTTTTGGCAAAGTATGCTGAACATCTGCAAATTAGAAACTTTTAAGTGATAGTTTGTATCACAGTACTCTGTCCAGATTACTTTAATAGGGGTGAGCTCAGGCCTCACATACAGTACTGACAGCCATCTATCGCAGTCATCATGGCAGAGGCCATACGTACGCCCTGTTTCAAATTCCCTTCGTTTTCCGAAGGAAAAGTTACTCCAGCGTGAGCGTCGCATGGGGACCTGCGGCTAGCTGTGAACAGAACATGGATAGGTTTTCAGTGGACGTTTGCCTTTGTACACTGATCTAGTGCCAACTTCCTCTTCTACACCAATGTTTTGGTGGTGAGCTTCTTTGAAAAGTAAAATAAGACAATGAACACAGTTTAAAACTTTATTTAGTCATTTATATTAATTTATTAATGTAGATAGAATAATACAACAGGTTTTTTTTACAAAATGTCAATAGTATTGAAATATAAAGATCTGCAAAACGAAAAGGATTGCTCAAAAACTTGATGCGCTGCCATGCATTCTGCTTCTGTTTACATAGGCAGCGACCTTCTAAGGGAACTTGCATCATAAGCAGACCGAGACAACATCTGCAGAACGGATTTGAATGTGTTGAAAAGAACACAGAGTACTACATGCTTGTTGGTAGCAGAACCAAAGTAATCCCAAATGTTTCATTTGAGCAAACAAACAAGGGACGAAGACCATGGAGAGCATTTCTCTTTGCTCGGTCCGCCATCTTGGAACATTTCAAAACGCCTTAAAATGATGTCAAGGTAAAGAATTTCACTAGGATTCACCCTGTTGTTTTGCAAGGCACAATAAAATATTTTTGCAGCTAGAAGTCACAAAGGTGTAGCTCGGTGATGCTGTGAAGAAATGTGTTATGATGGGATTTGTTGTCTCCACCTCCACTGAATAGGGTCAATCTGCTTCACTCTCAAATTATGTTCACATATGATAAAATTTTATAACAATTACATTATAACGTAAGCCAACAGACGATACAAGTACCATTGTGCATTTTTCATGAGACTCACTGTATTGCTATGAACTGTATTGAACTGCGCAAATCGATTGTCTTATAACAGCAAAGTATCACGAGAGTGACTTGACGGTACTGTATTCGAATCGCTCTTATGATGCTGTGATGTCATTTAGTGATCAACCTCCTCTAATTTCTTTGTTTCTAAGGTAGTAAAAGCGACATCAACATGTGACGAATAAGACATGTTACACTGGTTAAAACGAAATTTAACAAGGTTGGGATCATTATTTGAGATAATGCAAGTACACAAGTGAACAAATCATTACACTGTGCAGGTAGTTTTTAATGCGAAAATCTTACATATTGTGCCTATAAGTTTTAGTAGTAAAATCTCCCATGTGTGGTTGACACAAATCTGAAGAATACAAATCAGTCAGTGTTTAGCATCTAGAATAGAGCTGAATTAGTGTCTACTATGGATTCATAAATGATATTTATAAATAAAACTAAAGGTTTGACCATTCTAACCGGACTCATAGAACAAACGTACAAATATCCAAAGTGTTTCGTAAACATCACAGGTTTGATGCGTAATAGGTCACCTTGTCATCCTGTTGTCTCTTTGCCTCTCTGAAACAAGAAATAAAAACAAATCATAACTAATATGCAGAAACATCAGTATTATCAGAAACACATGGGGAATTTCTAAACAGACTTTCAATCATTAAAATTGCAGGTCTGCAAGAACGTGCACGTTTGCACGCTATGGCACTCAAAGGTCCCCTCCCATTGGCTGCCCACAGGTGTACAGAATGTCTTGTCTCTGAGGAACTGTCCGCGCCATTATTTACAGAAACATCCCCAAGGCTTTTCTATATTTGCATTCCAAGTGCTCATTAGAGACTACCATCTTTTTCTTGCCCGTGTAAATCACCGCCCAGCGGTCCAGCCTGTGAGAACCGTCTGAAGCAAGACCGGTTTCTCATAAAGCACCAGAGGCTGGTACACGCTGCCCCCCTCCCAAAAAATTACAACTTTTAAAGTTGACTGACGGATTTAGAAAAGGGAAACGGAAATCAGAAACTTGGGTAACACGCTCATCCAAATAACTGTTGAAATGTTTTTCTTGGTCTTATTGTGAAACTGTATCACATTAGCATTGTTACCGTGTCCCAAAAACAATATTACAAAGTTGAAAGTTGGTTGAGTAATATAACATTTCAATTCAACATCAATACAAGAATTTTCAACTCCAAAAGACCTTGTTGCAACTTAAAGGTCCGGTGTGTAATATTTTCAGGATCTATTGACAGAAATGCAATATAATACACAAAACTGTGTGTTCAGGGGTGTATAAAGACCTTACATAATGGAGCGTTATGTTTTTATTACCTTAGAAATAGCTATTTCTATCTACATACACTGTGTGTCCACCTACATGGAATTTGCCATGTTGTTTCTACAGTAGCTCTAAACAGACAAACTCCTCTAAAGAGCCGGTTCTTAATACGTTATCTCCTGCGGCAAAGAAGTGAAAAAGTGACGACATCTTAGGATCGTGTGAGCCACCGTAGTGCTTTAAAAGGGAGGGGTGGAGTGAGCCGTTGGTTGCAGTTCGCAAACTCGCCTCTAGATATCGCTACATTTCATACAATAGAACTTTAAAGGAGTTTACTTTATAGAATCCAACACATTACCACAAACATTTTTATCATACAAAATGTCCACATAAGCTTTTGATTACCTGGAAATGCAAATACTTATTAAATCCTTACTTCACAATTCATTTTAGAAACAAATTTGTTAATATTAATATTTTATTTATTATATATATAAGTTCATATTAATAATGGACCTTTAAGAAACTTAAACTAAGAATGAAAATACAGCAAAAACTGGTCAAAGTTCCTTGTATGTTTACAAAGGCTTACAATAAGCATATTTTTGTAGCAAAACTATTATTACATTTTATCTGAAGTTAAATGAAGAACTTTTTTACTCAAACGTATTTGTAACCTTAAATGTGTATTAACGTCATAAATCTATAAGCCTTTATAATTAGACCGTACAGAAAATGTTAAGTGGGTAAAAGTGTTTACTGATAAGCATCTCTCCTGTGCGGGCCCCTGCTTTGACTTTGATGTGTGATAGGGCCAGAATGAGGAACCATAACAACATGTGTATGTGTGTGTGTGCGTCAGTGTTAATGACTTTGCAGCGGGAGGGTGAGCGACCTGCTGAAACTTGCTGGGAAACCAAATCGCTGGAAAGTACCAGGTTGTCTGAGGCAGCTAAGTATGTTAGACACACTGACACACACCAACATGCAGATGAAAGAAGGAACAAAAGAAACACACTAATGCCGACACAGATACACATGTGTAGGACAATGTTAAGAACCTTAACACACAAATACACCCACAATTACAGTATAAACCTTAGTATATATAACTTAGTTGAGTAAATAAATTGTGAAATCTCTACTCTAAGACCAAACCATATGGCTGGAAGACAAAAGTATCCTTTCAACCTTTTATTGAATAAAAGCATATGGAATTTCTAGAAAGCATAGAGTTTTAATATGCATGTGCTCTGCAGTCGTGTTCAGAAAGATCCGATGACTGCTTAGAGATACTTTAAATGGCATCATCGGATGTTTTAAAAGATGGGTAGAAATATAATGGTGCACTCTAAAAATGTTGTATTATTTCTAACCCAGTGTTGGGTCAAAACGGGCTGAACCCAGCTGTTGGGTTGAACAATACCAAGAGCAGGGTTATTTTAATCCAAAATGCTGGGTTGTTTTAACCCATGATTGATAAATTTGGGTTCATTGAACCCAACGGCAGGGTTAGTCCCTCTTTGACACTACACTGGATTGTAATTATCCCAACACTTAGCTTGTTCGGTTACTCACAAAGAAAGATATTAGTAATGTTAAACATGTTAGGAATTTAAAAGTTCTGGAACATCTCTCACTGCCCTAGTAGAAAAAAAACGATTGTATTTTTTTTTCTGTTGAACACAAAGAAGATATTTTGAAAAATGTATGAAAGCAAACAGTTCTGGGGCACTTTTGACTACAATTGTAATCTTTCCTACTTTGGTATTCAATGATGTCCAGGAACTGAAAATTACGAACATTCTTCCAAAAAATATTCTGTTGTGTTTAGCAAAACAAATACATTTATACAGATTTGGAACAACTTGAGGGTGAATAATTCATGATAGAATTTTCCTTTTTGGGTGAACTTTACCTTTAAATGGGATTCATTGACCCAAAATATAAAACTGATTTCTTTCTTTATTAAATTTTACAGTAAAACAATGCCATAACACTGTTATCGGCGAAAATCGTGTAGTAAAAAGCTGACAGCCTCATTGTATTGTGACAGCCTTATTGTATTACCAGGCCTTAACTTGGTAGGTATTAAAATCAAGCTAGTGTGTATCTTAGGTGAAGAATTAACAGCATTTAAAAGCTTTTCTGAAAAGTACCAACATGAAGATAGATAAACAAGCATTAGTCACAGACCTTTAGAATAAACACCCCGAGGTACAGAGAGACAGACAGCGCGAGATTAAATCTGCTTTGCTACTTACCTTCATCACCACAAATATAAGGGTCTATGACTGCACAGCGTCACACCTTTTAGTTTTATCAGCGCATTTGTAACGGTACGTCCCCATGCGCTTCTGCCTGTCTCTCTCTCACTACAGGTGTGCACCTTTGACTCACATTACCTTCCCCCACAGAATAAAAGCGGGATGCTTTTATGAGGGGCAGGTGAGACATATTACCCCCCATGGCTGAAACTCTAGACGTGATCTAACTGAATGCTAGAGGCTAGACAACCGGAGGAAAGAGAGTGATGGGTAAGTGACGGTTAACATTTCTTTCATAATTATGGAAAAAAATATATATTTTTGACTAACATGACTGTTTAAGCTGACCTCTATGAAAAAATATTGATTGAAAAACTATGAAAAATTGTAAGGAAAAGTTAAGGAAATGTTACACTATAGATTTTTAATATCTACTGTAAATCTCTCATATGTCTGCGACGGGTTCTGGCATGAAGATGTATAACTGCTTCCTGCACAGGTGAGTTTTACGACTTAACCTTCAACATATCAAGATTAGGCCTTTCATATGAGATGGGTAGACGTCTCAGTAGTAAGCTTCAGACAAATTAAGACATGAAATATATGCTTGATATCGTCATACCATAAATTAGAGTAAAGAGACCCCACAAAACTCACGTAAGGAAATGTTTTTAAAGTCATGTCTAGTATGCATTTTCTTCAAAAACTTGTTTACAAACCAATGGATAATAAAACTAATATAATGCATATTTAAAATGTCTAAAATCATGTTAAAAACTGTTGATATTATTATAGCGCTAATCATGCACATATGATAAAACAGTAAATTATTCACATTTCAAATTTTTCTCAAAGAGCCACAATTGTTACAAAGTATTGGTACTATAACTAAGACAAAAATACTGGAAAATCCAAATAAAAGAAATTAAGATGACTATTTATTTATTAAAACTAACTTGTATAAAAAAAACATTTAATCGTTAAAGTGGCTACATTGTGAATTCTTTTGGCTATGTTGATCAAGTAGTGAAAACCTCATATCCTCTTGTTAAGTCACGACGTAAGGAACACTGTTTTTGGGTCCGGATCCATTCATTTCAAGTGAGGGTACTATTTAAAAAGCCATTCATGAGATCTTTTCATTCATATCACACGTTTACGCGAAACTTTCATAAACTACACCGTACACTACAATCGCACAGAATCTTTGACATCAATATTTTAATAGAATGTAAAAATAAATCTCATCTTGGATATCGCTATGCAGATAAAGGTTAGGGTTTTTTTTTTTGGCAGTTTTACCTCAAATAATCAGCGTAAATCAAAAAAATGTGTTGTTTGTCTGGAAACGGTTTGTGGAAAACACAAAATAAAGCTAACTTAGACGTGTAGAATTTATTTATTTTAAGTATTTCAATAGATATTGCTATATATAGATATTTTGGCCACGATTATCGTTTAGTGAAAATCTTTTAGTCTTTTCTTTAAAAACTGTTAAATACCATTAGATAATGACTCCAATACAACAATCATTTAAAGTACAATTCCATTAAACTTAGGATGCACGATCATGGGTAAAATGTTGATCACAGTAGTTTTGTTCAACATTTTAATCAAAAATAATAAACACGATTATTTTGTCAGTTCAGAACTTTTCAGCATGTTTATTAAGCCCATACTTTACAGCCAATGAATATGTCATAATTTGCAGCCATTGAACTTCTTCACCACTGTATTTCAAACCACGCAATCAATCATCTCAACACACAAACCACAAACACACAACTAAATATTTTGTGAGCTACACAATAAAACTACTACCATTTAGATTTCTTGTTTTTTTTATATAAATCATCACTACTGGTCACTCTTCATGTTTGTCTGTGGGTTTTGAAAAAAAAGTATAAAAATAGTATAGATGAATTGAAAAAACTTTTTTCTTTCCTGTGAAGTGACAGTTTAAAAGATACAAGCTTTGCGAGGATTTTCTGACCTTATCAGGAATTTGATGCTCCTGATAAGGTCTTTTGATGCATATTTCTTTAATTAAGCAATTCTCCAAGAAAAAAACCCACGGCAAGGCGAAAGAAATAGACCGCCCACGCGCCAACCGACGAGCAATAGGAAGATCCGCTTATTAAGAAAAAGAAGGCATAAAGCGATGATGTATTGTGTGCTGTATGTGCTGTATGTATAGTTCCGCCCCCCCTGCCTGCCTCCAGCAGCTCGTCTTTTCCCTGAAATAATCGCACGGCTGTCTCTCTTTTACAACGTATGCAATACTACTTTATTGGTACTCAAGATATTCCCAATCTTTAATATCACAACGATTATGCTCAATTAACCGATGGAAACATACATCATTATCACGATTAAAAATATGTTTAATCATGCAGCCCTTATTAAACTGTATAGTTTAAATGTAGTATATCAAA
Source organism: Triplophysa tibetana (assembly GCA_008369825.1). Taxonomy (NCBI): domain Eukaryota; kingdom Metazoa; phylum Chordata; class Actinopteri; order Cypriniformes; family Nemacheilidae; genus Triplophysa; species Triplophysa tibetana. The sequence continues at coordinate 15,332,484 of CM017901.1, read as the reverse complement.
ATTTTCTAAAGAAACACATTTAGACTCACCTGTTTTGTTGCTTTGTGTAAACAACGATTGCTATCACCATTATAACCACCGCCAACACAGCACCAACACTGCCCAACACAATGGCCAGAGTATTATCTGTAAAAAAAAGCAAACCACACAGCCAACAAATATTGAAGTATTGTGGAATATTAATAAGATGTAAGTTCATTAAACGAAACTGTATCAAAAACTGAACCATTTCATCCCGGATTTTAGTACAAAAAATCCTGAACAAAGGAAAACATCAAATTGTTCATCATAACAACAATGCTGCTAAGAAAGTTGTCTATTCATTGTGCCCAACGCTGAAATAAAACATATGACCAGTGCACTTTCAGCAAACAAAATAATACACCATTTGCACAACGTTTACATTCATTATTTTAGGTCAAGCCTTTATCCAAAGTGACTTACAAATTCAACCCTAAAGGCTCTGACCCTCAGCATGCAGCCAACATGCCTGTTTTGCATTTCATCCAGGCAAGCTTATTTTCTGTTGATAAATTATGTTACATAATCAACGGAAACTTAAATGCAGATGAAATGTGTTCTCTATTACAACCACAAGCCTCCTTTGGCCATCAAGTCCAACAGGCCAAGTCAGAAAAGCAGGACGACCGATGCTCGTGAATATGCAAATATTTCATCCAGGTGCATTTCATTCAATGTTCCATCAGCAGAGATGAGAACCGATTATCAAAATCATGCTAAAAGATACACACAAGGTTTTCGATGAATGTAATACACACCGCATACAGCACAATTTCAAAAGCATCTCAATGGATTAAGGGGTTTCTGATGTCGCAGTCTGTATTTGTACTTGTTGTGCTTTTCTAGCCATGCAAGAGGGTTGCGGGCAACCGCTGACTGATGCTGATGACCTGTTGCCTTGGGAACGGAAAAAAGAGCATAACTAAACTCGCACCATCAGTTTCACTCTTTGTCACACTCTGCCCCTAACAGCCGCTGTGCTCGACTGTCACGTTGCATTTCCACCATTGCCTGTGTCGGTCATTTGTTTTTCCCTCTCTCCTCTCTCCGTATCCTCCCGAGTCTGTGAATGTCTCATTGAGATGCTCATAACTAAGTGACCCCATGAATATCTTTTTTTGCTGGAACAGCAGTTCTACTAATCTTCCAAATGGATTTCTCAAACTGGTGTCTGAATAACTTAGCCAGCGGATCATTGCAAAATTCCTCAATGTGAACAAAAATCTTACTTGAGTCCTTCTGAAATACTAAAATTAAAGCATTGTATTAGTAGTTAAGAGTGTAGCTTAGTTTAGTATACTTTTTGTTAGTAACACAACATTTTGATCGCCACGACAGACAGTGATGTTATCTCCCCAGACCACATGATTTTCCTCCTCGTTACCCGCACCTTTCTCTCCCTTTCCTTCATTTCACCCTCACTTTCCTGGCTTTTCCTCCTCTGGATGTGAACTGTGCCAGAATGCATGCAAATAACTAACCGTTGAGGGTTATTTGCTGGGGGTCCAGAGCATCGTAATGGGAAGTCAATTACAGGGCCGAGCAGCCATTTGATCTCACTGTCACCGACACGCTTGACGGGGATGTGGGCTAGAATGTCAACCTTTATCAGCCAGTAACCAAAACAAAAGAAAAGAGGAGGAGAGGGAGAAACAGAGAGGGCGAGAAAGAGAGAGAGAGGGAAAGTAGAGAGACAGATAAGAGGGAGACAGGCCATTGAGACATTATCTTGGCACATGGGAGTAAACAAGGTTTAGAGGGACTATCACTTGAAGTAAAGGTAGAGCCAGAGGCTCCTCACTCATAAAGACACTAGAAGAGAGCTCTAAGATCAGGCAGGCTGAGAAAGGCCAACCTTCAAAACAAAGATAATGTCTAAAGACACACTCAAGTGTCACGTCACCAGAGCAAAAGATAACGCTATACCACACAGTTAGAACATATGAGATGTTTGTATGCTTAGAACGACTTTCAATCTAAACTATACCTGATAGAAGACTCTCAATCTAAACTATAGCAGATCTGTCTGACTCCTTATTGACATTCTTATCATAGATGCAGAATTCTCAAAATTCAAAAAGGAGACAGGTATAGGAGATTGAAATAAGTGGGGAGAGACAGACAGATGGAAGAGAGAGACAGGTATGGAAGGGTGAGATAAGTGGAGAGAGACAGGTATAGGAGACTGAGATAAGTGGGGAGACACAGGTATAGAAGAGTGAGATAAGTGGGGAGAGACAGGTATAGTAGAGACCGGTATGGGAGACTGAGATAAGTGAGGAGAGACAGAAAGATGGGGGAGAGAGACAGGTATGGAATGGTGAGATAAGTGGAAAGAGACAGATATAGCAGACTGAGATAAGTGGGGAGAGTCAGACAGATGGAGAGACAGGTATTGAAGAGTGAGATAACTGGAGAAAGACAGGTAAAGGAGACTGAGATAAGTGTGGAGAGACAGACAGATGGAGGAGAGAGACAGGCGTATAGCAGTGAGATAAATGGGGAGAGACATGTATAGGAGACTGAGATAAGTTGGGAGACAGATAGACGGGGAGAGAGACATGTAAAGGAGACTGAGATAACAGGGGAGAGACAGACAGATGGAGAGACAGGAATTAAAGAGTGAGATAACTGGAGAAAGACAGGGAAAGGAGACTGAGATAAGTGGGGAGAGACAGACAGATGGAGGAGAGAGACAGGCATAGAGCAGTGAGATAAATGGGGAGAGACAGGTATAGGAGACTGAGATAAGTGGGGAGAGACAGACAGATGGGGGAGAGAGACAGGTATACAAGACTGAGATAAGTGGAGAGAGACAGGTATAGGAGAGTGAGATAAGTGGGGAGGGGAGACAATTATAGAGGAGTGAGTTAAGTGGTGATAGAGAGATAGGTGGGGGTAGAGAAACAGATGTCAAAAGATAGACAGGGTAGGGATATAAAGAAAGATGGGGAGAGACAGGTACGGGAGAGTGGGAAAAGTGAGAAGAGAGACAGGTATGGGAGAGGGAGTTAAATGGGGGGAGGACAGACATGGGGGGGCACGTATCGGAGAGGGATTTAAATGGGGCGGAGGGACAGACAGGTGGGGGGCACGTATCGGAGATGGATTTAAATGGGGCGGAGGGACAGACAGGTGCGGGGGAGGTATAGGAGAGGGAGTTAAATGGGGGGAGGGACGTGTATACAGGAATTTAAGAGTGAGATGAGTAGGGAGAGACAGACAGGTGTGGGAGAATAACAAGCATAGGAGAGAGAGACAGGTATGGAAGACTGAGATAAATGGGGTGAGACAGCTGGTAAGAGAGAGACCGGTAAGAGGGTGAGAAAGACAGGATGAGGAGAGAGAGATCAAAGGGAAGAAATGTGTGAAACAGACAGGTGCAGGAGAGACAGACAGGTAGGAACAAAGACACAGATGAGTAGGGAGAAAAAGACAAGAGAGGATATATATGTAGATAGAGAGAAGGCCGGGTGTGTTGGAAAGACTGATGCAGGGTAGAGGAGAGATGGTAGAAGAGAAAGACAAATAAATAGAAAAAAGACAGACAGGTTATGAAGTAAGCGACATCGGTAAGGAGTAGAAGAAATGTATTCCTTACTCACACATTAACTGATATCTGACAAGGCTAAAGATCTACTCCTTGGTAGAAAATGTTGTCTGGTGTTTCAAAACATCAACAATCTGTACATAAACTGCCAATGAGACAAAAGACTACTTTAAACAGTGGATCAAGAAAACAGCAAACACATTGGGTTTGGTCCACTGAACATATATTTGTGCATAATACCACGTGATGCAGGTTCGATAAATATTTTATAAAAGTACAGGTTGCCCTATAATGTTTTAATTATTGTGTAACAAAATAATGTGTTATAGCTTGATCTGGGAAATTTCTGCATATAAGTAAAACCCATATAAATCTTATTATATAATCTATCTTAAATATTGAAGTCCTTGGTTTTATTTTGTTACTATTCTGTGCGTTTACGCAGCATAAGGATACACTGTATATTTGATTTCTTGAAATGAGGGGGGAAATGATGTGTACACACCTGATAGAATCCACTTACTCTATTGCACAACTACGCATGCAATTTACATGCATTACTTTGCGAATGAAATCTATTACATTTGTAACAGCTTTTACCAATAAAAGGCTGGCAGATCATTATCAAATTTGACAAACTGCTCTGGCTGAACACCAACTACTGGACATGTTTTGTTACAAATCATACACAGATAGCGTGTTTTCAATAAATCAATTATTTCAGTGGAAGAATATTTGGCTCACAGGCTTTTATAAAGCACGCTGTTTTTGTTTTTGCTCTCCGGTTACCAAACTTAACCCCTTAAAGGGCAAGAATCTGCGGGGGAGGAATTCTCAACAGCTGTGGAGCAGAGAAGTCATCCGTGTGTTTGATGGAGAGGATCCAAATCAGATTCTAAACAGATCCATCCTGTAGATCTGTATCGAGAGGAAGTGTGCGGATCTGCTCCGAGACCGAGAGGTCAAGAGTTAACAAACTTAAGCACATCCAGGTATGTTTGTAATAAGTCTGCAGGGGTTCCATTTTTTGTGATGTCTGTCTGACTGACTGAAGGATCGGTGGGTTTTATGTGTGAATGCCTGTCTGACTGATGGGAGATGTTCATGGCTATCTCACTGAAAAAGTTTATGGATGCCTGAGACATCAACAAATGACTGGCGACTGTTTGGCTACGTTGGTTAGATCAGCTTATATTAACTTAATGGAATAAACAAGAAAATGTCAAAAACTGTGCTTTAATCTTAATGGCCTTTAAAGAATGACCACACAAAGATGTAAATTTTGAAAGGGTAAACACTGCCACCTAGTGGCGGTTTGTATAAAATCATTTCAGAACGGCTACATATGGCTTTGAACACAATGGGATCACTGGAGATGAAGCCCCAACCACAAGCGATGATGTCATACAGTACATAAAATGTATTAAATGTATGACAGGACTTAACAATCTGCTGAAACGATTCGAATTTTATTTTATTCAGATGTAAAGACATTGCTTAACCCACCAGCCACACAGCTTGTCTCCTGTCCGGACCATTTTCCATCCCTGTCGCAGGTGCGTTCCTGAGATCCGTAGAGACGGTATCCATCATGACATGAAAATGTGACCGTTGCTCCTTCTAGGTACAAGGTTCCTTCCTTCTGGCCATGGTAGGGTGGTGATAACCAACCACAGGATTGCACTGAGATAAATAAGACCATTGCAGAAGAACAAATAACTCCTATTATTACACAATATCACAAATAGGTTTTAATAACTGATAAGATAATCATATCAAAATTACGCTTATGTAATATGCAAAAGTCAAAGATCAAATTTATAACACTGTTGAGATTTAATCAGCATGTGATGATGTTTAAAGTTCATCAACACATCTGATTTTGTGGCGATACTATAGTGTTGAAATTCATCTTTATCAAAGACATTAAGCAGAACATTTGATAAGACCTGTGTGAGCGTTTGCAAAACCCAAAGCTCCTGGGCAATAACATGCACATCCAACCATACCATGAAAAAATTAAGATTTTCACTATGCTGTATTTGATTGTTTAAATACTTATGGAAGGTCTCTAAGTTTTTAAAGCATTTTTATTTTTAAAGCATGATTTTCTTTGGTAAAGAATTGTCACAACTTTTAAGGTCCATTGTTGGGTATTATTGCTTCTATTTTGTACACTTTAATTCATTAAAATCCTACAAAGCACTGTACGTCATCTGTCAAACACTTGTATCCTTTTTGTCACAGCCATAACGCATGTTTATGTCCCTCATCTTAAATATTAAATGTGTGTAAACTGATGTTTTTGATTTACCTATTTAATTGCAAAATATAAACAGATGGGTCAATATATTGGTAGCAAAATAATACTTTCTATTACAAGAATACTCTCGTTTATTTCAAGTTTCAAGAGTTTTAACTGCAAAAGTCATATTTATAATGCTGGAATTGCTAACTATTTGCATTCAGGTACAGTAACAACAAAACACCTTCATTAAAAGATTATTTGGAGATTTATTATATACAATTGTATAAAATATAAATCGCGCAAATAACTAACACTCTTAAAATGATGCTTAAGTGTGCCATTTGTGTTATGTTAGAATGCTTTCTTATTTTAAGACTTGTAATATATCTTAATTTAAGTTCTTGTCTTACCGGCCATTTTTAAAAATGCATAAATCTTTTGGAGTTTTTGGTAACACTTTACAAAAAGGTTTTATTAGTTAACAATTAGCTAATGCATTTGCTAACATGAACTAATAATTAACAATATTCTTACAGCATTTATTAATCTTAGTTCATATTAGTTTCAGCATTAACTAATACATGTTTAAAATCAAACGTTGTCACTGTTAACATTAGCTAATTCACCATGAACTAAAATGAATAACAGTATTGCCATTCACTACCATTAACAAGGATTAATGAATACTTAAAAAATTATATTGCTCATTGTTAGTGTATGATAGCTAATGCATTTCCTAAAGTTAACAAATACAACCTTATTGTGAATGGTAACCGTGCTGTAAAAAATGCTAAACAATTCTACTTGTTTTTTAAGTACAGGACCCTGTTTGATGTTCATTTTCTGGACCACTCTATCAACTGTTTTCTGGTGAATACACTCACCAGATTGCAGAGCAGTCTTGATGGACCTATGACTCCGGAAGGATAGCAGCGTTGCATTGCCTTGTTCCAGGCTGCGTGTGATAAGCGCATCATATTTACAGAACTCCGCCCCCTCCCCTGAACACATCTGCAGCGTCGGCTCCAGCAGGGGGTCCTCGAGGTCTTCGGCCACAGAAAATACTGGGATGAAAGATGGATCGTGCTTTGGGGCATAATAATATTCGTCTAGGAGGTGGGTTGAGTCGTAAGTGAATAGTGAAGTTTCATTCGTAACAGCCCCTGGTGAGAAAAACACATTGGATGTTGTGAAAGAGGCGATCCACTTTAGAAAGATGCATTTTGGAGATGACCTCATGTTTCCTCTCGATTGATGCATCATGTTTATTCAATTTCTAAAGCCCTGTGGAATTAAACACTGCACTCAAAAGGATTGGTTTAAATTTTCTCTTGTGTATTATTTTGTGGTCGCAGATGTTTCGGAACCAATGTGAACCAAAATTGAGTTGAGGTTTATTTGTGGAGTAACTCCATCATCAATTTCTGCGGTAAAACCATTAATATGCAGTGGATTGGATCGAGGTAAAAGTAAAGTAAAAGTACAGTGAAACGTAAGGGGAGTAAAGTGTTACTCACAGCTAGCACTATATGTGAATATGTCATTAGCACTGCTGTTGAGTGGGATCATTCCACCATTACTGGACGTAAAATCATCCTCAGGGTCATTGTTCATTGTACCGAGAAGCCCTTGTGTGTGGTTCTGAAATTCAAGGGGCAGTAGAACAGTAAGGGTCATGACCCCTGTACTTGCTCTGACCTCAACCCCCGTCCCAGACGGAAACATCACTGTCACATTAGAGGGTTTGGGGGAAAACACAAAAACATCTAGAAAAAAAGACAGAATAGACCGTAATACACTTCAGGATAATGCAGGTGTACTACAAAAAACACTTTTAGTTTCTTTTGTATTGAAGCAATTTTTAATTTAAACATATCCAGGTCTTACCTTTAAGGTCCATCCATTTCTGCTCAGAGAACGTTAGCACCTGCTGGTTCATTAACACCTGCAGCTCATCTGCTTCGTCTCCGAGCCGCACCTCAATGACATCAGAGTCTTTCTCCCTCATGGCCACAGAACAAAGTCGTGTTGCATTAATGACAGAACCTGAAAGTACAGAACAAACTTGAAGATGTCTGAGATTCAATGCATCGTAAATATCTGAAAGTTTAACCGACTCACCACTCACTGATTTCATTGGCTCCGACCTTCCTTGCACAGACAGCTGATAGGTTGAGGAATGAACCAGATGGTACTCTCCTTTCCCATTGAAGGTGAAAGTCATACCGTCGAATGTCACAAAGTGCGGGTCACCGAGAACAGCCGCTAAATGAAAAAATATATGTTGAACAACATAAGGTCGGTGTTTAAAACTGTCTCCTTACTTCTTACATTTCTGTTTGACGTGATTTGACTTTTGACAAATGTTATGGTGTGCAGCTTTGAGAATATTTATCATGCCTGCTGTAAAGCCTATTTTTATATTGTGACAGGTAGTTTTGTGGTGTATAAATGAAGCAAATTTTAAGTATTTTCGTTACCCGCTCTTGGAGGACGATATGTTCTGCAGTCACTAGACGGTCGGTGTGTGAAGTAATACTCGCAGTTTTTTGACCACAGGCAGCAGTAGTAGAAACTGATGACATCATACTTCCAGTGTGAGAAACCTGGAACTCTAGGAGGTTTTGTGTATGGTGGTGACCCCCAATCATGCCCTCGATCTGGGGTGCTGCCTCCAATAGAGTCCCCCGTGAGCACCTGAGCTCCAGTGCTGTCATAGCAACACTGCTGACCGGCTCCATATTGAGGACTGCAAAACGACAGATGATGGGTCAGTCTCAAAGCAAACATCATAGCAGATAAGACTTATTTACATTACTACTCATTCCTTTCTCAGGCACTTTTCTATAAAGTTATAACCTGGGTTTTAAAACCATGACCTTGGTTTTAATAATTCATTCACACATTACTTTTTATTTAACACCTACTAAGTAATTACACATAGTTTAGGCAATCTTTTGTAATATCTATTAAATGTTATATTTTAGATACTAATACTGATCTGTGCTTTCCTTCCACATACAGCTAAAAATAATCTTTAAATAAGTGACAGAATGATACATTGCCCAGGCTGATGAATCAGATAGTATTGACTGTTTTCAGATAGCAGCCAATGTCCTACATGGCAATTAACTATAGCGGCCAAACATAAAACTGAACATGACGCATTATTGTGTAATTTTTCTGGAGTAACTTCACATGATCAAAAAGGTATATAGGAATAAAAGAATTAAAATAAAACTATTTTTATTCTGACCCCTTGACATCACAAGTGTTGCTGGTAATGTTCATAAATAGAGTAGCATACAACATTAAATAAAAAAAAAATGATGTAGTACTAATGGTTTTATTAGCCATCCTCCTATGTAGATATTAGCTTCAGACATTAAAAACGTTATCATACCTGCCCTGGATGGCTCTGACACAGTGGATGGCACCTGGGTGATAAGTGCATAAACTGCCAGCCTCAATATCACAGCCGTAATCTGTCTGTAAACTCAACAAACCTCAGCGTAAGATACTATCGTATCAAAGGTCTTTTACATTTATTTGTATTATTATATTTATCTAGGTTTACAAATTCTTTAACCTAATTGGTCTAATGTAATATACTTCCTGAATTTAATTTGTCAAATACAATACTGTTGAATCGAATATTTAACATTGACAATTTGTTGCAAATAGTCAAGATCTGAATGTGAAAAATTCTTCACTCACATGGAATCTCCCGGTGTCCGCACGAGCCTGAGCCAGCGTGCAGGGACAATCGATGATCTCAGTCTGGAAGCTGGGCATTGCTTTCTCTTCTTGGTCCCAAATGAGACATTTCTCTAGGGCCCAGCCTGCCGAGTCCTTCCTAAAGGCCTCCTCTAAATGCCAGGCGACCGCATACGCATCAGTCCACAAGGCATTCACATCCCTGTAAACAAAAACAACATGCAACAGGGAGAGCTCACACGGTTGCCTCACCCAATAATAACATCATTGATAGGACTACATATAATTGTTCTTACCGGGCTCCATCTGGTTTGGTGGTAGGGTTGATCCGCATGTTGCCCAGGTCCCAGAGAGAGTAGGGCTTTACTGCGGGCTGTGGGGTAAAACTGAAGACTCCATTGTTGGGCACATCTCTGCCCACGGTGTACAGATACTTCCATTCTGCCTCCCAGTTACTAGAATACGCCACTCCTGTTATCACAATGATTAATAGTTTATCTTTGTGATCATCTATTTTGTGTTTAAACTTTAAACAGATAGTATGTGTACACTGTAAATACACTCAACGTATTTAACTAACAATAAAGGGACTGGATGAATCTCTGGAAAACATATCCAGTCACCACAAAACTACAGTTTTATGTTTGTAAAAAAATGAAGTAAAATAAGAATAAATAAAAACTACAAATAATAAATGGTATCAAAAGAAATCCCTTAGGAAATGATTTTATAGGACCATTACAGTAACAAGAATTTGGGGGTGGGGAAATCAATCTACTGTCCGAAAATAATGATGTAATGCGAAAAATGTTCTAGACAGGTTTTCATCGACTGAATGAAATATTTTTTAAATGCACTGTACCTATTTTAACCTTTAATCTGTTTACTTGTAATTATTAAAGATTAAGTAACAACCAAACACAGATGTGCAAATAAATGATTAGCTTAAAGGCTGACCGTCTTTCTTTTGCTTATCCTTTGTCCAAAAGGCAAAAATATCAGGCTTTTACTTGACATTATAATTACGAACTAATCACATAAAAGACAGGTGTTATTTAAAGCGGGTGTAACATAAGGCTTTCTGTCAATCTCATATTAATCTTGAGAACCTATAGAGTAGTATTGCATACTTTGTATCTTCGTATTGTATTTAGTTTGATCACATTTATAAAAAAAACTGTACATACAGCTTTACGATTGTTTCCGAAAACATATGGCGCGTGCAAGTATGAGTGCTAGTTTGAACCAACGCACGTGCATTGTCAACAAAACACAGATATCAGTTTGTCCATTAATGGACTCAGAAAAGTTGTTACAAAATAGTTTATATGTTCGAAAAAAACTTTCCGAAACCTGTACGATCGCTGGGGGGGTGTATCGTGCACAGAAATACGTAAACTACGTAATACTACGTAGAAGACCTGGCTGAAACGCCTCGTGTAACCACACCCAGGCGAATCTACGTCAGTGAGTGAGGTGGGCGTACCTGTCAGTTTGCTTTGTTCCAAATATGTTAAGTGACGTTACATTTCCGTGCAGTATTGGACCAATCACATCGCACTAGTGAACTGGCCAATCATCGCACACGTCGATTTTCATAGCGATTAGCTTTGTAAAATATCAGCTTGTTTTAGAGAGGCGGAGCAAAGAGGTGTTACAAACATGCACGGTGTGTGGAATATACAGCGTATTTTAACCTTAAGTCGTGTATACACATTGTATTATATCTAAAGCAAACAATGACATTCCTTTTAGCCGCGTCAAATGGCCTATGTAAGCATGGGAAGACAGCACGTAACACCGTTGCACGGCCGCTTTAATGCACCAAATTATAAACTACACGTGTTCATTATTTAAAATGATTAAAGCTTTACTCACCAGTCTCATTGTAACCCCAAAGTTCTACGTTCACGGTCTTTGCTTTTACTAGAGATGGAATCCATATCATCTTTAAATCTCCGCCCACATTAGGGGTGCCATAGTATTGCCACTGCGTTGCATTGCCTAGTATGATCTTGTGAAAAGGGTTCAGCTTGCTATGATGAACTGATCAAAAGAATCAAAGAATATAAGAGAACAACACATGGTGTTGTCGATACAGCAAGACAAAAATGTTCACTGTACAATCTCATCACTGTATATCATTTACAATAAGGAATGTGAATTTAGAAAGTTAATATGGTCATGTTATATTTGATGTCAATTAAATAGCTTGTACTAACGCCAGCAGATCTTATTTAATGTGGGAAAAAAATGTGTAGGTTCAGTGGTCTGTATCTTACCTGACATCCACCTCCCTGATCTATCATAGCTGACTCCATCGGTGGAAACTTCAAAAGGGATCCACCCCGACTCATACAACATAGGAGAGATGCAATGACCCGTGCCGTTCACATCAACATAGCCCTCGGTCAAAATATCAGACTTAAACCTGTGATAAAAACATGTTGAGCTTTGAAATAATGCAGATCAGTTTGGTGAAAAGACTTTCCTTTTTTAACTCATTTTGTGGAATTCACCAAGGCCATGTTGTACATGAACTTTACAACGAAGCTTTAAAAACTTTAATGCTTTGACATCAACCATGTCTAATGTTTTAAAAGAACCTTCAGTAATAATGTCCTCAACATCAAAACAACATACAGCATTATAACCATTCATTTTAGCACAAACTTCATATATCCTGTTGTAGCCCATTATAAAATAACGTTGTTGTTTTATAGAGCATAGACATATTATGTAATAACAATTACTTTAACACGTGATCTTTAAACATGGCATTAATATGTGCACAATGCATAATCATAATAATACTTGAAACCAATTCAAAGTCAAAAATTAAAACAATTGCAAAAGAGATTAAAATGTGACACGTGGCTATTTGGTTTTCTGATTTATGTGCTTATCTGCATTACATTTTATTTTTAGATTTGTGCGCACAGCAAATCTGTGTTATACATTAACATTGTACAATTGTTTTAATTTAGCAGACACTTTTCTTCAAGAAGGCAAACAAATGAGAGAAAACCGTGATATTTTGATATTTTTATTTTAGATAAGTAGCCTGTGTAGGCTAAGCACATTGTTCAGGGATTGTTGTATAAATTGTGATCTATTAATAGTGACAACAAAATATTAAAATAATCTACGAACAAACGTTTGTTTAACAAAACAACAACTATCACAAAATATGTTGTAACTGTTTAACCTTGTAACTTAAAATGTCCCTGTGGTTGAGCAGCATGGTTTATGTGGGAATATAAACAGATTCCTGGCACTCTTACCTACAAGTCAGGTTAATGTTTTGCTCAAATGTAACGTGGAGAATTTCAAAGTCAGTTCCTCCAAGCAAGGATCCAGAGTAGGGTTTAATGTCAAGACAAAATTGTTTATAATCTGCGCAGCAATCCTTAAAGGATTCACATGTTGTATGACAGGAGCATATATTCAACTTCTGACCGCAACTGCGCGAACACTGCGCTGAATGAAAAAGCACATATTAGTCTTAAAGATAATAGCATGTTTCTTAAATCAACAAATATATATATATATATATATATATATATATATATATACATATAGTATGTGAAAGAATGCATTTATTCTATAAGTACTTACCAGCAGTTCTGGGCAACAACTGAAGCAGCACTATGAAAATAAAAAAGATAACTTTTTCCTGAGAATTGTACAACATTGCTTCTGACCGGATATGTCTTTAATAGCAACTGGTGTGGTTTCACAGTTGTGACATTGTGACAAAGGTCTCGCGCTCTCTTGGAGTGACTGTTCAACAGCCAGGGAGTTGTCACATGGTATGAATGAAACTCTTGGCGCAACAAATGCATATCAGACATTTCCATAAAGGCTGGGTGTGCAAAACATTAGTATTACATGTGCACTTGTAATTAAGCTGTTAAGTTCTAAACTTTAGGACCGTGTAGGCAAGGGCGTAGATTTGGTTTGAACATTGGGGGGGTTGAACGTCCCAGATAGCACACGAACATCACGGAGACGTCTATTTGATGTGCGTGTTTACATCTTGAAGACGTATTTTTTAGAGTGTTTGCTCATCTGCAATACGTCTATAGGACGTTTCCTGTTAGAAGCTGTCTTTAAGATGTAATGATTTAGAATGTATGTTAAACTGACATCTTATAGATGTCTATCAGATGTTAGTAAACAGCAGATGCTTTCCAGATGAAGTGATCTTTAACAGACATCTTGCAGACGTATGTGCTATCTGGGGTTGTATGCTGCCTGTTATTTTATTTTTATTTTTTAATGTGTATTGTTATTGGAAAATTTGACTTTTCTACCCTGCTGCTATATTTACCTCAAATCTGTTAAAAAAAACTTGTTAAGAGATTATACACCTCATAACGTTATGAAATTCGTGTATAATCCTCATTCATAAAATTCTAACATAGAAGAGATATAAAAAGAAAGAAATGAAGTATTGAAAGCGCCAGTAGGCGGCAGCGATTCACTGTTTTAATGAGTGAGCTACTTAAATTATTCATTCATCAAATTCGTTCGAAAGTCAGATTATTTTAGGAAGAAAACAAAAATCAATGTGAATACTTTTGTCATTGATAATTACAGAAACTATTGAAAAATGAACTAACAAAACAGATGGCTGCTTTGGTAACTTGTTATACTGATAGTTATAGCTAAATACATTGCAATGGATTAGCTAGCTAACATATATCGTGTGTACTTAGCTATTATTACACAATATTCTCATACCTCATTCTCAGTACATGCTTTATTTTGTTTGGCATCCCTCTCGGACCAGCAGTTAAATATAGTCAGCTGTGCAGCGCTTCTCTTCATTTTGCGCGTACGTTACATTACCCGTGTGCTGCTCTCCCATTCAAACACCACTCGCGTTGTTTTGGTGAAAGTGCGAATCTTTGGTTGGACGTTACCAATCGGTTCAATGGAGGGGGAGTATTTTTTGTCTAATTTATTATGACAAACTCATTTGATTAGGAACAAAATTATCATCACAAAAAAAAGTAATTCTACTTATTTTTCATTTGATCTACTGTGATTTTCATGTTGAAATATTGGAGGGGTTGTAACTGATGGCTTTGAATATTGGGGGGGTTACCTCCCCCCCATCCCCCCCACAAACTACGCCCCTGCGTGTAGGTCATTTGGGACAGCGAGATATGACCGTAACGGGAATGAGAATGCGCATTCAAAATAAAAGTCCTAAACAAACAAATAAACACAATTTTACACAAAAGCTTTAAATATAAATAGAACAGCTGATAGATAAAAACCTTTAAGATATTTAAATATGTATATGAACGATTAATAGTTTTTATGCAGTCCTCAAGCGTTAGGAGAAAAAGAGTAAGACCAATTTTACAAGGCAAGTTAGCCAAAAACTCACACTTCAGAAATGTTGATTAATGATGATTTCCACTAATTGCCACATTTTACTTACTATAACATATGTATAACATAACATATTTACTTACTATTACCAACATATGTTAACCTATTTAATTAACAATACGTAAAAAAGTAACTTTAATAGCAAGGTTTTGAAACAAACAGAATTCCACTGCCAGTCAATAAGAATATTTTTACTTCACTTTTTATATAGTAAAAAAAAAATCAACAATACAGACAACTACAAATTAATAGAAAAAGGTTTTTCTCAGATGGTATATTTGTTTTCATTGCACAATGAACTGAAAACCCATGGCTTGATATTTCCAAATGAAAAGAAAAAACATAAAACATGTCACCAGTAATCAGATTTCACATGTTGTTACAAATGAAGTGTAACAATCCACACAACACTTTAAATGTTTACAGTATTTAAAATAATGCCTTCAACATTTTCAGATATACTAGTTATTACATTTCACACAAAACAGCTCCCATTTACTTTTACAGCGACCTCTTCTTATCATTTAAATATTAATAAGAGTATACAAAAATTAAAGACTCTTTGAAAAAAAGACAGATGAACAATGACACATTCTACACTTATTTTGTCTTAAAATATAACTAAATTAAAATAAGGTACAGAAAACTAAAACGTTTGATCCTTAAATGACGGTGTTGAGAGTAATCCATCTTTAAGGCATAACCTCACTTCAAAAGCAATTTCTCAATGCATAGAAATTAGAATCAAGCTGAAACATTGTTGTAACCTGCGCGGCCTACAAAGCCAAAATGTAACTCCTAAATACACAAAGGGATATTTCAGAAAATTACAGCCGAAAGTCCACTGTAAATGCACAAAAAATGCTGAAAAATGTTACTCAGATTTGCTGACCATATGTTTAAGTACAAGGATTTCAGTTTATACAGGGCTATACATCAACTTTATATTGAACAAGACGACCATTGTAGCAATTTTTTTCAACAGCACACAGGGAATTCGTGTTTAATGAAAGCCCCTTAAAACCCTACCAAGGCAAAAGCAGCTAACATTTCTTAACATACAAAATGTGATGAAGATATAATGGAAGAATACATTTTGTGAGAAAGACAGAGGCGATACAGACTTTTAAAGATGGTAAAGACTAAATCTGATGGCTGAAGCAAAGGCTGCCAACACTATAGACCAAAATTCACTTCTTCAATAATGTCACAGTTTGTACTGACCATTCATACTGTATTATGCATTGAAAATATATTGTAGACAATTTTTATGAATATCCATAATTGACTTAGCCCAAAACTCAAATTGTGCCTGCATTTGCACACAATTTCTTAAAATGTGAAACAATCTAAAATTGACTATCATAACACTATTATATAAGAATGATGTAGTTTAGTTTAAAACCTGGAGGAGGATTTCCTTTGCAAAGACAAAAATCTGTTCCAACAGGAATTTCCTATGGTTTTCAGGATGGTAGTTTTTGGTTTAAGCAACATAATATCTGTGATTTACATTACACTTCCCTGGTCTGATTGATAACAAAATACACCAAGAAAATGAAGCGCAATAACAGCATGTAAGTGCATGTAACAATAGCTATGTTGAGGGCAATATGTCTATTTTTGATCTTGTAGTTTAACTGGTTGAGCACTGCGTTTGCAACACAAATGTAACGGGTTTGAATCCACACAAACTGACAAAAATATATTTAAAAAAAAAAAAGCTTGCATTCACTTCAAGAAGACAATTTGGATAAAAGCGTCTGCCAATTGCATAATGTAAAAGGTATTTATTTAACCATTCTCAACACTTTACCTATCCATGCTCTCCTGTCTGTCTATACATAAATACATAAAACAGAAAAAGCAAGAGATAATCAGAACTAATTTGGTTTTAAAATACTGTATAAACTGAAAAGAAAAAAATATTCACGGCCTATTCATGTAAAAAAGGAACAGTTGGCGGGCATTTTTATATAAGAAACTTTGTCTCTGCTTCTTTGACAAAGGGGTAAAAAAACAACCACTAACAGTGAAAGAATCAGGGACTTATTTGTTTCAATCTCCATCTGTTTTTTTTGGTGGGTAATATGGAATGGTATAGTGAGATCTTTTAGAAATAATGCAAAGTACACCTGTTCGTAACAAAAAACTTCTTAAAGTATGCGACCACATACTATAACTAACTAAACTCACATAAATAGTTTTTATCTAAGTGCTTACAGCTATTTCATTTTTTAATTTCTATACAGACTAACACAAGCACTCGGTATGAAGCACTGGAATTTGATCAGTTTCAGGAGTTTTGTAAAGCCAAAGTAAAGTGTTTGGAAACATCCCATCTCATCAAGCTTATTGTCAAAATCCTCAAAAAGAATAAGAACAGTATAAATGTTTACAAACACACAGATTACTACAATGGGGTAGTTGAAGAAAAAGAAAAAAGATGGACAGCATAGCATTTTAAAGCTATTTTGAGGCGAAAAGACGAGAGGAGGCCTAAACCACAGTAGAAAGGCAGATGTTCCATCCACAAGTCCTTGGTTCTGGATGAATCTAAACCTCTGTCTAACTTTTAGCCTTTTCAGACAGACCGCCGTTTAATCTGAGCCCAAAACACACCTTTCAATGTCTGTCCTAACCTAGTCCAGCTGGCTTTTAAAACATGCCAGGACTGCAAGAGGTTTAATGTTTAGCCCGTAGATGTCAGGTTTAAGTCCCAGATACTGAGTCAGTCCTTTTGGTTCAAAGTGTTTCTAGATCCTTTGCTATGCAAGCTGTATCTGTCCAGAGTACATGGTGAGTAGAAGCATAATGGCAAAACCAGTCAGCAGCCCAGCGTTCTGGATGGCAAAAGTAACCAAAGATCCGCTTCCTCCAGCCTCCTCTTCCTCACGACTGACCTCGTTCATCTCTGGAAACTGCAGAGAAAAACAGAGAGGTTGCATCAACAGCATAGCTTTAAAGATGATGGTATGACTTTCTGTGTTTTCACGTCTTTGTTCATTTAGATTGAAATGCGATGATCATATCATATAATTCCCAATAGAGTACTTTGTGTATGTATTAATCAGGGTTGTTGTAGTTCAAAGGCCCACTGAACTGCTTTAAAATGAAGAGCTTTGTGCAATGTGTTTATGTAATTTTGACTGAAATGGGAAGAACACTTTTAATGGCTCCTAGCTCTTTAATAAACAGCCAATTGATTTGCCTCATAGCTTTGAATCGCATTGGCGGAAAAACTTCAAAATATGTATTTTGCATTATTTTACATATGCTTCAGGCTAACAAAGAAACTTTTGCTTTGATTTCATAGGGGTAAGATTTTCCAACTAAATTATATTAAAATCATTTTAGTATTAAAATTAGTTTCAGTGATTTCCCGCAAAATTTAAAAAGATTAATTTTCGCTAATCATCGCTACTTACATTTACATTTAATCATTTGGCAGACGCTTTTATCCAAAGCGACTTACAGTGCACTTATTATTGGGACAATCCCCCTGGAGCAACATAGAGTAAAGTGTCTTGCTCAAGGACACACTGGTGGTGGCTGCTGGGATCGAACCACCAACCTTTTGATTTACCAGTTCAGTGGTTTAACCCACTAGACCACCATCTCCTACTTGTTCTCCTAAAATGGTTAAGCAATGTTAAATAACCATATTTCCTATGTCAGTCACTATTCATTTGATACATTTTTTTTTTTATTGTAGATTTAAGTTTCTGTGTGTAGTAAATTTCTGCAAGACTTTTCAGTGTACGACTGGCATTACCGGATAAATTTACAAGTTAAAGTACACTATAAAACCAAGAGGGATTAGTTTATTATTTGCAAAATTTATCTTTAAAGGGCCTCTAACGATTTTCTTCATGCATTTTATAGCTTTTTCACTTTTTTCTGTTTCCATATGGTGTAGTATCAGCTAGAGGCAAGAAACAGTAGATTTCAAAAGTTTACAATCACCCTTGCAGAATCTGGAAACTGCTGATATTTTGGGATAAATTAAGTGGGATTTAAAAAATGAAGGTTCCTTTATAATTCAGTCCTGCCCTGAACAAATTCACACCAAAGAATAATAACATAATTTTTTAAAGATCCCAGTCAAAAGTTTACATCCCCCTGATTATTAATACTGTATGTTGTTACATGAACAATCAATGACAGTTTTTATGTTTTGTCATAGTTGTTTAAGGTTTTTTTTGTCCCGAGTCATTAAACTGTTTCTATCTATTGTAATAGTTGTGTATGAGTCTCTTGATTGTCTTCAATGTAAAAAGAGGAATCTCAACATCATACAGTTACTGCTGGACATGAATCAAATATACAGAAAAACCGAAGATTGACCTGGATTATTTTTCTGAAGATCAGTAGACAGTTTAGTGACTTCGGACAAACAAGAAACCCTTAAACAACTATGACTACACATAAAACTATCATTGATTGTGCAGGTAACATCATACAGTATTAATAATCATATATACAATAATTTCATCTTTTTCCAGATTCTGCAAGGGGGATGTAACCTTTTGAGTTCAACTGTATATCGCCATCTGGTGGTCTATTTCCATTAAAAAAAAAGTTGTAACCTGCAACAGCTTGGCGACTACAAAATATAACCATTCCTTAGTTTTAGTATTCAGCAACTCTCGTAAAAACAGCCTCATAGATCAAGACAACAAGAATTTTCAAGAGGCTTGGCTTTCAAACACCAGCTTTAAAGCCTGCCACGGGCTAGAACTAAATCTCTTACCATATCAGCCAGTGCTATGTAGAGGAACATGCCCCCGGCTAAAGCAAAAATCCAGTTAGGAGAGAAGCGATTTCCAGCCAGGATGCCAAAACCCATGCCCAGATAACAGCAGCAGGCTGACAGGAAGTTAAAGAACAGTGCCTGCTGAATGCTCATGCCCGCATTTAGCAGGATCACAAAATCACCTGGAAACAAACGACAAGATTGAACTTTGCATTATGACCATTTTAGATTTTGATATAAATACATTTTGACAGGATGGAATCTTTATACAATGGTATTTTTAAAACTGCCTTTCCAAAATTAAGACAAACTAGCCTATTTATTTACTGTAAGACAAATGAACAACAATTATAATTTTACACATTTACATTAAGCGTCTCCTGTTCAGTGATAATAGTTGAGAATGTGAGCAGGTGTTAAAGTCTCTATAAGGGATTAATGTAATTCTCACCCAATTCATGTGGAAACTCCTCACACAGGATGGCCACTGAAGTACTGACCCCTTGAAACACAGAGGATGAGAAGGAGGCCCCGATAGCCAGACCGTCTATAAAATTATGGAGACCGTCGCTCAAAGTAATCATCCAAGCCAAAGTCCCGATGTCAGAGTAGGCTGTACCCTTCAGCCAATAGCATCCGCCCATTCTAGCGCCGCCTGAACTTTGAGAGTCCTGCAACAGCGATGCCAACGCAGGAATAAGTCAGAAGTGTAATTGAAAAGTTAATTTCAGGACAAAACTAGGGCTGTGCATTTAATCGACAATGAATCGTAATCGTCAATTTTGGCCTTTAACAATAACAAAATAATCGAGGTAAACGATTATTGTGCTGCATTCCATTTTGCAAGGATCCTCTCTTCTCTTGTGGTACAAGGGTTACCAAAACTTGACAATACAGCACCAACAGCCTCTAAAAGAGGAATTTTCTTTCACTCGTCTTTAAAGCAAACGAAGAATAGGCACTTACGCTATTTATTTTTGCTAATAATTATAATAAAAAGGTGACATGGTGAAATTAAAAGAATTCAGCGTGTTTTGTTTTTTAGTCACCTGCACTGTTGGGCCTGAGCTTAGCATTTTGTCGTCCTCTCCGAGCCCTCTGACATCACCTTCCGCCCTTGTTAAAGATGCTACTCCCACCTCTCCATTTTGCAGTTTATCCATAACACCATCCTCTAGGTCCCCATTAGTGCTGGCATAGTGCTCCGCAGGGAAGTGACTGTGGCCGTGTGCTCCCTACAGGTTTAATAGAGACAATAAGAAAGAGAGAGAGAAGAAGGTCTTGACTTAAATCTCACACAAGAGGGTGCTGTATTACAACAACTCCAACTCTCCAAAGCAAACAATTTAATGATTCATCTAATGCAAGTTCACGGCTATTTGCTGAATATCACAAGTCATTTTGACCAAACCAACAGGTTATTTTGACCCCAATCAGGTTCTCCTAGGTCTTAAGCTTTCTTTACTTATTATTATTTTGTTCAACAGCCAAATGGAGAATGTCATATTTGAAAGCATCATTGTTCAAAAGTGTTACACCCTCTCAGGAACTGTCTACCCTGTAAAACCAGACGTGTACATACTGTACAAACATTGCAATCCAAACATTTTCAAAAATGTGCAGTGAAAGAAACGCTGCTCAGATGACATGACATCACGTGATTGGGAACCCATGTCATCGTGATAATGTCAAATTTGCTGAAACGACAAAGAACTTCCGTGGTTCTCCAATATAACAGGCCATTTGTGTAAAGCTCACCCTGTCCTTTGGTTTTAAGATCATCTTCAGCACTTTCTCCATAAAGAAGAATAGGTAGAATCCTCCAAACACGACAGCAGACTTGGACACGTAATAATCCTCCATGGGGTCAAATCCAAAAGCCTGTATACAGAAAAAATGTCTTTAACAATGTCATTAAGCGAAGTAGCAATAACTGTGAATATATTTAAGCAATCATAAATAAACGTGATGTATGTATGTAAACTTGTCTAGATCGTATGCAGTGTGCTAAATGATGAATCTGTTGTACATCATATGAAGTATTTGTTTAGTGTGAATACATTTCAAACCATCCCTCAGTCGCTCTCCTAGACTCAGTGTTTTTCTGGAAACATGGGTAAAATCTTTAATTGAAGCATGGAATTATAAGACAAATGCTGTAAAAGCTTTCTTTGCATGTTTGCCACATTGTTAGAAAAACAATCTAGAAAAGCGAGTTTGGGAATGATGTTGGATTTTGCCTTAGTGCTTCCCCCTCAGGAACTTCTCGCATCACCAAAATTACTTTTTTGCCTTCCCTTTGAAGAATTAGAAAGACTGAATGATATACTTATAGGAATTAACTTGCATAGTGCCATACATGTACAAATAGCTGTAAAACGTGATGTAAAATGATTAACTATGATCATAAAATAATAATTGAAAAAACATTTCAGTTTGTGGATTCGTCCCAAATTCCATTCAATCGATTCCTGCTTGGGAGAACCACTAAGGTCAGTAAGATTTATATTTGTGTTCAAGGAAATATTCTCACCCAAAAAATAAAATTCTGTCATCATATATGCAACAATGTTACTCTAATTTACTTAAGCTCACACAGAAAGAAAATATGTTTGGACTATTTACTGCACATACAAAATGACGAAAGAAATTATATTTTTTGGGCGAAACATTCCTTCGACTGTCAGCCTCAACATATCCACATCAGAAGCTGTCTAATGTAGGTTTTCTAGAGGAAGTTGAATCTGACATGTCTGGCTGCGTGGCACACGTCTTTGAACCCATTCCCCCACGTGTCCACTCTACCTCTGGGATTAGTTGAAAGAGGGCGTTGGAGTACAGAGTACCAATGGCCAGGGCTATGAAGTACAGCAACAGCCGCTTGTAAAAGGTTTTCCGCATGAAGGGAACCACACTTGCCCCGACCAGTGAGCACAGAGAGATCACTGTCACAGAGAGGAAACCATACCCCCAGACTGCCCAAATGACCAAAACAGAGAGAGGAGGTGGAAAAGAAAGGAGAAAAGAAGAAAGAATATTTGAATTATTCAGTATAATTAGCACGAGTGAAACGAAGATATTTATCATTTTATTTCAATATTGGCATTCATCCTTTTAAGAAAACAAGTAACGTGGACCATTAAGGTTTGACATCAATTCATGCAACCAAAATAATATTCTTTAAAGCTGCAATCTGTAACTTTTGCCTTTTTATTGTATCCACTGTTAAAACCACATAAAATTATTTAGAAACAAAGTTTCCCGACAACTCCGTACCCGACAGCTGAATTTGTACAATTTCATTGCTGTTATGAATCAGGGTAAGGTAACGAGAGTTTTTATTTTTAACAAAAAAGTAACAAATTTCAGCTTTAATTTGAAAATATAATTTCACTGGATTTCATTCATTGATTAATTCCATTTGCATTTGTAGCCAATTAAAAATAAGAATTAACAGTAATAAGTATAACCATTTCCGACACAGAACAACTTTTCATTACATTGTTATATCATCACAAGAACTCCAAAGTGTTTAATCATTGTGTTTTATTCAGAGAGGAAGTGGGGGCAGGCGGCTTCCTGCTAGAACAAAGGATAGCTTAATAGACCCGATCACAGACAATCATCATCTCTCCGTCCATCCAACCTCAAATCTTCCTAAAGGTGATAATCAACCACCCTACTTATGTTGAGCGACCAATGAACTGCAAACACCCGGTACACAAGGGTGTACCTGTCCCTCAGTTTGACCTCTTCGTGCAGCTTTCTAAATAAATGTAACTTGCACAGAAGTTTGACGCACGTTCTTGAAAATCGCAACGCACGTTTTCAATCACCTTAGAAAAGTAAAAAATTCAATACTATAGTTCCTGCTATTGCAGATATACATGCCTTTCTTAAGTCAAGCGCTCACTTCTTGTGACTAGTTGTCATATGCGCGTTTTGTCAAAACATATGAGAACCAATGAGAATTGACATCCCGCCATGTTTGAACTAACAGTGACATATTGATCACTAATCTCAAAATTCTAGGACATTTATTAACCCACTGGAGTCATTTCATTACTTAAATAACGGACGTATGTGGTTTTGCAATTTCATATTTCAGTGAACTATTCATTTACAAAATGAACAAGACATATACGATAACACTGGAGGGCACAAACAACAAAGCAGTAATGTTTAGTTTAGTTACACAAACAGGCAAAAACTACAGTGAATGTTTTAGATGGTGTAGTTCCACAATGCACCTACTGTGCAAGACAGAAAATAAAATCAACTGGAAGAGAAAGAAAGTTGAGAAAGAAAAGATGACCACATTGTGAAGGGGCTTTGCTGTGGAGTTCTGGCTTGTTAAAAGTATGAAAACATTGTGTAGAAGAGGAAAATGCTGAAAAGAGACAGCGATTCCAGGCCCCCTTTGAGATTACTCCTGATCTGAGGTTGATTCGGTATGTTTGGGTGGAGAAGGGTGGATGGATACTGAACCTCAGGCAGGAGCTGCAGGATGGCGGTGGAGAACAACGTTCCGATGGACAGAGCGATGAAAAAGACAAGTGTTCTGCGCATGAACCGTGTCCTCATCAGGGGAACCACAAAAACGCTGGTCAAAGCGAACACGCTAACCACAGTCACGCTCAGAATTGAATAACCCCACACTGCAGGACACACACATACACATAGACCCTTTAATAACATGACATTATACCTTTTGCCTATAAGGGGATTAGAACATATATTACAGAGCTGCTCAGTTTGAATGCCGTCGAACTTGAAAACCTGGAAATGCAAGAATTGTGTCAAAAACATGATCTGGGAATGACTGCACATGCAGACTGTAGGAGAGAATGTCATTATCTGGGAGGGAAACGTGGCAGGTGGGTGTTCAATACATATCGGATATCATGTGACACCATCAAAAGGGCTTTCTCTAAAACCAGTTTACATTTGTTTATACAGCAGCTGTGAGCGATTCTTCTGATAAATCATTCAAAACGACAAACAACCTTCTGCTTTTAGTCAAATCTACTTTCTTTCTTACAACACAAACCTTTCGACACAATTTGCATATGCCATTCAAAAATCCATTCACACATAAATCGGCACATGGCAGAGTCATTTCCATCTCTTTGTAGTCCATCTCCTCCGTGTCTGCTCAAAAATACTTTTTTGCAGTTTATCGTAGTAGTACAATGCACGTACCATGGTATCTTAAGAGGGCAGAGCTACTCCTTACAGTACATGGAACTTCATGTAAGGAATGAAAATTGGACCAGGATCAGAATACAAAGCCGTGGAAAAATAAAGAGACCAATTCAAAATTATTTCAGATTTCCTAAATTTACCGTTTATGGAAATGCGTTTACAGAATAAAAAAATGTTTTTTAACCAAACAACTAACATATTTCTCCCAAATCTTAAATCAACATATTGTTTTATTTTCATAAAATGAAAACTCGAGAACCAGACCAAAATAACAAAAGATTCTCTATCCTTATTCAGACCTTAAACACTAAAAGGAAAACGAGTTTATATTCACTTTAACTAACATGTATAACGCTACAATGTAATATTTGTGCATGCATTTAGGAAAAGTCGAAAATTAATTTTTATTTGATATCCTCTTTTTTGTACCACAGCTTTCATGTGTCTTGTCAGGCTGTCAGTCTTTTACATTGCTGTTGGATGACTTTGTGACTCCTGAGGTTTGATTTTTTTGGAAACTGAAACACTGGCCACGATAAATCTAGAAATGCTGACTTGAAATGAAAATTTGGAATTGTCTCTTGATTTTTTTCCCTTGGCTTTATATAAATCTCACATTAAAGGATTGTGAAGTTGTTTCCCGTTTTATGTCTGGTTGACTTTCCCAAAATATCCTAGAGAATTTCACAATTGCCCATGATATTCTACGAACCCTCTGTTTTGCCTTTTTATACCTCTTGCCTACACAGGGAATATTTTGGTTGAGCTTTCGAAAGACTTGCTAAACAAACAGACTCCTTTAAATTCTCCTGTCGACAAGAGCGCTGTGATTGACTCCATATGCCATTTAAAATACAAAACATAAATAAACAACTGCAAGTCTATATTATGCTTTATGTGCATGTGCAGAGTGGCCCGTAATGTAAATGGACATTTAACAAAAATAAACAAACTTTATTTTCTCAAAAAATAAATGTTCTTTCATTCTTATCAAATGCAGAGACAATTGTTTTTTTAAGTGTGACTAGAGTGTTCAAATGCTTTTCATAATCACATGAGCAGTGAGACACCATGACACGCGTTGCATAACCGTATTTTTCTAACTCTGCAGTCTTTTGACCACACATTAACTTAAATTCAAAACTCAACACAGGGGACTTTCATCTGATCACCCCGTTTACAGTTTAAACTCAGATTGCTAATCTACTGTATTTTTACAGGGTGGTCAAATCAAATACTTTCTGTTCTACAGAGCAGATACACTATAACCCAGTCACTGGTAAATGTGTGATAACATCTGCAGTACATTTCTTTGCGGACGTGCAAAACGTTGCAGCTTAAAGAAAATATTAAGAGACATGTTACATCAAAGGATGAAAGTCTAAACAAACTGAATCTCAAGAAAAACTGAAGGAGGGCAGCATACTGCACTCAATACACAAATCGTGTTAAATTTTTATTATAATAATTTATCATAGTAGTATGCATTGCCAAATATATATATCTATTAGCAAAAATAAACACACTATATAATAATTTACAAAACTAATACCGTATAACATGTTCATTAACATATATATATCATTTATATAGTTAGTTATAGTATACTGGTTTATATCATTCTTACCCTCAGCATCTGTGGGTCGGGGGCTGGTTTCGGGTTCTTGGTCCTGTTGTGTTTTACACGCTTCAGTGCCTAGCTGCTGTAACATGGTGGGGCAGATCTCCTGCAGGCCCTGTCCATCTACACGGGACTGTTCGGTCATCCCATACACGGCCAGAGCATCCTCCGCCAAGCACTAAAAGCACAGGACAGAGGTTTCAATTACAGGTCACTTATATTACAGGAAACACAGTTTGTACTGGAGCTGTGGAGCTCCCACACCACAGGACACAGCTCAAGGATTTGACCTTGAGATCCAAGACGGTCTGATTTCAACGTGGTATTAATGTTTGTGGGATTTTTGGGGGGGTTTTGGAAATGTGCCAAAAATGCCAAGGCCAAAATAAAAAGTTGAGTAAACAATTGCAGCTCGATAAGGTATTTTATCATTGTTGACAATCTGTTACAGAACAATGCGTCACTCCAGAGTAACGTACTGCTTTAGAGAAGCCACAACAGATGATATCCTTATTAAAAGGCAACACCAACAAAAACGATGTCTGGGTGTGGACAGAAACAGAAGGTTAATACACCCAGTAATACAAATCAAGAAAATCAAGATGTTACTTCGGAGTTTGGCGTCTCCAAAATACACCACTTAATTTGTGTGGAATTCAAGTAGATTATGGAGCAGACAGTCTTGAGGTTTGACCATATTAACCATCATGTTGTGTATCAAAATATAAATTCAGTTTACATGAATTGATTCCAACCCACACATCCATGCTTGGATGGTAAAAACTATCAGACCAAACCCCAGATAATTACTCCAGTGGTGACATTTGGTGTGGTACAGGATTAGCTTCTGTAACGTCTTCTAAACGGCCCCAGGCTGATCAACCGACTCACGAGGGAGTGGAGACGATGCTAATCTTTGAGAATATTTAAAACGTTCCTCGCAAACCAAAGCGTGTGAACAAAAGCAGAACATTTATTTCAGAATGGCAAAGCAGTAGATTCCTGACAGTAAATAAAGAGGGTTTTCAATCCTTTTTGTAAAACGTCACGTTACCAAGTTGATTGTTAGAAAATAAATATAACTGTATTAGCACCTATTGTATTATTGCTCCTGTTTGACATATCGCTTATCGCTCCCTGAACTCTCTGTTAGTCCTTTTGGATAAAAGCGTCTGCTAAATGAATAAATGTAAATGTAATGTAAAATTGGACATCAGGAGTACCAGGACATTCCCGGTGGATTGCGGGATCCATGGGCTGGTGGGCATGTTTTTTCCCGCAACTGTATTCTTTTAATCAGTCAAACATCTGACCTTTGCGTCTCTGGCCGTGGCCGCATCTGTGGCCGCAAAAATAGTCATGAGTAGCACGGAAATATTTATGGCAATAGCCAACAATACATTCTATAGGTTAAAATTATAGATTTTTCTTTTATGCCAAAAATTATGATTAGGATATTAAGGAAAGATCACGTTCCACGAAGATACTTGTTAATTATTCCTACTGTTAATATATCAAAGCTTTATTTTTGTGAGTGGATGCAGCAAAATCGTGAACAAAAAGGGACGGAAACACGCCTACAAACTTCGCTCGCTGCTGCCTGCTCTTTGGGAATTGGGGGTTCATCTACTCTCAACGACAAAATTACAGCGGTAAACCAATAGAGCATTAAAACAAACCTGTTTCTTCTTAGCAACGGCCTTCTACAAATTACCGTTAAAATGACAGATTTTCAAATAGTTGTATCTCGGTCAAATATTGTCCTATCCTAACTAACCATACATATATCAATAGAATGCTTATTCAGCTTCGACTGGTTTTGTGGTCGTGGGACACATATAGTCGAAGTGAACTGTGAGAGTGACAGGTAAATGTGTAAGTCTTTAGATCTTTAGAACAAGTTCATGTTTGTATTTGGCGTGCTATGTACACGCAGAAATTATCTTTTGCTTGCATGTGATAACAATTTTGTTGCGCACATAAAACCTAACCCACACCATCATGAGTTGACAGTGCACATCATATGTACGTTAAACGTACCTTTTGAATAAAGCATGCCCAATACAAACAAACTTGTGCTACGCTAGAGTTCGGGTAGGACTTACAGACAGAAATTTATGTGAATTAAATAAAGTATTTTTCCACTACACGACACTCAAAAACATCACAGAAATTAAGAAAAGTATTTTAAGTATTATATTATATGGTATTATAAGTTTTATATGGGAATAATATGTGCTCATAAAATACTTTTTGATGAAAGATGACCCATAATGCCTTATTTATTAATGGCCTGTTGACATTTTATATTATTTGCAGAACAACAAATGCTGTAAATGTGTAACCCAAAGCACTTTGTTATGCTCTTTGAAAGCTTTAAATAAGTTAAAAAGATCAAAACAAAATTACTGTACAACTACGGTTACTTTAACAATAGATCAGTGGTCCTATAATCAGTTACTATTTATTTATTTATAATTGACAAACAAAAGAATGAGCTTGCAACCATCTTCATGATGAAGTAACAAGTTATTTTTCATTAGAAATATAATTAGATGAGTGACCTTTTCTAATTTGCAAAAAGCAAATATTTGACAATTCCTTTTGTATTTTCAATCTGATGTTTCTCACGAATTCATACCCAATTTATAAATGCCTATACTATCATACTGTCAGAAACAGGAGTAAGTGTAAGGAGTGTCAGTTTTAAACATAGTTTTTCATTATGTACTTAGGTTATAGCTTATTTTCATTTCCTTTCAAGAAAAATTGTACAGATCACAGCTTTAAATCCTGTATGATGCTTTATTTTGTAACCATCTTGAGATGGACTCACCTTCGATGCATTGGTTTTGGTGGGCTGCGGTTGTACGTTGTGGTCTCCATTCTGCCCCCCATTTAACTGCATGAGGAGTGACCGAAGCTGTGGGACGGAGATGGTGGTGTTATCCCCATATTGTGTAAGCAGTTCCTGAAGAACTTGAACGGCGGATGGTTCTTTCTGTCCACTGACATCCCCTATTGGCCACTGGAGCAGACCGAGGGTCAAGGTGAGGCCAATGGTCAAGATCAGCTGTTTAAAGCCACCGGCTTGTCCCGAGGTCATGACTGAATCCGTAAATGCTACAGACAGAGAAAGAGGTTAATGAATAAAAATAAAAGAAATTCAGAGAGCATAACACAGATTTTGCTTTATTATATAGTCTATTCCAATTCCATCTTAGCAGCCAGCAGGTAGACCATGTTAAGTCTCTCCAAATAATGGAGTTATTGAGATAAGCTTCTGCCAGACAGAACAG
The DNA here is from genome assembly GCA_008369825.1 of Triplophysa tibetana. Taxonomy (NCBI): domain Eukaryota; kingdom Metazoa; phylum Chordata; class Actinopteri; order Cypriniformes; family Nemacheilidae; genus Triplophysa; species Triplophysa tibetana. The sequence goes on along the minus strand of CM017901.1, from coordinate 15,302,661 downwards.
GTTTTCTTCGCCGCAGACTAACCATTCAAGAACATGTGGAAACAATTATGCATGTGAAGATTTTTGTTCATTCTGTTGATTGGTGAATGAATGGTGTAATGTTTTCAAGCAACAAGAAAAAAAACCCAGTTAAAAACAAATTACCTCTACCTGTCACACAAGACTGAATGATTCTCCAATGAGATAATTGGGCCACTAGGACCCCCTTTGCTAAGACACCAGATGTCACTGTGGTTATTTTAAGGTAGAGTAAACTTTGTATTAGTCAGATTAAGCGTTAACATAAATTTGTGGTAGATTTATTATAGGAAAAAAGAAATTTTCAGAACAGTGAAAAGGATGATAAGGTTTTTATTCCGAGCAGTTTCCAGACATTTTATGCATTCCATTTGACTTTGTAGATAAAATCTTTTTTTTTTTTTTTTTTTTAAGTTTCACAAAAAACTTTAACCCTATTTGATGTTTTTTTTTTTTCTTTAAATTGTGTGATAAAGAAATAAGTCACAGGATAAGAATATGAACGCACAAAGATAACAATATTTGACAAGCTAAATATATCTTGACTGGTCAGAGCGGAACCAATCATTTATTTAGTATTCTCGAAAAGACGGACACTTTGACTTTCCTAAAAGTGTCTTCAATAATAAAACATGCATGATGTGGTCAATTGTTTAGACCCATAAACATGTTTGTCTAAAATTATTTGGAGCTAATTTATAGTCGTGGCTTTTCTGCGAATCATCTGTAGCTGGGTTTCATCACATTCTAAATGGCTGAATATAATGAAGTACCATTCATTATTTACAAAAAACCTTTAAGTCCAGACACTAAAAAAACAACAACAACAACACTAGACTGACCTCGCTTAACCCCAACTGAAAAGTTCATCGGCCAGGTTCATGTCGTTTAGACACCAAAAACGGCGAAGGCAAAAATGTTGTCGAAGATTAGTCAGACATGTGCTTGTAAAACCAGTTGACTAAAAACTATTTTGATTGTAGACAGCAATTTGGACAAACAAGGTTTTGGAAGACAGCCACAAATTGTTTTTCGCCTGTGTTAGGGGGAGTTTACTGCTGGTTGACATGTGCTAGGTGTGTGTATCTATATGGATGGAGACACAAAGGTAATGTGATCCTCCCTGACTTAATAATAATATACGAGCACCTCAAAAAGCAAGGCATGCTTGAACAGTACAGTACAGCACATGCACCATAAGGTTACTATCTTGAAATTCACATTTTACCACATCTGGGTGGACATGAGATTTAATGAAAATAGATATAAATATTTTGTTTAAAAAAACACTGATAAAACATTCACAACTTTTCCTCTTTAAGATATGAAGTTGCACATTGAATTGACTAAAGATAGCAGCAGCACATACTCTTTACAATCTTAAAGGTGCTTCACAATGCCATAGAATAGCTTTTTTGTCTAAAAAGCTTCATAAAAAAAACTTTAACATCGGAACATCACTAAAGGTTCTTTGTGATAAATAATGTTCTTCAGATTATAAAAAGATGGAATAGAAAATCATATACCCCACAATGTTTGTGCCACATATATGAATGACATCAGAAACTAACCAGGTCACTGCTGCCTCCCAGCAATGAATTATACTTCAGATAATGACAGAGGGTCATAACAACCCTGTCTGAAGATTCTTGTGGTCAGTTGTTATTTCAGGACATAAGATAAGCCATAAGAAATAATGCCTACCATTCAGAGTCTTAAGGGACACTATATTCAATAAAGGATAGAGAAATCACTCATAAAATCCTTAAATCTTTGAAGATCCACTAAAGATATGGCTTGATCTGATATCACACTTTTAAAAGTAAATCACGTTCTACAAAACTTAACTGTGCAACAATATGAAATAATGACAGCGTCTTAAAATAGTAGTACAATCGAAACTCAATCATTAGGCCTAATTATTTTAATGCAGGAGCATCAGAACGTCAATACATTTTTCAAGGCAAGCAACCGAAGTCAACTTTAACACATTTTAGTTTTTTTTTACTAAAACGTGAAATAAAGGAACAAAGTTGGGCTGTCAAACGATTAATCCCAATTAATCGAATCCAGAATAAAAGTTTATGTTTACATACATGTCTGTGTAATGTGCATATTAATTTTGTATTTATACAAACATACACATACATGTATATTTTTAAGAAAAATATAATAAAATGTAAAAACATTTAAATATGATTTAAATTTTAAATACTAAATACTTCCTAAATATGCATTTATGTATGCGTTTATGAAAACAAAACTAATATGAAGAGAACACAGACATATATTGTGTAAACACAAACTTTTTTTCTGGATGCGGTTAATCGGTTTACAGTCCTAGAACAAAGAAGTGCAGTTTTTGTGATAACATGGACTATTTTTTACTTTTGAAAGCATGATCAATCAAATAAAAAAGAGAAACAAAAATGAGCCACCAGATATTTCTATATAAAACAACATAAATAAATACAATCATACTGGTGTTTGAGCAAATAAGTTCAATTCATTTAACTAGAAAAAGAAGTGCTGAGGTCTGACAGTTAACTTCTTAAAACACCTAGAAAACCTACAAATCCACTTCCCTATCAATGTCTTCATAAAGAGAATAACAGACTCAAATCTGCTCACTGTTAGAAACTAGTTGACAAACTTTCCACCCATACACATCTCCAGTCTGCTGAGCAGGCAGGAGTCAAGGCTCAACTCAGGTGATAACCACAAGAGAGGACATCTCCTTATCAACCTCTAGATTCCATCTGTTGTCAAGCTGACGCTCTACTAATACGCACATAACAGGGGTAACAGACAACAGGGAAAACAATTGGCGGATAGGCGAGATGCTATTAAAGGAACAGTTGGAAAAGTACTAGAAAAGCCTTTAGTAAATGACAGGAGGAAATGTAGTATGGCTTTCGGAAAGGTCTGCACAATAATAATGCTCCAAAAACAGAACAAAGCAGTTTAAGCAAAAGTGTTGGACTGAATTGGCAAACAAACAGGCAAAACTTAGACACAACACTAGGATGTTTAGGCATCCCTTTTGCTATTAAGTACACACACTACGCTGAACAATTCTGTTTGAAGGTTATAATGAATTTGAGCGCTACCACTTGCTGACATCAGGGAAATTGAATCCTGTTGTTGGCAGGCCTTCAACCCCCTTCTACGCTTTGACACCTGAGGTCTTGGCATCATTTCAAGATGTCTTTAAACAACAGGAGCAAATATCCTGGAGCAAATATCAATCTTTATGGAAACATCTTTACGTTTTAAACACAACATGCTGTAAAAGAAAACAAGTTTACCTGTTGATCACCTACTTCACAAAGCAATTCTTCATGTGCTAGCCAGCGTCACTGGCACATACAGTTAATGCCGAGCGCTTCAGTGATCAAAGCCCCTTTATACAGTAGACAATGGGGGTTAACTGAAACTGTAATTAAATCAACAAACCTGTCATTAAAGAAAACCGTATAATGCCAGAGAGAGCACTTCCCTTTAGCTTGTGAAGGCACTTATAGATAAGTTACCCTCAAGGAACAAGGCATCATCTATGAGCACCAGTTCAGCTCTCCTGCCTGCCCACTAAGCTGGAAAAATGCATAACAAGCAGTTGTGAAGTCCCCCAAAATACGTCAAACGTGACAAAACCGCAAAGACTTCACGAGAGCTCTATGGATCTCAAACATAATTTACTAAAGTTACCTTTTTTAACATTTACACAATTAAGGGTCATATTTAGTCAAGTATTTTAGAGCTGATCATAACTAGAAAAAGAAAATCATATTCATGCCATTTTCCTTTAGGCTTCTCAATTACAGACCAGTACTACATTTTCAGTAAAAATGTATAACAACTTTGACAAACAAAACTATTAAACTGTAAAATAAAGTTGTATTACCTACTGTCATTCATATAGCATTGTATACAGTAATTCCTAAAATAGCTTAACAGCACATTCCACGTCTGCAAAAGCTGTAAGATGAACAAAAAACTAAATCTTAACAGACCAGTTTTCCTCTGCATTGCTGTATGCGCTCAAACGCTACGTAGCCACGACCGACTGACTTTTTCATTACGTTCTCGAAAAGCTCAAACTTTACAACAAACAAACAAACATAACAAACAAATAACTCAAAGCAACACAAATAAATCAATTTACGACCACGTACGACTCTGCTCTGTCAAAATTACGCACAGCGGCTTATAACACAACCCCAGAGCGCAGGCAAGTCAGAAATCTTAAATAATGTAAATTGTTAAGTTTGAAGACGTCGAAAATGAGTGAAGAGTATAGATGCAGGTAGATATCATCATAATGGCTGCGTATAAAGATAAACATCACATCTCATCAGCTGACAACAGGCCATCAATAGACCTCTATACAATTGCATCATCAGAGCACGCTCACAGCCACTAATAACCATAATAACGGCTCTGATTTGTTGTCTAAAACACCAATTATCCTGGCACGGGGAAAAGCTGTGAACCTCACTGACGTGGTTAATGCTTAGCCAGCTAGTAGGGTAACGTTGAATTAAATAAGCACAGCAAAAAACAACACACCTTACTTATCTTGAGATATGTCGATCTGTGGAAGCGTGTCCGGTTAGTTAACTGACCATCCAGAATACTCGAAGCGACATGAGGATAACCCGTTTAAAAACCCCAAGCCGGATGGCTTTCCTTTTATCAACAGTGAGCCATTCACAAGACAGCGGCGTGTTGCTGACACGCGAGACGGGGGGCGGGGACGGTGACGTCATCTGAAAGCGCCACCGCGAATATGTATATACTCATTAATATTGAGCAGCAAGACCTTCCTCGATTGGATTACACAGTGTAGTGTCAGCGATACTTATTAATATTCAAGCAGTCGTGGACAGAGGTAGAAGCGTCGTACTCGAAAAGTCAAGAGAGTTTTAGTTATAATTTAATATGTTTGCTTTGGTAGTACGTGAGCAGGACAAGACTCGTTTGATTTATTTTGTTAACTTGATTACTTATTGCACAGCGAATTCATGCGTAAAGATGATGACATAACTTTTGTGTTTTCTTTAACGAGTTATTCATCAAACTCGAAAGTAAACTGCAACCACGAGCTCGCCTCTGGTTAAAAACAGGATTTTTGAATGCATGCATGGGTAACTTCTAACAGGTTTATTGACGCAATGGTGGTCTCGGCGCACTGGGGAAGTTGTCGCATATACGTCTACCATTATCATTTACTTGAAAATCGCGAAAAAACTGGACAAAACACTTAAAATCACAAATATTAGAAGAATTCAATAATTTGAATATTTAATTACACACTGCTCAAAAAAGTGAAGGGAACACTCTACAGGTACATCTAAAAAAATTATAATATCATAAAAAGGTCAATATCTTTTTGTCACTCATTTCAGAAAGTGAAACCCATATATTATATAGATGCATTACATAAAGAGTGAAATATTTCAAGCCTTTATTTCTTGAAATTTTGCTGATTATGGCTTACGGTTAATAAAAACCGAAAATTCAGTGTTTTGTATAATTTGAATATAACATAAGATCAATACCAAAGGATATTTAAAACAGAAATGTCAGGCTTCTGACAAGTATGTTCATTTATATGCACTCAATAATTGGTTGGGCCTCCTTTTTGCATGAATTACTGCAACTTACACTGTTTTTTGTAAAGTATGTTTTTAAAAACAACTTAAACAAGGACTAGGCCCTAGTTAAATTAGGTTGTCTAAAACAATCCCTGTCTGGAAAACCGCCCCAAGTGTACCCTTAATTTTTGGGAGTATTTAAATCACTGCCTTAACGGTTGGATTAAATTTTTTATGGATCTGTTCATGGATCTGTATATTATGCTGTCTTCACGTGCCCTCGGAAATTCGATAATTCCCACTTCAACCAAGAAAAAATTTATGGAGCCGTGCTCTTTTAATGTTATCAGAAACTTGTTATGTTTAATGCTATTAAATCATCACTAACATTCATGTCATAATGTTACTAAATACTTTTCAGAGAGCACGTGAATGCAGCTCTAGTTCTTTAAAACAGGCGTTTTCAACCGGTGGTCCGCGGCGGCATTGCATGTGGTCCGTGACATGCATTCCAGCCTACCTAATTTCACTATTAAAATCACTTTTTTTCCATAATTTATTTTTCCAAACATTTCCATAATATTTGCGCATTGGTGTGAATACTAAATTTAATGAAATTATTTAAAATAATTTGAGTTTGAGATTCAAACTGACACGAGATAGGCTAGCTTTGCTCCTATCAGGTCTATCTTATGCTTTGCTAACGTTGTGTTTTGCGTCCCCAACGTCATATATGTACATATACGTACATATACGTACATACACAAACACAATAGTGGGCCGCCGATTACTTAGTCAGAATGGTGGTCCCTGGCACAGAACCAGTTGAAACCCCCTGCTTTAAAACATAAGAATTGTGCTTCAATATTTTTATCACATAGTCTATTTTACCTGTCATGCTAAATGTTCAGGTGTTATTTCATAAGTCACACGTTTGCTATTCATTCACTGAGACAGACACAAAGGGAAAATTGAAGTGTGGAATGCACAACTTTATTCAGTAATGCTCCGCAAAACTGAACAACTAAAATTCACGGGAAAGGAACTTGAAAAGAACATTCTTTAACAGTTTTTAAAACAAAAATAAAACGAAAGGAAGAACACAAACACAAAGACCACTCTCCTGTGGTCACATTGAGACTGCGCTGTCTCACTCACAGGAAGAAGAGTTTTTCAGAAAGCTGGATTGCAGGCTCTGAATGGAGGTATTGGCCACAGAGGAAGGCCAGTTTGTGGGCGTATTTGCACGGTGCAGGAACGCGTATTGTTCCGGGCCAGTTCCAGTAGAGATGGCACATCTTGAAGGTCAACCTGCCAGATGCAAAATTGTGTTATGTGAAATTGTGGCTAAAAAGGCCAATTTATTTCCTAACCAATATTTTTCATTAAATGGCTTAAATTAATATTACAAATTAGACCAAACTGAATTCTTACCTCTGTAGGTGGTCAGGTGCTAGGTTAGCTGTATTGTACACAGTGACGTAATGTGTGGGTAGCCCACAACCCTGTCGGATTGAATGAGCCATGAGGTAGAAATCCACCCTTAAGGGAGCAGAAACAAAGTTATATTTGCATGTACACTAATTTACAAATACATTTCAAGTTTTGCGACACATTGCACGTCTAGATGTAGTAAACTGTTTAAGCTGTTTGGTGAACTGTCTGGTCTGTGCCAGCATCAGCTGTCGTAAACCAACCAGTCTCTGTTTGTGACCGTGTGATCCAGTATAGTTCCTGGTGAGGGTGTGCCGAAGTGGTCGGATCCGTAGGAGTACATGGTGGTGCTGATTCTTTTCTGCACCACGATGAAAGCCAGTTTTGGCTCGTAGTTTGGAATCGTCTCGAAGCATTTCAGAATCTGTGGAATCTCGTACTGTTCCACGGTCTGTAGCTGTCCGTCTGACACGCCGTCCCGATAGATGACAATCTTCTCAGGGAAGGTGTGGTTCACCTGTTAACATGAAGCAGGTTTATGGTTGATGACAGGTTTACAAGACCGCTCCAGCCCTTATCAAACACACCTAAGCACATCATAAGCTGAATTTGCCATTTGATTAGGGTTTGAGCTAAACGCTATAGGTCTCCAAGAACAGAACTGGGGGCAAAGCCCTTCCTCAGAAGTTCACAAGCAATGTAGTGTTACCACGGGGGATTTCCCTTTATGTTTTGTATTAAATAAAGGCCCGTAAACATCCAATTCTTAAACTTTATAAAACGTTATAGTGTACACAGTGAAAGCAAATTTTTGTCTAAAATACAAACACTGTATCTTGAGTTAGACCTTTTCTAATCCTGCAGGACTTAAAAACATCACCTTTGTCCGACTCACTTTCGATCAATAATGACGGCCATTTGAAAATGTTAACAATATTTATAAACGTGAACCTACATTCAAGCTACTTAATATGGTTGTAAATGTAAAAGCCCTTTACCTCGTAGTACTTCTGCACGGCTGCGAGCAGACACACTCTGAATCCATTGATGATCTCTTCGTGCGGCATTTGGAATGTAACTCTGGAGTACCATTTGGTGAGCATGCTGTGCCATCACAAAAAAATCATTTATTTGACTTAAACAAATTGTTACATTTTACATTTATGCATTTGGCAGATTCTTTTATCCAAAGCCACTTACATTGCATTATACTATACATTGTATCTAAGTATGTGCAATCCCCTGGGATTGAACCCATCACCTTGGCGTTGCTAGCGCCATGCTCTAACCACTGAGCTACAGGAAAGCTGTTAGGTGGTGCAACCACATTTTTGTAAATATTTATCACTGCCCCCTGACTTTGCCTGTGCAATCAAGTTCATAAATATAGTTTTTAATTACTACCAAAAAGTGTTTGACGAAACGTTTTACACTGTATGTACAAAAATCACAAAAAGTGTTCCAGCCTACCCATAACATGAAAGTAGCTATTTATATATATACAGTGAGGAAAATAAGTATTTGAACACCCTGCTATTTTGCATGTTCTCCCATTTAGAAATCATGAAGGGGTCTGAAATTGTCATCGTAGGTGCATGTCCACTGTGAGAGACATAATCTAAAAAAAAAATCCAGAAATCACAATGTATGATTTTTTAACTATTTATTTGTATGATACAGCTGCAAATGCGTATTTGAACACCTGTCTATCAGCTAGAATTCTGACCCTCGAAGACCTGTTAGTCTGCCTCTAAAATGTTCACCTCCACTCCATTTATTATCCTAAATTAGATGCATCTGTTTGAGGTGGTTAGCTGCATAAAGACACCTGTCCACCCCATACAATCAGTAAGAATCCAACTACTAACATGGCCAAGACCAAAGAGCTGTCCAAAGACACTAGAGACAAAATTGTACACCTCCACAAGGCTGGAAAGGGCTACGGGGAAATTGCCAAGCAGCTTGGTGAAAAAAGGTCCACTGTTGGAGCAATCACTAGAAAATGGAAGAAGCTAAACATGACTGTCAATCTCTCTCGGACTGGGGCTCCATGCAAGATCTCACCTCGTGGGGTCTCAATCATCCTAAGAAAGGTGAGAAATCAGCCCAGAACTACACGGGAGGAGCTGGTCAATGAACTGAAAAGAGCTGGGACCTCCGTTTCCAAGGATACTGTTGGTAATACACTAAGACGTCATGGTTTGAAATCATGCATGGCACGGAAGGTTCCCCTGCTTAAACCAGCACATGTCCAGGCCCGTCTTAAGTTTGCCAATGACCATTTGGATGATCCAGAGGAGTCATGGGAGAAAGTCATGTGGTCAGATGAGACCAAAATAGAACTTTTTGGTCATAATTCCACTAAACCTGTTTGGAGGAAGAAGAACGATAAGTACCATCCCAAGAACACCATTCCTACTGTGAAGCATGGGGGTGGTAGCATCATGCTTTGGGGGTGTTTTTCTGCACATGAGGGCGACTGCACTGTATTAAGGAGAGGATGATCGGGGCCATGTATTGCGAGATTTTGGGGAACAACCTCCTTCCCTCAGTTAGAGCATTGAAGATGGGTCGAGGCTGGGTCTTCCAACATGACAATGACCCGAAGCACACAGCCAGCATAACCAAGGAGTGGCTCTGTAAGAAGCATATCAAGGTTCTGGCATGGCCTAGCCAGTCTCCAGACCTAAACCCAATAGAGAATCTTTGGAGAGAGCTCAAACTCCGTGTTTCTCAGCGACAGGCTAGAAACACGACTGATCTAGAGAAGATCTGTGTGGAGGAGTGGGCCAAAATCCCTCCTGCAGTGTGTGCAAACCTGGTGAAAAACTACAGGAAACGTTTGACCTCTGTAATTGCAAACAAAGGCTACTGTACCAAATATTAACATTGATTTTCTCAGGTGTTCAAATACTTATTTGCAGCTGTATCATACAAATAAATAGTTAAACATTTTTTTTTGATTATGTCTCTCACAGTGGACATGCACCTACGATGACAATTTCAGACCCCTCCATGATTTCTAAGTGGGAGAACACGCAAAATAGCAGGGTATTCAAATACTTATTTTCCTCACTGTATATATATTTTTGTGTTTCTTTTTTTATTTTCCACATTGTACGCTTTTTACTTGTTCATTTCTTTTCTAGCAACCTGTGATGCTGTTATAAGAAAATACAGTCAATTTAATTAGCTAATATGTATATTTATTAGGGCTTGCATAGACTAGTTGAGTGATCGACTATTCGACTACTCACACGTGCATTAACCAGAAATTAATTCATTGTTTTGTTTTTGTTTTGCTAATGCAAAGACCATGATCCACACTCCAGTCCAGTTGATGCCGGTAATGCACATTAAGTAGCTTTGCCAACCGCCAATAAACTAAAGAAGAAGAAGAAATTAACTCAAAATGGTGATCTTCACCAACATGCATCACGCATCAGATGTGTGGAAGTACTTCGTCAAGGATGACAAAAATAATGTAAATGGCCAACTCTACTTTAGAGTATAAGAGCAGTAGGATTTCTATGCACAACCATCTGCGATCGAAACACCCAACCACAAAGCCAAAGTGTGAGGCGAACACCATGTCCATAAAGCATACAAGCATAAGTGAATTCTGCAAATGCCCAATTTCAGAGAGGAGAGGAGCCATATCTCATAGTTGGATCTATCAATGGGTAATAACGGATTTTCTTGTGGATTTTATATTGAATGATATAAGGCCAATCTGCAGTTTCAGGAGAGGGGCTCAGGGAAACTATCAACTTTTTGAACCCAGTTACACCGTCCCATTGAATGCTACACTGTGGAAAATAATTAGCCTCAAACATGAGTCTCTGAAAGCGGATTTCGCATCAGAAATGAAATGGAAGAAGGTCTCCCCACTACTGATCTCTGACCTCTTGCACCATGGATCCATATATAAGAATAACGACACACTATATGAATGAACTATGGGACTTGAAATCAAGGGTGTTAGGCACCACTATCATGCCAGGGAGGCACACTCCGGCCAACATTGCACAGAAGCCATTAAAGAGTGAGGGTTACACGTATTTTGCTCAGTTCATGACAGCGAGAGCAATATGAACTTGGCCATGGAAATCTGTGAGGCACTACCCTATCACCTTGGTTGCAGCGGACACACATTGCAACTTGCAATGAAGGCAGGTTTGGATTTACCTGTTGTCTCGAAGACCACTGATACTGCGAGACATGTCGTCAGTCACTTTTGTCACTACATTTACATTAATGCATTTGGCCGATGCTCTTATCCAAAGCGACTTACATTGCTTTATCCTATACATTTTACATAGGTATTTGCAATCTCCTGGGATCGAACCCACATATTGCGTTGTTAATGCAATGCTCTTACCACTGAGCTTTCACTAACCTATCTCGTCGATTTATTGCATGATGGCAAGACAAAGCAATCAGAAGCTTCAGTTGACTTAATAATCCATAATCAACGTTATTTTATTTATTATGTTTTTTATTCATATCTCACTGTCACAAGAGGTGAACAGGAGGGTGAAGACTGCGACTTGGCAACCGGTTCATCGCCCAGTGAGCCTAAAAAAAACAAGGCTCGAGGCTGACCTCGAAAAGGTCTTTCGTTGTTACTACAAAAGCCAAAATCTTACATCAAAGCGGCCAACTACCATTGAAGATGAGGTTCAAGATTATTTTCAGACGCCGGACATTTCACCATGGATAATCCTCTCGAATGATGGGCATGTAATGAACACCGGTTTCCTCGGCTATCCAAGCTGGCTAAATCATATCTTGCCGTCCCTTCCACCAGTACACCAAGTGAAATATTTTTTTCTTTGGCTGGCAACACCGAGGCAAAAATCAAGCCTGCATCGCTGTCATGTCGATGCGCATATATTGATTAATTCAAACCAGCGATCCATGAGCTCGACCAAAGACGATAACAATAACGGCAATGACTTGTGTTAGTCTATTACACACTTTTGAACCGTTGAGGCGAGATTCATTTTGTTTTTGTTATTACTGTTGAAACCATATTAAATTAAATGTACTTTTGTTTTAATTCGTTTTATGAATACAGAGAGTATGCATGCACATATACGTAGTTTGGAAATACAACGTAAATTTTGAGATTGCAATGTTTGTAATTGTACTTTCTGTGGTTTTCTTTATTTAACATACAGTGGGTACGGAAAGTATTCAGACCCCCTTAAAGGTTCTGTGTGTAAGTTTCAGAGGCCACTATTGGCGATGAAGGAAATTGCAACCTACAGCTCCGCCACCCCCCTCCCCCTCCCATTAGAGAAGCTACTGTTGCCGTCACAGGACAAAGGATTTGTAAATGATAGCGGTTATTATCGGTGTTGTTGAAAATTGCAATCTACGTCTCACAGGCGAGCAACAGACTGAAGCTACGGACACAGAACAGAGACGTCGTCGTCCGAGACAGCAGAGAGTAACCTTTGCAAGTCAAGTGACGAGGCTTATTTACAAAGAAAAATAAATAAATAAAATGTACTTAATTCATCATTTACTCTAATCGTTATAGTGAATATTATTGTTACTTGTATAACATTGTGTCAGTGATTTATTCGCTTATTTTGCATAGCATTTTTGGCACGGTAACTTGGTTCTTAACTTACAGCCTATTGAAACCGCTTGCTAATTCTAAATGTGTGTAATCTAACCGAGAAAGTCTTAGCAGACGTTTTTCTCATCATCACAGAGTCAGAGGACTTAACACAGGTAGTAAGAGGGAGTGGAAGAGGGCGGAGAGTAGGGGTGTTAGAGATGTATAACTATTCAGACCCTTGGCACAGCATTTAGTAGAACCACCCTTTTGATTTAATACAGCCGTGAGTCTTTTTGGGAAAGATGCAACAAGTTTTTCACACCTGGCTTTGGGGATCCTCTGCCATTCCTCCTTGCAGATCCTCTCCAGTTCTGTCAGGCTGGATGGTAAACGTTGGTGGACAGCCATTTTTAGGTCTCTCCAGAGATGGTCAATTGGATTTAAGTCAGGGCTCTGGCTGGGCCATTCAAGAATAGTCACAGAGTTGTTGTGAAGCCACTCCTTCGTTATTTTAGGTCATTGTCTTGTTGGAAGGTAAACCTTCGGCCCAGTCGGAGGTCCTGAGCACAGGTATCCCTGTACTTGGCCGCATATTTCCCTCGATTGCAACCAGTCGTCCTGTCCCTGCAGCTGAAAAACACCCCCACAGCATGATGCTGCCACCACTATGCTTCACTGTTGGGACTGTATTGGACAGGTGATGAGCAGTGCCTGGTTTTCTCCACACATACCGCTTAGAATTAAGGCCAAAAAGTCCTATCTTGGTCTCATCAGACCAGAGAATCTTATTTGTCAGTATCTTGGAGTCCTTCAGGTGTTTTTTAAGCAAACTCCATGCGGGATTCCATGTGTCTTGCACGGAGAAGATGCTTCCGTCGGGCCAATCTGCTGTAAAGCCCCGACTGGTGGAGGGCTGCAGTGATGGTTGACTTTCTACAACTTTCTCCCATCTCCCGAATACATCTCTGGAGCTCAGCCACAGTGATCTTTGGGTTCTTCTTTACCTCTCTCACCAAGGCTCTTCTCCCCCAATAGCTCAGTTTGGCCGAACGGCCAGCTCTAGGAAGGATTTGGTCGTCCCAAACGTCTTCCATTTAAGGATCATGGAGGCCACTGTGCTCCTATGAACTTTAAGTGCAGCAGAAATGTTTTTTAACCTTGGCCAGATCTGTGCCTTGCCACAATTCTGTCTCTGAGCTCTTTATGTAGTTCCTTTGACCTCAAGATTCTCATTTGCTCTGACATGCACTTTGAGCTGTAAGATCTTATATAGACAGGTGTGTGGCTTTCCTAATCAAGTCCTATCAGTATTATCAAACACAGTTGGACTCAATTGAAGGTGTACAACCATCTCAAGGATGATCAGAAGAAATGGACAGCACCCGAGTTAAATATATGAGTGTCACAGCAAAGGCTCTGAATACTGAGGACCATGTGATATTTCAGTTTTTTTTAATAAATCTGCAAAAATGTCAACGATTCTGTGTTTTTCTGTCAATATGGTGTGCTGTGTGTACATTAATGAAGAAAAAAATGAACTAAAATGATTTTTGAAAATGGCTGCAATATAACAAATAGTAAAAAATTTAAGGAGGTCTGAATACTTACCGTACCCACTGTATATTTTGTATGTTATAATTATAATGTTTTTACAATTAAGCATGATACATAATTGTTACATTAGGCTATGAATCCGTTAACGCTTGTTGACAATAACTAGGATACGTTTTTTGTCTTTTTCGAACTGGTTGAAGTAAGATTATTTTTTATCTTGTTATTTCTGTTAAAAACTTGTTAAATATTAAATGAAATTTTATGTAACATGTTTTATTTCTTTTATTAATGATTTAATGAGTTTTATAAATACAGTAAGCATGCGCATATATTTGCAAAAAATGTTAAGATTACAATATTGCGTGTAGCCATTAATTTTTGTATATTACAAATATAATTAATATATCTGACCCTGGACAAAAAACCCGTCTTAAGTAGCAGAGGAACATTTTTAGTAATCGCCAAAAATACAAGGTATGGGTAAAAATGACCGATTTTTCTTTTTTGCAAAAAATCATTAGGATATAAGTAAAATCATGTTCCATTAAGATATTTTATAAATTCCCTACTTTAAAATGTATAAAAACTTTATTTTTGTGAGTGGATGGCGTGCTACAATGCCTCAGATTAACAACTTCTAAGGCGATTTTCTCAATATTTTGCTTTTTTGCACCCTCAGATTCCAGCTCAGTAAACAGTTGTTTTTCCACCAGAAAGGGTCCTATCCTAACAAACCATGTATTAATAGAAAGCTTATTAAAAATCTCATTTTCGAAAAATTGACCCTCAAGACTGGTTTTGTCGCCCAGGGTCACATATGTCATGTTACAATTAGTGTTTCTACAATTCATGTATATTTTGAAATTGTTGCATTAGGATAGGGTGTTTAATAAACTCTTGTTGACACAAACTATATACAGACGTGCTCAAATTTGTTGGTACCCTTGCAGCTCATTGAAATAATGCTTCATTCCTCCTGAAGAGTGATGAAATTAAAAGCTATTGTATGATGTATACTTGCATGCTTTGGTATGTCATAGAATAAAGCAAAGAAGCTGTGGAAAGAGATAAATTACTGCTTATTCTACAAAGATATTCTAAAATGGCCTGGACACATTTGTTGGTACCCCTTAGAAAAGATAATACATAATTGGATTATAGTGATATTTCAAACTAATTTGTTTCTTAAATTAGTATCGCATGTTACCAATCTTGTAATCGGTCATTCAGCCCATTAAAATGGAGAAAAGTAATCACTGTGCTGTTTGGTATCATTGTGTGCACCACACTGAACATGGACCAGAGAAACCAAAGGATAGAGTTGTCTGAGGAGCTCAGAACGAAAATAATACACAGACATGGTTAAGGCTACAAGACCATGTCCAAGCAGCTCGGTGTTCCTGTGACAACAGTTCCAAATACTATTAAGAAGTTTAAGGTCCATGGAATTGTTGCAAACCTCTCTAGGAGCAAGAGGAAAAATGACCACAGATTGATCAGAAGGATAGTGCAAATGATAGAAAAAGAACCAAGGTTAACTGCCAAAGAGATAGATGAAGCTGAACTCCAAGGTGAAGACACATCAGTTTCTGATCGCAACATCCATCGCTTATTGAGCAAAAGTGGGACACAGGAGGACTCCACTTCTGAAAGAAATACATAATAAAGGCTGACTGGAATTTGCTCAAATTTCTATTGAAAAGCCACAATCCGCCTGAGAGATTGACCTTTAGACAGATGTGTCAAAACTGGAGCTTTTTGGTAAGTCACATCAGCCCTATGTTCTATGTCGAAAAAATCAAGCTTTCAAAGAAGTGAAGACCATACCTGCAGTGAAACATGGAGGAGGCTCGGTTATGTTTTGGGGCTGCTTTGCTGCATCTGGCACAGGATGCCTTGAATCTATGCAGGGCACGATGAAATCTCAAGACTATCAAGACATTCTGGAGCAAAATGTACTGTCCAGTGTCAGAAAGATCTGTCTCAGGCGCAGGTCATGTGTCCTTCAACAAAATAATGACCCAAAACACAGCTAAAATCACCCAAGAATGGATAAGAACAAAACACTGGACTATTCTGAAGTGGCCTTCTATGAGTCGATTTGAATCCTATCAAACATCTATGGAAAGTGCTGAAACTTGGGAGTCTGAAGAAGTCTTGATGGCACTTATCAAACCTGATATAGCTGGAACAGTTTGCTAAGGAAGGGTGGGCCAAACTACCTCTTAACAGCTGCAGAAGTCTCGTTGAGAGCTACAGAAACGCTTAGTTGATTGCCTCTAAAGGTTGTGCAAAAAAATAAAAGATTAGGGGTCTAACAAATTTGAGCACGTCTGTATGTCTTTTCATTTACGGTGGCATAAACCACGAGTAGTGGAGTATTGTTTTGAAAAGAAATCGAGTAGCAAGATTCAGAAGTCGTGCAACCCCTAATATATATATATAT
This sequence comes from Triplophysa tibetana, assembly GCA_008369825.1. Lineage (NCBI taxonomy): Eukaryota > Metazoa > Chordata > Actinopteri > Cypriniformes > Nemacheilidae > Triplophysa > Triplophysa tibetana. The sequence continues at coordinate 15,286,040 of CM017901.1, read as the reverse complement.
ATAAATAATATATATATACACAGTAACTCAATATTTTATTTTATCTTTCCATGTGACAACATTCTGTGAGATACTGTCCAAATATATATATATATAAATATATATATATATTTATAAACATATATATTAGGGATGGGCATATAAAGCTAAAATATTATTTGAAGATCGATTGAAAAATAGTGCATTTAGGTCAAGTGCATTTTAAATTTTTCTCTGTAGGACTACTACAAGAAAGTGCATTCAGAACAAGTGCAACTGCTTAAAGATACAACAAAATTTCTCTGTAGGCCATCAACATAATAGTGTATGAAAACAAAGACTCCCATAGCCCATATGTTTATAGCCCAACTGTATAACTTAAACAACAACAAATGCACCAAGAATTGCGGATGTGCAAAGTTGATAATAAGTAGCCTAAGAATAGAATAACCTACTTATTCTGTCGTCTGAAGCGCTTAATGTTCAGGAACGGAATTTGGAGAAAAACGTGTTTAAAGTTAAGTTATGAAAATAAAAGCCCAACAGTCCAGTATCACAAGTTAAAAACACTTTACAGTGGTAAGAGACTTACTCTAATAACAATTTAGTCAAAAAAACATTTCCTAGTGTTGAAGTCTATAAAAATACTGTACAAAACCGTTAGAATAAAACGAAAGTAAGAAAAATGGTGCAGCGCACATTTAAAGAACGAGAGCTCTGCCTTTATCACTACACGAGGAAACATTCCGGACAACAACTAATAAGCAGTGACGTTTTACGTTGTTTATCATGTGCATAGTGTCTGGACTTTTGATCATCTCTTGTATGTTTTGCGATCGCGGTCCGGCTCGCGTGAGCAGTTGAGCGGTCATAACTCCTGGTGCTGTAGACGGGGTGCTCTGTCAACTCACGAAAACATTGTATAAAAAACTTTGCATGCCATAGTTTACACAGGACTGGCGGGAAATGTGCATTAATACTTCTTCATTCTTCATGTTATGTGGTTTACTTTGATAGGTGAACTGTCTTTCCCGTGTCCCAGCGCGACATCCGATGGGTTTTCCCAAATCGCATCACATGTCTAGTAAACACAAATGACAACGACACGTAGGTTGCTTCACGAGCATATCACGCTGAAGGGAAACGGGGGTTTACAAATTGCCCTCATTGTAATCTGCCAGGATGACGGGCGGCCATCAGAGCCCTGAGGGTGCATGCAATTTAGGAGACGCTTTAGTGCTGCGATTAAAGGAATAACGTCCGCTACAGATGCATCCAAGGAGCGGTATCTGTTTATGTCAACAACATTTCGGCCGTATTGTTTCGGTGATAAAAGTCTTTCGGCCGAAAACTGAAAATGCATTTTGGGCCATTTTCGGACGAAAATATTCGGTGGCCGAATATTCGGTGCATCCCTTATTAATAGCTCAAAGGGTTTTCTATTGTCATGAAAAAGTTTGTCCAGTCTGGCAGTGTTCGTTTTTCTAGACTTACAGTAAACTCAGTCTTTACAAACTCCATAAGATTTGTAAAACCCTCTCTTTCGACAAGCTGATCGGAAGCATATTTTTAGCGATCATCTTAGTAATTAAAGCTGTTATTTTCTCCGCCCGTCTGGCATCCAAATTGGTTGGTCTGACCATAAAAATTTACAATTTGCAAATATTTGCTGACCCGTGGATGGACCTGCTGGGTGTTTGGCCGTCGAATGACTGTGCAATGTACTTGTTAATCCATAAGCAAGCTTTGCATTGCAGAGTTTGCATTGCACTTTATTCCTTTTATTAAACGACCCCCACACAGAACTCATTTTTGACATCGTCTCAATTAACCGTATCCGTTATTCCACGTGGGTCTACAGTAAGCGTAACTTCGTAAACAAATCTTGTGAGAATTTTTTTTCCTCTACTGTCTCTTGACTGATAGCCTTTACGTTTAAGGGGCATAGTTATTGGCAGCGCCACTCTTTGGTTACATGAACACGTTACGCGTGAAATTTTTTAAGATCGCACACACTATTCGAAATTCTATAATTAAATAAGCTAATCGAATATTCGAAATACTTGACTCATCCCTAATATATATAAACATCCACCTTCTGTAAAGGGAGATGGGTGGTCCCAATCATAAGATCAACCCAGACAAATCAAAACCATTTCATTTACCTGTTGAGACTTGCCACAAAACCCATAACAGATCGGCTTTTCTTGTTTGTGTCATGATGAACATCCACTCCAATCACCATCAGGTATTTCTGTCAATAAATACATTTTAAGTCTAATTGTCAAATGGCATTTTTGATGGCCTAGTACACGTCTGCTGGGCACTGATAGCACAAACTTACCAGAGGAACACTAACTGTCCACAGCTCTCCTCCCAGTTTACAATTAATCTGTAGAAGGATCTTTTGAGCAATGCTTCGGAGCTTCTGAGGATGAGAGATGGTCCGCACATTGATGGCCTAGAAAAAGAAAAAAGACATTCGGAATCTAGTGGAATATATATATATTTTTATGAATATAAAATCTAACATTGTCTATTAAGATTAAATCATTAGATCTGAATCAACTGTATTTAGTTTCAGGTTTTTTTTTCTTTGGTTGCAATTATTGGTAACCGAGCAGAAAAAATACAAATCTTGAGAATGAGATCAAATGAAACCTGTGATGGTACTGGACTCTGAATACAGCAGAGTTTTTTGATGGCGCTATACAAGTCGTCTCTGTTCCCTGTTATAATGCAAACAACCAGCTGCAGACGAGGCTGAAACCCAGGAGAGAGCAAACACTGCATTACACTGATAAACATTTAATAGGACCTACAAATCCTCAAATATAACACTTAATCTGTAGTATTTAGTCATTTCACACACCAATCTCACCCTAACATGATTATTGTTACATCTCCTAATTACCACGTAACGAGAAATTGATGTCTAAACAGTAAAAATGTTTTTCTAAACATGAAATCTGTTTGTGTCTAATTGTATTGACAATTTCTTACTTCACTGGTGAGTTGAGAGTGAATGCTCTTGACAAAGGTTTCGGTTCTGTCGTCTCGCAGCTCAATGCGGATGGGCCGCTCGATTCGGATGCCCATGGGTCCGGCGAGCCTGGAGAAGGTGGATACCAGCTCCTCTGCCTGATCTGCAGCTCGTCGAGGATAGAAAATAGCCCAACAGTTCAGAGGGATCTAACAGAGAGGAATTATGAGAAATGAGGTTTTTGTTAGCTATCGAATGAGCTTTATATATAGTCGTTCAATTTCCTTTGAATTCATGAAAACAAATTTATAAGTCATTGCAAAAAGGGCTGTCACTTCATTCATACCAGTTTGCTGAGAAGAAAACGATTTGAACCTAACATAGATTTTACAAAGTGTGTGAGGCAAGACACTAAACTACAGCGATCTGACTTGTGATATCCATGCATTTCAAGATGCTGTTTCTATGGCCAGTGAACTTCAGTTTTTATTGCTCCTGAAATCATCCGCCTCTCAGCGTCTGCCGAGTGTTGCACATGTACACTCCTTTGCAAACCTATGACTCACAGGAATTTTGTGTCTCAGATCTCAGAATTTGCTGACTCACAGTGCTGATGGAAGTGTCTCGAACCACCTCTCTGGACCAGTCCACTGATGAAGACGTGACAAAGGAGGCTGATTGCATGCAGATGGTCTCACTGGGCAGAATCCTTCCTCGCGTCTATGTGGGTAGAAAAGTTTGGAATTTAAAGGGGTCATTTCAAGACAATCAGACTTTTTCCATGTTTAAGTGCTATAATTAGTTTATGTCAGACTATGTTTGCAAGCATGTAAGAAAACGAGCCGATCAGACTTCGCTCTCCTTCAGACGTAGGCAGTGGTTCTTATTGTAATATTACAGCTCCCTTTATCTGTCGCTGCCCACCATGTTGCTTTACGCTTTGATTGGTCTGTTAAAGCCCCTCACTCAGGTCAAAAAACTTTGTGATAGCGTCATGTTTCCTCAAACACATTTCCAATGAATTATCTAAGTAAACTATTTGATCTACTGTATTTAACATCTCTAGCTGCAACGAAAGTGACTGTTTGCTTAGTGCTACTATCACTACTATTGCTTCTCCAACAAGCTGCTTCTTATTCGACTCTTGTCTTGGTAACACAAGCAACACCTGCTCGGACACTGACGCCTACTGGTCCTAGTAAGACCTCAGGGACCTCATTCCCTTTTTGTGACTCTTCTTTCTTGGGTACTTTCACTTAATAGTAAGCAGTGTGTATGGTTTGTAAATATGTGACCGGTTTGTCTTGGGTACTTTCGGATTTAGAAAAACTTAGCTCCTTTTTTACGAGAGGGTTCGCTTATAGAAAACAACGCGTTTGGTGTTTAAAGACAAGACACAACATTTCTCGTTAGCTTTATGTGACCCTTCTTTCTAGTTTGGTCGTGGGAAGCACAGGCTCACAGTCCTGGTTGCCTTTTCTGCTGAAATGGGTGCGGAGACTGGTAGCTCATTTGCACTCAAAGAGACACAACAAAACAGCACGTTTCTCCTCACATGCAAAACTGGGCAATTAGATCATGGTATAATAAAAGATCCGTGGTGTATTTTGAGCTGAACAGTACATCAGTGATATCTGTTATTATTTGCATCAGTTGATACTGGGTTAGGGTCACATTTTCTTAAATGAAAAATCCAAAACTTTTCATACGTTTATGATTTCCTACTTTTGATTTTTGTCAATGTTTCGTTTATTAGCATGTAGATGATTCAAAACTACATGGACTGCAAGCAACTAAACTCATGCATCACCAGTTTCATTCTGACCGGTGCCATCTTTAGGTTTGCATTTCCATTCTCACCAACAGAATCTCTGGACTGATGCAGAGGCCCCATCTCTCCAGTTCACGGAGAGCCTCGTCATTTGAGTTGATGTTGTGTAGAAGTTTCTTCAAACTCTGAGTGTGCTGCTCTGCTCCCATATTGATGTGCATGGTCAGATCCTTGGATAGATGTGAAACGAAGTAGAAAAGTTACCCACAAACAACTCTGTCACTTCCCTGGCATTCACACTGGATTATGTAACATAAATGTTGTGGTTCTGATTGCCAGGGGAAACAAATACTGAAAGTAAAGGCATATATGTTAATGTATTGATGGCCTTCGACTGGTCATGGAATCATACCTTCATTGCTCTAAAGTCCTTCCTCATCTTCTCGGGTATGCCAGTCATGAAGGAGAGCTCAGGAAGCAGTAAAATCTCACCTGTTATGACCTATTATAAAACAAATCCTGTCTGTATCCTAGTATTAAGTTGTATCCTGTATCTCCATGTATATTAAATCCTTGCCTGTTAAATGATGCATGTTATTTTTGTAAACACGAAAGAAAATAAAGCTTTGAACTTGTTTATTATCTAGTTAAACATTCTCAAGGAGGTCTAAATATAACAGCTGCCACCTGGGGAATTGTAACATAACACATGGGTGATATAGTAATATGTTAGCCAGGAACATTAGCCATGGGTCTGTTAATGTCACGAATGAAAAAAAGTGTGGAAAATAAAGTTGGGTTTAAGGTCATGTTATTGAGACCGATAAATGAATGTTCCTGTTAAGGTGCAGTATAAAATGGCACCAGAAGATGGCAGTACAGAGTGTGAATTCAGCTTATAAAGAAACTGAAATGTAAATGATGTATTGTTTTACCTTTCCTCCAGGTTTCGATCTCTCCTTTGGACGATGGACGAGTAGCGGCTGGTCCAGTTCCTTTATGGTAATACCATAGTTTTTCCTGTGCATGCAATAAGGAACTTAAAGAATGCAAATAAAAAAATGCATTAAATAAACATCTGTGACTCGCACACATCATCTCTGTCTGAAATTGAATGCCTCCAGTTATACAAATTACTATCAAGTTATTTTCTGGCAAATTAACCTGTAGTATTCAATAAACGTGGTCACTGATCCATCAGCTAAGGTGAAAGTGTCTTTGGGAGACTTGGACCACTCAACGCCATCGATACGATAAGTGCGGTTATTATAGCGCGTGATAACGATTGAGCCGACAAACTCCTTTGTGCATTCGTCCTGAAAGCTCTCTCGACTCTCCTGGTAAATCACATTCCTAGAGCAAACAAAAGGGTTTTGAAAAGACGTCAGGGTTGAGCACATGAGATCGCTAAACAGATTTCTGCAAACAAATCCTATTGATTTTAGCCTGGGGTTCAAAAAATAAGTCCAACACTCTCCACCGTGCATCAATAAAGATATTTTCCCAATTGCGAATTTAAGTGATCTGCCTTTTAGATTTAAGATGTTAAAACCAATCATACTCACATGATGTCCAGCACGGAGTCATTACGCAGCACCTTGTGAGAGACGTCCACAATCAGGTACAGACCACCATCGGTATGTTTGATACTGGTGGAGTACCCAGGCCACACCTGCAGCCTGAAGCACACAAACAGTTTGATGAGGTACCAGTACTCTTACAGAACAAAAGAGTATGCAAACTTATTATCACAAGTGCAGCGGTTTACAATGTGCTTCTGGTAATCACAGGGCACTAGAGCTCAACCTGGTGAAAATACTGAAGCTGAAGTCAAGATTGATTCAGCGTGATGCCGTACAACATCGAGCAGAGCAATTCTGCTTGGGTTGCAATCATGGACAATCAGGTCGGTAGAAAATACCTGTGTTTGCCTAGAATCACGACAGCGTTGGGGTCGTAATGGTTTCTGCCCACCAGTTTCAGGCCCAATATCTTCATCACTCTGGAAAGAGAGAAAAAGAATGAGACGACTAACAGGACAGCAAAGAGGATTGTCAACAAAGAGGATTGTCAACAAGCCATCATTACCCAGACGAGTCTCATACACGCAGAAAAAAATGGTGCAATACACCAGCTGTAATTGAAAAGATAAAGACTTTGCTTCCTTTCTGCTTTTTACGTCACACGCTTGTAAAGCTGACATGATTAGGTTTATTTGATTTGGATAATTCTGTGATGACTAGTAGATGAGTGTGGGCTGCGGCCCAGCATGCATTGCAGGGGGCCTGTTAGTTCCTAGAAAAATCAATGCTATTATGAATGGTATTATATTTACATAACATAAAAAAAGAAAAACCATCTGACCGACTTTTTTTTTCTTCAAAATAATAATCAAAGGAATGAGGTTCCCATGACAACCAGTAAGCTTGCAGTGCTGGCGAGCAAACTGTTCATGTGCGTTTAGCCCTATCTCTGCCCAACTACATATTCAGCCCAGATATCAAATTCAAACCCTTGATATTACCCATAAGGGGATGTTATTGCACATTTTTTAACCAAATTTTTCTGTCAACCTCGCACTGAATCTAAATGCAGATTTTTTAAGTCAAGACAATGGCTACTTTATATAAAAAATAAAAATGTTAGATAATGAAATGCAAAAAAACACTATTGAGACCGCATCAAAGGTTTGGGGGCCTGTTGATTCATCTCCCAGCACATTCGCATGGATGGGTGAGAAGGGGCAGCTGAGCGATCTCTGAGGAGCATGTTTTCACTCCCGGCTATCATTCCCAACAGAGACTGGAGCTAACTGTAGATTTCAAACACGGATGACTTGAAGAGCCCTGACATTCCAGGACGCCACACGAGGGAATCCGCCAAGTGATACGACTGCTAAGGGTTTTCTTTTATGAGAAGAGAATTCTGTCTGAAAATAAGACCGGAGAACTGTCCTTGTAGAAAACACAACTGATCCTGTACTTCTCTGTACGAATGGGGTGCGTGACCTAGTCATTTTATGGAAATGTGCAGCAGACAATCGAAGCACAATGCACTGAGCATCGTATCCCACACGATGCACTTCACTCGACCCTACAGTTTCAGTGTGGAGGAGGAGCGGGAAGTAATATCAGCTGTGATTTTTCACCTCTCATTTTCTGACTCATTATCCCAGTTGATAAGAGTCCAGAGAATTTAACAAAAAACTGGGTTACAAATTCAGAATAACTTTTTCTTAAACTGTAAATGCTGGGCACTGCTTGCTAAATCAGACATACAATGCGAAAGTCCACACTGCTTAGTATTCAATAAGCAGAATAGAAGCATTTCAGTTCAAAAATGACTACTATGTGTTAAAAGGGCAATACTTGATACTTTTATAGCAATTCTACTTATAATGTTAGTCCAAGTACGCTGAACAAAAATGTCAATGCAATTTTAAATGGCCATGAAATTAAACAGGATGTCTGTAGAATTAAAAAGACTACTTTATCTTAAAGATTTGGTTGACTGGTTATAATTGGATAACCTCTACCTAAAGACGCTTCACACTGCCATTCCTCAGAGCAGGCCAAGCTGTTAAATACTAATTAGGTGTTTATATGTAAATGTGGCTGGTCATTTGTCACCTGTTTGTGTAGCTTAATAAACCAATAAATGGTGTGATTTAGAGCATTAGTACAAATGTAAGCAACTTATTTCCTGTTTTACTGACAGCTTTATACTGTCCCCTGGCAAACAACTAGTGTGGTTGTTTTTTATAAGTGCTACATTTACGTATACATTTTCCCTTTTTTAAACAAGGTATATTTCTGTTGTCTCATAAGGGGACATTTAAATCTTAAAAGGCGAGGTTTTGAGAATTAAGACAACACACCTCCTCAGAACGACATTATAGAACGGGATGCACAGGTCTGAGCTGGGCGGCAAAATCTTTGTCAACTGAATCTTGATGACGATTTCCTGGTTGTCCGTTTTTCTTTCAGCCTTGAGTTGAACAACCTGTTACAATATTGAAAATGAAGGAAAGAAATTATATTTTTTCCCATGCTGTGCCATGTCATGTGTTGTGAATTTCCCTGCTCTGCCTGCTCTTCCACGATAAAATTATTTCAACTCGAATCAATATTTCATTTATTTATTTGCCAAGCAGGCACGTAATAAGCCGGATAATGTAGTCAGCTGGTCTTCATTGAAAATTAAATAAAAGGGGTAATCGGGTGCAAAGCTGAGCAGAATGACAGACAAGAATCTAGCACGGCAGTACAGGATATTCCATGCCGAATATGCCTCAATGTCTTTACTAAAATTAAAGTACAAAAACATAAGATGGTTTTACCAGTCTTGCACATGTGTATTCAATGAGGTGCCTTATAAGTACTACGGCATACTAAAGCAATCAAATGACATCATCATCACATCACCATGTTAAATTTGTCTCCGACTTAACTACACATACACACCTCATCAAGACGTTTGGGCAGGTAAAGGATGGATCCATCAAACGCCACCACCTCTCCTGTACTGGGTCGATGTTCCTTCATCATGCCAAAGCGCATAGAGACAGACTCCACGTTGGGGCTAAAATTGATTATTAAAAGCCATCAATCATCCGATTTCAAAAAGATGCTGATGCTAATATTATAATTATCAATATTATTCAATCGACAGACAGCCGTCTGCCATGAGTGAAGATCTGCATGTCAGACAACCAGAATTAAAACTTGTTTAATAATTCATTCCTGCCTGAATAATATTCTTATAGGAACAGACAACTCATTTTCCAATGGGCTAAGAACTTTGTAAAAATACCTCCAAGATTACATTTACATTTATTCATTTAGCAGATGCTTTTATCCAAAGCGACTTACATATAGAAGAGCAAATAAACATTTTGTCAACACGCTAAACAGTACCGTTAGTTTACAAGGCCATGCTACTAGGAGGATTAAAGCTGTAGTAAGCAAGGGAGAGTGTCTTGGACACAAGACATTGACAGTTATCGGTTAGTCAAATAAATGCAGAGCAGGCATCTTTTGAACTGCTTTTTGATGAACAGGCATGTTTTGAGCGGTTTAATGTCTAAACAACCCAAAAATGTATATTCTGTCACGATTTTCTCACCATCAAGTTGTTCCGAACCCAGTGTTTCCCCTAAGTTACGGCTTTGGGGGGGTCATGTGCGGTCTCTATATTTTCTTTGTGGCGGAGGTCCGGACAATACTTTTTCAAATAAATAATATTTAATCAATTGAGCCCAGTCGAACATGAATATAAAAAGCATTTAATGTTTTATCAGGTCATTTATTTATATTCTGATGCCCACAGTTTGTAGGATCTGGTGCTAAAGCGAAGTCCGAGGGACCTATTTTAAATTTTTAATAAAACTACTGACAACAAAATGTAACAACTGAAATGAATTTATCATGAGCAGAAGTACTAACTAAGTTACTGACAAGTAGCCTTTCCATGCCATTCATACTAGAACTGATTCTAAGTAATCTCCGAGGAGCGCACGTGTCTGTGTGCGCGCATGCATCCGGGCTGAACTCAATACGAATAGAAGAGGAGAATTGTAAACATAGACACTGAAATGACATGCTGCCGTATAAATAAAGACCATAATGCAATTTAGTTTGTTTAATAAAATAAAAAGGTATAGACATGTTCTGTAGTCAAAGTAACTTTAAACGCTCTTCTCTTCTCTTGTGATCTGGCGCTATATAGAAAATAAAATAATCTTGACCTTCAAGGGGGGCAGGGGGTGCTCTTGGAGGGGCAGGGGCCCCCCTAAGGTAATGGTACGGGAAACACTGAAACCAGTATTCATTTTCTTGTTGGGTTGAACAAAAAGAAAGATATTTGGAAAAATTCTAGCAACTGAGATATCTGGGGTTTCTAAGATTTGTGGGGCACAGAATGTTGTATGTTGCATTCTGTTAATCACAAAAGGAAATGTTTTGAAGAATTTAGGAAAAAAACTGTACCTTTGACAACCGTTTTATGGTTGTCGTTTGTGCCTCAGAACTGTAGGTCGCCAACATTCTTCCAAATATCTTTCGTTGTGTTCGAAAGGACATTTTTTTATACAAATTTGGAACGTGATGTGGATAACCACAAGAATCTCAGTAACTCACTCCTTTCAAGGCCAGAGTCCTCAAGAGTCATATTTGATGACCAGCTGTCCTTCAATGATCTCATTGCAAAGACAACGCGGTAATGCTGATTTGCCTACTTAACATTAGACAGGTAAGACCCTATCTCACTGAGCATGCAGCACAACTCCTTGTCCAGGCCCTTGTAATCTCAAGGTTGGACTACTGCAATGCTCTCCTTGCTAGTATCCCTGCAAAGGCTATCAAACAACTCCAGCTGGTTCAGAACGCAGCAGCACGCCTCGTCTTCCAAGAGCCTGAAAGGGCTCATGTGACATCCCTTTTCATCTCTCTCCAGTTGATACCAGTTGAAGCCTGTATCAGATTCAAGTCACTAATACTTGCCTACAGGACTATCACTGGATCTGCACCGGCATACTTTCACACCCTCCTACAGCCTACTAAAAACCCTGCGTTCAGCAAATGAGCGCTGTCTTGTATTGCCTTCTCTAAAGGGCAGTAAATCGCTTTCCCGCTCATTCTCCTTCACAACTCCTTCCTGGTGGAACATTCCTCATAACTCAGTCCTGTCAACCACATCTCTCACAACATTTAAAAAACTACTTAAAACCAGTAGCTTGGCAACGAGGTTCAGAATTTTGATTGCTTAAAATAAGGAATTATTGATTTGTTACTCTGGTTGATCGACCAATCAGTACTCCCTCTGTTTACAAAGTTATTGGTTTAATTATGTCACATGTTGTGCATGGAATCTTGACTTTTGCACCAAGAGTTTAATTTGTATGCTGCGATGTATGGCAGGTTTCTTTTTTTATAAATTACGAAAAGATGAGAAAGAAGTAAATTAGTAGATTTGTAAAGATAACAATCCCGCTGCATTTAACTTCTTGTAGAGTTCTTGTAGACTTTTCTCAACACATACTTTTTCTCTCCCTTGAACACTCCGCATTGTCAAGTTAAAGGTAAGACAATGATTAGACTGGTACTACAGTTCTTAATCCTGGTCCTCAGGACCCCCCTCATTATATTTTGTATGCGTCTCTTACTGCTTCAGAGGTTTGCTCAATTCGTCCATAAAAACCCTAAAGAAGTGGACATAAAGGGCATTGACGGCCCAAAAAGTAACTACTTACGTTACGCAAATCTCATGATTGTGGTTAAATATCCCTTCAAACGTCCGTAGTAAGTTTTGTCCGTGTATTAAGGCACTGTAAATTTGTGTGCAGAAGTTAACTTCAGGCGCAAACTTCAACCGATTTTTCTTGTGTGCAGGGAGTAGCGGAGTGAACACTGTGTAGGTATCATGTCAAGCGTAGGGGTGTAACGATATTTCATATTTCGCGATACAAAAATGTCACGATGGGCATCGTGGATAGATAGGGATATTTTACGATATGTTTAATTCTATTCGTTGAGCAGTCAAGACGCTACCTACTCTGCACCAGCGCGTCACGTGTGCTTATCTCACATATGCAATAGAGAGAGAAGTCTCTGGAAGAAGAGGAAGCACAAGACACAATTTGTCTCTTCATGTGCTTTAAAGAGCGTCTTACTTTCCTTCAAAAAGTAATTGCGAGTATTGCGAGTCACCACAGAACTCATTACAAAGTCAGGCACAAACGTGTTCATACGGTACCTTTTCAAAGGTCTATCAGTGCGTTTCATTGGTTGAACATACTGAATGAATACGCCCTTCATGAATGAGTCAATTGAGTCTAATATTCTTTGTGTTGCGACAATGCAAATCCAGTAGTTACTGAACTTTTCTGAAAAATAAAGGTAATGACCTGGTTTAATTGAATTCTAAGGTAATGTTTATTATCTCAAAACAGTTAAATTTTTGTATAGAACATTTAATTACACCAATTAAATAAATTAATCAAGATAGATTAGAAGACCAATGTAATGTAGATTTCATTGACTAAAAGTAGACTAAAATATGACTATTAACTAGACTATGTTAAAATGGTATCACTTATACTAAATTACATTTTACTCAGAAGACTAAAACTAAATCAAACTTTGCTCTCAAAATTGACAATGATCTCAATTCTAATTTCAGTTAAGCCTTAAAATGTTAAAATTCTTAATTAAATCGTATGTACAACAAAATAATAACTAAATTGTTAATATTTTGAAAATTAATGTTATTTGTTTTTCAGTTTCATTTTTTAATTTTGTTCAAAATATCGAGATGTGTATCGTATCGTGAACCCAGCATCGAGATATGTATCGAATCGTGAGCTGAGTGTATCGTACACCCCAAGTCAATCGGTACATAGTCCATTCATGGAGCGCTGGTGATATAAAACAGGTGTGTTAAACGAGGGAGACGCAAAATGTGTGGAGACGTGAGGACAAGATTAAGAGCAGGTAGTAGAGCTGCACGATTAGTCGTTAAAAGATCCTGATCTCGATTTGAACACCAGACAATCTCATTAATGAAAATCAATGATTCTCCTGTGTCTATTAACTTACACCTCGGACTAAAACCATAACGCTTCAATATGCTGTTGCTGACGCAGAAGTTAAAATTATTATTATAAGGTATGTAACGTCACAAACAGTATTTTCAAAACACACATCATTATTTCTGTGTCAAATGATCACAGACGTACTGGGATTAAAGCAGAGTTGCCAACTCACACGCATGAGACTTGTTTACAAGCTCCTACTCTGCCCAAATTAATCTCACACCAAATAACAGACAAACATATAAAGTAAATACATCCTGACCTCAAAACTTAGTATTAGTATTACCTGGGGACCTCTAGTCATTTGTAATAATTGCAGAGGTTGTCTTTGATCTTAATCCAATGCGAATCAACCATGTCTGTAATTTGTGAAGTAAAAATTCCCCCACAAATGACCTCCCATATTTTGACGAACACCGAGGTCCTGCGATAATATAAGTCTCGTTCTAATCGCCATTTCAGCGATTTGGCGGAATCATATTTAATTTTTCAATGGTAAAAATCCACCGTTAGAAAATAATTGAGGCTGTTTTGAAGTGTTTTGGTATTATTTCGGGTGCTGGATCATATCCATATCTGCCAGCACTCTCGTTTGGCTGGGAGACTCCAGTTTGTTTATTTATCATGGAAACTCTCATAACATTTGACAGGAACGGTCATATAAATTATATATATATATATATATATCTGAAAACACCATACAACTAGGCTACACAAACTATACGCAAAGCCATGCCATCACATCTGGTAAATAAGTCCACTGATTTTTGGTAAAATCCCAGGCTGCACTTATCCCGTCCGAATGCGCCACATGTCACTTTAGATGAAAGCAGCTGCTACATGTAAGTGACAGAATTTTAATTTTTTCGCTGAACTATCCCTTTAATACATTTTTCCAATACAACAAAGACTCACGTAAAAGTCACATGGTACTGAAACACAGCCTCATTTTTGCAGGAGATGGCGATGTAGTTTGACGCGATAGATACAGGATTGCCCTTAGTGCCAATTTTCTTCAGCGACTCTCTGCAGAAGACAAACACACACCAACAGTTTATACACACATTATCCATATTTCATCCTCAGTCATCATTTAATCAGTCACATGTTATTTTTAAGCCAAATACTTTATTCTATGAAAAAATAAGACTTCAACAGGATGAAAAGTTTTCGTGGTGGTCTGAAGAAAATCAAACAAGTTGGTCAAGTAACCTTTTACGCTTAGAAGAAAGCATACAATTTGGATCAGTCAAATATGAAATTTTATTTGTAATTAATAAAACTCTAGACTCAATACTGTGTCTGAATTGCTCTCTGCCTATAGCTGCAGTGTAAAACAGGTCATACGTAAAACCATCATGTAGGTGACCTCAAAGCCAAAACAAACCAACCAAACTTTCATTTGATGGAGATATTAATTTACAAGACAACAAAATTGAAAATGAGCCAATTTGACTTTCTTAGACCTTGGTCTGACGTATCAGGGCATGCTCTTTTGAAGAAAATTTATATATTTTTTTAACTAAGATAAAAGTATATTTTATAAAAGTAGCAGCATCGCTGGCTTTTCAAAATCCATTGGTCTTTAAATTATCCAAAATTCTCAGTGGTCATACCCCACGGTCTCAATTGTCACTTCCACTTTAGGTGGTGTGCCTGGAGGGGCTGGGACATCTTCTGAGACAGAGGGCTTAGATGCCAGGGATAAAGGGGCAGAAAGGGGGGACAGAAGTCCCATGGGAGAAGTGATGGAGGGTGCCCCTGGCAGGGATGAAGAGGTCGTAATAGGGGACATGCCCGGTGGGGTAGTCGTACCACGACCAACGCCTATGTGAGGCAATGCTGTTCTGCCAAGACCAACAAATCCTCTGCCGATAAAACTGTACGCATGCAAAATCAAAAAAACAGTGTTTAGACAAATGGGAACACAACAATTACCTACTATGCAAAAGGTTATTTTTGCCAACATTTTTGTCTGTTTTATGCCACCAAAACAAACAAAAAGTTAAATGAAATTCATACCCCACAGACTCTGTTGTTAGTTCTGCTTTGGTAGGTGTTCCTGGAGGAGCTGGGGCATCTTCTGAGACAGAGGGCATAGATGCCAGGGATAAAGGGGCAGAAATGGGTGACAAAAGTCCCATGGGAGAAGTCGGGCCACGACCCACACCCATGTGAGGAGAAACTGTTCTGCCAAGACCAACAAATCCTCTGCCGATAAAACTGGAAAGATGCAAAGTTAAATTTGAAAGACTTGTGAAACACAACAATATGCTACACAACAGGTTCTTCCCATATTACAGCAGCTATAGAGATCATCCATCCAGAAATGAAAATTCTGTCATTATTTACTCACCCACACGTCTTCCCAACCTGTGTGCTTTACTTTCTCAACAGAACACAGAATAACAACTGACGGCCTTAGTCACCATTTACTTATATTGTATGGTCAAAAATAAGAAGTAAATATTATTTGAAATGTCTCATTACTTTTCACAGAAAAATAAGTCATACAGGCTTGTAAATGACTGCCATCTACTAATCCGAACAAAGACAACCTGCAAGGTGCAATATTCGTGCAAACTGCTGGGATGTCTGATCTTATAGCCACACCTGACAGGTTGTTGTTCTTTTTCTGGATGCAAAGCTGATGCCCCAACGGTGCTCATATTAGACTGGACACCTGCTCCAAAATCGCCCGCTGACCCCCGCCCTGCATCAGAAAAGAATATACAAATAACTAAGAGGGTAATGGTTATATGTATTATTTTCCAAAAGTTTCGAAGTCAGTTAAGAACATTGACATTCTTGCCATGTGCCGCAGTCTGATGATTGGGTTGGCTATGAGAGCTTATTCAATTCCAGAACAAGTGCATTAGAAACAATATCATGACAACAGGATATTAAAATCTTGAAAAAATGGCGAAACAGACAGAGGCTGTGTAAAGGTCACTGCATAACAAGCAATGAACTATTTGAATCCTTACAAAAGAAAAAAAGCTCTTTAGTGCACGCAGATAAATGAGTGTACATTAGTTATCCGCATTTACATCGCAAATTTACGTATTATTTGCTACTTGACCTTCCTGCTGCCTTTTGCAATAAACTCCATGTCTAAGTGGTTGACTATTCAACTTTGTTGGTGTTGCCAAGGATACAAGGATGCTGGAGCACAATTTAAAGCCCACTCCAATCAACCTAGTTTTGACATGAATGGAGTATAATGAAACAGGTATGAATTTGATTTAATGCAGTATACAAGAAGACTGCTTGTGATGTGTTTTATTTACAACTGCCTTCTTATGGCACCAGTCGGATGGGTTGAAAAGTAAATTTGCTGAAAAAAGATTGAGAATGATTGTATTCTAGTTATGGTATTTGTTCAACTTTTTGATTTAAGATTACTTGCAACTATGAGTTCAAATCACTGCTGGAGACACAAATGCATAATGCAACAAAATAAAGAGTTCCGTCTTTCTCCGATTTCAATAAAATGTGTGTTTTTGACATACCAATAGGTGCTGCTCCTCTGCCCCATGTTTTTCCAGGCTCGATGCCCATCCCTCTAAACATGGACATCAGTGATGACCCCTGCCCAGGAACAACGACCTATCAAAATAAAGTCATTGGCAACCATGCATAAATTTAATACCATATCATACATTCTTATTTGAAAGACGATACGGCGCAAATTTCAAACTTGAGCCATGTTCATGTTCACACACTGTACCTTGGTAGTCATTGGGTCAACCTCTGGCTCTTCTGACTGCAGTGCAGGCATCTCCTCTCGTTTATCTGGTCTTTTAACGTCCATAGCAGGTACAGCTCCTCTACCCATACCAACCGTGGGCTCAGAAATGGGCATTAGAAATCCTCTGCCTACCCCAAACTCTCCCCCTTTGCCAACCAGAGGCTCACTGATGGGGCGAGCAACTCCTCTGCCATATGGTGCACCGGGGAAGGGTGGCTGTTTTCCGTCCATTTTTTCCTGTATTGCGATTTAAAGAAACTGACATAACCTTGGCACAAATTTCAGTTACGTATGTTGCATTATTATTTGACTGTGAACAATTTGATGTGACTCTGCAATTATTTGTAAGAGCATTGCCAGCAGCATTAAATCTAACTGTTCTTTGCTCACACGGCAATTTATAACCGTTATATAAGCATTAGCACGTTAGCGTGGTCAAATAATTACTCGCGAGCACGATGCTAATTTTTCCCGCGAACTAATTCGATTAACAACTGAAGCTCGTCTTATCAGTCTGTTTGACAGCCTAAACTTTGTTCACATTTGAATCTATTTCGCAATTGTAAATAAATACCAAATATTTGCAAGTTACTAGGGCAAAAAATCCAGTCCGCGAGATCCACCTGCACGTGAAACATTTTCAAGCACGTGTGGAAAATGAAGCTAAACATTCGACAGCAGGCTAGACGAAATAAATAATATTCATTTATTTTCTACCACAAATCATGTTAATATGTGAGTAATGAGATAAATACTTGAAAATACCTGCAGATATTGACGATGCACGCGTGAGACGACGATACTATGGTTCACAATCACTTCTGTCAGGTTAAACTGAACTGTTCGATTCGCGGTTCTTCTGATGATTCGTCAAAGTGATGCGCATGAACCTTTTTTGGAAGATTTTTTTTAATAACGAAGAACAGTTTGAAGAGTATTACACAAATAAGAGTACATAACCAAGTCAGGTGTCTCAAAAAAAGACGGAAAAATCAAACTTAAACTGAAAGGCTTGTATTTATTAAATAGATTTGTAGTTTTCCTTGATTTTAAATTTTTCCTTGTTCTTATTGTTTCCAAATATGCTTTAACTTATTTTTTAAAATGCTCAAAGTTGGTTATCTGATCACACCCTTTAACTTTATGAATACGAATATAATAGTTATAATATAATCAAATATAAACATAAATCACTATCAAAAACATTTAAGCAAATTATCAAATTACACAAATTAAAAAAAACTATAATGGTTTTAGTTGATTTCTGTCAAGAATATGTGTGTCTTAGGATCACATAAATGATTAATAGTCTCAGGGGAAGTCTGATTTGCATGAACTTCGTAGACAGTAATGAAAAGTAAAATTCATAAAGCGTAAAGTTTAAGCCTACTTGCTGGAATGAATCAATGAATCAATTCGATTCGAGTAACTTAAATGAATCGGACTATTCCGATGCCCATATGCTGGGTGTTATAAAAGAAAAAACGAAGAAATGCTCATCACAACCAGTTGTGTGAGAATTCACACAGTAACGACTAAATAGAGTTTTAATAATTCTGCAATCTTATTTATTTCGAAATAACCTGAAGACAATGTTTTCGATTAGAGATGAAAATCAAACAAGTCACTGCTTTCCCCTTGACTTGTCCTATACTTATGTATTATATTACTAACCCCAGCTCACTTCTGTATGATTTACATTAAGACACAAACCAATAGAGTAACATTGTTTTATTATTTAGCCACAAACAAGTGTTTCAGCTCACCAGAACTTTAAAAAAAATGTCTACAGAAAGACCGTATTAAAGCAAGATAAATTTAAATCTCTAAATTTATAGCATTGGTTGACTCAGTACTTTGTTGGTCTTCTTGGGATGCTCAAACAAAGTGTAGTATTTTATTGTCAGACAGACTGCAATTTTATGAATTTAGCAAAGCACTTCACATGTTCAAGTTAGTAAAAGCTTTCTGCCATTTCTTTCAAATCTGACAGTTCCTGAGCTCCTGGGGCCATATGGCAAGTGTGTGTTGCACACTTCACACATAGCACATCTCTGGTATATTGTTCGCCAACAGAATACTAAGTATTGAGATGCCATATAGAAACATGCTTTTGCAGACAGGAATGATGAAATTAATGAATGTGTCCATTAAAAGTTATGTGATCTGTTTCACAAGTGCAGCTCAAATAAAACGTTTTCTTCTGCTATAGAGTCTTCTCACATGTATCTGTTTGCATCACTCTGAACATAGTTTTAAAGCATATTGTTCACTTCATATGGAAAAGTATTTCAATAAAAGCAAAATCACTTTGAAATTCTTTTGAGATTTAGTCACTTTAATTAAATGTCAATCATAAAAATTGCAATTATGTAGTGTAATTATGCCATAGTGTCCCTGAAGAGCGGCAGGTCTCAATCTAACCTGCATGTCCTTTTTGAATACCTTTATGTAAAATAATACGTGATTAATACATTTATCATAAAAATATCATTGTAGTATATACAACCGATTAGGTTTGTAAATAAATACCCTTCACGATTCCACTGACTGACTAACTAAGGAGTCTCTTAAATGCATTGAAGCATCTCAGTATAAACAGGATAATTTCACTGACAGCAGCGTCTGTTACCAGAAGCAAATTAGTGCATAGAGTTATAATTTGAGCTGACACTCATCATCAGTGCTCTGCCCATCAAGCTATATTCTGAATATTGGCCAGTGGGGCTTGAGGGAACCAGAATGCATTCGTTTGGCGTTTATCTCTTCAGCATGATTTGACCCAGGTGCATTGACATTCAAGAGCATCAGAAGAAAAGTTTGTATTTTGTGATCAGAACTTGTGAACTAATGATAACCAGAAAACATGTTATTTACTGAATAAATGTTAGTTCAACCCAAAACCTGTTTGACTTTCTTTGACCTAAAATACACAAATACATTTTTTCTGGAGAAAGTTGGTAACTTAACACCATTGAAACTCATTGACTTATATTGCATGGACATAAAACCACTGAGACATTTCTCAAAATATCTTCTTTTGTGTTCCACTAAAGAAAGAGCCATGTACAGGTTTTAAATGGCACGAGGGTGAATTAATGATGAAATAATTATAACGGTGAACTATCCTTAAGCTTGACAGTCCCCTTCCTTATTTATTTGCATTAAGTTATTTAAAATAGTACAAGACTCGATATAAACAATGACAGAATTACATTTTTTGGCCATTCCTTTAACGTTTGTGAAATGATGTCTAAACCTTTCATCCTCATATACACACATGTCATAACTTAAACCAGAGGAACTGTCACAGGAATTATGCATTCAGATTCTTATAAAGGCCCTGGGGTGACATGCCCCAGCTGTTCTGCTCCATGGTCAGTGATGATGATGGTGGTCTTTCTACAGTGGCCTGGGAACACAATGTCCTTAACCTAAGCTATTCTCTGCCTCATTACAGATTTACTTTTCATGCCACGTAACACCACATGGTTGAGCGCTCACCATATAAATGAGAAAATCAGGTGTGTTTTTTGTTTTTATTCCAAGGTTGCCTTCTTGCTCATCAACCAAACAGCTTTTGAAAGCTGAACTTCTTAGGGCTTGTGTTATCACAGAGCTCTGCATGGTGTTCTGAGGAGTCTAGAATGATAAGCATTTTTTTGCTGACATTTTCATCCAAAGCGACTTGCAGTATACTTATTGCACCGATGAAGCCCCTGAAGAAAACCCTGAAGTCTCTTGAGCTTAAGTGCTTTACAGACACAGAAATGTTAGAGTTCATGTAGAAACCCTTGGAGGGTTCGAACCAACAATCTTTTTGTTTATATGACTAGACCACTAACATCATCAGATATTTGTTAGAATTGGCCACTGGTAGACTGTAGACCCCCCTTCAATTACTTCTCTCCAAAACCCCACCCACCAACGATTTCCCAGACCAACATCACCAAATCCAAACATGACTGGATTCCTTAATTACGTTTTTGCTCTCAAAGACATTACGTGTGTTTTTCTCAGAAATATTACATTTAGCATTTTTACAGAAACTATAACGTTGGAGCCTTAAGCCCTAGATTTTTGCAAGAGACATGGGATAAAATAACATAAATAAAACAAAAAATGCTCTATCCAACAATATGATGAAAATACTGTATGTTTAATAAGGCTTTAATATTTTCATCGTGCTGGATATGTTATCTCCTGTATCCATTAGTTCTGTAACTAGGAACAAATAAAAACGATAAAGACAACATCATCTGACAACATTTAAAACCAACGAGAACATAGATCGTTTAATGTTCCTCAGAAAAAAGCAAGTATTTAAAACGTGTGTAGGTGGAGCAAGTACCATCCTCTTCCCTATGATGTGAAAGTTACGCATTTAACCTACTAGAGTGCGCAATTCTCACACTTCCCCGCACGAACGGCGGATCTATCACTTCCATCAAGCTAAGGAGTGCTCAGCCACATCAACGCACAAAACCAACCCACAGTCAAACCATAGTGATTTTCCCTCTTCTTTATTTAAGTCCTCCTTTCTTTTATGTTGACTTCTTGACTTGTTTTTTCTTTTGGAAAGCTGGAAGACACCCCAGATCAGCGCCGTGCTCTCGGTTCAGCATGCGTTTGGCGCACGGAGCGGACTCTTGGCGAGCTTTCGGGATATTGGCGCGGGGATGATGTTCAACTCATCGGGTCCATTAGATATTTTCTCGTTCACCCACCCAGAGGTCGTTTCGGAAGTTCTCAATGGTTCTTCACAACTGTTCTTTAACGCCCAAATGGCCATGTGGAACAATTCCTGCGGGGAGCAGTTACTCGACTATACCACGACGGAGAAGATCGTCATCGGCTTGATTTTAGCTTTCATCACCACTGTTACGGTGATTGGAAATACGCTCGTGGTGATCGCGGTGTGCGTCGTTAAAAAGCTCAGACAGCCCTCCAACTATCTGTTGGTGTCTCTCGCCGTGGCAGACCTCTCCGTGGCGATCGTGGTGATGCCTTTCGTGATCGTGACGGACCTCACGGGTGGAATGTGGCTTTTTGGAGAGGTCTTCTGTAACATTTTCATCGGGATGGATGTGATGTGCTGCACGGCGTCCATCATGACGTTGTGCGTGATCAGCGTGGACAGGTGAGGGCAGGTTGGATTTTTCTCTACCAGTCTATAAAATGATACCAACGTTACTTTTTGTTTAATCGTAAATTGGTCCACTCTTGGAGAGTTTGCATTAAAAACTTAGTTACAGTTGTCTTTTAATATCCTTAAACTACAATTTAGATTGTCTGGTCTCAGACCACATATGCACAGTAGGATGTGATAAGGGAACGTGTTCTATATTTTTCTTTTGCATCCTCTTTCAGATTGCGCTTTGCAGTTTACTTAAATATCCCTGCTTAAAAACGCAATTATTTGTGCAATATTCTACATCAATATTCACGCTTGTAGATGACTTATAAATAAAATGTATGAAATAATAGAATGTTTAATAAAGTCAATATTTACTACAGCATTTGAAACTGCTGTCACTGCTTGCCATGTCATGTCAACTTCCCATCACGTCATAAATGTTTCACAGTATTGTTGCTCATTTAATAGCAGTAGGCTACCCATCAGTTCAAATATTATCACTCAGTACCCTTATGCAGCGCAAACTTGCCTTATTTAAATGTCAAGGCAACTATCTGGAGGTGTCTGTAAAACAGACATTAGGACTGACAACGGCATGTCCTAATCTAAGAATAGGGTCAATTCACCTGCAGCCAGTCGCCCGTGTGACAACACGAGGGGGTTAGAGGCAGACCGTGATTTGCTCTGACACATCTGAAGAAGCAACCTCCTTGGCCTTCCCAAGTACAAGAAGACTCTGCAAGAGATCTGATCATGTTGAAAAAAATGTAATATAGTAATGGGAGTAGTTAGCTGTGACACACTAGAAAACAAATTTGGTACAGAGGTGTATAAATGCAATTTTATATTTTCACTTACATAATTTCACATATTTTTTAGACTCTTTCATATTGCAGCTTCGCCACATATATCAACGTTTCAAAGTGGAAGAAATAAACAGCCCCTTCAAAATTGATTCATTCCTTTTCAAACACAGGAGGACTCATGTTTTAAAGTCAAATTTTCAGATTGCGTGTTCAAATTATGTAAACAATAGCAATAAGAACATAAATTCCTAATATAAGGCCCACCTACTTAGTGCCCCGCGGCCCGCCCCCTCAAACATTTCAAATGTCTAATATGTGTTAATAATAAATGTTTTGAAGGTCAGGAAAATGACTGAGCATTAAACGTTATTTAATTCTTAATCCAATAAATGATTGAGTGATAACTTGGATCTCTCGTGATCTTGAATCTCTGTATTGGAGAGATTGACCACTGAAATTCAGTTTACCTTCAAACGACTGTTGCTTTCAGATAGCAAAGCCGATGCGTAATGGTTTACAGCTCAGATACTTAACCTTTTGCAGGCATGTAGCTTTTGGCATTTGGACTTTACAGCTTTATCATTTGGCCTGGAAGCATGGGTCCCAGCTGAAAACATTGCATTTGTCTGTTTTTTCTTTAAAGGCAGACATCGGTTAGGTGTATTTAACATGCATCCCTGTTGTTGTCACAAATTGTTTTTTAAAGGATCAATTGCTTAAGCAGCTTAAGGAAAATGTCCCTTAAGATGCATTTTCTTTTTTCCAGCACAATATGTCTGCTATGGTTTAGGAGTGGCTTTAATCTATCATTCATGTACGTGCTACAAGCATCTTTCAATAAATGTCTTTAATGACACGTGTTTGTTTGAAATGAGTTGTGTATTCGAGCACGACTGAAATTATAACTGTGGAGAATACATGCAGCTGTTGTTTAGCAATTTTCTAGTATATAACAATGAAGCAATAAAGTCGGTCAGGTTAGCATGATTTGATTATTAATTTAAAGGGGCGATGAATTAAGACCTCAATTTTAACCCAAGCTTTTGTTATGTAAGCAGGAATCGTATTCAAGTGAACATCCTTTTAGTGACAGAACTGAAAATACCCTTGTTGCTGAATTACAACTCTTATTGACACAAGGCTCAAACGAACTGCAGGTCCTGGAATGTACCTATCTGTCATTGTGGAAGAACACAGTCGCTGCATAACCTTCCTATGGATTCTGACATTAGTAATGCGTGGTTGAAATTTATTTTTATAGAGGTTGCAGCACACGTGGGTAAAACATGCCTTTGTGAACAAGCTAGAGTTCGCCAATGGATTTGCGTAGAGACTAAAATTAAAAAGCAGTGCTGTGCCGTCAATATTGGGTCTGATAGGAATGGCGCAGCAATCTTACGTGAGTACAACATTTTTGTACTATGCGTCACTATTACTTTTTTAGAGATCGCTTAATATGCCCTGAGGCCTATTTGCACGGGATTAGTGTTACCTGGGGACCTCTAGTCATTTGTAATACTTGGAGAGGTTGTCTTTGTGCTGTGTGAATCAGCGTCTCTGTGATTTGGTGGGCCCATATATATAATTTTTCAAGGTTTTATCCACCGTTTTCAATAGTGGAGGCTGTTTTGAAGTGTTTTGGTATTATTTCGGGTGCTGGGTCATATCCATAAATTATTGGGACTATCCCGTTTGTTTATTTATCAAGGAAACTCCCGTAACATTTGAGATTCGCGATCGAGGTGATCTTCTGTCCGGTTCGCAATCACGGGGCTCAAATGTTGAGAGGTACGGATATCGTTAAACACCATACAACTATAGGCTATACAAAATATACCCAAAGCCTTGCCATCACATTCGGGAAATAAGTCAGTAAATTTGATTAAAATCATAGGCTTCATTTATCCCGTGCGAATGCGCCAGATGAAATACAGATGTTGTTAGTTAATTTATAAATCACAGGAGGTCCCCAGATAATACTTATCCTTTGCGAATAGGGCAAATGTGTAACCTAACATTACGTCTCTAACCAAATTCTCAGAAGGCTTCAACTAAGTTTACTATGCAAACTGCTGTTCAATAATAGTTGGGGGCTTTAACTTACAAATCTTCATGGCGGAAAGCCCATTCAAACCATTTGTTTGTCAAGCTGGCCTCAAAACCTGGGTAGAAAAAAGCCTATTAGTTATTGCTTTTGATGTTTTTGAATGTAAAAACCACGCGAACTACATAAGTACACCTCATACAACAGTAGAATACAATTAAACCCAGTTCATCACACCTTTAATGGATGAGATCAGCCAGTCGGCATTGTGATTGGTCGTCCACCGCTGTATATACTGTAGAATGTGACATACTGTTTGCATGCTTCTGATGAACTGAAATGCCTTGCAGTGTTCCCAGCACTTTATTGCATATCACTGCAAAAAATGACATTCTGACTAGGCTTTTTTGTGTTATATCTAAACGTCTTTAATCAATATATAATTGTTTGACAGGAAAAGTGACCTAAGATATTTAGTCTTGTTTATGAAAAAGAAATGAAAGAATTAAGTAAGTTTGTGGTACAAACAAGCAAAAACATTTGTCCATATGGTGAGAAAACCTTTTTCTAGTTTCTAGGTCTAGTTTAACCTTTTTCTCAAGTACCTAATTCAAGTTAATTTTTTGTCCCCCCCATGGATTGTTTTTACCATAAACTTACTTAATTCTTACATTCTTTTTCATAAAACTATGTATCTAAATATCTAAGTAATTGTGTCAAGTAATTGTATTTTGATGAAATAATGTTAAGATATTTGTATTACAAACAAGACAAAGACAATTAGTAAGAATGTCATTTTTTGCAGTGATTCTACTTAAAGCAATCTGCTAAGATTATTGTCATTGTTTACTCACCCTCATGTCAGTTCAAGCGTGTTTGACACCTTCTTCTGTGGAACACACAATGAGAATTTTCACAAAGCTGTCCTCCATACAATGAAAAGTGATTTGAGGAACATGGGTTGTCAAGTTTTAAAAAGGGTAAAATATAAAAGTATCAATTTCATCACAATTTTAGTTGCATGGAAAAGAATGACATTTTGCTGTAAAGAACTCTTTTTGTGTCCCACAGAGGAGAAAAGTCAAATGGATATTTAAAGAAATGAGAGTGAATAAATGATGAACTGTTCCTTTTTAAAACTTGCATTTAAATTGACCCGGGGTGCTTAATATTCATTTTAACTTTGGATGGTACTGTAGATCACTTCAGCAACGTGATGTTTTTTTTAACCTTGACAGAATATCTGGTATTCATTTAACTTTAAAGTAACATTCATTTTTTTTCCTTTGTTTCTACACTCTTTAAAAAAGATGCTTCAAAGGGTTTATCAATGTCATAAAAGAACCATGAACATCTATAGAACCTTTCTGTTTATGGCGAAAAAGGTTCTTCAGATTATAAAAAGTAAGAAAGAGATGCTTCTTTAAAGAACCTTTGACTGAATGGTTCTTTGTGGAACCAAAAATGTTTCTTCTATGGCATCGCCATAAAGAGCCTTTTTAACCCCGAGTGTATGCTTCTATCCAAAGTGGCTTAAAAATGAGACTGCATTTTGCACTTTGTTAAACGAGCCAAGAAAGATAAATAAATATCGAAGATGGCTGAGCCACGCATCTAATAAACCCTTCCTGGATGATATTCTCAAAGATTATAATCTTAAATTAATTTGACAGAAGCCAGAACTGCATGACAGTCCCCAAAGAGACACTGAAGTGCCTTTAAACCCATCATTATTATGCATTGTTCAAGATTTCCTGACATATGCTCGATTCATTATTTTATTGTTCATCAATCATTTCAATAATGGTAGTCAAACTAGCAAGCCATTTACCCACACATCTCAAAAGCAACGTCTATTGAAACCATTTACTTGACGTGTTTTCACCTGAAAGGTTCTTCGAAAAATCCCTTTGCCCTGAAGTGATTTACTGTCCATTAACCAGAGGAGGGAATAAAGAATCCATGTCTGAACTGTTCTTCCTTTCCACAAGCCACTATCATAGTCCACATCTAGAGTCCAATGATCTCTAGAGACCCGGCCCTTTCCAAAGCAAGTGAAGACCTTTGTCAGACTAAACAATATTAGGAACAGAGAAGGATGGACAGACTTGATTGACAAATTACCACAAGTGGGAAAATTAAAGCTGATAAGGTCGACAGGGTTTGTGTATAGCTTTAAGGTGTACCATGTTCAATTTCCTCATATTTGTATAACAACAATCGTGTATTTATAATTGCATTTCATTTATGCATTTTTCGCAGAAGCGACATTGCATGAGCTACACGTTTTATCAGTATGTGTGTTCCCTGGGATTTTATACCTACCTACTATAGTACATTCACTAAATAAACAAATCAATAAATAATCTAGAGACACGTTATCTTCTTACCAAAACTGAGCGCTCTGGAGTGTGAGGGGGGAAATCAGGAGTTGTTGAAAGACTCATATTAAACCAACATTTTTCAATCAAGGATGGATTACAGACAGGGCCAATACCCTAGAGCCTCAGACACTCCGGGCCCACGAGATGAAAAGTCTGCGGTGGCCTGACACCTGGAAACAAACCACTGCAGTTGCGAAATTGATATAGACAAAACAGGATTGTGTGACTCTTACCCCTCTTCAGCTGGGGTCTTTTCCTTTATTGATAAGATATGTAATAACTTGTAAAATGTGTGTTTTTGGAACATTTAGGTGTGAATCTTATGTAAAGTCCCATGTGACACACATGGGATAACATGTAAAAACCCATGGGCTTGTTCTGACGTGAAGAACATGTGATCATTTCAAATGGGATTCACACAAAAATCTTCCAAAAACAGAAGTTTTTAGCACATGGTAAACACATGTTAAAAACATGTGAAAATCATGTGTCTTTTCTGTAAAGTGCAATCTCTTGGCTTGCCTTATATCACGCAGCTGCAAATGTTTTTGTGATATTTTTGTAACTTCTTATATTCGTACATTCAGTTTCTATTCCACCTACCAAAGGCTACTGACCACGTAACATCTATTAAACATAATTAAGTCAAACTGCAGCATCTCGCGTTTGCGACAAAATGATGCCTCCGCAAGGACGCCTCACGGGAATAATATCTGTTCTTGGTTTCACTAATGGTCTTAGTATTATCACAGCTAAATGAATCATCGTTATTCCTCTAGTGTTAAAAACAAATCAAACTAATTCATGGATCACAAATATTACAATTAAGTTGGCCATGAGAATTAAGTTAAGATGAGACTGAGGAGTCTAGCTCTTATTTATGGGGATATTCAAGTTTCATTACAGGACAAGGTGACAATGATAAAATGTTGTTCTAGTTTAAAGATTAATGAAAGCGAGTGCTTTGTGCACGGCTGTGTTAATTACTTTGTTAAAGTTGCATGGAGGCACACAAATCTGAGCCAACTCTTGAGCTCAAGTCTTGAGCACTGGAGAGAGTGTGGGCACAATAGAAGTAAAACACAGTAACATTTTATGGTTCATGCCAAAGTTATTGGGTAATGTTCATATGATGTGCCAATGTGATTGTGTATGACACTCAGGTGACACTTTTTTGTTGTGTCATACTAAAGGCTAAATTGAAATCTTGTCTGTGCTTTAATACTAAGCTTCAAAAAAGCTTCTGCCATGCCCATCCTGCTTTCTAGACCCGAATCCTATAGAAAACGAGTGGAGCGAACTGAAGAGGAGAAGGATCAACTTGAAGATGTAAATCTTAAGGGCCTGGAGCAATTCTCTATAAATGAATGGTCTCAATTTCTTATCAGATGTGATACAGTTATACAGTATAGGTGAAGACACAAAGTGTTATCTTGGCAAAAAAATAAGTAAAATGACATTATTTATGAGCAATGTGTATCACATTTATTTCATAATGATATCCTCTCATTTAAAATTCTCATTCTCTGATGCATAACATTTTCAAGAAAAGAGCCAAAGGCGTAATGATGCAGATTTATTTCACAGACGATTTTCTTGATCATATTTACCTAGGGTTTGCAAACTTTTGAGCACAACTGTATGTAGATAATATGTAGAGTTTTTAACTGAAATTGGTAAATTACTGAGGATTGTATCAATTTACTGACACACTTGTCAAGAATTTATGTAGAATGCAGATGTGTATGCGATGCTACTTTTCAGGACGGCATTTCCTTTCAAACTGATGTGCTCCGTTTCCCCTCTCGACTGGTATATACAGTAATGGACTGTACGTATATAGTAATGGACTTCCGAGTAAAACGGGATATTCAATTATTTAAACACAGATAGTCAGGACTTTTACTCAACTCCAAAATTTGATCTTTCGCAATACTTATTTCTTCCCAACACAGGTTTAAAACTACCTTTTCTGTTGCTGGGTTGTTACTCTAAGGTACCTTTCCAGGTATATAAAACATTATATATAATGTTGTGCCTTTTTGGGTACATTATTACCCTAAGGAGCTATTGTGTCCCTTCAAAGGTACAGTTAAATGTTTTGTACATATTGTGTTTAACTGGTACACAAAAGGTCCTAATAATGTACCCAAAAAAATGGTAAAACATTTTACGTTTTGTGTATTTGTAAAAGTACAAAAAGGAACCTGCAAGGGTACTCCCCAGCGAAAAAAAAGTTACTGTTTTATCCCTTTTTTGACGGTTGTTTTGTCAAAAGAACATTAAAAATGTATCCAAGATATAGTTTAAGACTTTTACTAAGTTGAGTAAATGACGTAACAGAGACCACTCTCTGTGAAATAGCCAAAGTCTCCCACATTATTTCTCTTTTTAGTCACTTCAAGTCCGGTGTTCCCTTTTGAGATTAATAATTGTGATGTGAATTGTTCATGAGAGTGATGTTAATAATTAAACTCCTGTGTAAGTGGAGGAAGTCTATACTCTTAGAGGAAGCAACTCTTTCTTATGTGTAAGAAAAAAGTATTTGTTTGACAGGGAATCCAGTGCGTGAAGATGGAAAGGGACAGATCCACATAAAAATTGCAAATGAGACACACACAGTGTGGCTGTCTTTGGGAATTTCGAAATGAGGACGGAAAGAGATGCAGTTCAGGTTCAAAAAGCAGGTTTTCCCCGTGGCCCTGAAATTGGCCTCAGGTCTGTAGTGTTCTTGTGGCTCCTGTCCCTGAGTCGTGAGACACTGTCGGCTCTTCTGGATGGCTCTGCCAAGCAATGTGGAAACCGGGAAAGGGTTACCTCTGAGGTAAAACTCACCTGAGATGCGCCTGACAAATTGAATCACACTTGTCAGTGTTGTTTTTGACCGTCTTGGATTGGGACTGGTAGAGAGAAATGGAAAGTGGTTATTGCAGATTTCACACTAATTTTATATTGCGGGATATCAGGGCCAGTTGTCATCTTTTTTCACTCCAGTAAATAGTTTTCACAGTATGTACATTTATGAAAGTCAGTGTCTGTATAGGGATTTACTTTAAAGTCTTGACTACATATTACAAAAAAATAAAAATTCTGAACCATGTGATCTTGTGAAACAGCTTTTCAGCAACATTTAAAGAGTAAAATATGAAAAAAATTCATGAAAAAAACATGTAAAAAAAATTGGCTATGCCCCAACTTGATATTGATGAAAAATACACAATGCAGCCTTTCGGTGAAAATCTTTTGCTGACTCTGAATGTATGTCAGTGTGGTTTTATTAAGTTACAAAAATCCTTCAAAAGAGTTTTGAACTGAAAGCCAACAAACAAAACCCCTGCTAGAGGTAAATCCTTATGTGACCACTTGCCCAGGCCTCCTATTAACATAGGTGAAAAACTGTGCTATTGTTACCTATATATTGCTAGAAAAATCTTTTTCTGTGTAACCTAAAGTGGTGAAGTTGTTTTAAAAACAAGAATAAAACCAGATTAAGACAATTAACTTGTTTACTCACCTTCATGTTGTTTTGAACCCATATGACTATTTTTCTGTGTAACACAAAGATAGATATTAAACATGAGGTACAGTAACAAACGCAGTCTCTGCCAATCTCATATTAATCGTAGTATTTCGTATCTTCGAAAAGGATTTAGCTTTATCAAATTTATAAAAGACAGATATAGCTGCACGATTATTTCCGGAAAAAGTAAAGCTCCTGGAGGCATGCAGGGGGGATGGAAGTACAGCACAAGCACACAATACAGCATCTCATTTTCCCTGCACAAGGTTTGATTCACTATGAGTTTGTGTTTACATACTGCAGGACACGGAGATTGCCATAAAACACAGATATATGAGAAATTACTTAGTTTGACTTACCGTGTGTGGCACCTATCAGTTTCAAACGAGCGTTATATCCACAGTTTATATAACATTCATCACCGAAATGCAGTGATCAAACAAACACAGCTAAACCGGCTAAGCTGAAGCGGCATTGATGGGCCTGCTCTTTCTCAGGTTTGCTGATTGACGCATGCATTTCTAGGAGAATTGTCCAATAAGAGACGAAAGAACCCTTGTTACGAAACAGGACCTTCGGAAAAACTTTCCAAAACCTGCAAGAACCATGGCGGAGTGAATCGAGCACAGAAATACTACGACATACGTCCTTAAATAATGTCACATAAAACTTATTTTAAGGTTTTTGACCAAACAATTTTGTAGTGTACAGTGTTGCACATTTGTATCAATACCCTCCCGGGAACCATATTGTTTGCTCAAGCAATCCCACTCAAATCCCCAAAACGATTAGCTATCACCTTGTATTATATAACCCATCCAGGACTGATGACAAGTGTTAATACGCTTCGTTCCAAAGAGGGGTGGGGGTGCTGTATGGGGCGTAACTGAGACCACCAGAGTGGCGTATTGAGTGAGAGTAATGGAGGTTAACACAGTTGTCACACAGAAGGGATGCTGAGAAATTACATAGTTAGCTTGACAGGACGTTTCTGCTGCAGATGTTGAAAGGAAAATGTCTGCCACAGAGAAATGAGAGAAAGATTCTTGTTGAAAAGTGGAAAAACTTAATCTCATGTGTTATTTAGAATAAATATATATAGAATATAAAGCATATTACCAATAACTCAGGCCCTATCCTGAAAGGCACACTAGATGTTAGTTATTTCTGTAAAGCTGCTTTAAAACAATCCACATAAAGGCAGCAGAAATAAAATTGAATTGAATGTGAATACTTCCAGTCTTGCAGATCTGTGTTGGCCATCACATGCGTGCACGCATGGTTCATGCAAGGTTGTCATATATGGGACAGAACTTTCAGAAAGGAATCTCCCTGGAAAGTGATTCACTTGACTGTGTGTGACAACTAGCCCCATAGTCTCTCCTCCTGTATATATTGCGCTTTACATGTTGGGCTAGACAATGAAAAAAAATGTACATTCTGGTCGCCAATGCTCGCCATAAAATGAATATTCGGCTTGATAATGACCAATTCATTTCCACATTTCTAAGTTCAGACAAATAGACAATGTTTGCTGCTACTGTGTCTTCTAATCTGTTTAAGATGTGGAGATTAGTGACATCCCTGTTTTTTAGACAAGATTCAGGCATGATGGGAAGCAGAAATGCTATGTTTTTTAAGCACGTCTGTAAACCATAACATGATGTGAAATAAGATTTCTTTTCTTAATGAAAATGTTCGAGTATGTCATCATTCGGCACTAAATCGTTAAGTCCTATCTGGTATTTTTACATAGTACCATAATATTTGTAATATTCATATCTGATAATATTACTATAACATACCGCCACAGTACACGTAGAAGGGTAACTAGAACGTATGCTCAAATATGAGACCACATTCCACATATGTGTATACAGTAAAAGGCCTGGGGCACCATATCTGTACATATGTAAGATATTAACACAATGATGTTTGTGCTTTGTCGTGTTTAGGGATGCTTGACTAATTTGATATTTGATTACATAAACTTGCACATTTCATGCATATACATTCTTGTTGCTTCCAAATCAGTTGAATAGCAATTATGCAAAACAGTTTTTAAAGATGAACTCAAGTGAGACTAGTCATTAAGCATCTGTAAAAGTGGTAAAGCTCGTAGTAAATTCAATAATTTTGTTTCCCTGTAGCACTTTGCCTGGCAAAGTTTTCTCATTATTTACACATCTTGTTTAAGTACTCATTTAATTATTGATTTAATTTAATTATTTATTTAAAAAAATTGCAGACAAAACATTTATCAACTTGATCTGGACCACAAAAAAAGGGGTAATTTTTTTTTAATTGAGCTTTCTTCATCATTTGAATCAGAAAGCTTTTGATGTATGTTTTGTTAGGAAAGGGCAATATTTTGGCCAAGATACAACGATTTGAAAATTTTAAATCTTAGGGTGCCAAAAAATCTTAATGTTGAGAAAATCGCCTTTGCATTTACATGTATTCATTTGGCAGACGCTTTTATCCAAACCTACATACAAGTAGGAGAGCATATCAAATTTTGTCAACACGCTAAACAGTAACGTTAGTTTTCAAGGCCATACTACTAGCATTAAAGCTGGCGTAACACAGGGGGTTTCTGCCAATCTCATATTAATCTTGAGAACCTATAGAGTAGTATTGCATATTTCGTATATTCGTAGAGTATTTAGTTTGATCACATTTATAAAAGATAGATACAGCTTTACTATTGTTTCAGAAAACAATACGCCACGTTCGGGGGGGAGGGGTTGGCTGAGCCAAAGCAAGTGCGCACCCATTGTCAACAAAACACAGTCATCAGTCCGGCATCTGTTAGCGCTGGGACTTAGAAAAGTTGTTGCGAAACAGTTTTATATGTTCAAAAAAGGGGTGTGTTGGCACAGAAATACTATGAAATACGCCCAACTCGTTTTTTGACAAGTTTGACAAGTTTTTTGACAAGTTATTTGACCATGTTAGGCCTGAGAAGACAGCACGCTTAACATTGTAAAGAAGTCAGAATGCATGATACATCATTATGGGGCCGCTTTAAAGCTGAGGTAAGCATGGGAGAGAATAAACAACATGATTTTTTATTTTTTTGGACATAAGACATTTATTGTTATTTGTTAGTCATATAGTTCATTCCACCACAGGGGCACCGACTGACAAAAGGTTTTTCCAAGCGATTCGGTGCCTCGTTGTGATGGAACAACCAGGCGTCGCTCATTATCAGTCCGAAAATGACGATAGGGGATGTAGACCTGGAACTGTGAGTTAAGGTAAAGGGGCCTTTACAGTTGTCCAACATAGGCGCTGTAGCAAGCCGTTGCTAAGAAAAACAGGTTTGTTTTAACGCTCTCTATTGGCTTACCGCTGTAATGACGTTTTGGAGAGTAGAAGAACCTGAAAGCTAAAATTCTAAGCTTTACATGGATACCAAACTTGATTGAGTAATTCCCAAAGAGTGGGCAGCAGCGAATGAAGTTTTTATGCGTATTTACAACTATTTTTGTTCACAAATTTGCTGCATCCACTCAGAAAAATAAAGTTTTGATATATTTATGGTAGGAAATTTACAAAATATTTCCGTGCTACTTATGGCTGGTTTTGTGGTCCAGGGTCAAAATAATTAAAATGTTGAATGAATTGGTCTTATATATTAAACTTTTATTCAAGGTACAGGCTTGCCCACTAAGCTCTCTCTAAGCTACTGCAAACACCCACTCATACATTATTACACACTGAAGGACAAATCAAACAGATCATTGACATCATGCTGCAGATGTTCTCCACTGACCTTAAAAACTAAAATAATTCGGAAAATGCATCTGATGCCACTATTGTAGTCTAGCAGTTGTTATGAGAAAAGCTCACATTTGTTTATAAAAACAATTGTTTACTTTTTATGCATCAACATGTATGTGTGCTAATGCACGTCCACCAGCGCCCCCCCAACCCCCCGGCGTCTTTATAAGCCCATTACAGGCATCCTAAAAATATTTACTGTTAAATGTAAACATCTACTGTGATACCCTATAAATGGTCACAGATGCTGTTTTGACTACTGAAATTTTATAGCATTAGCAAACAAAAGGCTGGCATATAAAGAATAATAAACCGGAGAAGGGCAAGTAAAAAGCTAGTTGTTGACTTGCCTTTCTAAATTAAATAAAACATGCTACTAATGGACTTGAGGCTAACAAAATTTGACTTCACTCAGGAAATGAAATGGAAGAGATTAATGGATAAGATGAGATGTTCTAAAATCTGAGGATTATAGTGAAGCTGGAGGAATCGCAAGGCACGAAAAAACGAACTTTTCCTCACGTAACAAAAATGCACATATTAAAGGGATAGTTCATCCAAATTGAAAAATCTGTCATCATTTACTCATCCTCAGGTTGATTCAAACCTGTGTCAATTTCTTTGTTCCAATGAACACAGAGAAAGATATTTGGAAGAATGCTAATAATTTTCAGTTCTGGGACATCATTCACTCCTTATCATAATGTATGTAGGCATGAAATTACATAAAAGTGAGTAAATGATGACATGATATTCATATCTTAAAGAATACATAAAGTATATTGAAATATGTAAACAATATTCTTGCAATAATGAGTTAAAGTAAGTTTTTGCTGAAAAACGAGTAAATGTCGTTTTTCAGCAAAATGACAAGTAAATGTCGTCATTTACTCAACATCTTGTAATTATAAACCTGAATGACTTCCTGCTGCAACACAAAAGAAGATCATTTAAAGAACATTGGTAACTGAACATGTTGGAACCCATTTACTTCTATTGTCTAGACACAAAACCACTGTGGCGGTACCGTTGTTCGGTTAACCACATTCTTCAAAATATCTTCTTTTGTGTGTTCTGTAGAAGAAAGCAAGTCATCGAGGTTTGAAGCGACATCAGATTGACTAAACAATCCCTTTTGAGGATGCACATTGACACACCAGAAGTACAACATTCAATCACTGATTTGAGAGGAATGTGGGTGTCATGAACAGACCTGCATCAACAGCATTTCATCCCATTTCCACGGTCGCTTCTGGGGCGTCATCGTGCCTCCTTGGGGTTTTCTCTGGGATATTTTCCAAGAGCTTTTGGCCAGACGATGTCCTCTCAAAGTAGGACAACAAGGGAATGAGGCCAGTATAATGTCAAAGGTGAAGTTTACCTGAGTCAAAGAGTGTCCTAAAATTAAAGTACTAATAAAATCTGAGTAAAAACATCTTGACATCCCATTTTATACACTGCATTTCTTTGCTTATTTTTCTGTTTCCATGTGGTCTTATTAACTCTAAACAAGATGTGAGGAATATTGTTTCTTGTTGACACCCAAAGGTGGGTTTTAGGGCAACATTGCTGAGCTGTTGGCCCAAGGGTGTGCACGCCTTTCGATTTTGGGCATGTGGTTAAAGGCTGTATTGAGTCTGGATGACAAATTAAATGCATTGATTACTAAATTAATGAGTACGATGTCCCATAATTCGTCACAAGACAGAATACAAATACCTTTTTAAATCATAGATAAAAACTTTGAAGATATAATAATAAATTGACCACTGAATGAGAAACGTGCCCGGTTTTCATTTTTAAAATCTGGTCATGTTAGGCTTATACAGAATGAATGTTAAGCTACAATAAGAAGAGTATAGACTAATACATCATAATGTTGCCGGCAGACATGAACACATGCTTCTATAAAGCATGTAATGAAGTATCACCTCCTTGGAGAAGTAATGATCAATTGCAGTAATCCATGATTTAAATTACATTTATTAAATTGATTAAATGATAATGGACATTGTCAAAGCTACATTAAATAAAATAGAAAATTGAAGAGTGCCGTCTAGTTCTCGCCTGATGTACAGTATTGTTCCAAAAAGTGTACTGTATGTGTGTACTGTATATCTTATATTGACTCACAAGTATATTTCTCTGTCGCTTTAACAAAGCAAATACCTCAGTGTTTCTGAATTAAAAAACATTGAAAAATACTATTTTCACTGCTGTAGCCACAGAAGGAAAAACTCCATACTGCAGTAAAGATCTTCAAAACACAAGTTTAGATGCAGGGTTTCACTATCAATATACAGTCACTGTAACTTGGTATTCCTTTTGGTATTCTTTAAGGATATTTGAATTGATCTGAATGTTTGTTAACATACAGTCAAACCATAAATTATTCATATTCATGTTTTCTTTTTTTTACAACACTCTTAAAAAAAGGTGCTTCAGAAGGTTATTCAGTGCCATTGAAGAACCCTTTTGTTTCATAAACAACATTAAACATCTAAAGAACCATTCTGTTTCAGAAAACTTTCTTTGTGGGAAAAACATTTTCTTCAGATTATAAAACAGTATGAAATAGATGGTTCTTCATAGAACCTTTGGCTGTGAATGGTTCTTTGTGGAACCAAAAATGTTTTTTCTATGGCATCGCTGTGAAGAACCTTTTAGGCACCTTTATTTTTAAGAGTGGGAGCAGGACACTTTATAGTTCATTTGTAAGTGAGGATAGCAATATAAAGTAAACTGTGACATATACCCCAAAATTCTTCATACGGTGTACTTTCAGTAAAATTTATACAAATTTGGAACCCAAAATTATTCAGACAGTTTGACCTGACCATGTTTTGAGTAAGTGTTTGTTCTTTAAATGGTAATGCAACCTTTTTACACCACAGGCTGAACAGAATTAAGCATTGTTTGATATTGGTTGCCATAAATTGATATTATCTAATTGTGTACATAGATTTAACAGCTGACAGCTTACAGCTATACATCCTAATTAATTTATGAGACAGTCTAACAGAAGGATGACATTATCAAGATGAATTTGTCTGGACACAGTTTAACTCTTGAGTGCGTGTCATATTTTATTACCACACTGCAAAAGAATTCTCTCTTACTTTCCTGATGAGCAAACTTCAAGAATTTGTAGACATTTTTACAGGAAAACAAGAAAAAAAACTTAAGTAAGAAAGTCATTTTTTGCAGTGCATTATCTAAACTGTAGCGAATAAACTGTGATCATGTGAGAAATGTTGAAGGTGTCTGAATAAATTTTGGTTTGACTCCATTTATTTACACTACCAGTCAAAAGTTTGGAAACACTTGAATGAAATGTTTCTAATGGTCATAGAAATCTTTTAATCAGAAGGTGTACGCAGAAATATAATTCCGCTGTTTTATACGTGGCCCATTGTTTTGCTAATCGAGAAGGCGTGTTCAGCGTGCATTTAAACTGCCCACTAAAGCGTAAATTATAGTCATGCGTAGGACCTGTGCCGTAACCTACGGTGTAGTTTACGAAGAGGCCTGTACCCTACACCGTAGCCTGACGCGCAACTTTCCAAAAAAGTAACAACGCATCAACTCAATGCGGACCCTACGTGGACTGCAGAAGCGCTGGGATTGGTCTGTTTGAACCCCTCCCTCAGGAAAAATACTCTGTGATAGAGTCATGTTTACTCAAACGCATTTCCGAATGAATTATCTACGTAAAATATTTGTGCTTCTCTATTAAACATCTCAAATCTGCAACTAAAGTGACTTTTTACTTGCAGCTATCAATGCTAATGCTTCTCAAACGAGCTGCTTCTTCTTTGGCTCTTGTCTTGGCTACACAAGCAACACGTGCGTGGACACTGATGCCTAGTGGTCATTGCCTTTCAGCATGGACAACGACGTTGAAGTATAAATGAAAACCGACAAGTTTTCTGTTTATTCCTGTCCTCGACCGCAGACAGTGTCCTCATCCAAGACGTAAGGCACGCTCACGTGTGTCCCACTAACCCCTAATCCCACCTCCCCTTCTTCACCTCTGTCTCTCTGTTGGTCTCTGGAACTGCCTGTCAGCTGTGAACAAGACTGACTTAATCCAATTATCGGAAATATTTCCCACTATCTTCACTATACAACAACTATTCATTTGAATACCATGCTGTTAATATTACTTCTACTCAGCTAAGTGCTGAGGGTTGTAGTTTACCGCCCCCCAGGTCCTCTTCAAAACTTCATTGAAGAGCTAGATGTGATGCGCTCATCATTTCCGGAGGATGGCAGCCTTGTAGTCTTTAGAGATTTCAACATCCACCTGGAGAAACGCTATGCTGCCTGTACTGCATCACCTGCATTCGATCCTGCCAAGACGCTACTTGCATTTCCTGCACACCCCACGGTGCAACACGATCTTACCATCCAACTTGGCAATACCACAATCACTCCTTCCTAAACAGACAGGAACCTCGGAGTCATATTGATGACCAGCTGTACTTCAATGATCACATTGCAAATGCGGTCATGCCGATTGGCCTATTTTAACATTAGAAAGGTTAGACCCTATCTCACTTAGTATGTGGCACAACTGTTTGTTCAGGCTCTGGTAATTTCAAGGTTGGACTACTGCAGTGTTCTTTTTTCTTTTCTTTTTTCTCCCAACAGGTGTTGTACTGGGTTTTAAGTGAAACTGAAAGTGATGTGAGGCCAAGTATGGTGCTCTGCATTAACACCCATCCAAGTGCACACCCATCCAACATACACACCGTGAACACAAACCCAGAGCAGTGAGCAGCCATTGCTGCGGCGGCCGGGGAGCAGTTGGGGGGTATGGTGCCTTGCGCAAGGGTCTCACCTCAGCCGTGGTATTGAAGGTGGAGGAGAGTGCTGAGTATTCACTCCCCCCATCTACGATCCCTCCTGGTACTAAGGTTCGAACCGGCAAGGTTTGGGTTGCAAGTCAGAGTTTCTAACTATTAGGTCATGACTTAAGGAAACTAGTGAGTGGGTATTATTATACAAAAAAATCCGTCACAGCAAACAGCGCTGTATGCTTGCCTAAAATCCACAGGATCCGCACCTACAGATCTTAGCGGAATTGTGTGGATTTAAGTGCTTGTCATTGACAAGTTACAATGTTACACACACAACATGAGAGCATAACTAGTATGCTGTGACAGATTTTTCAGCCTGAGGACGAAAGGATTTGAGATATTTAAAACGAAACTAACGATGTTTGCCCCTGTTCATTAGTAAAACAAACAG
This sequence comes from Triplophysa tibetana, assembly GCA_008369825.1. Taxonomy (NCBI): domain Eukaryota; kingdom Metazoa; phylum Chordata; class Actinopteri; order Cypriniformes; family Nemacheilidae; genus Triplophysa; species Triplophysa tibetana. The sequence continues at coordinate 15,246,036 of CM017901.1, read as the reverse complement.
CTTGCCGCAGCCGAACATATTAATTTATTAACATACATACAGCTGAACTCCAAGTTCCCATTTGCCATATCAATATAGAGTAAGATTAACACTGGCTTTGATTGTTCTATTTAGCCTGTGACTGATTTAGCTCTGTTCGCTATCATATGCTAACGTTATCCTCCTATATATACGGTACATGTATGTCAATTCAGACTGTTGATAAATATAATATAAATATTACTTACATCGGCTTTGTCTCGTTCAGTTGGTCTCGATCCCTCTTGGGGAAATACCTTGAAGCTAATCTTGATTGTTCTGTCCCAGGTTGATAAAGCACTCGGCTTGAAGTGATTCGTGCAAACGAGCAGGTTTTTACTTATGGTTTCTCAGGGATTTCCACTAAAAATAAAATAAATCCACTCCTGTCTCTTCCAAGGTTAGGACTCTGTGCAGCGACTACATTGCATGTTGTCCAGGAACTTTAGCCATTGCGTCATGTAAACGGCTGTCGCTTGTGAAAGCAACTATGGTTGCGGCACCGTGGGTTGAATTGTATGGATTAAGGGGCATTAATATTATAATAAGAGCCTGCGTCCTCTTCACATCAGGAGCGAAAGCTGAACAGCTTGATTTCTCACATGCTTGCAGAGAAAGGCTTACAAAAACAAAGTTAGTGGGATCTTGTTTTTCATGTTTTTTTGGGTTACTAGATGGACCGGGGACCCGATTATAGCACTTAAACACAGAAAAATGTACTTTCATCCATTTAATGTTGTTAATCGAGAAGAGTTTAAATAACTGCTGTTTTATGTATACAATTATAAAGAATTATAATATGCCTTGAATGCATCCTAATTGATGTATTGGGTTCCTGTGATATCCCTTCTAGTGTATTCCAATGTCATATTTTATATGCCAAACGTGTTTACGGCATGGCAATAACTCGGCATTTATGATGACAGCTTGTGTGCATACTAGCAGCACTGAGGAAGTGTGTTCAATTGATTAACTTCACTAATAATGAGCTATTGGTGTTTATGTCTAATGGACTCAGTAGGTCATGTGTCATTTGACACATTTAGAGAACAATTAGCCCCTGAATCAGCATTACAGCATTAACCAGACATGTTATGAACCCATTTCAGTTATGTGATACTGGCGAATAGGCATGCGTTTTAAATATAGCTTCAAAGGGGGCTTTTTATGACTTCCCTCCAAGGAAGGTGATGTTTTTTAGGATCTTTCAGAGAATTTAGCTACAAACTGTTTCTTGAAAGAGTACTTTAGCTACTTGGGTTGGGCTGTATGACTGTAAAAACTGCCGAATAATAAAATAAAGATCAACAGATTTTTTAAAAGGAACAGTTCACCCAAAAATGAAGATTCTGTCTTCATTTATTCTTCTTTTTATTAGGAAGTTGCTTTGTTCTGATAAACACAAAGAAATACATTTGGAAGAATGCTTGTAATCAAGCAGTTCTTAGCCACTATTGACTACCATAGTAGAAGAAATTGCTTTATACATTTCTTTGTTCTGTTTAACACAAAATATGATCATTAAAAGGATGTAGGAAAGCAAACAGTTCTGGGGCGCTTTGACTACCATTGTATTTTTTTCCTACTATGGTAGTCAATGGTGGCCAACACATGTGTATGGTTACAAGCATTCTTCCAAATATCTTTCTCTGTGTTCATCAGAACAAATGCATTTAGACAGATTTGGAACGGCTCGAGGGTGAGTAAATTAAGTATACCACAGTATTTAAATAAGTGGGTGTCAAATAACAAAAATATTATCAAATAAAAAGCATTTGATATATTTTTAGTACATAAATCCCTTAATATATAAAAAGTTATATTATGCAAAAAAGGGTTTACAGGTTTTCAGGGAAATTTACATTCAATTTTATATGGTTTATTGTTACAGCAAACTTTATTTCCAGTTCTAAATTACTTTATTTTGGTTTTAAAAGCCCACACATAAAAGTGAATTTACATTGTATTTAAAGCAGAAAATTAAACCAAAATGATCCAATTCACGTAAACAAGTGGGACTTCCTGTCACCATATGAAACATTCCCGAATGCCTTAAAGCAGACGTCCGTTGTAAGAACAGTGCAGCAAACACGATTTTGTGTTTGTTTGAGTCCTCTTTGATAGATGAACTTTGACAGAAAGCAGAACATTCTTTTAAAGACATGCTTACAGACTTAGCAAACTCTTCTGAAAGCTGTTCAATAGAGTCTTCTATTCACTCAATGCCGCTCTGTATCCAATGGATTGCAGAATTCAGCTGTTGTATTTCCTTTGCTTAAATGGAGCTTCACTCGCTCACTTACTCTCTTTAAAATGTAAGGCTTTGTAAAAAGGGTCAATCGTTATATGGGTTTGAACCCGGGTCACCGCTACTAAAAGGCTTTCACACTGTTATGTCATATGACGGCATCTCTTTTACTTGACGGAAGAATGTTCCAGTAGCCAATGGCTGGTGCATCTTGAGTAACTCATCCAAAAATATCACATTGTGAAGCTCAAAGGCTTTTAAACTCAAGGTTATGTTGTAATGAGGCACAAAAAGGAAGCTCAAAGTTTGGAGAAGGAAGGGAAAAGAGACTATTGAATTCTTGTTTTACATCCAAGCTTGTTATTGGTCCACACACACAAAAAACGACGACATGCGGCTACCGTTAGGAAGAAAATCACTACTGGTATTAGTTTTAAAGGAAAAGTTCATCTCAAAATCAAAATTGTGTTATTTTTACTATAACCACATTACTCTCAACATGTTTCAAGACCTGCCTGTTTCTTCAATTCAAATAAAGATATTTTATGTGACATCCGAGAGATTTCCAGGCCTCATCATTGACATCAAGGTCATAGTTGTTGTAAAGGTCCAGAACGACAAAAATTCTTTACGTCCGAAAACCTCGCAAAATAACGACTTTAATTAATGTACTCTCCTCTTTCTTGTCAGTCTATGGTGCGCGTTCACGAGAGGACTTTGACACATCAACTAAGTTCCTTGGAATCGCTTTAAATCTAGCAATGAATGTCTATCTGTTTTTCTACAGCACATCAATAACTTTAAATTTTTTAGAGCTATTAAAGGTATACTTGAAATATTATCTTCTTAAAGGGGTCATATGGTGCGAATACTTGTTTTTCTCTGTCTTTGGTGTATTTCCCATGCATGTATTAGACATGTATTATTGAAAAATTGAAGTGTCAGAACAAAATATGCATTCAATCTAAAAGTGAAAGCTAACCCAGGCCTGCCTGAAACGCCTCGTGTAACCACACCCCTACAAATCTATGTCAGTTTGTGATATCAAGGCATATCAAGAGGTTGGTAACCTGACGTTCCAAATATGGTAGGGGTGTTACATTTTCGTCACACGATTACAGTATTCGACCAATCACTACGCTCTGGTAAACTGGCCAATCATAGCACACCTCACTTGAGAGATGAGCTTTCTTAAAAATCTGCGCGTTTCAGAGAGGCGGGTAATCATGTATACATATTGCATTACATCTGAAACAACTGATAATATTTGCTTTAGCTGTGTCATATGACTCCTTTAAATTAGTCTGCAGAACACACAGGAAGATATTTGTAAGAATGTCAGATCTCATTTCCCTTTACTGCCATAATAGGCTGTACCAAAAGTTGTTTAGCTCAAATTATTATTGATAGCAAATTTTAGCACATATTTAAGTATCAAAATTCGACCCACCTCTTTCGGAACAGTAGTGCCACCCCTAGCCTGGTGATTAATGTTATTTTAGGCAATATAATGACATATTAAAGTATTTAAAAATACAATATACAGTCTCTCAAAGTATTTAATAACATTTGAATTCTTTTGTTAAGTAAAATACAAATTACAAAATACTCAAAAGTAATTGAATACGTTTTTCAAATACATGTAATTAAAATACCACCCATCTCTGCTCACACATCCATTTTCTCATGCAGGATCGCACCCGCCATTTTTTCTGTGGTTAAATTTTTGATAGAAATGCCAAAAGCCTATATATCGGTAGTTTTTGGTGCTGGAAACTTTTTTCCTCAGCGGTCCAGCAGTGGACCTCAATGTTAAAATAAGGTGGACATTGGCCAATCATATTTAAGAAGGCGGGAGTTAATGTTTAGAGAGCCAGTATGGTGACCAATCAAATCAAAGAATACAGGTTCAATAGCTACCCGTGCATCGCACGACGTTAGAGGCTAACCATTCAATCTTTACTATTTTTAAACAATAGAAATGTTAACCGGTAGTATCCACTGATACAAAACACTGTTTTAAATGGAAAATATGTAATGTACACACACAACATGCACACACATACGTCAATATTTCTGTTTTTTTTTCAGAAGCGCAACTGTTACATTTCAAGGTAAGAATAAAATTTCAATGATTACATCTTAAGAGAACATCCTAGACAGGTAAAATCTATCTTGAGATCCACCAAAATATTATTTATGTAAATAAAAACATCTTAAAATAGAGTTGTTTTTATTAATCTAAATAGAAAAAATATTATGGTAAAATATTACAAAATATTGTCATTTAACAGCCAAGTGACTTTCCAAGACTCACTCACCAAACTGTTATCACAATACTTCTAATGCAAGGTTTTTGTATTTTTTAAATAACTTTTTGCCATCCCAAGCCCTCCCAAGTTCCTCCACAACATAATTTTTTGGTTCAAAATATTGTGATACATATCGTATCGTGAACCCAGCATCGAGATATGTACCAAATCGTAAGCTGAGTGTATCGTTACACTCCGAGTCATTTGCCAAGTTAAAGCGGATTTTGAAGTGCAATTATAAATCAGACAGATAAAAATGACCGTTTTTTTCAGTTAATTTCAAATGTGGATCAAACTGAACGGTTTTGATGCACACTTTCCGGCCAATCAGAAGCGAGTATTCCAACAGATCATGGTACAATTCTTTTTATTTGAGATTTTTATATAAAGATATCAACATTATGTTGTCTCTGTCTCTATAAAGGTTGCTTGTGGTTGACAGCACACTTTAGCTACTGTGAGTAAGGGTGTTTCTCCATCTCACATTTGTCAAAGCTGTGTCTTATTTGCAGGGCCGTATATTATCTGACATCCTGCTCAGTTGCTTTCTTGACCTGAATTACCAAAGTAAAGACCTTGGGGCGTTTTGGAGAAAGTGTCTTATTCTAGGTCTTAATTTGATACGTGAAATTAGATTTGATACGTTAAACTACGTTTTTTTGCAAATACGAATTACAGAACCACATCTTAAATTGATTTAGGAATCTTATCTTATCTGTACTAAGGACATCTTAAATCACGCCATCAAGTTCGATAATCTACTCTCAGGTCTGTTTCCAAGCAACCAACAATTTGCGAGCTGCTGCTGTGATGAAATATTCCATTAAAACACAAACTTATCGTGCTTTCTATTTTAATGCAGTGGAAAATTAAGATTTAATACGCTATGTGGAATCATATTTTGTTGAAGTCTGCAATTATTTGTTGAGCCGCATTAAGTTACATTTAAGCATTAGTCAGACGCTTCTTAAAGAACATCTGAAAGCAATAAGAATTTATAATAAATCATTAAATATCCATTTTTAGAATATGAAAAGAAATACAATCTCCACACAGAAAATGGACCTACAGTTACAGATTGCAGATACAGTTACAGTTATGTTCAGTAGATAAAAACTGACAGAAATACCCCAAAGGTGGGGGAGAAATGAGAGGCAGAGAAAGATAGAGAGACGTTAGATTTTTTTTTTTACTGTTATTTGTATGCAGCTGGGCTGTAAAGGCTGTGGCAATAGAAGAGTACACGTGTTTGTCATACCTACGAAACATCTCAAAATGAAAACTGAGAGGAGAGAGAGAACTTAAAATGAAAGAGAGAGAGAAAATTTCTGATCAACATAAAGGTAAACCAAGGGAGGAATGTCTTTCTATCGTTCTTTGACCCTGGTATGTCACTTCTCATCAGTTCACTTAAAGGCACATCTTTGTGAACTACCCCGCCATGTTTCTTTGTCCATTAACCCTTCTCTATGGTACACTCTTAAATATAGAGGTGCATCACACTATCACTGAAGAACCTTTTTTATGTCAAAATTATTCCATTAAAAACTTTTGACATCTAAACAACATTCTTTAGATTATAAAAAGGTTAGAAAGAGATGATTAAAAAACCTTTGACTGGATGGTTCTTTGTGGCCAAAAAAAAGGTTCTCATGGGATCATTGTGCAAAACGTTTTTGTTTTTAAGAGTGTAGCATGGACTCTACATTTTCATTCTCCATGGACTGTACAATGTGGGACAAAAGTAATGTGGATGTTAAAATAATGAAAGGTGCTAAAAATGAAAATGGAAAACTGCATTCTTGTTTCTGTTTACATCTTCTAAAGGCAATTTTATGTACAAATATTTCACTGTCTCATCCTGGATACACAAACATAAATTATACTTTTAACAAAAGGCCTTAACAATTTTGAGAAAACACTAAAACAGACATCATTTCACCGTGCTGATGCAACCTAGTAGAAGGAAAATAACCTCTTTATTAAACCTGCCTGCACGTACTTCTAAGAACACAGAAGAGCTCCAAAACCGTGAGAGAACAGCAGCCGAACAGAGAAAAGAGAATCTCAAAGGAGTGAATCTTGTTTTTGGAATTTTCAGGAACGTTACAAAAGTTTATGACCTCATTAACATCGACATCGTTAGCATCACATGAGACAACATAAACCTTTTTTTTAAACATTGCTATTTTTAGTATATTATTCATCTTGTGACGTCCAACGGTTACTCTATCTGACCGACATTTAATAGCTTCCTGGAAAGTCACTTCAAAAATGCAATTTAAAACACTCCACTTCGAGAGTAGAAATAGGGTGCTTTGTGTTTAATGGAAAACATGTGATGATTTTTTCAGGCAAAAAGAAATCCTACATTTCTTCATACGTGAATGTTGTTATACAACCCCTCACATCTCAGAATCAGGGCTGTGCACAGAACTTTTGAGGGGCATGTGCTGAAACTGAAAATGGGCACCCCCCTCCCTTAATGGTCACATCTTAATGACAAATTAAATCCAACAAAATAATAGTCTGGTTGAGAGATGTTGTTGATCGGACCGTGTTAGGAAGAAGGTTCCACCAGGAAGGAGTTGTGAAGGTGAATGAGCGGAAAAAGCCATTTACTGCCCTTATGTGAAGGAAATACAAGACGGCACTCATTTGCTGTTTTCAATTAAAAAACGAACTTCTTTTATATATTTTACCTAGATAACGAGGATCACTAGGTCACTTTGTGTCAAACTCCAACGCAGTTAACCTTACGTGTTCTTGACCAGCGAATGTGTGCAAATGTGCATTTTGTCCATCATCATTAAAACGGCGACATCATGGTTTCAATCAACACGTTACAACGTTGTTGTAGCTATAGAGTGCTGTTTTCCTGTTGTAAAAGACATTTGGCTAAAATCTAATTGATAAAAGATGAAATGCTACTGTGTGAAAATGCTATTAAGTGCAGGCAAATGCTAGCCTACTTTATCTTAAAACTGTTGGAGCCTTTTTTGAGCCTACACATGAAAGTGCATGTTGGAACTAAAATGGCGGTAACACATGAATTTTGAATACAGACATATGGTTGGTCTCATTTGAAAAAAGAAAAGTAGCTGATTTTTGCAAAATCACACACACGCACACACACACAAAATTAAAGATATGTTGTTGGATTTATTGTAAAATATAAATAAAAAAAGTTTGTTTTTCTTATATAAAATCCCTCCTTCTGAAACGCTCTGATTGGTAAAAATGACCAGGTCTTCCGTGATTGGTTCCTCGCCTAGAGTGTGTGTGTGAAGATGTCCCACCCACACCATGTCAGCTAGCTTCCTCTCTCAGGCTGTTGTGATAAGCCTTTTTGACATGAATCGGAAACTACATCACCGCAGGGAGACAATCCCATTGTAATAGAAAGCGCTTTTGTAATTTAAAGCTACTTATGTTTATCTGTACTGTCTTGTTTTGTGACTTTAATCTATATTAAACATAAAAATTAATATCTGTGCGTTTATCTGTTTTGTGCACTCAGACTGCTAATAATCATTTAAGTGTTTTGAGTTCATACAACCAAGCTCGCGTGTTATTTGAACGTGATCGTGTCACTGAATTATAAGAAATAACTTTAAAATGCTGGTACAGTGTTAACATAGTGTAAAATGTTAACACTTGATTGTAAATAGATAGTGGTGTTTTTTTATGTAATTAAATACGATACTTTGTTCATTCATGATACCAAATGTAAAATGTTTAAACTTAAATTGTGAAAACATAATACATGTAGAACTTTAAAATTAGCCAAGGTTAAGAAATAAAAAGAGTTACATTGCACATTGCACCAATGTTAATAAATTAGACCTTATTATAAAATGCTTACCATAAGCAGCTGTATTTTCCTTCTCCAATCTCTTACTGGGTTGCTTTCAAAACTGCCCCTAAGATAAAAAAATTCTGAATAATCATGGTCTTCCGTCTAATTTAATATACTTTATAAGCCACATAAACAAGTATTTATTGCCTTATCACAGTAGTACAGAGCAGACATAATAAAACACACATAAATAATGCGTGGCAATGATCCTATAAACCTGTGAGTAAAACTTCTGTTATTGTATATTTTACATTATTTAATATGTCAGAAGCACTGGCATTTTCTGAACAGAAAGTTAGATGCGAGTCTAACGAAAGGAAGTGGGTGATGTCTTTCCAGCGCAACACGCTGCCACTACTGTAACGTTTATTTTATCGATATAATGCAGAACCAAACCAGACAGACAAAAAGAATAGAACGAGACAGAGATCATCATCACTGGATTTATTATATGCAGTTCAGTAGTTAAAATCAGAAAGTACCTGTGTCAGGTTGCTGTCCTGTAAACATTACAAAAACATTAGTACTAGGCCCCTCTTAGCTGAGAGGTGTTTTTAAATTAAGTTATTAACTTTAAACAGGTGGTAATAAGGTATAAAGATAGTTTACAAAAACTTTGGCTTTAGCAATAAACAGCAACAATGGCCTCAATTTCACTTCATCAGTTAAACACAAGGGGATGGATTGACATTTAACAGAGTTCTGCTACTGCATGTGCAAACGTCAATCTTTGTGAGAGATCGCCACTTATTTTCCTACTATGGTGAGGGAAATGACACTGGCCCGAAAAATGTAGATGTATTTACCTATATTTACTAATATACTGTATGCATGTATGTGTATGTTTATAAATTCAAAAGTAATATTCACAGTTACCAGACATTTTACTAGCAAGTAACAAAACTGCACAGGGATTAAATTTAGATCTCAATGAACAACACGTCTTTGCAACAAGTCTCCTGGGACCTGGGGTCAGATGATGATGGCAATAAGAAGTCTTAATCAAACCTTCAAGTGCTGTTATCTTCTGCTCTTTACACATGCTTATAACTTTCGATTAGGCGACAACAGATGCGACGACGGCTTCAAGGTCAATTTCCAAATTATGATTGATCTTTTTTCACATTCTCTTTAAAATCCGCACTCATCTCATCAACTCGACTCAAGTGGGTGCTGATTGGCTCAGGCAAGAACTTTTCAGACAGATGCAATTTGCACCCCCACACCCTTACTTTTCCGTGGCGTGCCCCTGATGTTAGCCTAATTTCTCATTTCGTTCTCATTCGCCTCTCAATCGCCTTTCAAAGTACTACCCACTGTCCTTTGGTGTGGGAGAATATAATATAATGTAATTGCTGTGCTGTTTTGTAGTTGGTAACACAGAAATGACACAAACTTCATCCAAATGTTTTTTTCATTTCGATTGCAGGTATCTTAGCATCACCCGCCCGTTGACCTACCCGGCTCGCCAAAACGGCCAGCTAATGGCGAAAATGATCTTCGGGGTGTGGCTCGTGTCGGCCTCCATTACTCTGCCGCCGTTTTGCGGGTGGGCGAAGAACGTCAACACCGCTGGCGTCTGTTTGATCAGCCAAGACTTTGGCTACACCATCTACTCCACCGCCGTGGCCTTCTACATCCCCATGATCGTAATGCTCTTCATGTACTACAAGATCTTCAAGGCCGCCAGAAAGAGCGGTGCCAAGCATCGTTTCACCGACTTCTCCCGCCGCGAGCGCCTGGAGACGGTGGCCAGCGAAGCGCTGAGGATGCAAGGGCTCAAACCTCAACCCGGCGTCGCAGAGGAGTGTGCCGCTCTTTCCCGATTGCTAAGCCGTGAGCGACAGAACATCTCCATCTTTAAGCGGGAGCAAAAGGCAGCCACGACCCTGGGCGTGATAGTCGGGGTGTTTGGAATTTGTTGGTTGCCGTTTTTCATTCTGTCTACAGCGAGACCGTTCATATGTGGGGTGAAGTGTAGCTGCATACCCATTTGGCTGGAGAGGACGCTGCTGTGGTTCGGCTACACCAACTCGCTGATGAATCCCTTCATTTATGCTTTCTTTAACCGGGACCTGCGCTCCACATACAAAGACCTGCTCCGGTGCCGATATAGAAACATAAACCGGCGTCTGTCTGCCGTAGGGGTTCATGAGGCATTGAAGGTTTAAGAGACAAAGTACAGTTAACAGATAAGGTTTATCCCAGATATGGTTACGTCAGATGACATATATTCAGATGGGACTGAATCACTGTCATCAACCAAGACTTAAAAGCCAGGTGAATGGACAACAATGTGCAGCATTTTGATTTATAATCATTTTAATGGATAGCAGGAATTATGGGATACATAGAAAAAAAATAACAAGACACGGGGTCTCATATTTCTTCCGAACAGGGATATTTCAGTTCCATTAAAGCATTTTTGGTCCGTAGATGTTCTAGCACTGTTGTTTTTCAGATGAGAAAGTATACCATACAAGACCTAGTTTAACTGTAGATAACAAACACAAAATGTTTTTAGCTTACAGTTTAAATTTGACAAGAACAGTAAAACTAACTAAATAAATGACAACAAAGCTTACGAAGCTTAAACTATTCTAAGCTGGTTTTCTGGTTATAAAGGAAAGTAGGTCTACTGTAGTTTGGTCACTTTCGAATTCAGAGTTTGCAAATTTTTAGCTCAGGAGATTCTCAGTTGTAAGTATCAGTTTAACCTCAGATGATTCTCCTAAAATTTTAATAGAAAAATTGAAGATAGAAGAGACATTTGTTATAGATTTGTATTATTAATTTGGATTGTATATGAAAAACAATCAGAATTTTGGTCAATTTCAAGTTCACAAAGAAGTTTTCAATAATATTGTTTTTTGATTGCAGACTTGGCAAAACTGAGTTTGTAATCATTTTTTTCTCAGGAATAACATCCGAGACCTAGGAGAACGAATGAAAAGGATCCATTTATTCTTCCTTTATTCTCATCGATGTCTGGGAATAATAAATTAAATCACTATGAATTTTTTTTTATCTGCGATCTCAATAACTTAAAAAAATGTTATTTGGCCCAAACTTTCAGTTCATAGACTTCCACAGAGAATCAATATCTGTTGAGTCGTTTAATTTAATTTATTACAATTAATAAACAATTTAATATTTATATAAATGTATATTGTTAAGAAATTAAATATAAAATAAACGATGTTACCAGCAACTAGACAGACTTACAAGCAAACACAGGTGCCTGTGTCTGATAAAACCATGTATACAGCAGTCCAGAACAAACCTGATAACCAGCTTTGCTTAGGAAACACTTAAAAAAATAATTTTACATTTATTTTAAATTTAAGTATATTGTATAAATATTCATTCATACAAAAACACCAGCTGAACATTTCTCCTTTCTAAATTCAAGGCAGTCTGCTCATTTTTTGCTGTCATGGAGGTGTGAAGATACATCCTACTATCGTCCTGGCCGTTATTTTCTCGGGCCTGTTAATTTTCTCATCATTAGAATAGACTGCAACATGGAAAAGAGTGAAAATCTTCACACATCTTAAATCCTGCCCTCTTCCTTTAGCCCGTCATTGCTAGAGAGCTGCATTCCATATCAGTTTTGCTTTTCACAGTCCTAAAGAAATATGAAGCCACTTTATGGTAAATCAGATGTTCTGTACATATCGGGTACACCCAAGTCTTCAGAGGAGAGAAAATAAGGGCTTGTGGTTAGTTGTCACTATGAGGCTCAAATTGTATTGGAAATCCATCAGTGTGTGTGTGTGTGTGTATGTACGTATCTGTGTGTGTGAGCGGGAATCTCTGCTCCGAGACACTGAGAGACAGAGCACTCACCTTGCTTTTCCGATGACTCAGTCCATCTATTTTAGGAATGTTAAGAACATAGCTGTCTTTGATGGAACATCTAAACTCAGCAGGCCTTTGTGCATAACCTGTGAACCGGCGTTGTCAGTTGTGGCAATTTAAAAAGACATTGAATGTCTTTAAGTGTCTCTTGAGCCATGAATGATGAAACCTGTTGTAACTGGAAGGACCGAATTGCTCGAAACCTCAAGCGATAATGATGGACTCTCCTGGAACAGATAAATTATTGACAGAACAACTCAAAATGGTTGTTTACACTGGAAGTCCTGGAGGACTGGAGTTGTTTTTTATGTACAGTTCTATATGTATGTTGCCAAATATTTGTGAGACGGTTACAAAACATTTCTTGTCACAGAATTTAACCTTGCACCAGAGGATGGGTATAACCTTTTCCCACAAGGCCAAATGTAACCACTGATGGTAAACAACACCAAGCTAGAGTACAAGAAAGTTTGAATTAAATGATAAAATCGAAGTTTGTTTGTACATGTTTAGTGCAGAGATGATTTACAGAAACAACAGATCGCTGGATTTTACATTATTCACATACATATTTCTGGAAATTGGTCTAAAAGACCCAACTTTTTGATAGTGTTTTTGCCAATAGCAGAAAAATAATTATATTATGATAAAACCCATTTTCTTCCTTTGATAATACTTTCCCTTACAAAAAATAAGTATACTTCAAGCTTATTTCATTAAGTAATCGTTTATGTAGTAAGTATAGTGTCACTTCTCTGCCTTTTGGCTAAGATCAAGTGTAGTACGTGTACTACTATCAATGTATCAATAGTAGTATACTTTTAATTATACTATATCAATACTACTTGGGACTAAATTGGCCCAATTTTAAATGAATGAAAATCTATTTGTAAGTATACATTATGTGTAAAAGTAGGAACCTTTAAATACACAACTAGTTTACAACAGTATGTTAAGTAAGGGATGCCTGTACATTACATGGCTACTTTCCACATGAGAAAAAATATATATATATTTGCAAATGTTTACCGAATTCAGACCTTACACGAGGAAAAGCAGTTTACTTTGAGTTTTATGGTAAGAAACGACGTTCAAGGAACAGGCAATTTGGTTGAATCATTTCTAAATATAATGTCATTCATATTATGAAACACACATTTATTTTTAATTTGTCAAAAAACCTGTCAAAATGATTTGCTGCATCCGGGTTACTGTGTGTTATTAGTTTTGAGAGGTTGTTATGTGGGAATAATAAATCTGCAAATGTGGCGACTGGCCAATCAGAATCAAGCATTCCTACGAGCCGTTTAATGAAAAGTATATAATAAGCTACTTAATCAAAAGTTAACAAGCCATGTATACTTAACTACTGTATACTTTAAAGGGATAGTTCCCCCAAAATTAATTTTGCTGTTTTTTACTCACCCCCTGGCCATCCGTGAAGTTAGTCACATTTTGACTTGAGTAGAACAATAAAGAAGATTTTTTGGTAAATCAGCTGCCCTCTGGGCTTCATATATTGGGAGTATATATTGGGGGCAACAGAAGCTGGTATGCCTTCGGCCCCAAAATACTACAAGAAGAAGATCGTGATCTGGATGTGTGCAGAGGCTGTACAGTATGGCTAATATTATAAAAAATTACGTTCAGCTTTATGAAAATATAGAACGATTCGCTTCACAAGACGTCAACATGTCGCCAGGAGACGCTTTTTTGGAATTATGTGCTTTAGGAACTCTTAGAGAGGTGGAACTACTAGGGTTGCAGATTTTCCAAAAAATCTTCCTTATATGACATTTTGACTTGAGTAGAACAATATGTCACGGATGGCCTGGGGGGGGGAAATAAACAGCCAATTAGAATTTTTGGATGAACTATCCCTTTAAGTAAATCTTGATAAACAGTACAAGTATAGGCCAAATTACTTTTTACTTTGTATACGCAAGCGGTTCTGAAAGTATGCTACCTTATTTTTAGTTTAAAATGAGTAAACTAACAGCTCACTTGAATAAACATCTTTTTTGTAAGGGTTGTCATTGCGCAGCAAACAGCAGAGGCTTTCATGTAACTCAGAGCATCATATATGAAATTTATTTAGCACTTAATAGGTGTTCAATTTGGAGCCTGGATGTTCATATAACAACCTTTGTATATGGTCAGCATCTGCAGAAATGCTCACGACATGTTAGTCAAACTAAAATCTTATATGTCATCAAGGCAATTTCGTTGAAATGTTGAAAAACTGCAAAGAAATAATATTAAGGGACAGTGGGAACACAGCCAGACAGGATGAATAATAATTGGGCATTAAACGCAACGCGAGAAGACAAAAGGCATGTGAATCATGCAGCAGATCATAACACAGCAGGCCCTACAAACTATATAGGGTGTTATATATAGTGCAGACGTATTCAAGGGCATTCATTTTAATAACTCTGAAAAGCGTAGTAGACAATGAATGAATGATACATGATTGATGTGTTGCAGTGTAAGACATGTCATTATCGGTTAAAACGCTGGTGTTTAGGGTTACATTAGCCATGTGCAGTCGCTTGGAAATAAGTGTTTTTTAAACTGCTGGCCAGTGTTTTTATGCTGCTGTATCCTACAGAGTTTGAGCAGAGGAACAAGAAATAATGTTTTTCTTCCACTCTGTTTAAATTCAAAGGATAGTTCACACAAAAATAAGAATTTGGTCATCATTTATTCACCATCATGTCTTTTAAAACCTGTATATGACTCTTTCTTCAGTGGCACAAAAAAGCGGTTTTGTGTCCATAGACTGGAAGTTCATGGGGGCAAATGCTTTTTGCTTACAATTTTTTTAAACAACTTGTTTTTTGTTCTGCAGCGGATTAATCAGCCGAGCATAACAGATCGGTTAGTTTCTTTTATTAAAAACTATATGGTTTAACAATTAGCTAACTATAGCTATATTATTGAACTGACTTTGACGCTGCTTCTAAATTGCATCGTGACAAAGTCAATAAAACATATTATAAACAAGGTATATTTACAGAATATAACGCTGCAGGGGAGAACAGCCAGAGGATACGAGTTTGAATCCAGAAAACAGCCTTTGTGGACAACCAGGTGTTAATGTGCTGCACACTCGGATTTTTGAGGTGTGCTTTTTTGGAACAGTGTTGTTAATAAAACTTAACCACCGATTTCTAATCGTGTCTTCACAACATGGCGCAGCAACAGCTACAACAACACAGCGGGAATAGACACGCCTTCTTTCTTTTTGTATACATTTTGGGCGGTATTCTTCAAAGATCGCTTATCACAGGCAGTTTCTGTCAATCTCATATTAATCTTGAGTAATTTCTTCGAAGGGTATTTAGTTTGATCAAATTTATGATAAAACCGATCTTTAAATAAAACATTTCTTTAAATTTTACGTGTCTAATATATGCATGAACAACTTGTTACCCACCAAAGATACAGGAAAACATGAAATCGTGTCATATGACTCCTGGAAATGAATTTGTGTTTACCAAAAGGTTTATCTGTTATTAGTTTTTACTGATTTCACATTAATATTGACCATATTTAATTTCCTAAGTCTATGGAAATCCGTGAATTTCCACCTACAAAGTTTTATTGTTGTACCCTAATTTTTTGGAGATTTTACCGCATTGAATCATGATGCCATCTTTTATGGATCTGTATTGTCTTTCTTGTTCACATTAAGGCACCATTTTGTACACATTTGTAAAATTACAAAATTATTTATTCAACTGTGGAAGTGTTACCAAATCGAATGATGTGGTCGTTTTCCTGCAGAACAGAGGTGAGTAGAAAGCATAACCGTTATTTAGAATCCATTAAAAAAAAAGGTTTTCTTCAGTTCTGACATTGAAAAAAAATGCTTAAGACTGCCCCAAAATCTACAAAGAAAAACATCTGTCATGAGATTTACAGTTGGATGCTTTCCAATTCGGTCGCATTTCTAATAAAGAAAACAAATGTGATGAAAGCTGGATCTGGTCCTGAGAGGTCTGGAATGAATTTAGATCCAATTTCTTAGTCCATTTAGGAAAGACAACTCAAGCATGCTTTCTACTACACAGTGTCCTTTATGTTAGATCTGGGTTGCAAGGCTCTAAATAATTGACAGTACAAGACAAAAATGACTATATTTGGACAAAATCGACTTAAAATATGTATTTAGCCCATTTTAGTAAATATATTTATTTGGAACACAGAGAAATATTAATTCTTTCATAAGTCATTACAACCTTTTATGTTTTCTTTATTTTATAGCCTAAGAACAAGAAGGAATCATATTAAAAAACAATTCTGCTTTCCATACAAGGAAATTTTAGACTTCCCATCTCCAAAAAGGACAATAGCGTAGTATCTTAAGTATCTTAAGTATCTTAAAAGTACAGTAATATAAATTGCTATTCTTCTTATATGTATTCTGGAGCTATATGATGACTTTCTTTGGGGAGCAGAGTATAATTTTAAATCAGTGGATAACTGTGATAAATGTCCCTTCGCCCATACACCTCTTCAATCTCATTTATAGGTTTTTGCAAACCTGCCACATCTATCACATTGGTTGAGAACAAATGCAATCGACCATAGCATGACATGCACTGGTTTCAATTTAACGCAAACATGAATCACATTTAAGAGCTACAGTTATATTTTTGGCAATGGTCATTTTTGAGCTTTGCACTGTATAAATCATATTCTGCTTTTTTGTATAAGCAAACATGCTGATTTATGTAGTATATGAAAATAGCATGGGAAAAAAAATATTGTAAATGACTGTAAAATCCAACAGAATTATTGGTTTGTCATGAAAATAAAATATCTCCCGCCCACCTGAAAAAAAGCTTATGTCTGGCATCACACATTATGCTGATTGTGTGGTAGGCGGCATGTGTCAACATCAAGTTTACGTCAAGTCTTAAAGTCCACTGAAAAAAACATATTTTAAGGTTTAGACATTCAAAGTTAAGAAACACTATGTCACATCTGATATGGTGCTCAAAAGCAATATCGACGGATTTAGACTGATGATGCCAAAATGAGTTTTCCTTGTGTTATTAAAGTAGAACATATTTAGGGAATGCATAAAGGAAAATTGATTCTGAAAGGAGACTTTTTTTTCACCCGACTGATGAAACAGAATGAAGCAATAGATGAAAATCTGTTTGAAAATAGGCATCAGTTTTATTGGATACTTTTGAAGCCTTCAAGGCACTTGTATTCACCCTACTGGCAATTCTATATGATTCATATTCAGAAAGCTGGCAATAAATCTCTATGTTTGCTAAGAGCTTGAAGGTTTTTCCCAGAGTTGTATTGCACATAACTGCAGTGCAAGCCCAATGTCATTTTTATGTCTGTTAAATGACTGGGTTCACCCGTAATAAGCATTTGATCAAACAAACCATAACCCTAAAGAAACTGACTATGCGATATTAAAGCTATAGAAAACAAAGTTGACTGAAGTACTTCCTTTTCACACATTCATGCTAACAGGATGTGGGCAAAGTTTAGACACTTTTCTTGTTTATTTGGCTTAGCAAGATTCATGTTGTACAATGTGTCATATTGGATCACCTGACAAGTGCTTTCTCTAACTCCATATAATTCTATATGGAATTATAAAATGGTGAGTTTTACTTTCTGTTTCTTGGTGTATATTTTATTGCATTTCATGTAAACTGTATGTAGACACACTCCTTGGTCAGAGATGCCTGCAATCGATCATCATAAATCGCTGATAAATGAACATCTCAATTGTTCATGACAGCATTTAAAGTTTAAGAAGAAAGTTGCTTTTAAGGTCTAATGTGTAATTCTTTGGAGCATCTACCCACAGGAATGCAATATAATACACATAACTATGTCTTCATAGGTGTAAAAAAACCTTACATAATGAAGAGTTATGTTTTTCTTACTTTAGAATAAACTATGTTTATAAACGTTGTTTCTAAGTAGCCATAAACAGACAAACTGCTCTACAGAGCGTGTTTTGATAATAGGTTATCTTTTTCGCTAAAGAATCGAAAAAGTGATGACATCTTCGTTTTGTTTCAGCCGCCATAGTTCATCGAAACGGAGGGGTGGAGTGAGCCAAATGTAGATTTCGCAAAATGGCATACTATGTGTTTGGTTATTATTGAGATCCACTGCTTTGAAACTCATAAAATTAACATCTTTTGCTGAAAACACACACACAAAAACGACAAGTGTGACCTCCTGAATGACTTAAAGACCTCCTGTTAGCGATTCCAAAATAAACATCACAGTTGGTTAATAATTCAAGATCCGAGGGGGTTTTAAAGTCTAATGAAGAAGCTGGAAGGAAAGACGCTTTCAGACCCAGAAAAAAATCTCAATGTCTTAGAAATGTAGGAATGCTGTGACCCAAAAAGGCCATTTATTTTCCCCTCCGCTTGGAGGAAGATATTTTATTCAGAGGATGTGAGGCAGATGTGCTCCCCATACAGCACTCCTGAATGGCACTTTGACTGAGAGAGCAAAGCAATCAGAAAGACAATGCATCCTTGTGTTGAGTCATGCTTTCAGGTGATGTATTTTTAGAGTTTAGGAAGCGACTTCACCCAACACCTGCGTCTTGTTTGGTTTAAGGCATACTTAAAAAGTGCAGAGTCAGCCCTGCACGTGACCGTATTTAAAAGATGTATATGTCATTCTTTTGAATGCACACGCCTATGTTATTTGTACTCTGTTCACAAAACTATGCAATTAAAGTTGTGTGGCGACCAGCCACAGATAAACTGCATGATAAACTGAATTTCAATTCAAATTGATTTTTGTTTCATCTGTTGAGCATGGCAGAAGTTATTCATCAAATGACGATCAAATGATTTATAGGAGAATTATATAAAGTGCTGTTGTGTGCACTTTCTGAGTTGCAGTGTCGTGGCCATAAAATCCCAGATGGTATGCCAGATCGTGCGCATCTTAATCAATCGACAAGTAGAAAGAGGGCCCTGTTTTCACGATCTAAGCGCATGGTCTAAAGCGCAGGGCGCAAGGGCACTCAGGGTGTTTTGGAATCCACTTTTGTTAGTTTAACGATGGGAAAACGGTCGGTGCGCCCAGTCGCATGGTCTTAACGGTTTGTCCCGATTCTCTCAATGAGTAATGGGTGTTTTGTGGGCGTAACGTGTAGTAAACTAATCAAAGTCTCATCCCTCATTCCCTTTAATAGCCAGTTTGCATGAGCAAAGACTGGACGCTTCTCCAAAAAGGAAAGGCATCTACAGGACAAGCCTTTTTTTTATCTTTATGTCCACAATAATCATCTTTATATTGTACTCCATTTATATTTATATTTGGCATGTTTGTTTGCTGCTGCGATTACCTCTGTGAAATAAGTAAAGTGAAAGCGTGTTGTGGTCCCGCCCAGAGACTCTTTAAATAACACAAAATATTGTACCATTGACTTTAGAAGAGTTTGAGTTGGTCTATGGCGCAGTCTATTTTCGGTCCCTTAAAATAGCAACACACCAACAATGCTCATGAAAACACCTCTTTTTTAGACCAACATGCTCATGGGTGCACAAATGAGCGCAAATGCTTATATTATTTAAACAACGCAGCACAGGACGGGAAAATGAGAACTGCGTCGGGCTGAAACTAGCAAAAACACATTTGCTGCACCGGATGTATTATAGGGCCCAGACTGTTCACACAAACAGCCCTGTATCCTACAGCAACTGATCAGACGAAAAGCAATAAAAGCAATAAAGAGCCAAAACACCTTAAGGAACAGTTCACCCAAAAACGAAATTAAAAGTATTCATTTACTGACCCTCAAGTTATTCAAAATCTGATACACAGAGAGAAAAATATTTGGAAGAACGCTTGTAAGCAAACAAAGTTCTTGGCCACCATAAACTACCAGAGTAGGAACATTTTCTTTGTAAATATTTTTGTTCTGTTGAACGCAGACAGTTCTGTGGTAGTTTCGAGCACCGTTGTTATATTTCCTACTATGGTAGTCAATGGTGGCCAAGAACTGTTTGGTTACAAGCATTCGTCCAAATATCTTTCTCTGTGTTCATCAGAGCAAGTCACTCGAAGGTGAGTATTTTTTATTTTTGGGCGAACTGTTCCTTTAGTAACCTCACATAAATGCCCTGGCAACCTCCCACAACTCCTGAGCATCATGATGATGAGTAGATAATCAAAAAGTCAAAATCTACCTATTTTTGTTTTAAATTCTGTTGTCATTTCTGGATATGCACACAAAATCTACACTAATGAATATTCATCATTAAAAATACAGAACGGCTCTGACATACAATTGAGAAGAGGGACAAATAACATGTGTATACTGAGATGAGTACAGTAAATCCTGAGATTAAAGTGCTGTCGATAAACGTGCAGCTCTTACACAGCGCATAGCTTTATGCCTCTGAGAGAGGGAGAGATTCAGCATGCTTGTATGCATGCACTCGAATATTTAGGGCAACCGGTAAGAGATTAAACGTGCAAAAGCACAGTTTCCTATAACCCACAAGTGTCACCTTTAGATGACAGGGCAGATTTGAGTATGTCACGGTCGCTCTTAACCGGATAAATAAAGAGTGGTGGAGGACCCGCAAACTCAGCCTGTAAGAGAGAGAGCTTGAGCTTTAGGCGGGTCACAACAGGACAATAATTCAGTCTATTTGCTGGCACTTCAAAATGGAAAGTGAAAAGGGCAGAAGAGGGGAAATGTGTTTTTTCATATATTAACCAGAGCAAGGCTGCTCAGTTTGTGACCACAACTACCTGTAAACTAGATGGCCATGCTCTCATTATTCACTTGCCACAAACCTGTGTGACTTTCTTTCATCTGCAGACAACAAAAGAAGACCTCCATTATATGGACAAAAAACACATAGACATTTCTCAAAATATCTTCTTTTGAGTTCCACAGAAAGAGAAAAGAGTCATATACAGGTTTTGAAAGACATGAGGGTTTTAATAAAAACTATGAATGATTGACAGTCATTAAAGATTAGAATGAGACTGTATATCTTTTATAGGATAATAAACTTCTTGTTTTAAGTATTGAAAACATGTTTTGTGTTCCTTCAACTGATAAATGAGTTAAAGTTTTCTGTTATAATCGACGTTATTTCAGGAATATTTCTTTAATATACTTTTATGAGACGAGTTATAATACATCACAACATCAGGCTTTAAATCTTGCCATGTAAACAGATAATGGAAACAAATATGTAACCTGCATGACATTATAGTAAAGCTGATATGCACATTTTCATAAACATATGTTACAATGTAATGCAATGACTGTCACGTGCGGCTAGGGACGAGACACGCACGACCAAGGAGTACAAACTAAAACGGTATATTTATCAAATCCACTGGGAGAACAGGCACGGCATAACATGGTCAAAATCAACAATACCGGACAATGACGGGGTAAACAGAATGGTATAGCGTATAAATAGTCCGTAGGGTATGAGGATGATGTGCAGTTGTGGGGATTACAAATGCGACACAGGTGCGGGAGCGAGGGATCGGGGGAAATGTAGTTTGGGGGAAAACACGGGGAGAAACAGAGGGAAACCGTGACAATGACACCAAAGTATATATTACATTCTTCTATATATTATCAAAATATAATCTGTCCACTATGCAATACACATAAATAAATCTCTCATAGTGATACTGAGCTTTTTTGCACAGTAGTACTCAGGATCATTTCTATAAATATAACAGTTTATTAGTATGAAATAATCCTATTTTGGCACTGCAACCTAAAATGTCAAAGTCCTCCCACCAGAACAGCTTTTGTACAGCAGAAACTGATATTGACGCTGTTGGTGAGTCACAAGCTAAGTGCTACTGAATTCCAGCAATCTGGTGCCGACCATGACCGCTTATGCGATTCAGGTCACGTTCACACTAAAATTTGTTTTACTTATCTGGTATTTATAGGAGCTGGATTATTTATATACAGTGGGATTTTCCAAATGCATTACAAATTCTTACAAAACCTCTGCGGTTGTAGCCTACCATAGTGCAGTGATGTTATCAGACTTAGTTATATAATGTAACGAATGATAACCGTACTCATATACTTAAAGGTTTTTTACATTCAAAGATAATATAAATGGGAAAAACACTACGGTCTCATCGTGGTTCAGAAAAAGTAATGTAGAGGAGCATGTCTGGTACTTCTTGTAACTACTAGAACAAACAGCACTTGAACAAAAGCATTACTGCCTATTTTGATGAAGAACCTTTTGGACTGTTCCTTTGTGGCCCAAATTTCAGCCAATCTGTGTTGGTTGGTTAACACATTGACCTCAATTTGCGATAAAGTAGCCTATCACACCGAAAGATCACTCTCTATTCTCACATGTCATTGTTTAACAAGATAGATTCACCTTCTGTTATTGCTCTTTCTCTCTGTCTCTCTCTCCCCTAAATTACAACAGCCATCTGTGACATAAAATTGAGATACATCTGAGAAATATTAAGCAGATTATATGGTAAAAAAAATCTTTGGTTATTATATGTAATAACATATGCCAGATTTGAACATATACACACATTCATTATGTGAATGTGTCTGTGTTTTCCTACAAACCAAAGGTAATAGATCTTTGAGCATGGCAAGCCATCGTGTTTTATTTGTTGCAAATGAAAACAAAGCTGAGAGAGATAAATATAATGGCTGCTCAATGAGATGAACTGTTTGAGCATCTAAACTGTAAAAATAAATGTCTTTGTATTTGTGTAAATAAAATCTTCATTTACTTCTAAAAACATTTTCAAATCTAAGTTCCTTTATACTCAAAACACCTAAAAATGCTGTAATAAATATATAAAAAACAATTAAATAAACTGAATTAAAATAAGATTATTTGTGTCTACCGATTGGCAAAATGTTGGCACGATTTGAATCATACAAAAACATACAATTATTAGAAAAAGCAATACTGAAGCCCCTCCCCTAACCCCACCCTAAACCTAACATCATTGGCGAGAAAGCAAATACTAAAATATAAAAATAGATCGTATGAATTTATGCAAATTAGCCACCTTGTAAAGTAATTATGCATTCCTATGAATTTTGGGACTTGTTTCACTTCTCATGTATGTTTACATATTTGTACTGGAAAAGACAAAATTCTGAGCTTGAATTTTTTTTTTTTAAAGTGTAATTTTTACTGTAAAAAACATTATATAAACACCTTAACTCAAAATAAAATAAAATCTTTCTTTAATCGAAAGCAGTCCCTTAAAGTTAACTCAATGACTGCTGCGTGAACCTCTCCAATCCTGTGGGCAAAATGAAAAATGCACATCCTTGTCTCCGGCGTGATTACTGCGGAACGCTTCAGTCATGCTTCACTCTCACTTCACATTATATGCAATCCCACAATGCAATGCAAAAAGCCATGACTCTTCATCACAACTTTAAAAATTGAATGACTATCCTCCGGCGTAACTAAGGTGCAGTAGATGGCCTACATATATCAGCATTGCTCCTGGCATGCAAACCTCGTATCTTAGAATAATCAAGCCATAGAGCTAAACATTGTTCAATCATATTGCTGTGGATAATTCATATGTAAATATATATATATATACAAAATATGTCTGTGTATACATACGCGCCTGCAAACATGACGCAGTTCATGATTCAGGCACATTGTTTTTAGTAATCCATCAGTCTGGATGAATGCACAATGCACGCACATGGACATAAGTGTACAGATTGCATAAACATATTGTAATATTCACACACTGGCCAAATACTTTAAAGTATTCAGAGTATATAATGTATATACATGAAAGCCCCCTTTTTTAGCTCACTTAATGTGAAATACATATCACATAACCAAACAGCATCCAGTAAAGCAAGAAATGTCTAGCGCATGCACACAAAGCACTCGGAAAGACTGAAATGAAGGATTTTCCGTGTAAAGTGTACAGTTTCTAGTGCACTTATCTAAGTGGAGTATGATGAAGCGTATAGTGGCTCCTTTTCTGTAAGTAGGACCCTTAGTGTCAGAAGCCTTCAGAGATACCGTCACTCCGGGCTGCGCTGTCAGTGCACATTCGTTTACATCCCTAAAGAATCTAGACATGGACCTGCCACAGTGATGCCAGTCATTTTATACTTAGAACTTAAGACATGGAGTAGACAACAGATCACATAAGGAACTGGAAAAAGTAAATATGTAAACATGAACTGTTTATTTAGTATATCAGTGAATTTCTTCAGCCAATGGACGCTGCCATGGCGGTTTATGACTCACTTTCTGGCATTTTGCATGAATCAAAAGGAACAGAAGGTGCACCTTGTGTGGCCCTGAAACGTATCTGAATAAGAGAACAACATATCTTGCATTAGATAACAGAATATCAAACCACAAAAAATGGTCCAAATCCTTTTCTTTTGTTATATAAAAATCTTAAATGGACAGTGTGCCCAAAAATGAAAATTCTGTCACTATTTACTCACCCTCGATCTGTAAATATGTATTTGCTCTGAGGTACAGAAAGAAAGATATTTGGAAGAATGCTTATAACTAAACAGCTCTTGGCCACCATTTACTACCAAAGTAGGAAAAAATTCCAATGGTAGTCAAAAGGGGCTCAGAACTTTTTTACCTTCTTCAAAACATCTTGTACAAAGAAATTTATAAATATTTTTTTTCTACTACGGATGTCAATGGTGGCCAAGAACTGTTTGGCTAAACATCTTCTTCCTTCATCATTTTCTGTGTTAATCAGAACAAAGACATCTACAGTATGCAGGTTTGAAGGGTGAGTAAATGAAGACAGAATGACCATTTTAACTGTTCCTGTTTTCAGTGAACTGTTCCTGTTACTTTAACTTAAATAGCAAAAGTAGTTTGATATTCTTTCTAATGCAAGGGAATTCTCCTTAAATTCTCAATACAGTATTGAAATGGTAAGATGCCGGCTAAACTGATTTCTCAAATTGTCTAATTATCCAATCTGAGATAATCTCCATTAAACTGAAAATGACATGCAATACTTGTAAAATCAAGTCAATTCACTGAAGCAATAAGTAAACCTGTCAAGATTTGCAATTGAAGCACGTTTTTACACCTTATACTGAGAATAAAGATGTTTTTGTAAGCCTGCAACTGATGTTAGGGAAAAAGAGTAAGGCTGAAAGGAAGTGGCAGGGTACCAGCATTTCATTTTTTTAAAACTTTCAAAGGTGCTATTCGCTGTGGCATTTCTGCCTGGCTGGTTCTCACGTCTTTGTGGTTTTGAGAGCTAAATATCGAAGCTGTGAGGAGGTCATATACTGAACATTGCAAGCTGACCTTCAAGAAACGTAGACATCAGAGGAAGTGACGACTTCTAAAAGGATGTGAAAATGCTTTAGCCAACTACCGCAGTATACACGCTAGAGATGGGCCGGTATTCTCACGGTGTGATAACCTTGAGCAAAACCACCACGTTACACAGTGTCACAGTATTACTATTGCATATCTACAATGTGTTATTTTTGAATAAAAACAAAATTTTTCCACTGTACACCTGAAAATCATTCAAATAAATATACTCAAGTGAGCCTCAACCTGCATCTCAACAATTAAAACAATTTCTGTAAAAAACCTTCTGTCGTCAAACCTTCATCTTTTTGGAGACAGGTTTTCTTTCTACACATTTACTTTTTAGTCCATTTTAGTTTAGGAAATTCAGTTTGCTTTTTGACTGAACTGTAGGGGTTAAGCAAAGAATAGTCGGTAAAGAAAAATGCTGTTAGCAGTCTAGGAGTATTCAGTACACAGTAACTGAAAGGGATAGTTCACCCAAAAATGAAAATTCTGTCATAATTTACTCACCCTCTTGTCATTTCAAACCTGTGTGTCATTCCTTCTTCTGCAGAACACAAAAGAAGATATTTTGAAGAATGTTGGTAACCAAACAACGGCTGCACTTCTATCGTATGGACACAAAACCAATGCAAGTCAACAGGTACTGCTGTTGTTTGGTTACCAAAATTCTTTAAAATATCGTCTTTTTGTTTTTAGAAAAAAGGTCATAACGGTTTGAAATGACAAGAGGGTGAGCAAATGATGTCAGAATTGAAATTTTCAGGTGAACTGTCCCTTGAAGAACAAATGTATCAATGATGTCGTTTTATAAGATTTAATAGCGTTGGCTGATTGTCAATAACAAATGAAATCATTTGCAGGTCTGTAATAAAATACAATTCTTTCTTGCTTTTGTTATGTACGATACAAATACCCAACCTTCAGTCACAACTAGGCTAGTTAACATGTGATATCTGAAGTGTTCTGATTGGCTCATTTGACATGGAGGGCGTCCAACCCCAGGGCGATCTATATAAGTATGCTAACGGAGGCTTACGCAAAATTGTTTTCATAAATTGATTTAAAATGAACAAGCAGGCATTTCATCAAGGTGACTTACTGTATCTGAGGCACGTTTTCTCCCTTGAGACAGACAGACAATTATAAACCTCCTGCTGAGGACACCGGACCTACTGTTACTCAACTATATCAGTGTCTGATAGAGAGTAGCCAGCGCCGACCTTGAATCAACAAACTCATAAAACATAAAGCTTGTCTAGAGGAACATTGGACCCAAAGTCAAACTGCAAATTGAGGAAAAAAGGATATTCTTGTTAGATCATTAATATAATGATATAGGCCTATTGCATTTAAAACCATTACATGTTGATGAAAACAATATATATTGAACTTAACGCAGTTTATCTGTGTTGTTTCACATGCATTTTTTGACTTTACTCTTGACATGTACTCTTAATGCTGCACTTTAGCCTCTTTTCTCCATCTCTGTTTGAAACAAAAAATTGCAGTTTATTTCATGTAGCCTACTCATCCTTGAGTGAATCATATCATCACGTGTCATAACGTTTTCGCTTCTTTGTCAAAGAAGATGATGTTTGTCTGTTTAGGGCTGCTGTAGAAACAACATGACAAAATACGTGCAAGGGAACCCACGTGCATGCAGGTAGAAATAGCTCATTCTAAGATAATAAAACATAACGCTTCATTATCTAATCCTAATTACATCTGCGAAGACATAGTTATGTATATTATATTGCATTTTATCAAAAGATCCACCAAAAATTACACTCAGCACCTTTAAATCTGACATTAAATTAAATGTGTGATAGTATGTTAAAAGTTCAATTCATTCAAAATATCACCACTTAAAATAAGGCATCCGTGTTACAGAATGGCCCCACGGTGATAAAACAGTGAAGTTGGAGATGAATGAATTAAACGGTATTCAAACCCTCCCAGCCAAGACAGATGGATTCACTGTAAAAGGGCACGAAGCGGGAATCTGCTGTTTTCCACAATAAAAGTGGTGTCATTAAAGCAACCATCTGCAGAGGGAGAGGTATTGTCCTGAGGCATTAAATGAACATCTCCACTGCTAATCCATGTGCCATTTTCATTTGCGAGAGAGGAGCCGGGTTCACGAACGCAACATCATACGCCTCAAATGAAGCATATTCTTTGGGGTAACGAATTGTGTCTTTTCATTCTGCCCCGTTGCCCTCGCTGCAATCGGGTAGTTACGCTTTCATTTGATTTCATTTGTGTAAGTGGGATACAATGATGCATCTGGGAATCCAAAAAAGGGGAGAAATGGCATTCGTCTGGATCCATGTCAGTTACTGGTGTTTTCCGTCAAGGTTATTAGGAGTCGTGCCATGGGAGAATGGCTCAACGTATTGGGGATAGAGTCGTTTCCATTTACGGCCTTGTCTGTATGCAGCGGAGGGAAACACGGATAGATTTAGGGAGGAGATGTTCTCTTGATAACATAATCCCGCCTTGTACCGGGTAAATTGAGACTAGGACCTCTATTTAGTAGAGTCAAACTGCTTTCAACACGATGCATATATAAATCAGGTGCATTCTTTTCTCCTAGAGTCAGACAGCCTTCTTATCTAAGAGGAAGTTGTGTGCATAAGAGATAAACACTTTATTTTATCCTCGCATTTTGCACGTGTGACATTAAAAATATAAAATGTAGACACTTCTTGTAATGAGCCAGATGGGAAATGCGCCTTGTGATGAATAAATAAAAGTCCTAATCTAGAAACAGGGGGTGAAAGAGAATGATAGATGACTTGGAACCCATCAAATGCTTGTAATAAAACTGCTTGTGCAGTTTTGTCTGTACACTTTGAATAAGAGTTGCCAAAAAGCACAAATAACTGTGTAATGGAACCATTAAACATGATAAAAAGCCTTTTCAATTTTTTAAGGTGTTTAGACACACAATGCCACACATATATACTCTACAATAAATCTACAAATAATGTGCACGCAGGCTCACGTATTCTCAGATCCTCTGCAGCTGACGCATCAAAACCCATCCTTCAGACATTCAGCAAAATAGGCGACTGCAAGAACAAGGTCTCAGCCAATCAGGATGCAGTATGATGGCTGCTTTCATTCGAGGCAATAAATAAGACAACATTGCTTAATAAATGCATAAAGGCCCAGTTTCAAATACAAGACTTATCTTAAACAAGGACTATGCCTCGTAGTTAAAGTGATATGTGTACTGCCTTACATGACAACATCTTAGTTCTGTGTCAGCCACCATAGTGCTTCAAAAGAGAGGGGTGGAGTCAGCCACCACTAGATGCTGCTGAATTTCATACACTGGGCCTTAACGCCTTTTTGAAACCTGGCAAAAGACAGAAGATATATCACCAGTTCCACTCATAACTCCAATAAAGTTATTTTAGTATCTTTGTTAATTCACTTACAAAGCAATAAGATTAAAGCAATTTTTTATTTCCTGCTTCTCTGATATTTTCTTTCTCAGTAAAAACACCCCGGTGATTTTTCCTTTAGTTTTAGAAGATATCTCATATACTATGATCGGATTTGCAAAAGCATTTTCATCAAAACACTTCAATGACCAAATAATCTAGACTGTGTTACCAACATTATATCCCTTTACTCATTCTTTATACACAATCATCCCATTTCTTTATATTTAAAGAAATTGTACAAGAAATGTGAGACAAACATGATAATTAAATTAAACTTAGAACTTAGAAAAAAGTCTCTTTATGAAAGTGCAACTTCTTAAAGCAGGGAACATATCACTGCTGTCCTTCTGAAACCTTTAATGTTCAAATTTGCTGTTTTCAATGGGAAACATGATTAAAAACAGTTATACAAGCACTTTTTTATATTTTTAATGGGTAGGGGTTTGTTAAACCCAGTGACAAACATAAAGGGTGTCTAATAATAATGATTTATTGCAAAAATAAAAAATCATGGAATATGGTGGTACAATGTTTCAGAAGGACAGCAGAGAAATGTTCTTTATTGTGAGCCTCGCCACTTCAACCTTTTTGATAGAACCATCACAGGTTTTTTACTCTAGATTTTTATTTTTTTTGGGATAAACCATGTTTGTCAGATCACATCGCTGGGTTTGTTTTAAAAACTTACAAGCTGTCAAATGAAAATTTTAGTCTTTTCTCATGCAGATGGCAACTGTACTTACATGACTAGAAAACAGCTGGTCCGGAAATGTTGCCAAGACGGTCGCCAAGTGACGCTGTGCCGTAGCATCGATTCCACAATCAATGCATGCCATCATAACTGTAAGAGGAGATGATAATAATTTGTGAAGTAAACAGAATATATTATCCAGATTTTTGCAGAATGAATAAAAATAAAAAAATCAACACACTTATGGGGTGAACACACTTAAGCTAATACACAGATAATATTTTGAACAACAATAATGATACTACTAAATGTTAAAGTCAGCTTGAAACATTTCCTTATTGCTGGTTCATTCAACATAAAGAATAAACACCAACCGCAAGCGAGTGAAAGTTGGAAAAAAGGACAAAACCATCAGAATTAAATTGCCATTTTAGGTGCGCAATGAGCTGCCTGGTGTGAGCAACATGACGTGAATTCGCCTTCTTTCTTTCGCACCTTTGCCAACGAGTTTGGTCCAAAAATACATAACACACAGTAGATCATTGATATTTCACATGTTTCCTTGGAAGTGTTGCTTTTACATAGCTCTGTGCAGTCTCCTCTAACCCTGCTAATTATATTATATGGAAATGTAGAGATGTGGATGAGTCAAAGCAATGTTAATGGTTCAAGAGGAGGGTCTGCGCCAGCTGCTGCCCACCTAATGGATATTTATCCAGCTGTCAATCTGACTGTCAGTCTATACTGTATACATACACACACAATCAACACACAATACACTTAATTGGGAGATTACAGCTGATGGGCTTAATATCAAATACAATCAGATGAATGACTCTCACCCGCAGAACCGTGCAAGGAAGATGATAATAAATCAACAAAGCCATAAACCATGAGAGGCATTGCCAAAAACATTTGATGCAGTTGGCAGACGCTTTTATGCAGTGTGATTAAGTGCGTTAAATCTAAGCATTTTATATGTGCACATATTTCTTTGGAATTGATCCCATGACTTTGGTGTCTGAACTACCAGAGTCAAGGGAACCACCAAATAACTTCTGGAACAGAGTCTTGCGGGAATTCATGACATAATTACAAAATGTAATCTGTTGATTTATGTTTATGGACACGAATTTCCCCTTTTTTCATGTCACTTGGCACAACTTTGTTTTTGTGTCACTCAGCACGAATTTCAATCAAATGTCATACGTGTAAACAACGCAATCTAAGGGGAATTCGTTCTTACTTTTTGAAGAGGCTCATTCATGTGAATTTGTGCGATCACATTCGTATGTATAATTTGACTTTGCTCCTAAGATTGCCCCTTAGGTTTAGGGCGGGTTAAGAGGGCCTTTATTGTTGCTTTAACACATCGCAAAATGCGTTCTTTTTAGTAAAATGAACCTTTGCGCCTGTGATTTTAGGGTTTTAAGTGGTTGCTTAAAATATGTTTTATGTAATAAGTAGCTTATAAATATATAATTTATATGGACATTGAGTCTGTGTATTGAAAGTCAAGCTTTGTGATACGAAAAAATGCTGTGCTAAGTGACATGGAAGGAGTCATGCTGACTGACATGAATAAAGAGGGAATTCGTATCCATAAACACGAATCAATAGAATCTAAATTCTGTGTCATGAACTGCTCTGAGACTGGGTTGTCTATTATGTTATTTTATTCAGTAAATTATGAACAGTACAGTAAATTATGACTGAAGGTTGTAAATAGTAAATAATACAGAAAGAAAAACTTTAAATTGAAAAAAATAGGAATAGGAAATCTGGTACTGTTGAGTATGCTTTGAGAGCAGGGCTTGAAACGTCTCTTTTACAGTGACTCATACAATCGTCTTATAATGCCCAATTTTACTCTATTAAGACGTAAAGCTCAAAGTCCATTTCATAAAGTACTGCATACACTTTTAGTCTCTGTGGGAAGAAAGAAATGTCATGGTTTCACCTCTCTTTGTCAGGTATTTCTTGGTTTAGAGGTAGAATCATACAGAATCCTTTGTTTCATGTGAGAGGGAGACTATTTTGGCACTTATTTGCCGCCATACTCTCTCTCTCTCTAGTCTGCGTCATCGTTCCCAACCTCCTGTTTCCTAGTTTGTGTTGATTAGCTTTCCTTGATTGTTAACCCTTATCACCTGGCCCCTATTAATTATCCTTTGTCTGTTTCCCCTATAAAACACCCTCTTGTTTCATTGTCCAGTGCTGGTTCATTGTTCGATGTTTGCTGTAAGCGTTGCTGTATGTGATACCTTGCCTGTTTGATGTATGCTGTAGATGTTCTTGTACTCGTTCCTGTTAGACTCCATGCTAAGTCGTTGTTCCTGTTTCCTGTTTCCTGTTTCCTGTTTCCTGTTTCCTGTTTCCTGTTTCCTTATAGTAAGTGTCAGTTTAGTGTTTGTTTCCAGTGTTTGTTTTGTAGTCTTAGTCAGTCAGTGTTAGTTGTTAAGGTTATTATTTATCCTGTCCTGTTTTCCCCATTGTGGGTTTTGTTTTGACCTTTTTGTAGTGTTCTTGTTTTCAGTCTAATAAACCTGTTAACCCCTTCCACACCTCCTGTCTGCCTTGCAATTGGGTTCTTCCCCGTGACGTCCATGACATAATGAACCAGCCCACTAAGAACCCAGCAGGTGGCATGGACGAGTCGGAGGAGGCGTTTCGGAGCCGCCAGGCTCACGCCTTGTTTGGCTTTCGCCAGAAAGGTACCCCTGTGAAGCTCTTCGCCATGGACTTCCTCTCCACTGCACGCCACTCGGGCTTCGGCGAGGCAGAGTTGAAGGTCATATTCAACCGCTGCCTCGACGAACCCTTCGAGCCTGCGGAGATGCGCAGGTTGAGGTCCCTGGGCTTCGTGGATCAGCTCCAGATTGCGATGGATCGCGAGGAGTTCAGGGAACTGTCCATGGCGTAGTCTTCTGCAGGGCTGGCCATGATTCCGGAGGCCCAGGCCCTGCAGATCGGGGCCGCGGGTCTCTCCCCACAGTCGGCACCCTCATCCGCAGCACCTCCTGCAGCCACTCTACCGTCTGCCAGTTCCATTGGCAGACGGGGGAGAAAGAAACTCCGGAAGGCGGCTCAACCCCAGGAGAGTCCTGTGGTCCCGAGTCCTGTGGTCCCGAGTCCTGTGGTCCCGAGTCCTGTGGTCCCGAGTCCTGTGGTCCCGAGTCCTGTGGTCCCGAGTCCTGTGGTCCCGAGTCCTGTGGTCCCGAGTCCTGTGGTCCCGAGTCCTGTGGTCCCGAGTCCGGAGCTTTCCAGCCCCAAATATTTTTTGGGGGGGCGCCGTGAGGGCGGGACGGTCCGAGAGGACACTACGGCCGTAGATTCCTCCGACCAGCCGGCGCCCGGCCCAGCAGCCGGCGCCCGGCCCAGCAGCCGGCACCCAGCCCGGCCCAGCAGCCGGCACCCAGCCCGGCCCAGCAGCCGGCGTCAAGCCCTGTCCAGCCGGCCTTCCGACCGGCGTCAAGCCCTGTCCAGCCGGCCTTCCGACCGGCGTCAAGCCCTGTCCAGCCGGCCTTCCGACCGGCGTCAAGCCCTGTCCAGCCGGCCTTCCGACCGGCGTCAAGCCCTGTCCAGCCGGCCTTCCGACCGGCGTCAAGCCCTGTCCAGCCGGCCTTCCGACCGGCGTCAAGCCCTGTCCAGCCGGCCTTCCGACCGGCGTCAAGCCCTGTCCAGCCGGCCTTCCGACCGGCGTCAAGCCCTGTCCAGCCGGCCTTCCGACCGGCGCCAAGCCCTGTCAAGCCCCCTGGGGCTCCGCGCTCTGGCGCGTCCCCCAGGGTTTGGACTTCCCCTCCCAGCCCTGCCCTTTCTGGACTCCCTATTTTTCCTTGTTTGCCCCCACCCCCCCTCCCTTGTTTGTTATTTTTATTGAGTCACCCTAATCCCCTGATTGTCATTGCCTGTCTGCCCCTAGTCCTGTTCTCCATGTTTTGTTTGATCTTGTCTTTGTCCCAGTCTGCCTTGTCTTGTTCGTGCCTTTGAGGAGCATCAGGTTGCTGCTCCTTAAGGCGGGGGTTCTGTCATGGTTTCACCTCTCTTTGTCAGGTATTTCTTGGTTTAGAGGTGGAATCATACAGAATCCTTTGTTTCATGTGAGAGGGAGACTATTTTGGCACTTATTTGCCGCCATACTCTCTCTCTCTCTAGTCTGCGTCATCGTTCCCAACCTCCTGTTTCCTAGTTTGTGTTGATTAGCTTTCCTTGATTGTTAACCCTTATCACCTGGCCCCTATTAATCATCCTTTGTATGTTTCCCCTATAAAACACCCTCTTGTTTCATTGTCCAGTGCTGGTTCATTGTTCGATGTTTGCTGTAAGCGTTGCTGTATGTGATACCTTGCCTGTTTGATGTATGCTGTTGTTTGATGTATGCAGATGTTCTTGTACTCGTTCCTGTTAGACTCCATGCTAAGTCGTTGTTCCTGTTTCCTTATAGTAAGTGTCAGTTTAGTGTTTGTTTCCAGTGTTTGTTTTGTAGTCTTAGTCAGTTAGTGTTAGTTGTTAAGGTTATTATTTATCCTGTCCTGTTTTCCCCATTGTGGGTTTTGTTTTGACCTTTTTGTAGTGTTCTTGTTTTCAGTCTAATAAACCTGTTAACCCCTTCCTCACCTCCTGTCTGCCTTGCAATTGGGTTCTTCCCCGTGACGTCCATGACAAGAAATGAGCAAATAACACGGTCCTGAAAAAGCCACTCTTTCATCCAAGAACATCCACCCACCATATATCCGCACTTTTCATTCTGGTCACAATGCTCAATATTCAACTCGCTCCCAGGGCTCTGACATAAATCTAGCGGGCTGATCTGTGACAGGACCCCGCTGGGCTCTAACAGCGATTCGAGTTCAAGAAGAGATACATAGCGACGAATTCTAATACGATAAACAATTTATGCTTATATTGATCTACACTTATATTGAAATATTATTCAATTGAATAATG
This sequence comes from Triplophysa tibetana, assembly GCA_008369825.1. Classification (NCBI taxonomy): domain Eukaryota; kingdom Metazoa; phylum Chordata; class Actinopteri; order Cypriniformes; family Nemacheilidae; genus Triplophysa; species Triplophysa tibetana. The sequence continues at coordinate 15,211,302 of CM017901.1, read as the reverse complement.
AGGTAAGCGGAAACAGAACATTTCCCGTTTGCGTGGCAAAATGTTTATGTAGAACAAAGTGGATTTTGTCACAGAACACAAAGGACTCAAAAGCAGGAAGCCGTTAATGAGAGTTTATTCTTCACAATAACAAAGCTGCTTGGTAACTCAAAAGCATACAGCAGAAACAACAAAAAATATTCCAGAGATTCCAGGAACCGAAAGCCAGAGGAATAATACTGTGAGGTAGTGGGCAGAGAGGAACAACCTTGACAAGCTACAGTCCCAGAAGCTCAACTCCCAAAAGCCACACCACAAACAGGTACCCGGTAAATCAAGGATTAGCTGGTAGATCCTGGATAAACATACAAAGATCATAAAAATAAACTATAAATCCACTGGGTAAGACAGGTACGAAAAACATGGTCGCACTGAATGAACAAAAAGGAGAGGTAGAAATTGGGCAAAACAAAACGAGCAACAGGTGATGATAATCATTATTGACAACCTAAAGCTCCAAACAAAATTCAGGTGAGAGAAAGTAATCAGAGAAAGTATGGCACACGTGAGTACCCCTCACGTGGTGCCCACAACAAAAACCAAAACATCAAACCCAACAGAACCTCTTCCCTCAGGTTCCTCATGGCATCTAAATGCTACTCACGTGATCTGAGAAACGGATCTATAAGAGAGCGATTCAGTATGTCCCGAGCAGAAACCCAACATCTCTCCTCCGGACCATAACCTTCCCAGTCTACTAGGTATTGGTGACCCCTACCTCGTCGTCTTACATCAAGGAGTCGACGAACCATATAGGCAGGGGACCCCTCAATAATTCTGGGAGGGGGGGCCGAGGTAAGGGGTTGAAGGGGGGACTGAATAACAGGTTTGACCTTAGAAACATGGAATACCAGGTGGATCCTCTTAAGTGTTGGGGACACTTTAAGATGAACAGTGACTGGGTGGGTGACCTTGGTAACGGGAAAAGGGCCGATAAACTTGGGCCCAAGTTTACGTGCGGGGACTCTCAGGGGAAGATCAGAGGTGGACAACCAGACTCTCTGACCGCACACGTAAAGTGGGGCTCTGGAACGTCGACGGTTGGCAGAAGATTGGTTGGTTTCATGGGTGCTATCAAGAGCCTGCCTGGCGAGTTTACAGACCCTAAGACACCTATGAACGAACGCATGAGTAGAGGGAACAATAGCTTCGGCATCTTGCGAGGGAAACAACAGGGTCTGATAACCCAAGCAGCAGTGGAAAGGCGAAAGACCTGTAGACATCACCGGGAGGGAGTTGTGAGGGTATTCGATCATGGCTAGTTTGGAACTCCAAAACAGCGGTTCCGCTGAGGTGACGCAGTGCAAGACTCTCTTGAGGTCCTGATTGGCTCGCTCGGAATGCCCATTTGTCTGCGGGTGGTAACCGGAGGATAAACTGACAGAGACCACGTCCGTTGGAACGCCGTGGATCCGAAAGACGTGGTCAAGGAATATAGCCGCCGTCTCCTTGGCCGATGGTAACTTAGGAAGGGGAATTACAAAGAACCGCCTTTGAAAACCGGTCCACCATCATCAGAACCACTGAATCGCGCCACAGACGGCCAACAAAACCGCTCCCTAACTAGCGACAGGGCACGAACCGCTCAGGGGTGAGATGCAAGATTGGAGGAATGCCCCCACTGGAGGACGCTAGTTTGGATCGACACGGGAACTAGTAGTATTCCGGCAGGACAATCAACCGGGGGGGGGAAGCACCAACCAACGCTTCACAAAACCTAGATTCCACCTTCCAAGTGACTGCCGCAACCACACGGTCAGGAGAAATGACGGCCAGTGAAGAGGTGGAAGCAGTCTGGGTCTCAAATTGTAAAGAAAGCGCGTCGGGTTTACTGTTTTAACTCCCCGGGCAATAGGAGATGGTAAAATCGAAACGGCCAAAAAAAGTACCCAAGGTTACAAGAGAACAACATGTCACAAACTTTCAGGCATCTGCTTTTTAGGCCTCAGAAACATCACTCGATTTTACATTGTTACAAGTGCTCAAAATGTCCTCTAAACATGATTAAGATGACATAAAGTGCATTTATGTGAATAATCATTGAACAGATATACCGATTATAAAATCATATCATTAAATCATCATCACAAACTAATTCGTATGCAATTATATTTTTTAATAAATGTTTTAAATGTGTTCTCAGATGTTTCTACTGATACACATATGTCAACATACATTCCTACTGTTCCTATGAATACTTCTGAATACTTTTTAGGTTTAAATGAATGAATAAAAATAAATCTTTGTGAATTTTTATATAATCCTCACTCAGCACAAGGTTTACATGACCTGTTTGTAGATTGTCGTCACAGCAACGGGGCGGAACATGCCCAATTTTGGACCTCGGGTATGATTGGGCCCGGAACAAGTCTCATTGATACTGTTTAGTTATTTCTTGTCCACCTCAATTACATAATGGTCATCGTGACCTGCTTCCCTTTTCAAAACTCAGTGTAGATTGTTGTCATAGTAAAGAGGCAGAACATGCCCAACTTTGGTCCTCAGGTATGACTGGGGACATCTTAATACTGTTTAGGTATTTCTCAGGGACATAATTACTGTGGTGTGCAGTAGACCAGTGCATGTAAAATATATCTAAATAGGTATTTCTTAGGTATATAATAACTGTGGTGAAGACCATCGCCTGTGTTTGTAAAATATATCTAAATATGTCTTGTTTATGCCCAAAATCACTCAGAAATTACACAATACCACCTCCACAATGAACTGGCGAGACGGGTCAGGGTTAATGAGAATAGGCGCCGAAGAAAAACGGCTCTTCAAAAGAGAAAATTCCTTCTGGGCCCGATCAGACCAACCGAACTGCATCAATGTGGAGGTGAGCTCGGACAGGAGTAAATAACTTGTTTACTAATTTTCCAAATACGTTTTTAAGTAAAATTTTGAAGTATACTCTCAGTAAACTACACATTTAGAAGGTTTTATATTGCAGGTATTCTTGCAGTTTCTTTAAATGCAATTAAAGGAGCAATGCAAGAAGACCAGCGGTGTAAGTAGATAGAAATATTTCATTCTACGGTAGTAAAAACTTAACGCTTCATTACGGAAGGTCTTTATACACCTCTGAAGACATAGTTATCTATATTATATTATATTATATTACATTTCTCTCAATAGGTCCTCTAAAAATTACAAAATGGACCTTTAACATCATACTTATAGTTATTGTTTCACTTTATCTTGAACCCTGCATCTATTTCGGTATTCATTTTATACTTGAAATATACCTTTAACTGTGTAAATTTAAAAATAGATTCAATAAATTCCTATTACCACTGAGTACAAAGATCAACTTTAGTTCCATATGTGTTTTATTTATTCCACCCTAAACCTGCCATTCGTGAAGCATATTTCTAAAATGTGTATTGAAAGCATACTTAAAGCAGAGCCATTGAGAGAGAGTCTTGTCAACTCTAAAGATTCCAGTGGAAGTGTTTTTAACAGCAATGGCGGTTCATGGAGCCTCTCAATATTTCCCGGAAGATATATAGCAGAGCAAGCTGCCGCAAAACAGACGAATTGAGGTGAACTTTAAACCCATTTAAAGGCCTAAGTCGATTAATGAAAGAATAAAAAAAGTTACTTCAGGCAACTATCTGAAGGCTCCATGAATCATGTGACACACAAAAATGTTGAACTTCCGTCGCATTTTTCTCTCTCTCTCTCTCTCTCTCTCTCTCTCTCGATGGCCCTGACTAAAAGTACGCTTATTTTAAATTTAACAGAATTAAATCAGAAAGATGTAATCAAAGAGCCTGTAAAGTCCACTGAAATGCAGCTTAGTTCAATGGAATGAGACAATTTCCCCTGAAACAGGAAAGACATTTTGGTGCCTCCTCCCCGTTTCAGCCTTCAGCGTTTAATATATCTCACAGCCTGGAATTGTGAGTTTTAAATGCTTAATCTTCTAAATGTTAATTTTGTCATTGTTTTGAGTTTATTGATATCATTAGGGCTAACGTATTCATATAAATAAGAGTGTGTTGCCAAGATCTTACATGATTCTTTATGTGTTTTGAAAGGTCTAGGTATACCTAGGATCACTGGTGTCTGTAATGATTCTTGTCTCTCCTGGTTTACATAAAGTGTTCTGTAACAAGCTGTGACTAACAACGTTTGCAATTAAGGTAGCGGTGACAGTTGGGACTGTATCCTCCATAGAGTTTAAATGTTTTGTCTGCTCTTTTAGTTGAAAGTCAACAATCAGCTTCACAATAGGATCAGCTTTGAAAATCCACTCCAATCCCTTTTCACGTGAATTGTCTGTTCCTATGACTGGCTTCATACCTTTCTATTGTCATCTTCTCCATCTTTGAGATTTATACAAGAGAGAAAAACTCAATAACCAGAACTCATAGTTGCTTGAGTATTCGTTTCAGATTGGAACGGTCACCTCACGGGATTTAAAATAAAGAATTAAAAACATCACACTTCATTCCGTCAGATGTTTAATTTATTTTTTGTTTTCTCATTTTCTGTGCTTTAGTGCATCTGGCTGCCTATTGTGATTTTGCACATCACATATGCTTGTTTAAATCTTCTAGAGTCTGGGGTTTGATGTTTTGCTTTTTGTTGTGGGCACCACGTGCTTGGTACTCACGTGTGCCTTATTTTTCTCCGATTACTTTCTTTCACCTGAATTTTGTTTGTACCTTTAGGTTATCACTAATCATTAGCATCACCTGTTGCTTGTTTTAGTTTGCACTGTTTCTACCTCTCCTTTTTGTTAATTCGGTGCGACAATGTTTTTTGTACCTGTCTTACCCAGGGAATGGGGAACGCAATTCTCTTTCTCCCAAGAACTTCGTAATGTGTTCGACCGGTCTGCGCTGGGCAACGAGGCGGCTCAAGCTTTATCCCTGTTACGACAGGATCTGAGTTTGGTGTCTGAGTACGCTGTTGAGTTCCGCACACTTGCGTCCTCCTGTGGTTGGAGCGACAAGGCCCTGTGGGATCGGTTCCTCCACGGTCTTGCTGATTACATCCTGGGTGAGATTTAATCTCTAGAACTCCCCAAGACTCTTGATGAGCTGATCAAGCTCGCCATCCGGGTGGATTTCCGCCTGGGACTGTGTACCCGACAGCATCCAGGGGAGACGGTGGTTAAGAGACCTTCACGTTTTCCTACAGCCAGACACGACCCTCTGCCTCGACTCGTTGTCTCAGAGGAGGAACCTATGCAAGTCAGCCGGGCCCGTCTCTCCACCCAGGAACAAAGACGCACCTGGCGAACGGGTTATGCCTTTATTGCGGCGAGATCGGACACAAGTCACCAACTGTCCAGCATGCATTCAACGCTTCATTGGCGCTTCCCCCCCAGGGTAAGCGCTACTCCCACTCACCTCCCCGTGCCCAGTCGCAATACTCTCCTTGTGGTTATTCGGTCAGGAGGGGTTAGTCACCAGGTTTCTGCCCTCATTCACTCTTGGGCGGAGGGTGATTTCATTGACACTGAGCTGACTCTCGCACACCATCTCGGCCAGAACTCTCAGCGGCACCTCTTTCTTACGTCCATCACCGGACCTTTATCAGATACCACTTCTGGCAATCATACTTAGACGATTCAATTCCTCCTTATTCGTTCTCCCTCTACTTCTGTGGTTTTAGGTCACACTTGGGTCTCTAAGCATAATCCTTTTATTGACTGGAAGAATAATATGATTTTAGAGTGGAGTGTTGATTGTTCGTCTAATTGCTTCTCTTCTGCTTTTTCTCCCGTAAACTCTACTGTTCAATCACAGGAGTAACCGACTAGCCTCACTGGTGTACCCACATTATATCACGATCTGGGGCGGTCTTCAGTAGGTCTCGAGCAGCATCTCTACCCCCTCACCGCCCGTACGACTGTGCGATTAACCTGTTATCTGGTACTTCGCCACCTAAGGGACATCTGTATTCTCTCTCCGGACCCGAGAGTGAGGCCATGGAGAGGTATGTGGCTGATTCTTTGGTGACTGGTATAATTCGTCCCTTTCCAGCTGGGGCGGGGGTTTTCTTCGTGAAGAGTATGGTACTCTCCGCCCCTGCATTGAATATCAGGGGTTGAATGACATCACTGCCAAGAATAGTCACCCCTTGCCCTTTTGATGTCTTCAGCTTTCGAACTCTTGCAGGGGGCTACCACCTTTACGAAGTTTGAGCTGCGCAATGCTTATCACCTAGTCAGGATCAGAGAGGGGGACGAATGGAATACTGCTTTTAATACTCCGACAGGCCACTTTTGAGTATTTAGTTGTGCTGTTTAGCATGTCGAACGCACAGGCAGTTTTCCAGACACTCGCCAATGATGTGCTGAGGGACACAATCATTTTGTCCTTGTCTATCTTGACAACATTCAAATTTTTTCCCTGACTGAGCGGGACCATGTTCAGCACGTTTGACGTGTGTTACGCCGGCTACTCAAGAATCACCTGTTCGTCAAGTTGGAGAAGTGCCAGTTTCACGCACGGTCGGTTCCATTTCTGCCGTTTATCTTGTCGCCAGAGGATATTCGAATGGACCCCGCTAAGGTAGAAGCAGTTGCTAATTGGCTCGCCCCTGATTTTCACTAGGTAGTCCAGTGATTCTTTGGGTTTGCCAATTTCTACAGGCGGTTCATCCGTGGGTTTAGCCAGATTGCTCTCCAACGTTTACAACTGTTGCCTCACATTTAGAAGTAAAAGTTTTAAAAGTGTACTAATTGTGTGCCACATTAGTCCCAAATACCGAAGTATGCAACACATGTATTTATATAAGTATTATTGCTATTACTACTTAAATTATTCTTAACAAATAGCCTAATAAAACTGAATTACTTTGAAGAACTCATTTAATTGAGAAATAATTCATAGTATTTTCACAATTTTATGACAGCACCAGCAAGTTAGTTCCCTTTTTTGGTCTCTTTTTTTTTAAATCAGGACTGTAATGCATCACACATGGCTCACGACAACCTCCTTGTATACTGCAGCTTCCTCTGGTTAGAATTCTGTGTAAAAGGTTCACGGCATAGCAGAACTTCTCATTTCAGTTTGCAGCCCTCTGCTTATCGTGAACACAGAGGTACAGCTGTAATTACGTCCGCTGCAGAAACAAAGCAGCACCACATTGATTGGATTCCTGCTGACACTCGGCTTTCTAAACACCAGCCCAAACCAACACGTGTTTTCGCACACCACGGGAAGAAAATGGCAGCAACTGAAAGGAGACATAAATGAGACTCTGGGACATACAATGCGAGCTCTCATAAAAGCCACGCACTGTATGGCAGTCTAAAAAAAGAAATTATGTGAAATTACAGAGGGAGGCTGAAAAAAATATTTTACACCTGCTGATAAAAAAGGATTTGAAAAATGAGAAAATGGAGAGAAAGAGCAGTGCACTTTCAGGTCTGTTTTATATCCCAGTGAGCTACCTCGCGGCCTACATAGATAATGCCCTTGTAAGCCAGTATCCGAACAGAGAAGAATAAATGAATGATGTACAACGTTCTAGTGGACCAGACACCATCTCCCACTGAGATTTTCATGTTGTGCCATTCAGGAAATCTGGGTGGGCGGGTGGCTGTAGACATGTGTGTGTGTTTGTCAGGGAACATGTGGTGGTACAGGTACTGAGGCTATAAATGACTCAGGAGACCTAGTGTTTCATTAGCCTTTACCAAAAGACAACACTGAGAATAACTTGTCATTAAAAAGGGCAAAACTGCATTCTAGCCATGATAAAAAATAAACAAAAATGTAATGGAGATGGACTGGGTGTGTTTAATGCAAATGACTAAACTAGGGCACGCGGCGGCTCATTTAGTACTCCAAATTCAATTACATCAGGTTGAGGTTAAGAATAAATAAATGTGCGTACGCACGTGTTGTGAAGTAGGCGGGAGGTTATAATGTGCGTAAGGAAATACGAAATATCTATGCAATTATTAGTGAATGAGGCCCAATATTTTTATTTGAAATTCGGGAGAAATGTGTATGTTAGTATGTATGTTAATATGTACTTCACAGAATGAAACAAAAATGATAATTTTACCAACACACAAACCTATAAACAATAAATTCAGGAAAAAAGAATAATCATTTTAAAATGGTCTCTTAATTTTTCCACAGCTGTACATATGTCCAATTTATGAATCACAAAGATAAATTTAACTTTCATTTCTATTCCCTGTTGAATGCTTTCAATTCTTTTACAGGGTGTCCCTGAAGTCCACCAGAAAAGGAGTTCTGAAGACCATAAATATTCTTATATCATGAGAAAACAACCTTGGATCGAGTCTAATCCCAACAATTTTAACCCTGGCGTGGATCTTACCAATCCTTTCTAACCTCCTGCTCCTAAAACTAACAGCTCATATATTGGCACTCCCATCCTTGGATTCCACTTTCAGTCCTTCTGGTCCTCAGCAAGATTTCTAATTTGCTAGAAATCTGCTCTTATTTCCTGCGTCGATCCCCGGAGAGCCTGGAGTAGAGCGAGCGGTAAAGCAAGCTAAAGTGTCTGACTGACGAGGAAGGGTAACACTGCTTTCCGCCGGCGCTCCACAGGCTTCACAGCAGAATGTCAAGCTTCTGAACCAATAGGGCACTGAGTCATAAAGGACCAGAGTAATGTCACAGAAGAGAGTGAATGCATGTGATTTCTTACAGGCTTAAAAAGGATAGAAGACCCTGTATGAAAATTGTATCATCATTTACTCACCCTCGTGTCATTTTTAGCCTGTATGACTTTCTTTCTTCTGCAGAACGTTAGTAACCAAACAACAATGGACTACATTGACAACTATTGTATGATCCCAAACCAGCTGAGACATTTCTCAATATATTGTCTGTGTTAGTGTTAAACAGAAGAAAGAGTAATATACAGGTTGACGTGAGGGTGAATAAAAGATGAAAGAATGTTTATTTTTGGTGAACTGTCCGTTTAAGACGGGAAACACGACAGCCAAGATGCCTCTTTAGCGGTTTATCTTCCGACAAGCACTGCACTGTTTCTTACAGACAGTAAATGTCTGTATTTAAACAGACGTATTAAAACAATTCTTGCTTGTTATAAGCCAAACATCATTATTACTTTTTCGAACACGAATCATTTGCCTGACAAATGACTTGAGTATACTTGAATACGTTTTTTTCAAACATGGATTCCGGTTTTGTTGCAAGGGTTCTTAGTCCATTTATGGATATTTCTCCCGGACAAGCATGCCCATCAATGTGCTTTGTTCGTTACAGAAGTTGACCGTGTTTGTTCACTGCCTTTCGGTGATTAATAATAACGCTGGATATGCAGATCGTTTGAAACTGATATGGACCGGCCCAAGCGCTAAAAGATGGCGGACCTGAACCATACGCGGTAAGTGAAATTGAGTAATATTTTTGTGTTTTGTTGGGAATCGGCCCATACATGCATTATGTAAACAAAACTAACTTATAGTGAATCAACACTTATGCAGGGATAATGCGATGATGTATTGTATGCTCGTGCTTTAGTTCCGCCCACTGCACGCCTTTAGGAGGTTGACTGTTTTCGGAAATAATCGTACTGCTTTATCTGTCTTTTATAAATGTGCTCTATCTGAATACTCTTCGAAGATATGAAGGATGGCACACTACTCTATAGTTACTCAAGATTAATATGAGATTGGCAGAAATTGCTCTTAGTGTGCGCACTGCAGTTTCACATTTTAAATGTGTCTATAAAATCAAAATAGATGTTGAATGTATGTCACTGTTTTATCATTCAATTCAATTCATATAGCGCTTTCACAATGTGCATTGATCCAAAGTGACTTTACAGGAGAAAATAACAAAAACAGTAAAACACAGAAAAGGTTAAACACAGTACAGTGCATCCTGTTTGTGGAACAAGCAAGATCATTCTAATAAAATGATGTAAACGTAATGTACCGAACCTTTAAACTAATCTTATATATAATGTCAGCAGTCGCCCGGTGAGCAAGCCAACACGGGCCTGTGGCGAGAAACCCAAACTCCAATGATAAATAAATGGAGAAAAAAACCTTGGGAGAAACCAGTATCAGCCGGGAGGGCCAGGTCTCCTCTGACGTGTCACAGCTGCACTCAGTGACTTTGATTAAACGTTATTCATTAAGAGTGAATGTTTATGAATAAAAGGGAGAGCTTATTCGTTTTGATTTAGGTAAGATGTATTTGTTGAAATTGTTTAGGTATAATTTTGTGACCCATATCAGAAAACAGGGGAATGTTTTAAGCAGGGAAAGTAATAAAGGCATAATGTAACTGATTAAAGCTATAACATCAAACTGCTGTCACTTGATGCAAGTTTAGCGTTAAAAACGGAGTATTGTAAATAATTTTTTGCATTAATGTCACAACAAGTAGTCTGTCTTTGCTCTTAGTTGGGGATTGCCTGAAGGTGGAGCTGGGATGGTCAGTCATTCCGTGGGCTCTCGCAGGAGGAAGGCACGGGATGTTCATAATGTGGGAGCTGGCATAATCTCTATTTAAGGATGGGGATTTGACGTTTATCTGGGCCTGGCGTAATCTCTGCCATCCCGAGGAAGGCAGAAAGAGACTAATTACTGTAGCTGCTGTTTATTCTTTTTTTTTAATTTAGCTTATTTTACATTTACGCATTTGGCAGACACTGTTGTACAAAGCGACTTACATTTCATTATTACACGTTTGATTTTTAAGCATGTGCAATCCCGTGGGACTGAACCCACGACCTTGGCGTTGTTAACGCCATGCTCTTACCATGAGTTACAGTAAAGCTTCATGCATTAAATGAATGCTTGGCTGCAAAGATGTGTCTTTAACCTAGATTTAAATTGGGAGAGTGTGTCTGACCCTCGAATAGTATCGGGAAGGCTATTCCAGAGTTTAATTCATCAGAAAATGAAAGTGATCCCAACAATGTCATGCCTCTGCATCATTATCGACGTGGTGCTTCTCTTATAGAACAGCTTTTAAAACTTTTTCTTCATAGTTTCAAGTATGAACGGGACTTTACTGTAGCATGGTGGTATTAGCATTACTGGTTTACCATTTTATTGACCGCCACCGCTTTCTTTAGGTTTCTTCGTAGCTAATTTGACACTTCTCCCATCAAAGGGAGACTGCCTGTATCCACAAATTGCCCTGTGCTCCAGTATAAGCGCATCTGTCTGACAAACTGCCAAAACGACGACAATGAGATTACACTAAATAGTCCCACAGGAAGTTTTACCTGCAATGGCACTCAAGACTCCTGGGATAAAACTATAAAGGTTATAAAAGGTTTGAGAACATTTCTGTAAAACCACTTTTTTCTACTTCAAATTACCTTGTTTTTCTTTCCCTGTGCTGGAATAAAAACCACTTAACCATTAAAATTCTGAGTATCTACCCCTCACTGAAACGAAATATATATATATATGTATGTATGTGTGTGTATTTACATAGTCACATCTATAAATGCATGAGAAAAAACAAAACATTTAAAGCATCTCTAACTTAAACTTAAGTAGAAAAAGAACAACCTCACCATTCTATTTTCAACATCCTTCAGAAAGGTTCGGAGAGATCTGTATAAAATCAAGCATATACTTAATTATTGACTTTCATTTAATATTTTAGCATTTGCAGAGAAAATGTAGAGCATTTCCCTTTCAAAAATAAAATCCTTCAATCAGTTGGTAGTAACACAAATCTGGCTGTTTTCCAATAATTGAGAGAGAGAAAAAAACTATGAAATGTTCAGGGCTCAGGACTACATTTAAGGAAAGATGAGGATTTGCATAGCATTTGGGCCTTGGGCTAGAAAATACAGAAATCACATTATGAATATCAACACATTTCACAACAGAGGTGTTTTTTACTAATAGGCACAGTAGCAATACAATAAAACTGACAGTATAAAGTTGGGTTTATTTTTAGAGGCCAGTGCAATTTCAGAATAAATTCGATTTAAATGTCCGGGCATATTAATGTTCTATCTGGAGAAGACACTAAGAAGACTAATGTAATTCTTACTTCAACCACAACAATCATACAGTACTCTACACAATACACAACATACTGTACATATATGACACATACACCATCCCTGGCACTTATTGCGCCTAATTCAAACCAAGCCCTGTAGATCACTCCACAAACAGTGGACAAATGAGTCCACAGATAACTTATCTTGTCCCACTTTTGTACAGAAAATCTTAAAATCGGCATGAAATGGAAGCAGTGGCTTTCAGGTGAGGTCACATTAGAAATTAGAAAAGATACAAAATATACTTCATATAATTATGTGTATGTTTTTAACTTTTTTTTTAAATTGAGTTAAAATAACCTTGGAAATCTTGAAAAAAATCTTGAAAAAAATCTTGGGAATAAAATCCACTAATTTGAGATGTTAAAATGTAATTATTTTGTTTAAGTAATTTTAATTCAACAAATAATTAAGTAAATCCAACTCAATCTTATTATGTTAAATATATAAATTTTTGTTAAATATATAATATTTTTTGTTGATTTATCTTTGAGATTTAGGAGAGTTGTTGGTTTGGGTTTTTATATTATTTCAATATGAAAGTAAGTGATCCGTGAAGTTTGAGTGAGACATATGTTTTTGTTCAGCGTAATTTATTTTTACTTTAAGCAACCTTTAATTGATATTTTAACAAAAAATAATTTACTTAATTGTGGTTAGTAAGTTTAATTTGAATTATAGCAGCAAATTTACCTAAAATTTCGTGCAAATTGTTATTTTTTTCAGTTAACATTATTCCATATACAATAATAGTTTTGATTTTATGGTGACTTTGGCATTGATGTGTCACAGTTCTATTGAATTTAAAATAATGATTTTCAATCCTCCACTCGGAATCTTTGTGTAATTTTTTGGAAGATCTATTGACAGAAACGCAATATAATATACATAACTATGTCTTTAGAGGTGACTACCACATAGACTACCACTAGATGCCGCAAACAACTACTGCAGCTCTGAAATCTGATTGGTAGAGCAGATTCGAAGCCATTCTTTATCAACCCATTACACGTAATATAAAGATCTACACATAACATTTAGCATTACAACCTAACATAATTGATATTGCTTCTGGATGATTTCTTAATGTCCACCACCCACCCAAGCGTGAAGTCTTAATGAGAAGCAAATAAATATTCATTCCAAATCACTGTAACATACTGCCTCTCATGCTTCACTACCGTAATTTGCCTCGCGGTAGCATCAGAAATATTTTAGAAGTCATTTCAGGACAATAACAGTCCCATCACTACCTATTAAAATGCAGAGGCCCCCCACCTCTACAATTTCAGGTCCATGTATTAAGACAAACCTGCCTCAAATATGCATAACCAATCAGTCACTCGCTCAATAACTCAGCTTTAGTTGACCTTTAAATACGCAGTTGAGATATTTCAGAAAGCAGGTGGTCGTCACATAACATGAGTCATACTTTCTTGTTCCGTGCATGTTAAAGGGAGAGAGAAGGGAGGGCACCCATGAGTTAATTAGCCATCATTACCCCATCTCCTCCTTCCTGAGTGGGCGCTGTGCTTTTGTCCTGTCCTATAAGCATCTCTTATAGAAGAGCCACCATGACTCATGCCCATCAGTCTGACTCTTGGCTAGTCACAATGTCGCTGGACTGCAGAAATCTTCAGGAAGTCTAGAAAAGTGAAGACGGGAACCTTAAGAACTTTGAAATAAGCAAACCTTTTTTGCCAAGCAATTTACAGTACGGAGTAAGTGTTCCTGGGAAAGGGGATTTTTAGAGAGGTAGTTCACCCAAAAATGAAAATTTTGTCAGTTACTCATCCTTATTTTATCTACAGTGGATATAGAAAAGAATCACCCCCCTTCAAAATAATCACTTTTTGATGCTTTGCAGCTTGAAATGAAGATGGTTTCTGTTTTATCCAGCTGTATTTACTTAGTGCAACTTATAACATCGACCAAAATATATTCTGTAACACCAACATGTTATAATTTTTTTTAAACCAGAATCCCTAAGTTGTAAAAAGGATCACCCCCTCCTACAAATGAATAGTAAACTTAATCAGGTGTAGCTTATCATCTTATTACATGGCACATAAAGCCATTTGACTTTCAACTGTGGTCATTTTGATATGCTTAGCATGAAACAAGCTTTTCCTAGAGCATTTCAATCTTTGCAGTGCAACTGAAGCAAACAATCAACTATCACTATCCAAATATCTCAGGGATGAAGCTGTGGACGGATACAAGTCAGGATATGGATACAAAACTATTTCAAATGCTTTATCAATGCCTAGAAGCACGGTGAAGTCCATTATCAAGAAGTGGAAGGTGTTTGGTACAAAACAGACCCTTCCTGTATCAGGATGTCACAAATTCAAACAGCTGGCACCCTCATGCAAAAACACCGCCTTTGAATCTCATGCTGTCACTGTCATCCACCCTGTTAAAACACATGATGTAGTTATCTATCGTCCCGCCACCTTGGACTTTTCTTGGAGGAGTTGGATGCGCTTCTGTCATCCTTCCCAGAGGATGGTACTCCTCCAGTAGTACTTGGAGACTACAACATCCACCAGGAAAAACCACAGGCTGCCGACTTCAACAACCTTACTGCGTCGTTTGACCTCAAGCGAGTCCCCACATCAGCAACCCTTAAATCTGGTAATCAACTTGATCTTATCTACACACGCTATAGCTTACCCCATCACTCCTAGGTAACCCCGCTGCACACGTCGGATAATTTCCTCATCACTCTTGGTCTCGACTTAACTTCTCCAGACACTACACATGCTTCCCCACTGGTCACATTCCGATGCAACCAACGATCACTCTCTCCCTCCCGCTTATCCTCTGCAGTCTCTCCCACTCTCCTTCCCGCTTAACAGCTCTCTCCCCTTGATGCTAACACCGCCACCCAGAACCTTTGCTCCGCACTAACCTCCTGCTTAGACATCTTATGCCCTCTTACATCTAGGCCATCTTGTGCATCCTCTTCTGCCCCCTGGTTATATGATGTTCTCCGTGAGAATCGTGCCACTCTCAGGTCTGCTGAGAGAAAGTGGCGCAAATCAAAAGAACCTACTTTCCTCTCTCTCTATCAGTCTATTCTCTCTTGCTTCTCTGCAGATGTCTCCGCTGCGAAAACCCAGTACTACCATGCTAAAATCAACAACTCCTCTGACCCTCGTACTCTCTTTAAAACCTTTTCTGCTCTTCTTTGCCCGCCTACCCCCTCACCTCCATCGGACTTATTGCGTTGTTCTTTGTAAAGAAAATGACCACCATCAGTAATCAAAACTCTGCGCCACCGCCTCTTGACCACGGCCAATCCCAGGACACATGCTTAAAGAAACCTACTCTTAATCCTGCGCTGTTAGAAAACTACAGACCACTATCCCTCCTCCCCTTTGTTGCTTAAACTCTAGAACGTGTTGTATGTAACCAGCTCTCATCCTTTCTCACCCAGAACAACCTCCTGGACAGCACCAGTCTGGTTTCAAGAGCGGTTATCCCACTGAGACTGCACTGCTCTCTATCATTGAAGCCCTGAGACTGGAAAGAGCTTCCTCTAACTCATCTGTTCTCATCCTACTGGATCTATCTGCCGCCTTTGACATCATTAAACATCACATCCTCCTGTCCACCCTCAAGGCTATGGGGTCCTCCAGAATGGTGCTACAATGGTTCAGGGCTTACCTCTCAGGTAGGTGATTTAGAGCATCCTGGAGAGGTGAGGTGTCTGAGTCCCAACATCTCGACACAGGTGTGCCTCAGGGCTTGGTCCGATGCTCATCTCTGTATAAATTATATACCTAGGCTCTGTCATTCGGAAACATGGCTTTTCCTATCACTGCTATGCGGATGTTATACAACTCTTGTTTTCGGCCTGACGATCCAACGGATTCAGCTTGCCTAGCCGACATCTCGCTCTGGATGAATGGCCAACACCTGCAGCTGAACCTTACTAAAAAAGAACTAATTGTAATCCCGCCCAACACAAAGACTCATCACAACCTCTCCATTAAACTGGGTTCATCAACCATCACATCTTACAGAAAGGCAGGAAACCTGGGAGTGGTGATCGATGATCAGCTTAACCTTACAGATCAAGTTGCCAGCACTGCACGGTTCTGTAGATTCATCCTCTACAATAAAATAATAAAATTAGACCCTTCCTATCAGAGCATGCTATGCTAATCGCTAATACAGACATATGTACCCGCCAGATCCCTACACTCTGCAAACGAACAACGTCTTGTGGTGCCATCCCAAAAAGGTAAAAAAATCTCTCTCACGTACCTTCTCGGAATAGGTTCCACTTATGCCTGCTGCTACAAGATCTGCAGATTCTGTAGCCATCTTTTTAAACGTCTGAAAACACATATTTTCTGTCTACACCTGATTGATCAGTTCTGACTTCTATCTCTTTTCTACTCAAACTTAGGTCTGTATACTGTGTTAGGTTATATGAGACCAGTCCTCTTTTTTGATTGCACTTATGCTTTTGTTGTCCTTATGCTGTACCAATTGCTTTCATTGCTCACCCCACCTGTAAGTCACTTTGGATAAAAGCGTCTGCTAAATGACTAAATGTAAATGTACCTTCAGCTCCCCCTCGTAAAAGTCCATCTCCTCCTGTGCTGACAACTCCAGGGCAAACCCCGGCACATTGGCTCCCTCTTGCGCAGCCCGAACAGGAGGTGGGCATCACGGGATCGCACCAGGGATTGAGCTCTGTTCATGGCTGCCCACTTGGTTCAATATTGGCTGTTGCGTTCTGTCAGGAAGGAGCCAAGAAGGAGAACCCAAAGAAGGCGGCAGGTACACAACAAAGCTCAAACTTTATTAGCAAAATAAAGACCCCCGATGGGGAAAAATGACAACAGAAAAATCCAAACTACAAAACAGAGACTTCCCACGAGGGGGCAAAAACAAGAGAGGATTAACTAAATTTAACAGGAGCTTGACAAGACTAGAAACATAGGTAAGTATATAAACTTGAACTTTTGGGAACACCTGTCAGAAACAACACTTCTTACAAAACCTGAGTTTTAAGATGAAAATTATGCATCTCACTGTCACCAGTGAAAAAAGATGAGCAATTTGTTCCATGCATTATGGTACGAATCCCTGTAAAGTTACAGCCATCTGGCTCAACACTGCATTTTATTTTTAGCCTCCTATTTTTTGCAAGACATCATTTCATTTTGAAGTGTGCTATATTTGGAGTCAGCAACATATAATCTGTTATAGGAAAATTGTATGAAAGGGTTTGTTAATCAAACCGCCAACAGTGACTGACACACCATAAAAAGCAATTGAATGACTTTAAGGCAAATTATTAATACAGACGCAGAGATTGCTACAGCATTTCTGCAAACAGAAAAACTCTGAACCAATATCACAACACCTAACACGAAAAAGATATTCAGCTCACAAGTTCACCTTTATGAATCAGTATATTGGGAATAGATTAGATTAGATTCAACTTTATTGTCATTACACATATACAAGTACAGTGTAACGAAATGTAGTTTAGGTCTAACCAGAAGTGCAATTAGCAAGTGCAGATATACAGTGTGAATAAATACAGAATACAATTTTAGGGAAATACTATACAAATGTAGTATGAAAATATGACAGTCGGTATGTACTATGAACAATATATACAGAAGGCTATATACTGTGAACATTAATGTACAGGTGGTTATGAACAGATAACAATATAGACAATACAATAGTGCAAGTGACTTGAGTGTGCATTAGTTACAAACATTAGCTATTAAAGTTACAGTGCAGTAGATGAGTTAATGCGGTTATTAAAGGTACAGTGCAGTACATGAGTTAATGCAGTTGTTGAAGTTATAGTGCAATACATGATTAGATGCAGATAATACATGTTACAGTGTATTAGATGAGTTAGTGCAGTTGTTGAAGTTACAGTGCAGTAGATGCGTTAATGCGGTTATTAAGGTTACAGTGCAGTAGATGAGTGGATGCAGTTAGTTATGCAATAAATGCAATAGATGAGTTACAGTGCAGTAGATGAGTTAATTCAGTTATGAAAGTAGTTTATTAGTGCAAATGAGCATTCAGTGTAATATTCCTGGTGTGCAAGTGAGCAGTATAGAGTGCAGATGATGCTATGTGTGTGTAAACAGTCCGGTAGAGCAGATAACATGAAGTACTGGTGTGTACAGTTCAGTCATGGATGCAGCCCTGTTATGCATTTACATTTACATTTAGTCATTTGGCAGACGCTTTTATCCAAAGCGACTTACAGTGCACTTATTACAGGGACAATCCCCCTGGAGCAACATGGAGTAAAGTGTCTTGCTCAAGGACACACTGGTGGTGGCTGCTGGGATCGAACCAGCAACCTTCTGATTACCAGTTCAGTGGTTTAACCCACTAGACCACCATCTCCTTGCAATGTAAACAATGTAGTAGCAGCATTAAAGTTAAAGTTATGAGGGTTAGTGGAATCAGTGGGGAGCAGAGTTCAATAATGAAACAGCTCTGGGAAAAAAGCTGTTTCCTAGTCTGCTGGTTCTTATCCGGAGGCACCTGAAGCGCCTACCGGAAGGCAGGAGAGTAAACAGTCTATGAGCGGGGTGAGAGGAGTCCTTGAGAATGCTGCGAGCTCGACGCAGACAGCGTTTCCTCTGGATGTCCTCAATGGAAGGGAGTGTAGTCCCTGTGATGCGCTGGGCTGTTTTCACCACCCGCTGCAGTGCCTTGCGCTCAGCAACAGAACAGTTCCCGTACCAGACTGTGACACAGTTGGTCAGGATGCTCTCTATCGTGCAGCGATAGAAGTTCACCAGGATAGTTGAAGACAGTTGGTTCTTCTTCAGTGTCCTCAGAAAGAAGAGACGCTGGTGAGCCTTCTTGACCAGGCATGAGGTGTTGGTGGTCCAGGACAGGTCCTCCGAAATATGGGTCCCCAGGCACTTAAAACTGGAAACACCTTCAACAGCCATCCCGTTAATGTGGATGGGGTCGTGTGTGCCTCCTTTCGCCTTCCTGAAGTCCACGATGATCTCCTTTGTCTTGGAGGTGTTAAGGAGCAGGTTGTTGTCTGAGCACCATGTGGCCAGGTGCCGTACCTCCTCCCTGTAAGCAGTCTCATCGTTGTTGCTGATGAGACCAATCACTGTTGTATCGTCTGCGAACTTGATGAAGGAGTTAGATCCATTCACAGGTCTGCAGTCGAGTGTGAAAAGGGAGTAGAGAAAGGGGCTCAGCACGCAGCCCTGTGGTACACCAGTGTTGAGGGTGATGGTGGTGGAGCAGATGTGGCCTAACCTAACAAGCTGAGGCCTGTTCGTCAGGAAATCCATAATCCAGTTGCAGGTTGAGTTGTTAATGCCTAGGTTTCCAAGTTTGATGATTAGCTTGGAAGGGATGACGGTATTGAATGCAGAGCTGAAGTCTACAAACAGCATGCGTGCATAAGTGTCCTTATTATCCAGATGTGTGAGCACGGAGTGCAGCGCCATGGACACTGCATCATCTACGCTTCTATTGCTGCGGTAGGCAAATTGGTATGGGTCCAGTGTGGATGGTAGAGAGTCTTTTAGGTGTGACAGGACCAGCCGCTCGAAGCACTTCATAACAATGGGTGTGAGTGCTACAGGGCGGTAGTCGTTCAGGCATGTGGGGCTGGAATGTTTTGGAATGGAAACAATGGAGGTGGATTTGAAACATGCTGGAACAACTGCTTGGGCGAGGGACAGGTTGAAGATATCCGTGAAGACCCCAGCGAGCTGCTCCGCACATGCCCGGAGTACGCGACCAGGGATGCCATCAGGGCCAGCAGCCTTGCGTGCGTTTATCCGGCTTAGTGCAGTGTAAACATCTGTGGAGTTTAGTGTGATGATTGGGTGGTCAGTAAAAGGTGTGAGACTGGTGGCGGGTTCCTTATTGTCTCTCTCAAAGCGTGCATAAAAGTCATTAAGCTCGTTCAGAAAGGCAGCATCTGTGGCTATGGGGATGGAGTGTTTGGGTTTGTAGTCACTAATGGCCTGGATGCCCTGCCACATGCGTCGAGGGTCAGAATTGGTAAAATGCTCCTCTAGCTTCAACTTGTAGCAGTGCTTGGCCTTTCTGATGCCCCTCTTCAGATTTGCCCTGGAAGTACTATAGGCCTGTTCATCACCTGATCTGAATGTGGTGTTGCGTGCTTTCAACAGGAGGCGCACTTCCTTGTTCATCCATGGCTTCTGATTAGGGTATATGGTGATCTGCTTCTGAGTTGTGGCACTATCAATGGTGGTATTGATGTAGTCCAATACAGAGGAGGTATAGCTGTCTATGTCCGTGTGAGAGCCACTGGTGGCCTGAGAAGCAAACATACTCCAGTCTGTGTGTAGAAACCTTTCCTGGAGTGTGAAGTCTGCCCCCGCAGGCCACACCTTGATGGTCTTCACTGATGGCCTCACACGATTAATGAGAGGTGAATACTTGGGGGTGATGAACAAAGAAAGGTGATCAGATTGACCCAGGTGGGGGAGGGGTGTTGCGGCGTAAGCTTCAGCCATGTTTGTGTAGACATGATCCAAAGTTTTGTTTCCTCTTTTGTGGCAGGAAACATGCTGGTGAAATTTAGGGAGCACTGTCTTTAAGTTAGAGTGATTAAAATCTCCCGCAACAATAAATGCAGCCTCCGGGTGATCAGTCTGTTGTTTACTGATGGCTGCATGAAGTTCTTTCATAGCATGCTTGGCATCAGCATCCGGTGGAATATAAGCTGCCGTTATAATGGTGGAAGTGAATTCCCGTGGCAGATAAAACGGTCTACATTTAACCATGAGAAACTCAAGGTTAGCCGAGCAGTGTCTCCCGACAATAACAGAGTTCGTGCACCAAGCTTTATTGACATAAATGCACAGTCCACCTCCTCTTGTCTTACCGGATTCCTCTGCCGTTCTATCCTCCCGGTGTGTGTTGTGTTATATGTGAATACATATACAGCTGCCATTCCAGTACAGTGTCAGTTAAATTTCAACAAAATCAAACCTCAGTAGGTTATCACATAAAAAAACTATTCCTGAATACATGTACAAATATTACTGTTGTTTTACCTAAAAGTAAATATGAATTAGTTTTCTTTGCAGTATTTAAGTTCTGTTTCTGTTATTTTGACCGGTTTCTCCAGTTTTCCTTTTTTCACAAATACAAACAATAGAAACTCATTTTTATTTGAAATTTGGGAGCAATATTATTAGTAGTTCACACAATGAAATAAAAAATGTTTTTTTGCCTAAACGCATACCTACAGTAATGTTTAAATAAATTTTAAAATCAGAAAAACAGATTTTAAAACAGTCGTATCTTTATTTTTCGCAGCTGTGTATGATCTGGATGTTAGAGATTCCTTATGGAATCAATCATACAACATTGGATCTTCTATGGCATCAGGAAGCATATAGGGGTTGATTTAGATCAAACAGTGTCCACAAAATGATCTTTTATTTCCAATAAGCAAAGCATCGATGCTGGTTTTTGTGGTGCAATGTGGGAAATTTAAGAGAACTTCATTGAGGATGTTGACCCTAAAACAGCCTTAAAATCGTGACACACAGGTGTTGACAATGTATTGTATGCTATTCATTAAATAATTGACTATTTTTTACTTTTGGAACGACATGCTGTATTAATATGCATTTACTGTTAAGCATCATCTGGCATCAAAAACTATATTTTTCTATATCAAGATAAAAATTGATCATCACTGTCCGTCTGAAACCTCAGAACCTCCAAATTCAGGAAATGGAAAAACACTCAACATTTTAAATTATTAAATATTGTATGGTTAAAGTTGATAAGCGTTTTTTTAGTGATTAGATATTTGCAACACCCAGTGACAAACATGAAGGGTGACTTATAATAATGATAAATGGCAAATCATAAAAATCACAAAATATGGAGAAGGACAGCAGGGAAATAACATGTTATGGCAGTTTTGTAAAGAGAGGCTGCTTTCATTACATGGTTTCATAACATTCAAAATAATTCCTCCTTTGCATATACTTATGATATAACTATAACTTGATTTTTTGTTTGCATATTGTTTTGCACTATCTGCCTGGCCGGGGGGGCTGCTTTAGAATTCAGAAATAAGACATAATTAATATTGCATATAAGAATTTATAGTCTGTTTAATATTTGACCTGTGGTTCTTTCTCCTTTATCGCCAATGTGTGCTTTCACTGTGTGTGTGTGCGTCTATGTCAATGTATAGTATTTCCCTAGAATTGTATTTTGTATAGTATTTCCCTAGAATTGTATTCTGTATTTATTCACACTGTATATCTGCACTTGCTAATTGCACTTCTGGTTAGACCTAAACTACATTTCGTTACACTGTACTTGTATATGTGTAATGACAATAAAGTTGAATCTAATCTAATCTAATGTGTGTATGTATGTTTGCATATTGTGTATGTGGAGTATTTGTATGTCTGTCTTTGTTGTTTTCACCTTTTTCTTGTTTTTACAGGTATATGCCTTTAGTTGTTTTACTTGTATTCAATGTGTCTCATGTACAGCTGCTTTGTAACAATGAAAATTGTAAAATGCGCTATATAAATAAAGTTGAGTTGATTTGATTTTTTGTAATTTTGGGGGAAATATTCCTTTAATGCCAATGAGGGATTTGAACATCACAACGCCGAACACATGCTCTAAGCTCTTAAACACCCCCAGAGCATCTGCTATGCTCACACTCCACATCTCCCATTGCTAAATATCAAAGGAATATTAATATACCCAACTTCATTATACAAACAGGAAATTCAAACACTCCCCTCAGAACTGCAAGAGGGCAAAACATGACACTCCATTAACAGCAACACCCAGAAATGTGAAATTTCAGGCATGTCCCTTATTCTCTGAGAGCTAGGGTGACAAAAAACTGCAACTAATAATAGTGCAAACGCATACAAACACATAATTGCACCGACACAGCACCTTCACAAAATGCTGCTTTGACATTTAACGCATGCAATCCTCTCCTAAATGCTGAAAAAGTAAAACGGGGACTTAGAAGTTAATGCACCCATCACGTTTAGCCAACCTATGCAAAGACAAGTTCGCCACATTCTCTCATTCATAATATTTTTCAAAACTTCCAGGTCCTGAAGATGACTACAATCGGCTGTTCTCGAGTACACGGCTACTAGAGCAGTGCATACTCCCCCGAGGACTGCAAAAACGCCCTTTCCTACAATATTCTGTCGCTGTCTGTTCTCTAGCAGACATCAGGTGCCCATGTTCCAACAGACATCTCCATACTGAATGTATTATTAGCACTTGACCCCAGAATAGGATGACAACGCGCTCACTCAGGCGCTTAAAATGATTAAAAGAACTGGCATAAATCAGATCAATTCAATCAAAGAGAAGCAGCGAATCGGACTCAGATTAAATAGAATGTCGTCTTCTTGTTAGTGTTGTTTTTCTTGGTATTGACGGTGACCTCTGAAGGCCGGGGGCAGACAGAGAAATAATGGAGGGTCAGTTAAGGAGGCTCAGTCAGACACACACCAAATATGGAATTAGCAGCCATTATTAGACCCTTTGTATATAATCTTGCTTCAAGTCAGAAACAAAACTGTTTACCTAGTGTACACAGACAGCACAGATCTGTTAGATATCTGCTAAAGATCTGGAAACATCTGCTGTGTAAAAACATCTGATAAACATGTTAGAAAAGGCAGTTTTACATTAATTGTAATATAAATCATTAAAATCTTACAGAGATATTCTAGATGTCTATAACATCTGACAGAAGACATCTCAAAGACGTTATTCAAATAAGCAAAAAACAATATAAAATAATAAGTCTTTCAGATGTAAATATATATGTTAATGCAGACATAAAATCAACTTCGCCCAGATGTATATGTGCGATCAAAGTTTCCTCTAATGTGTAACGCAACGAAATATTTCTTAATTTTTGTATGATGAATACAGTATGTACCCAATACTGTCATATGTGTCATGTTTTTTAATCTGTAAGACAAACTTTGATTGTGTCTTCTGGAAAGTTGCTGTATAGAAAATATATATAAAAAATTAAATATATATTTTATTAATATTCATGATTTAAATTGTGCGAGTACAGATTTTTTATACATCTTTATTGTATACACACACACACACACACACACATGTAGTGTATGTACAGTCTTATTGAAAAGATATATTATAAAGTATACATGTAATAATTCTTCCATTTCTGGCATTTTAAAAAGTAAGGAGTGATTTATTGTACTAAAGCATTTAAAGATTCAGTAATCATTAAAACAGCATGTAGTCCCCTCGTGTTCATCATGAAAACAGCTGTTCAATATCTGTTATCTGTTAAAACTGGCAAGATGTGAATATTAGTTACTATTATAACAGTTACGCATATCTTTAGTATTTCCCTGTGAAATGACAGTCAGACAAAAATTGATCCTTAACTGATTACATATTCTGATGTAAGAATAGCAGAGAAATTTGCATATTAATACAGCATTTGAACTAGTTATCATTGCATCTAGAAAGTGATAATGGAATCGAAAAGACTCCTTTGTGTAAGTTCATAAAAGGTTTCGAACTTTTCAGTTCACATCTAGTTAAAAAATAGGTTTAATCATCAGTTCAAATCATTTACATAATATGCTCTTTTTAACAGAATCTGAGAATGTGATTATATTGATGCTATACATTCACAATACCGAAGATATTAATATAAACAAGAACTGTGATTGAAATGAATGGGGAGGAACGTGTGGCTGCCCAAGCAAAGCTTTGCTCATGTGTGGGATCTAACGCAACTTGAAAGGTAATGTTTTTAAGTGCAATATGATCTTAGAAAACAAACGGTATCGTTAAGATTACTCCATCTTTTAATATTGTTTTAAATATATTGTTAAATTAGGGTTTTAGCCGGCGATTGTATAAATTACAGTATTCCCATTCACGTCTAGTTTAAATAAGGTCGACTTAACTGCCCTATACCTGCCTGGAGGAGCATTGCAAAGATGGCCGCTGAGTGGCAGGACTTAAACGGGCTTTGACAAAACTGGGCCATGCATTGTTGCATTGAGAATGACATTTGCAGGATTAAACAGATTATAAACTAAATGTTAGGGGCAGAAGATTTGCGAATCTGAGATGACCAATTTTCTACTGCTATGCTGCAATGCCTTAGGTCAAGATTTAAAGGCTGTCATGTGGAGAACTCATAGAAACCAGTCATAAAAACACACAACTCAAACACTGCCCTCTAGTGGGCAACACAGACAAACAATTCTTTCTTTTGAGTGTGAACAGAAAACATAATGAAAAAGCTTAACTTGTACGCAAATAAACGTATTTATTTCGTAACTGTATTTAGAGGTCATGAAACCTAACTTGAAAATGAACTCAATGACTCCAGTTTCTATTTCCAGTTGTTTGTTCTGGAATAAAGAAAAAACAGGTGAACAGAGCTTTCGGATGCAACAGAAATGATGACTCATGTCTCTAACAAAAAGGTTATGCAGTTCCGATGGTAATGAGGCTCAGAATACAGGAAAGAGCTGAATGTCAAAAGCAACTTTTACATCTGCGTACATAATTGCATTGTTTTGCAAAAAGCTCTATAGATGTGTAATGGTTAAAATCACAGGCAATAAAATAGCATACACGCTAATGTATGGGTTTGCGGCTTACTAATAAAGACACACGATTCTGACCAGTATTCAAATTACGTTTTATCAGAACGACTTCTTTTTGACAATCTTACGTTTTTTTTTACTCATGGGGAGTCGTGAGAACAATCAACTTCATGTTAACATCGATCCAGACAACAATAATTAAATACATCCCGAATGGATTTTATATGATTTGGGAATAAAGACTTTCTTAACATTGTTACATTGTGGTGATGTCTTTGTGCGAGACAATCATGTTATTACAGACTTAGCGTGGCAATATTAATGAAGATCTATTTAAAATTTCAACAATTTTTAGTCAAACCATCACACCATTGAGACCAGGATCTGAGAGATGCTTTCATAAATTCCTGTTTGTAATAAACAAATTCCTGATTCCTAAACCAGGACAACAAACAGCAAATCATGATAGTTTATCCCAAATGATAGAATTACTGCAAAAACAAAATACATTCATACTATACATGTCAAATTACTCAAAATAAACACAACGCATCATGTTATTCTGAATATGTGGATAAATATTCTACCAGGCAATGTGTGAAAAATTTTAATGGATGGTTAATTAAGCTGCCAGACATAGTTTTCTCCCCCCATTATTAAAGTAACACATTGTAGACATGTTACATCTATACAACATTGTTTCACCATAGTGTTCGTTTTGTCTTGAAAACCCCCCACAGTCCCATCAGTAGCACCTCAGTAGCCTTTCATGGACATTAAACCAGAAATAGGTTCCTATTATATCATACACTAAACATAATTTATATATTTTTTATATTTGGAAAATAAAATCATTCAGACTTTAAGGTCCAATTGTCAAATTTAGTCATCTAGTAGTAAGGTTTTGAATTGCAAACAACGGCTCACTCCACCCTTCCAGCCTCCCTTTCTCAGCATTACAGAGAGTAAAAAGTCATAAACAGGTTTTGAATGAAATGTGTAAAATAAATGACAGACTTTGTACTTTTAAGACAACTATTTTTTTGTTTTGAGTTAGAATCTAAAATCATTAACAAAAAAAGTACAAAAGTGTCATTACCATTATGCTAAAAATAAATAAATACAAGTTTTTATTAAAGCCAGAGATGCTAGGACAGGCTACACCACTTCATACAAGCCTTCATACATACTGTACGATAAGTGACAAAGAGGATGTTTTATGTCCGTACAAAATACTTTTTCCATACTAAATTTGGCATAAATTATGTTACAAAATTGTATGTTTTCGAATGAAGATATTTATCATACGATTTGAATTAATGTTCATCAGTCATGCACTTATCAGTTTAGTAAGACACTTATGCATCCTACAGAGCCATTTAACACACTATACTTGTTCTTATACTCTAATACACCAAAACATGTATAGACACAGTAAAACAGCTAGCAATTCTATCTTTCATTTCCAAACAGGGATTCAATATAGTATTCTGCTACTCCACAACATGCAAAAAATACCCAAGACTTGGTTCATACCCAAGTGCAAATGCATTAGTAGTGCATTAAATTAATGTTTAAGATGTAACAGAAAAAGTTGGGGAAAGAATAAATGCAAAATGACAGAGATCTAGAAGAGGCAGAAATATAGAAAGAAGCGTGAGAAAGTGGGAGTGTAGAGTTACACAATGTGTACAGTGAGAAATATTCAGTCCAGTGGCACCTCTCTCAGATTTGCTGGGACAACTGTAGCCAGTTTGGACTCTCTCATCTTATCTAGGCCAAACAGCAGGTCCAGTTGAGTCACGGGCCTCAACTGCGTTCCGTCCATGCGCCTGATGAGGGACCAAAGGAGAAAATCAGGCTTACACAAAATATAAAAGAATATACGTTTAAACTCACTCCTACACAATTACGCTGAATGTTGAACAGTAACAAAAAATGCTGGCATGGGGGATTTGAATTGCGTCCATTTCCTTTAACTCAATTCAGCAGCATCAATGATGGTGACAGTTTACTTCTGGCAAAATCTGCAAACGCTAATATATGGATTAACACGATTCAGCGCTTGAGGTTTATTGCTGTCATGCCTAGTAAAGACAGAGTTTGACAGATGCACGTCTAGAAACAAACGCGACATGTGAGACATACTCTTCCTCCTCATCCAGCTGGAACTGCTGTACGATCTGCTTCATCTGCTGTTTGCGGACGTAATCCCTGACACGGTACATGGCAGCGTCTCTGCACAGCTCTTTCAGATCGCTGCCGGAGTAACCTTCTGTCGGCCTCGCTATCTCCTTCAGGTTGATCGCGTTGCTCAGCTGAGGAGGAGAAAGAATTCAAAGCCTTGCCGTTCATTTGGTGCTTCATATGTTTGTTTAAAGAGTCACATGAGATTATGAAAATGACATTTTAAGCAGTGTGTTATGTTGCCGTGTTTGAAAGTAAGCAGTCTGCCAAGTTGAAAATCCAAAGGTGAATGAATAACAAAGTTATTGGCTTGGAAAAAAGGGAGTCGACTCTAAATCACGTCATCCCTAGTCCGATTCGCGAACATTTAGCTTGGACTATCCGCGAACACTTCACTCTTCTCCCCTAAACAGTGTAGCTGGTGAGGCTAATTCGTGGTAGACCAATCACAGCAGACTAGACCATCTGACCAATCACATCAGACTAGGCTAGCAGAAAGGAGGGGATTAGACTGATGAATCACAAATCATTTGAGAGTCAGTCAAGAAGTAAGGTTAGAATAATTACCTATTATTACGAAATAATAGTGTTTTTACACCTTCTATGTACATCAACTTGTTGTTTGACAATCCCTTAACCACAGTTGGTCCTTAAAAATCCCTAGTTACGTACTCTTTAAAGGTGTAGTGTCGTTTCGGTGCCACTAGTGGTAGCAAATGGAATTGCGATGTGTTTGTTTGACATTGACATGACAACACCTGATCAACCAATGGCTGAGCTTGGAGACTTACTTTTTCACCAGATAAAATGAGTCGAAGGATTTCTTCTCTTTGAGCTGCATTCTGGAAATGCAACAAATGCGTGACATTAAATCAATTGAAGTCTATGACATTATCTCACTAATAAAGTGTAACAAACATGAGCATGTCTGAGTTTGATAGACTTACAGGGAGTCCTACATGAAAGGAGGCTGGCATTCTGCGTAGTATTGCTGGATCCACATCCTGAGGTCTGTTAGTAGCCCCCATAACCATAACCTGAACATTAACATCGCATTTAAATTGGTCTTCTATCATTTCAGCTTTAACATGTACATGTACGTGTGTGGTTTACCCGGTTGCTGGCTCCCGTCTCTAATCCATCCCAGAGACTCATGAACTGGGCCTTCATCATAGCAGTGGCCTCATGGTCCAAACTGGAACGGTTCCTTAGAAATGAATCTGATACAAGAGCACACTTACATACAACCATGACTTGTAAAACTAGTTAGCATAAAAATAAAAGCAGTGAAAAGTGTTACTAATGTACCTCTGAGGTTAAATGGGTAATTAATAAAAGTTAAATATAAATAAAAAACTAATGTATGCGTTTTTAAAGATGCATCAATAATTACTGCAATCACTTTCTCTGCGGTTAAAGCTTGTTGATTATGAGCCGTTTCACAGCGCATTATTATTATTCAAATGTCACCATCACAACATGGTGTTGAAAAAACCCTGCCATCATTATGCAAAAATATGTACCACATCTTCCATAACAAGCCATCATGAATATAAAATGTATGCAAACACACAGCGATTACAGATGGGTTTGTCATTATAGTGCTGTCTGCATGATTTATTCAGCACCTGTTTCCTCATCTGTCTGGCATCTTAACTATGAAGAATTTGAAGAGCAGATTCACAGGTTACCTATTTCATCAATGAAAATGATGCAGGGCTGAATCTTGACAGCCAATGAGAACACAGCAGCAGTCAGCTTCTGCGATTCACCATACCACTTGTCAGTCAAAGTGGAGGCCTGGAGATTAATAAAGCGGCATCCGGATGCTTTCGCTGTTGCCTTGGCAATTAGAGTCTTTCCGCATCCTGGCGGCCCATACAACAGTACACCTGTGAAAGGGAAGTGGAAACCAAATTCTGTCTGTAGTTTTTTAGGTAAAAAAGTCACATTCCTCTGAAAATCAAATCAGAGGTAAAATTTATCTTGACATGCAAAATCAGTTTGATAAGGTCTGGGACAAGACTAAAACAATAAAATATATACATAAAAATGAACTTGAAAACCTTAATGAATAATGATGGTAAGAACAAATTTATGTAAGACAGTTTAAAGGGAACACATTAGTGTTGTCAAAAATATTGATATTTCGATAAATATCGATACTGAAATATCTGAACAGTACCAATACTAATTTCCCGAAGTATCGATACACCGATCCTAGCAGAGCTGTCACTTTCACTTATCTCCAAAGGCGCGTTGACAAACACCACACGTGACTGCAGTGCCTGTCACGTGTCTCGTCTAATTCGCTCTGGTTAAATAGCAAAAGTGAAGTGAATATAAATATGGCGTGTGCGCACCTCCGCAACCGGCTTTGGTTGATAAAGAACACAGCAGGAGTGCTATCTGGAAATATTTTGGATATGAAGCAAATGAAAATGGAAAGCAGAAGTACACAAACAAGCCAATATGAAAGAGTTGCTACAGACCAGTGCTAACAAAAGGCGCGAACACCTCTAATATAGCAAAGCACCTGAAAGACAGACACCCGGATCTATATATAGAATTTCGAGAGGTTGGTAACTGTTCTTATTTTAACATTACTGAAACATTAACCGAGATGGCCTAGTACTGTTGCTGATATGAGTGTTGTCTCGTTTTTTCACCGTAATTCTTAAAGTTAATATAATCCGACTGAGGAATCTTTAACTGTGAATCTTTTAATACTTTAACTGTGGTCAAATGTAAATTAACTTGTGCTTAATTAACTTAATTCAAAAAAAGATTACCTAAATTCTGTAATTTGTCTTCATGTCTATCCAGAGAGAATTGTTTTCGCGTGTAATGCACCCAAGTTTATGTGTGTGGATCGGTGATATGTGAATCCGGCACTAAAATCTGTTCATCAAATAATGTTATGTATAAACCGGCATTTATGAACAATGAGCAATGCATTTACTACAGTATATATTAATCTTTGATGACAGTATGTAATAAAATACAACGGATCATGTTTGATCTGGTCCAATGAAAAAAAATATTAACAGATAGAACTTTGGATTTTAATTAGTACATGTATTAGTAAATGTTAGCTTTACTAAGATTAATACATGTTTTGGAAGTATTTTTCATTGTTTATTCATCTTAACAAATATCTATTACCATTAACTTCAGTTAATATGATTGGATTTGATTTTACTTGGAAATACAAAAGTTTTCACTTTTTTTACTTGCACTTTAGGCTTTTGAACAAGTGGACTACTTTTAAGACATTTTTGTTCATGTAAAATATACCTCATTGTCATGTTCTAGACTTGTTATATTTATCTTTAAATAATAATAAAAAAAATTACCCCCTTAATGTTGTGGCAGTTTTTTTCTCTATGGTATCGAAAATGGTATCGAATATCGTTATTTCTTCAAGGTATCATATCAAAGTTAGAAATTCCAGTATCGTGACAACACTAGAACATATAACAAACATTTGTACACAATGTCTAAAAGCACTGTTCGCTTTTTTGTGCCTTACCTTTGGGAGGCTGGAAGAGTTTAGAGCCACGGAGGAGGTAGTATTTCTGAAAAGGTAAGATGACAGTGTCCTGCAGATCTGTGATGACATCATCTAAACCAGCAACATCTCTCCAGGTCACCTTACAAGGGAAGAAAGCATTCTATAACATATCCACCCTCGACTCTGTTTTTGAATAAAACTGAATTTGCTGACATTTTTTAGTTTTTGTTTATCATGACTTTCACCTACTTTAATGCTTCGGGGATCTATGAGATGGGTGGCGATGTTCATCTCATACTCTGTAAGAGTGACACCCTCTATGCCAATCTGCTTCATCAACCGCTCTGCCTGGAGGAATAAGGGAATAGATAGAAGAAAACTGAAATATTCAAAGTTTAATTTCACATTGTATTACAACAATAAGCTCATGTTCAGTAGTGGAGATTTTACCCTTTTCTTGGCCTGAGATTTTTGTTTCTCTGTGGGGTCAAAAGCTTCCACCACCCATTTGATGCTGTAATATGTTGCAGCTCCAAAGATGGTCAGTCTCAGCAGCATCCCCACCACCTCATTTCGGGAGAGAGGCCGGAGGAGGGCATCCCGTGGGATGTCACTCAACATGATTACCGCCCCCACTGTCAGCCCATTGGGCGAGAAGGACAAAGTGATTGAATCAGTCTAGTTAAGACAAACAACAAACTGGTTAGGTTGATGACACTACTCTTTAATTTTTATTCCGCATTTAAGCATCATATTAAAGAATGGATTTAAAATCCATGACACATCACTATCTACTAAAAATAATGTAGATTATAACAAAACTAAGCAAGAAGATAACCAATAACACAATAGCATACCATTTGTTTTAAAATATAATAGAAAACAGATGAGGATGGAACAGAAATTTGATAAAAGGTGATCATCAAATCAAAGACAATAATGTCACATTTAAAATTATAACCCAATGCATCTATAAAGCATTTAATAAAGGCCACATCTTACATGTGAAAAATTAGCGATTGCAGAGTTTTGCAGAAACGACAATAACCCAAATAACATTCGAGTATGAAAAACACACTTAAAAAACATTAAAACACTGATATGTCTCAGAATATCTAAATAAAACTTACATTTCACAGCATCACTGTAATGACTAGCCTTCGCCGCGTGCTACCGGCCCAAACGTACCGTCCGGAAACAAGGACTGTAAATACGCGTTCCCACGTCCAAACGTTTTGTTCCTATGTCCAATCAACTGAAAATTACACAGGGTTATGATGTCTTCAGTTGGTTCAACATAAATGTCATCCTACATAGCCACTTAACTTAAATAGCAAATTAAAATGTAATATTACATGTAGATATACAGCACAAAAGGCCTCCTAATGTTATCACGCGTTTTATTCAAATATAATAGTTAAAGAGCAAACACAGATGTTGTTTTGGAACACGAGGAGAGTTTAATAGACCCACATCTGTTCTTGAAGAACGTGTAAGATAGCACCATGCGTTACGCACTGCAATTTACCCACGTGAAGTGCAAATGATCGCATTCCCATCATTAAGAAATATATTTGTTTTTCGATTTAGTACTTGATGTATTAACAACATCACCATCACGATAGCTTAGTATAGTAGCGTGTCCTCTTCTGCGCTTTTATAGATATTATTTTGACTTCATCCAACCTTTTCATTTTTTTAGGTTTGTTCCTTTTTAAACCACACGATGGCAGTCATGTCTAATTGTTCCTTCAAATGCAGCGGCAAAGGAAAGAGCGATAGTATCAGCCTTCTAAAGTCAGAAGCATGCATTACATGTACTGAAGGTTAATTAAACTACAGAATGGGTGTTTGCTTGCATCAAGAAGTCATTATCTTGGAGAACAGGAACTGGTTTTGGCAGCGAGCCATTGACTAAACTAAGAATTGCTGGGCTTGATTAGTTGCCATGGCACCTGCATCTTCTTGTGATGTATGTAAACTGGGAGATGCATTCATCTCATTTCTTCAATTTTTCAATTAGCAGAGAACACAATGTGCATTTTGATAAGGCAACAAATGTTTATCTCGGATGACACCCACACACACAGGCAAGATTTCTTTTATTAAACTGTTTATCGTATCGTGAGACCTTCCTGCCAGAATTCTGTTGGCTGCTTTTCAGAAATTGCATGATGAAAACTAGCTGTTTACTCGAAGCAGTAATAAAATCGGTGTCTATGCGCAAAATAGTTTTATTTAAAGATGGCCATATTTGTCATTTTCAATTTATTAAATTGAAATTTTAATCCAGTGACCATTTACTGTAGTTCTGTTAGCTTTGAGGACGTTGACAGAAGGCCTATCCCAAAAAGAACTCGCAATACATTTCTTTATGAAAGATAGAAGTTATACATTTAAAATGACTGTATATGCATATTCATATTTTTGCCCAATAAAATGCTTTCTATAATAAAAAGTCCCCACCCATGATTAATTTGTATTATGTGATGGATAAACTAAAATATATTCACCAAGAATATGTTACATTTATTTAATATTCCCTGTTTTTTTTCAGTAAGAAATAACGCAGGAAAGAAACCGGAAGTTCGCCTATTGCATTCATGTATGAATATGTGGTTACATTACAAAACATATAGGCATCAGCCCACATTTGGTCTCTGCATTTCTACATGTTTACAGTTGATCCAAATACAGAGCAGCGGCCACATCCCATAATAATATGTCTGGCAGTGAAGAGCTTGTGGTCTGTGCAGTACCACTAAAATGCATCAAAGAGACCTGCTCAGCAACCTATGTCATATTAGCTCGAAACCGTCCACTCCTCAGGGACTAAAAGTCTCTCTCTTTTCCCTGGCTACAAGCCACTGTTGTATTGTACATGACTTAAAAAGGATCAAGCAGGTCCTGGGGGAAATTTTTATGGTGATTGTTCCTGCCATATCTCTCCCCTCTCTATTCACAGCAACACAAAATATGATAGCGGTGTACACTTTGAGGAAGATTGATTCCCGGCGCTCCCAAAATCTAATCTTTTATATTTTTGTGCCAGTGTAATTAAAAAGCTCATCAGATTGCATGGTGCAAAACATGGGCGTCTTCATTTTGATCTGAAGGAAAGTAAATTATAAAAAAATTTCCTCCATCACAGCTTCACATTTATTTTTTCAAATCAAAGCCACCCGAGTCAGCCTATATAAACAACTGCAGTAAACATGTAATATTTCGAAGATCATTTCTTTTAACCTCCATTAAGCCTGAGATGTTTGGTTTTCAAACACATTTCAGTCAATCAAAAGATAACCTTGCTTTTATTTTAGAAACAAATGCCTTATGTCAACATTACAAAGAAGAACAAGGCACAGGTTATGTTTTTGTTACCTTAGAATGAGCTATTTCTCTCTACTTACACCACGGGTCCACTAACCTGGAATTCACCATGTTGTTTCTCCAGTACCCCTTAACGGACAAACGGCTCTACAGAGTGCTTTTACTAAATAGATTATCTCCTTTGGCGAGAACATGACGACATTTTAGTCCTGCGACAGCCCCTAGTGCTTCGAAAGGGAGGGATGGAGTGAGCCGTTGGTTGCAATTCACAAAATCGCTGCTGGATGCCGCTCAAATTTCCACATTGCTCCTTTAAAGTTTCCTCTGTAATAATAGGGTGAGGTAAGATGGTTCATTTAGAGATTATATGTGACCATGGATCACAAAACCAGTCTTAACTAGCACAGGAACATTTTTAGTAAAAGACAAAACTACATTGTTTGGGTAAAAATTATCGATTTTTCTTTTATGCCAATTATCTTTAGGACATTTAGTAAAGGTCATGTTCCATGCAGATATTTTGTGAATTTCCTACCTTAAATATATAAAACTATATTTTTGTGAGTGGATGGCCTGCCGCAGTGGCCCTGATTAACAAGTTCAAAGGCGATTTTCTCAATATTTAGATTTTTTTTCCACTCTCAGATTCCTGAGTCTTAGTTCCTGAGTTTATCCAGATATTGACCTATTCTAACAACTCATACATCAATATAAATCGTATCTATTCAGCTTTCAGATTATGTAAAAATCTAAATTCCAAAAAATTGACCCATAAGCCTGGTTTTGTTGTCCATGGTCACATATAAGTATACAGTATGTTCCTCTCAAACCTTTATTTAGATCATCACTAAATTTGTTTTCAACAGTCACATTGCATACAAAATTATGTTTTTCTTGAGGAACAATTATGCGACAAATATGAGATTTTTTTAAAAAACAGAAGAAATTAGACTGGTAAAGGCTATGACAATGCACGACCACAAATCGTCTTTCTGCAACATTCTGTCACATTCTTACATTTATCCCGTGGTCAGAATGTAAAAGGAGTAAATGTAAAAAGAGGTTTAAAGTTAAACACAGAGTTATACCTAAAGTGAAGGCGATGGAGTGGTCAATGGGTTTGGTCCAGGAAGGTGGCCGCACATACTCCCATCCTTTACCTTGTGGCAAAGGGGTGGGGCAGTTATTTTTCGGCACCACACTGCGATATACTGGAGTGTTCACAAACTTCACAAATAAGTTAATGTCATGTCTACACCAAATAAAATAATATGAAGTGCAAGGAAATGAAAAGGAATGTTAGAAGATGAGCATTGCTGGATGCACAAAGTCTGTTTCACTCACATATTTAATTTGCATCACAGTTCTGGAACAGGAAATGGTCAAAATCTCTGTTGCTCTAAACATTAAAATCAAAAGTCCAGAAGATCTTTAAAAAATAAACACATTTTGAGAAATCGTTATCGGGTAAAACGTGTTACAGTTTTTTTACTCCAGAACACAGAATAAGCAATAAAAAAGTTTGATGCGCTTTTATTTTATTTATTCTTTAATTTGCTGTCAATTATGTGTTAAAAAAATCTATTTTGTTACTGGAATTCTTCTTCCTCCTGTGTGACGGCTTCAGTGACCGGCATTAATCGACCAATATTTGATATTCATAAGCATGCCACATGCCTCCACCTTTTTTAATACAGATATCTTAGGAAAACTCACTTCTGTACGATGGAGAGATAGAATTGTCCATCAGCGCCACTGGAAACAAATTTGCAGAATAATGTTCTTGCCAGACAGACGCACAAAGCAAAGCAGTGAGGGAGCCGGTGCCCAATCAGGAAATCAACCGCATAGATCATTTCATTCTCGTGCAAGAGTCCCGAAATAAACATCTGATTTCCCATATGAGTTTATGGAGACTTATGGTAATGTCGGGAGAGGTTTATCACTTTCTTTGTGAGGGACATTTGGGAATAACAGCCCCTTACTGAACAAATAAAATTGGCTTCTTCCAGCTCCCATTCGTCAGTGTGACAGTTCTTGTCTGGTGAAAATGAATGGATAAATAGAGACACATTTGGTTTGCAGATTTTTCATGGCGTATGGAGACAACTCAGAAGCCAATGTGACAGCATGCATTTGGCTGACCTCTGCAATGACTCTGATCCAGTTTGATCCAGTTAAGACTGTGATTCCCAATCAGGGCTTAGAAAGGTAAAGAATCTCATGTTCTTTTATCAGTCAGGTATATTTTGAAGAATGGTAATTTATTTCCTCAATGCAATGTGCTCCTCGCTACCTGTTAAAGCTAAGCAAGGTTGGGCCTG
The DNA here is from genome assembly GCA_008369825.1 of Triplophysa tibetana. Classification (NCBI taxonomy): domain Eukaryota; kingdom Metazoa; phylum Chordata; class Actinopteri; order Cypriniformes; family Nemacheilidae; genus Triplophysa; species Triplophysa tibetana. The sequence goes on along the minus strand of CM017901.1, from coordinate 15,174,271 downwards.
GTCAATACTTAGATGTGAGACCTTACATGGAAAACTTTGGGAAGCACAACCGACTGTGAAGTCAATCTGAGTCCAATAACATAAGTAAGTAACAAATAACTTGAACTGACAGATAGTTCAAAAGATTAAGTTATACTTGGCTTGTAGCTTATTTTTTTACAAAATCTCATTTGTAAACTAGTTGTGAACAGATATGTTACAACTGTAACACTTAATTTATACTTTCATAAACCTAAAGTTGGCCAGTTCAGGAGTATCAAGTAGTTTTTGAAATAGTACACTTACAAGTATACTCGTACATTGATATTACAAAGTGTGCTTAAAGGAACAATTCATCCCCAAAATACAAATTGTTTCTTCATTTAAATACCCTCAAGTTGTTCTAAATCGTATTAAATGTCTTTGTTCAGATGAACGCGGCGAAATATATTTGGAATGAATCCAGTTCTTCGCAATCATTAACTACCATAGGAAAATTGATTTATTCATTTCTTTGTTCTGCTGAACACAAAAGAAGATATTTTGAAGAATGTAAGAAAGCAAACAGGTCTGGGACACTTTTGACTACTATTGTGATCTTTCTTGTCAGACGCTCCATTTACAGCCTGAACCGAAAAACTTACTTGTAAAGATGTTACAGATAAATGAATCCTACATATCCAACCTAGCATTTGGGTTAGTCTTGACATTCAGAAAATACTTTTCCACACTCTGCTGGTTTCCTCTTGAGCTCTGACCTCCTTCCATTGTTTTATTGATTATCACAAACCCCCTGTGCCACCCAGAACTCTGTTACTATAGTAACCCCATAGAAATAATGCACCCTCGACAAATAAGTGATTGCTCCACATCCCCTGTACATACTGATAAAAAAGTGATTCAGTCTTCATTCCAATGTAAAATGTTTCACCTTGTTCAAATACATTTATAAATAGATTCATTTGGCAGTCGCTTTATCCAAAGCGACTTACAAGTAGGAGAGCATATGAAGATTTTGTCGACACGAATGAACATTTAAAAACTCATACATTGTAAAGTTGGCTGTTGTGTTTGAATGTTTTAAACATGTGAGCAAGTTTCACACCATCCTGACCAACTGGGACACACAATAAAAAGTGAAAAGTACTGTTGGTTGATGATAGGGAAAATACCCTTGAAATGACATGAAAGATTATGTACTTGAATGTGCCTAAATGTTCAATGATGAAATGAAGGAAAACAGTTCTGCTAAATGCATCAGAAAATTTGATCCGTCTGAATGTAAAGCTTGTGAATAAAATTAAATTTCACGCTACATGCGTTTCATCTCAGAACCTTTCTGTCTTTGGTTCAACTCTTCTTCTGGTAGCAGACGAAAAGTTATTTTCATTATGTCAAGGGATCCTTCATCCGTGCTGCATCGCTCTTAGCGTGACACTCCCATCATAAATTACACTCCTGGCGTTCCCTGTCGGCCGCTTTCCTCCCAGAATCCACCAGGTGGCTGAACTAACAGCAATAAGTGTCTCTCTCCAGTGAACAAGCCACCATATTGATCACCGCTCATGTTTCTTCTGAATCAATCTCCATCACCCAAAAGCCATTTTCCAAATCATATTTCTTTCCAAAGAGAAACCAATGTCCCAGAGGCTTTGAGAATGGGGCAGGGTCTCGTACAAGGAGATTCCATCAAGGTAAAGGTCTCTACTCCCCTTCAAGGCACCGCTGGTAATGCAACCCAACACATCACTGTCCTAACCTCAGGTCCCTCAGGTGTGCAAAGACAACAATATCTGTAATGGATTTAAAAGGTGTCAAAATAACTTAAATGCCTTTGGCAAGGCTCTCTTGTTTTTGTATTTCTTATAAAACCTTGATATTGTAGAAACATGAATGTGCGCATGAAAACTAAAAGGCAATTTTTTGTTTAATTAAGTCTATGCAAAACACACCACAATGATGGCAGCGTGTTGTGTTGGGTTGCTATGGAGTTGCTAGGACACTGCTAGGAGGTTAGTGTTATGGGACGATATTAGGTGGATCACCCAAGTCTATATATATTTTTTTGTCCCTAGATATGCTTGGTATAAACAACTGAGTGATTGTAAAAAGGATTTGAGGTTTAATGTTGCCTTCATAAGAAAATGTCAAATTCCAACAAAATCTCAGGGAAAAATCATAAAAATTTTCCAATGTGGCTAGTTCCTATGAATTCATACGATCTCATTTGTGCATTTTAGGATGATTTGCTTTTGCGCCAGTGCCGTTTGAGAACAATTCACAACATACACATTCATGGTAAAGTAGTTACAAATTCTCATGAGATCAGGTTGGAAACTCATATGTCATTGTAGTAGAGTAGGCGGGGCGAGACCGTGGTTCGAGGCCGGTAAGTAATTGTTTATTAGCGCCAGTGGTGCGTGAACCGGCCTCGCCTCACGTAGGAGATTGGGAGCATATAAAAGGAACGAGCGACCGGACCGTCGAGGAGAGAGGACCGGGCCCGAAGTGTTTGTATTTGTATTTATGTTTTGTGATTTGTTGTGTTCGCCGGCGGTCGGCCGTGAGGGGCCGCCGGCTGTTATTATGTTTCTTTATTAAATGTTTTAAATGTCTTCCGGTTCCCGTCTCCTTCCTGCCATACTTGAATCGTATTACAGTCATGTTCGTCGGAAAATAACATGGAACAGTCAACCAAACAAAACAAATGAGAATATAAAAAAAAGTGATGAATAATTCATTAATTCATTTATAAAGTGCTCAGACAGATAGCCCATTAAGTCATGTGAATCCTTGTAACTTTTTATTATGTATTCTATTTTGCTCATGTATACATTTTGAATTAAAATATTTAGTTTCCATAAGGAGTTCCATACATCACAAGTTTAAACTCATTAAAACGCATTCAAATACATTTCTATTGACGACAGATTTGCTTTCCATCGTTTTGGAAGGAGAATGTTCGATTCCATACAACGTCACATCTCTACACCTCATGTAACATTAAGAATTCAAAGTTTCCCAATCAGAAATACGACTTGCTCCTTTATGTTCTTTGAACGCATGATTACTTCTTTTCCGACTCCAGTTAAATGCAGGATATTAATCTGTAGCACAAATAGCGTGAATTTTCCCCACCTGTGAATACGACTTGGTCCTTCATGTGCTTGCACTCGTAACTACATCTGTAACACAAATGGTGTGAAAATTCAAAGTTTCCCACTCGTATATATGACTTGTTCCTTCACATGCGTGAAACTCGTAATTACATTTTTTACGGCCGCATTCTGTAGCGCAAATAGTGTTGGACAAGTGAGGCGTAAATGAACCTGTAATTCTAACAGCAATGGGAATAATTAGTAGTAATTATTGCAGTGCCCTCAGTCCCTTGTTTACTCAAATAAGGATCTTTAAACATAGATAATGGATTAAGCTTGTGTTTGAATCCCCACTGTGACAACAAACTGTGATATAAGGTTGACTTTCTATTACTTTTCTTATCTCCAATGGCCGGTCCAGCTCCAGAGCTTCTGAATGGGTTTTTCAGGCGAGGGAAAATTAATATTGACTTTCCACTGTCACTAGACCATTGCTTAGGTCTCTGGTATTATTCCCAAATGCATTGTTCTTTCCTAGCAAGTTTGATTTAAATGTGTGCTCTGGTTCTTCAGACTGTGTCGTATAACTGATGTAACCTGCATATTTCTCATTCATTAGTCTCATTTTGGAGTGGGTCCTCGACTCTGATAAAGACGGTTTTTAATTACATTTTCACAACATTCTAATCTAGGCTAATTTAAACCATTAAAAGGTCACCTAAAAGATATAAATCACAAGATTTATTACAAGGGAAGAGATATGCGGTGAGCAACATGAACATGTCATTTTTCATCCCTGGCATGTTATTAGCGTTAAATAGCAACACGCATCAAGCATGCAGAAATGCTAAGTACTTTACAATCCATTTCTCCGGTTCATGCTATAAATATCAAACTGACAATGTGTTTGTTTTATGCTGGGTGGAATACGGAAGGAAGGTGCTCTACCAGATTCTTGCCAACCTAAAGAGCACTTCCTGGAAAAACCCTCTGTCCAATAAATAGTGCCGTCTACCTTTTTCACACCTTTTAAAAAAAGTGTTAGAAAGTTTCTCAATTTGTAGCAGTATGCACTTTGTCCACTTCAATTCGTTTTTCTGCCTTGTCTATAAAAATATCAATTTTCTATCCATTAAGAAACACTGGGCTTGTCAGCTTTTGTCAAATGGAGCTGTCAAGGAACCCTTCTCTCATCTGGCCCACTCTGTTGAAGTGCTATACAGGGTGAAATGGATGTTCGGTTAAGTACAATGTATTTTATTTCGGAAATTTGATAAAACAACGTATTTGTTTTTTAACGTGTCGCACATGCAAACATCACAGAGCAGATCAGATTGCATGAAGCACATGGGCAGTAGAAACAGCTGAAATGGAGGTGATTTTATGAAATGCTGTGAGAAATGAGTCAGTGTTACGGGCATAAATTTGGAAGGATAACAGGGCCTAAAATCATATAGTAGAATAATGTGACACAATTCTGCCATAGTATGAAATATCTAGTGTCTAAATTCATTACGCAGATTTGTTACTGACCTTGTGGGAACAAGACGGATTGCATGCTAAATACCATAATGTTCTTGCCACATTAAACTTCTCTCAGACTAAATCTTGGGGTCGTAAATGTTAATATTGAATCTCAGTTATGCACATTAAACATAAGAGTGACATTGCTGTAGTTGCTTTATAACATCCCAAATCACATGAACACTTAAAAAAATGACAAACATCACAGCAGAAATGCCAAAAACTGCAATTGCAGTGTGTGGCAGATAACAAATATATTAACAAATGATAAAACGTATGATTCATATTCACGCTTACGCATAGCACATACATGATTATTAATGTGACACTGAAACTAGTTAAAAAATAACACAACCCCTTCAACATCCAACAAAACCACATTTACCTCTTTAACACATTAAATAACCCATGCTGGCAACTAGAAATTCTAAGCACGGCAAAAGTAAACTTGTTTCTTTATTTAATTTAACTTAAGTAGTTATACTGACATCGCTGCTGTCCTTCTGAAACCTTGCATCTCCATATTTCATGATTTTTATTTTTTCTCATAAATAATTATTTTAGTCACCCTTTATGTTTATCATTAGGTATCGCAAATATCTAACCAATAAAATTATTAAAAAGTGTTTGTCAACTTTGACAACAAAGTTTTTATTAATTTAAAAACTAAAGTACGATTCCATTTTCTGAAAAACAGCGAATTTGGACATACAAAGTCTGAGAAGAACAGCGACGAAAAACTAAAAATCAATTTTGACCAAAAATTATTATGCATTAAAGCTACAGTTTGTAAGAATTTTGCAGTAAAATATCCAAAAACCACTAGGCCAATGTTATATATTTTTTCAGCTGAGTACTCACGATATCTGAAATGTTTCCAGTGGTTTAAGTCCTATGAAAATCGCCATTATAAATAGTGGACAGGGGCTGTTTAGTTGCCTGTCAATGGCGTCATATCCACGCTACCCTTCCTTACCGCCTTTGATGACGTAGCAATGGCGTGACACTGTCGAAGACAGACGATGAAGTATTTTGTACCGTTGGCCTGTCTAGCATTATTGCAAATGATGTGGATACGTTCAAAATAACTTTTACTCTTATTGATTTGAACACTTTAAAACTGCGCAGTTTTATCATATAATTGAATCGGACAATTACTGTAATATCGATGACTAACAATTTAGTTTAAAACCTTAGATTACTCGGGTCTAATTCATTATAATGAAATAAAATGATTTCATCAAACAAAACATTTATAAAACTGTATCTCTTTACCTCTTCCGCTAACATGATTTCTCGTTCCCGTCTTGTTGATGGATCAGCGGAACCATCAGCAGTGGAGTTGAAGACAACATATCCCATCATTCCACGCTTCTACACAGCGTCATCAAACTACGCGATTGTTTTTGTTTTGATCGTGCGCCATTCATCGGAATGGCGGGGCTGTGTGTACCAATTGGAACACAGAACTTACAGAGTGTGGTTGTAGCTGCTGTGAGGCTGCTCAGGTAGCAGAAAGTAATTATGAAATAATATTAAGGTAGAAAAAATACAAAGTGTTGCTTTAACTCATTATTATGACGATGTGGTCAAGAGAGCAGCAGAACACTAAACATGTGACAAATATAAACTGCATGGGCAAAACAATGACATCATAACATTAATTCAAATATACAGATTGAAATGTCTTCAAGGATGTCAAATGTGTGATATCTGTCCTGCTGTGCTAATATATTTGCTACATGTCTTTTATGACACCTTTTTCACAATGCACTTTGGGACCTCTAGGCCCATAGCAACTGCTCTGATGCAAGAGTTGCTCACACAATGGAAATGATTTCTGCTTTGTAGCTCAAAGAATCATTGTGAAGACTTTCCCGATAAGAATGACGTTTGGACTGAGCTCTGTCTTTTCACATCCTGATTCTTACTATTCATCTGCCCCCCTCAGAATTCCTTCAGTGCACCATTTCTAACCATTCAATCTGTACAATACTCTTTCTCCTATAGCTATAGCCTATGACCTTTCAACCTCAATGTTGTTCTTCTCTTCCTGAGTTCAGTGTTCTCCTCAATCTCAGTTTTCCTACTCAAAACCTTTATCTCTCCCCTCCATCCAGGGCTTATGTACAGTAGCCTGTATAGAATTTCATCATGTATTATGTTAATTCCAGTCCAGGGTCTGTTGAATTAAGACAGAAACAAACGTCATTACATAAATCACCCAACAACAACGTGAAAGACTAAGAGGATGCAAAAACATATGAACGTTGTGAAAAAATCAGGCTTATTCCATCATTTGTTCCTTTCTAACTGAATGTAAAAGTTTTTGTTAAACATAAACATTAACTTTGTTTCTATCAGTATTGAAGATTTGCAAGCGGTATAATGTGGTTTAGTTACCCTTATGTTGTTGGTTTACACAAGGTTGTGCACTTTATACTACAGTACAGATGCAGAATATCAGTTACAGGCAAATGAATAATACATTGTGATTGCTGTCACATTTATGGGCTATGTTGCTTCACAAACTCAGAGTTCACGGTGAGGGTAAGCATGTTGCTCACCGCACTAAACATAAATTGATACCACCTCAGCTATCCTTGACCTTGATCTATATATAAAAGTAATTGTGAACATAATTTCCTGTGATGATGAAAATTTCAGATTGTACTGTGTGTTACAGGAAAACATAAGAAAAACAAGCATGCAAGCATTGGAATGATTTTCTGCACATCTATACTTTTGAGACTTATATATATTATATACTTGCAATGCATTCAGTATAAAATTGTGTTGTTAGGTTTACTGAGAATTGAACACACAACCTTTGCACTACTAACATAATGCTTTACGTGTTATTTAATTAGTAGGCTACTTGTCCTTTGTCTATTAATGACACAAATTTAGTGATAAAAGTTTATTTACTTGTTGGTTTATTTATTTTATTCCGTGTCTTAAAACATCTAAAGTTATCCAGCCTCTATCAGCAAAGTCTGTCCTTTAAAGCGTTACTTCACCCTGATCAAAAATTTTCCCATATTTTACCAACCCTCAAGGGATCCTAGGTGAATATGATTTTCTTCTTAAAGAATAATTCAGTCGGAGTTGTGAAAACACGTATCATTTTGCTTCAAAGCGGTAGACTGGGAGCTAATGGGTGTTGACTTCTTGAATCTCCAAAAAATGCATCCCTCGATCCAAGAACGCTCTCGAATGCACGTGAGGCAGAGGATTGTTTTTCCTGCAGATGATGCAGGAGTGCCCTGAACACGCATTTTTGATTTTCTTCCAATAGGATAGCGTATACTCTGGCGTGAGCCGGAAAAACGAACCTCTGGTTCATGCGCATTCGAGAGATGATGGAAGCTAGACATCAACGTTAATTGCGCTGTCAATTTGGATATTTCTCTCAAACAAACTAATCGATTCGCTTTAGAAGACCTTTGTTAAGACCAGAGAGCCGTGTTGAACAGTTCTTTGAACGATGGATGCACTTTTTGGAGCTTCAAAAAGTCAACACCCATTCACTCCCATTCTACAGCTTGTAAGAAAAATGATACGTGGTATTATAACTCCGACTGCATAATACTTCAAGAAGAAAACCATATTCAGTTAGGATGTCTTAAGGGTGAGTAATATATGGGGAAATTTTGATTCAGAGGTGAAACACCGCTTTAATATGTATTCCACTTGAAATCCTTGGGGATTTTTGGGCAGTATATTGTACTTACAGCAGTGACTCGGCAAACAGCTTAGTGTGTTTTCTCACCATCCAGACTATCAAGGTCACTTTGCACAGAAGCTGGATCAAGGCGATCCTGATGGGAAAGAGCAAGGATTTGTTTGTTTGGTTTGACTGTGAATACATCTGGAGGCTCAGTTCACATCCTGTGAGGAGTTGGAATCTGATATTGTTCCAGAATGATGGGAAGCTTTCTTCAGTTTATCCCTTAAACGAAAGCTGGTCTTCTTAGCCTCAGTGTGTTTATTTTTCAATTTTCAACTTTGTTTCAGGGAGAAAATGATCAGTGACATTTCAGTGCCTTATAAAATGCATTTACACAGTTTAATATATTTATGTGAGGTTTTTATTTTGTAAATGTAAAACGGTTTCTTCAGTAAAGTAAAAAGTTATAAATAAGCTGAAGTATTTTAAAGTTGTAGGGCCAGAAGCAAAAAGCACAATTTTGCAGGATAAGATTAATGAGCATATTGTACGTTGGCGCATCTTTAAATGTAACTTGAAACGATGTAGAGAAAAATCATTTGACAAGAGAACTGATTATAAGACTCAAATATGGAGTATTGCTTTCATCTATGAATGCAAATTGCATGATTATGATTAATGTCCATGGCTTCCAGAGTTTTGACTTTTGCTTAGTTTGCATCTTGGAAAAGTATTAACAAGATGCTGCATTGGGAAAATGAGAAGCTGTAAAAACACAGCATTAGTCACGTCATACATTACCCTCAGTGTCACGCTTTAAAGCATAGTGTCAGAAGAATACAAAAAAAGAGCATTTAAGAAGTACGCCATAAGAATGACGAGAAAGACAAGTTAGATATAATTTCCAAAGAATCCCATTTTTTCTTTGCATTTCCTACAGAAATAATCACTGCTATACGACAAACGACATCAGACGTTTTGCACAAAACAGAGGTTGGTAAACATTATACAGATTTCTGTTTAGAGCAACATTTCATACTTCCAATCAGACCAAAAAAACACAAGTTTAGAAAAAACACAAGATAGTTTAAAAACTCTGATGTTCACGCAATTCTGTTCTAGCAGAGTGAAGATGACCTTACCAAAGTTGCTGAGAAAGACACTGTATCCATGTCATCAATCAAACTCAGAAAACAATTTAATGCCTGTCAATAGAGAATGTTGGATGCTGTTCAGCACAGACGCCTCAAGAAGACATGACTAGCCATGCACACAGCTGACACTTTCTCGAATGATCTTTTCAAGAGCAGGGATCTAACATTTGAAACCAGATCCTCTTCACCTTCACCCAGACACGTTTAACCCATGTTCTGTTGAGACTGTACTTTGGCTCCATGAGACCCATAAAACCCCAATGAAATACTTATTTTGAAATGATGCTTTTATCTTGTTTTTATATGTTCTTTGGGTCAGCAGCCAGATATCTTTGAAGCATTAAGCTTCTGTTCTTAATAATCAGAGATGCACTTATTTTAGACAGACATTGTTTTCTTTGGGGGTCACATTCATTACAATTTGAAACATTACACAATTTATAAACCTGTAACCTCCTTTAAACAGATTTTTCACAAAAGATGTTTTAACATATTATACATAAACAATTTCAGCATCAACAACATGTGGCCAAAACATAACTTCAGGTAGACCCCTCCAAAGGACGTGCAACTGTCGAGTAGTTTCAATATAATTTAATATCAATGTACAATAAAATATTAATATAAATACAATCTTTTTTAATATTCGCATTTTCATCTTCTAACCAAACAGAACTTCAGGCCGGGCGCATGCGTTCAATGAAACCGTCATTAGTAGCAACATGTAAAAACCATTGAGTCTTTGAGTGGTTGACTGAAAGTAAAATTGTGTAAAAGACAGAACCTAAATTATATATTTTTTGTTGAATGTCTTATTTTTGACAAAAAAGGTCTAGCACAGCTTTGTAGAAAATCCATTCTAAGTCGTTAAAAATAATAAAAAACTGTTCTTGTTTATGTTCTCTCTGAAGTGCTTTTATCTTTAAAGACAATTGGGCTTCTTGGAATGGTTTGACAAGAGTAAATTCGCTCCATTGTTTTAATGCTATAAAGCCCCATCGTCAAAGATTCTCATATGGGAAAACTCATACAGGCTGTACTGAGAAAACTATTGTGATATTGTCAACAATCTTCTGTCTTTTTTGTCCGTTTTTCTATTTGCCTCTCTGTTTCTCGCTCTCACTTTCCACCTCTCTGGTTTTCTTCCAGAAACGTAACCTACTGTGACATGAAGTTCTGCTAACTCATTTGCTCATATTCAACTAACACTATTTCTGCTTATCCAGTAGACCGAGACTGATTTTATAGCATTTTCTCAGCAAGTGTTTGACTGTTTCTTGCCATATTAGCAAAAAATGATTTCGCACGCATTAGCCTCAAGTCCTTCTTGTGTTGAACCACTTTTCATATTGAAGATAATCTTCTTCTCCGAGAAGCTTGGAAATGATGATTAAATGTTGATTTTCCATCAGTGAAGCGGGGGATGAGATTTTACATCCCTGAATCCAGTCAAGGACTGATAAAACGAATGATCTGAGAGGAATATCCTCCATGTTTCAGGGGTGAAATGGTCTTTATTACTTTTTTAAATGGCTGTAAATAATCCTTTGCATTTTTACTCAGAGCAACAATGCAGTGCAATGCAGTGGAAACCTATGAGTTTGAGCTTGGAAGTTTATGAGTTATCTCTATATATTACATTCCGTGGTTTGTTCTACATTATATTTTAAGTAATATACGTAGACCACTTCGCAAGATTTAAACATAAGTCCCGAAGCACTCGTGATATTATTTCTATGATCTTACTTATATATTTAAACCTGAAAGATATTTGTTTAACGTTGGCCCTGTCCCAAATGACGCACTCCGGTCTTGTGGACCTCCCCTGACTCCCCTCTTGGTGACATCAGGAAGTGACCTTTAGGGCACTAGGCACAAGTCCATAAGGGTACATGGGAGTTTTTTTTCACGGCGGAAAGAGCAAGCGGTGCTTTCTCAATAATTCTCGTGATACTTTGTTTTCGTATGCTAATCAGTCTTCCCAGCGCCGCATGAAGTCGACAACTCTTATCCCATTATTTTATAGCTGCCGGTTTTTTTAGTTCTGTATTTAATATGTTGACATGCCACCCAAGCATTATGCAATAGAAACTTATGTTTGTAATGCAACTGCTTATGTATATTTATTTATTTGTATCATAATACTTAACATGCATAAATGATGTTAATTAATATTTGTAGAATAGTTCAGAAGCTGTGTTGTTCAGCTTTACAGAGCCCAGATGCAACTAAATATAAATTGTAGTAGAGTAGGCGGGGCGAGACCGTGGTTCGCCCCACCTGCTCTACTACATAAATCTACAACAAAACATTAGGTTATTTATTACCTTAAGTAAGAAAATGCACTGCATTAAACGTTTTTATTCTTGAATAGCTGGCTTAATAGAAACCAAATAAGCAATATTGTGAATAATAAACTATTTGAATTTTGAATTTTATCAAAACATATATTTAAACATTTAAAAAAGTATCTGTCATGTTTACGCATATGTCTGACATCCACGACACTCCTCCCATCAGTCCTGTGATTTGGTGCTCGCAAGGATTCCTGGGTAGGTAACTTCAGTGGAGTCTGCATCAATGGAGGCACAAAGGAGGCGCTCGCGAGCAGACTTCCGAGCGCTAAAAAGACACATGGGACACCCTATGGACTCGTAGACTTGGCGAGTTCTTCTGGACCACCGTTGTATCAGCATTGTATACGTTTTCGGAGCTGGTCTATAGGCATTGTATTTCTTCTTAGTTGAGTGTGTACATTTTTCCTAAAGAACAAAAGCTTGTTTTTATAATCTTTCAAAATTAAACAACTTTGCCTTTGAAACAACCTAGCTGGTCACACCAAAAGATTTTTTCTGTCATCCATTCATTTCCGGAGACATCAATAGACTGAATTGAAACTGAGCCTATGTAAACACGACAGTTGAAAGAAACGAGCGATTAACACTGTATATCATTTATGTTTATTTTCTCAAGGGTATAATTTGATGAATCGCTTAAGGACTGGAATGGGCCACAGTTGCTTAAAATCAAGAAATAATCTACTGCTTTTCTTCAGTCTCACAGGAACGCTCACAAAGATGCTGCTTCCATGTCTCTCTAAAGCACCCCTCCAATTTTTTTTCCTCTATCAATAATCCTCAAAATGTATCCAGTCTTTATAAAAGCTAAATTGTCCACTTCAATTTCATACTTTTGTTTACGAGTCTATCATTGAGCGAGTGCCGGGTAATTTGAGAGTCGGACACAAAACGCATTTCATTTCGCCTCTGATGTCAGCGAAGATGGAGGGCTCAGCAGTGCATCATCTTGTGGCCCGAACGGTGCCCAATGAGAAGACTGCAACTCTTGACAATTCAATTAAATCACCCAGACACCACACCGTGGCCAACTGACCCCACACCGAAGCCGCAACAAATGATGGTTTCATTTGAGACGGTGTTAGAAAGTTAAAATCCATTTAGGCAGCTGGAGTAGCTATTCATCAGGCTAACTAGAAAGATACTAATAGAAGTCAGTGAGCTGGCAAGAAATCCATATATGCATGCACGATGAGAAAGAGGCATTGGACAATGTCTTCATTTCATTTGCTTGAAAGAACAAAGTGTTCTTTTCGGATTTCAATTTTTTTTGTGCCACTCGAGCGTTCACAATGCTGCTTAATTGTGAAATGAGGAGCTTTTCTACTAATTGTCCTACACAGTGAGGAACTCGCCTCCAGGGCTAAATTGCCAGTGTATCCCTGACTTCATTAGCAAATTGTTTCACTGTTCTCGCTTGCTGGAGAAAAAATTAGATATGACAATGCATCAGTGCTTGGGCGCAGCAATGGACAGGTGCACAAAACCGTACGTCTTCCTTTGTTGCAATTGCAAATAGTTCCAGATATCATTATTATTACTATAATAGAAACAAATGTTATGTCAACCCAATCTCACACCAGTTCGCGAAAAAGTAATATTGTTTCCACAATTAAAAAACTGTGAAATTAGTTTCAGAGTGAAATCATATTAAGCTGTGTACATAGAGTTCATAACAGATATGAATTCCAGGGTTGACTTATGTGCTTTTCTGCTTGCAGGTGTATCAAACAGAAAATGCTTTTATTTTCTAGAGAGGTCCTTCAATGCACTTTAAAATAAAGTATGTGAATCACATCCTGCACATCCTGCAGTCCGTACATCAGAGAGCTTCTCTGTTTTTTCAGCTCTCTAAGAGGCAACCATTATAACTGTCACTTCTCATGATGCATAAAGGACTGTGATTCTCTTGGATGACCTTGGCAGAACTCATTTGCATAACCCCTCAGTACCCCACCACCAGCGTGCCATTCTCAGTTAAGCCATGAAATGCAGCTTGTGTGTTAAAAACATGCACACACGCACACACACACACACACACACGCACGCACCTACACATATACACAAACAGTATTTTCCCTCGGCACACAAACACACATCATGTTATAAAATGTAAAGTAAATACAGTCTATACTACAGAGTACTCACGTTAGCTGAGTTAAAGTGGTAAACAAGAATGTAACCATCTAAGTATTCTGATTTCACATACAGTAGCTTTGTGCAAGTGCATACTTTACAGCAGAGAGAGAGAGAAAGAGAGAGAGATGAATAATATATCTTTTCATAAATCATATATCTTATCTTATATGTCAAAATATTTTCTTTTGTGTTCCACAGAAAACAGAAAGTCATGCAGATTTAAAATGACAAAAAATGAATGACATGTCTTAAATGGATAATCTGACTAGGCCTAACAATAACAAATCAAGCATTGTGTCTAAATGTGTTAGTAAATGTTACAATTAACATGTTCAAAGATAATAAATGCAAAAGACTTGTTAATTATTAGTTCTTGTTATTAGTTAGCTAATGTAACAAAGTGAATCTTAGTGTAAAGTTTGAAATGTTCAGTGGAGTAAGAAGTCTTTCCTGTAGCTCAGTGGTTAGAGCATTGCGTTAACAACGCAAGGTTGTGAGTCCGATCCCAGGAGATTGCAGATAACTAAGTATAAATGTATAGGGTAATGCAATGTAAGTCTCTTTGGATAAAGGCGTCTGCCAAATGCATAAATGTAAATGTAAGTCGTCTCTCAATCAATGCAGTTTTCTCTAAAAACATTTGTTTGCCCCTCGACTTTCAAAATAAATCTCATTTATAGATGATCCCTAACTTTTTATGAAAGGGTGGAATAATTGCACTGGCTATTAATTACATTTTCAATCTCGGCCCATCCCTATCCTTGCATTCCTACAATAGAGATTTACATTTAAATCGACATATCATCCTGAGAGCCTCACAGCAAAGGTGCTTTAGCACAAAAGTGGAGTTTTCATTCACTCAGAGTCATTTTGTGAAAAAGGTTCAAAAGCTTTTCCTCCAGTGTTGTATTGATGCATCAGATCAGTCGTTTCTGTTTACAATTATCACCGCTATACAGGTTAAATGCATTGTTAAGTCTTTTCAATAGAATTTATGCAGATTAATTGTTTACTTAAATACAGTTTGGTGTAAATGAAGCAGCACAACAAAAAGAGACAAGACCCAGTGGAATCTTTCACCATTATAGTAGTGAGTTAGTGGGAGATGAAGCAATACACCGCCTTTTAAACTACACATAAAGGTGGTCGTGGTTTTACTCTCATGTATCTGATGACCTATATCCCTTCATTTTAAATCGTTCCAAGGACACTTAAGGCAGGGCTGGGAATCGATAGAAACCCTCAACCATTTGAAGCCTAAAGCCAAATAACCCTGCCAGAGATTTCTTATGAGAAAAAGTGGCACCATATTATTGAAAAAATGGGGAGTGAAGATATTGAGAATCATATACGACTGCTCTTAGGTACTGTGAACCCCACTTAGAGATGACCCAGTCATCCTGCAATTCAGCCAGACTCCCTCAGTCAACAACCTTGCATCTCAGCCAATGAGAGACCGTCACGTCAGTGAATCACTGAAGAAAAGACACTGATGGAGACCCCCGTCATGCTGTGATGCGAGCTCTCGTGATTAGACAGTCGGATTTAAAGAGACAGCTCATACAAAATATATCATCATTTAAAAAAGGCTAGGTTATGTTCGATTTCAACCCAGTGTTGGATCAAAACAGGCTGGGTTATACTGTAAATGAACCTGGGTTGTTTAACCCAACAGCCGGGTTTGTCCCTTTTTGAACCAATGCGGGGTTGAAAATAACCCAGCATTTTTAGAGTGTACTCACCATCGTGTTGTTTCAACTCCAATACCTATTTGTAAATTGAAAGTAATGCGACATACATAAGCTTTTTATTTCTTCATTCACACATTCATTCACACATTCATTTGGATGAAATAAATGAATAAAATAAATGAATGAATGAATGAATAAATAAATAAAATTGAATTAGCATTAATTTATTATTACTAATTAAATATATAATTATATATTATTTTATATATAATCATTTAATTTGTGATGATAACCTTTAATAGGTGAAGAGTATCAAGACCGAAGACCAATGAGAAAGTTCCAGACTTATGCAGCCACACTCTTTAAAATAAAGAGTTTCACAGTGATGCCATAAAATAACAATTTATAAGCTATTCAGTCAAAAATTCTTCAAAGAACCATGTCTTTCTCAACTATTTATAGTCTGCAACAGAAATGTTCCTTCAAGGTTCTTTTGGGACCATACAGCCAAAAATGGTTCTTCTAAGAATCTTGAAGTTTGTTTTTAGGAGTGTTCAGTCAATGGAGGAAAGTAAGAGAACCGTCTGCTTTAGATCAAAACGGTCTAGACGATTTGATCAAAGTTGATAAGAACAAGTTATCAACTGTCCACAGACTTAAAACTAATTTCGGCATCTGCAGGGAGCCTGTGCAGAGATGTGAGCATCTGAGGTATAATATCTAAAAATATATGAAGGTTTCTTGCATGGTAAACAGTGAATGCTAAAGCACTGAATTACGGTATAGACCAAACAAAAAATTACGGAAAATGTAAAGGTCGATTGAAGGACAACTTCCTTGGACACCTTACAATGACTGTGACCTACTGAGAAAGAAAGATGGAATCAGAGATTTTTTTCCCTGGAGGAAAGGACCATCTTGTTTATAAATTATGTAAAATGTATGTTTAGAATAAAAGCCTGTCCCCTGTTTCTATCCCTTATTACTATCATTTACGACAATTCATTTACATACAGTAAATGTGTGATATACCAAATTGCTATTTGTCTCATGAATCTTTCATATATGAGTTCATCTAAGCGGTAAACAGCTAAATGTTTACTGTTCCTACTATATTATTGTCGTAATCTCTCAGGTGGGTAGAAACACACACTCTTGCACACACACCCACGCACACACACACACACACACACACACACAGAGGCTGGTCTTAATTCTGTCTTGAAGCAGTCTCTCTCTCTCTCTCTCCTCTGGAGAACTCATTACAGTTTCTGCAAGCTGTTCAGTCTCAGCAGTTGTCACACATGCTCATCTTTATAACACGACTTTACCCGCTGATCAGAGGACAGTTCTGGTGGACCACCTACAGCGTTCAAAATTATGTTGAAAGTGCTCGTTCAAGACCAACACTTGGCACACAATACACAACAAGAGCAATTGAATGTCAACTGTGTTTGTTATAAGAAACGAAAAAGAGACTTTTATCCTGTTCTTTACTTTCGCAAGTCTTTCACATTACAAATCTTTTTAAAACAGATGCCTTAATGTCTTAAAGCCACAATAAACAAACCGGCACATTACACAAATTCACACAAATTATCAACCTCCCAAATCATTAAGATTTTCTGTGAGATCAAGCTGGAATTTCCCCAGGTCAAAGACAGGAACCTTGACGGGCTTGTCTCATCCTATCCGCGTTCTCTGTAGTATTGCCGCCCTGCCCTTCTCTTCAAATCTCCTCGTGAGTTTCTCCTGCGATCCATCCTGAGTGACAGTGAAGGAAATGCATAACGTACGTCATACATCAGTTTCCAGTCTCTTGTGCCGTGAGGGCGGTTGCCCTTGTCAAAAATGTGAACCGATAACGGGGCTCTCAGGGTAAATTGAAAGATGTTTCCCTCATTTTGTCCTCTATGTTTAACAATGTTGAGAGTGAGCGAAACATTAACATTTTACGGCTTTTGCTTTTATCCTGTCAAGTCCAGACATCACAATAAATTTGTTTGTCCTCACTTAAAAAATAAACAGTTTCACATTTGAAAACATTTTCAATCATATTTACACATATCTGACAGTATGCAGATAAAGGCAGAAGCTTTGCTATTCTTTAGACGTAACAAGGCCTAACATGGAAAGTTGGTTTAATGAATCATGTTTATTGCCAATTAGCAGGCAGAGTGCTCGATTTGAACCAAGTCTTATGGGGGTCCGGCTTCAAGACTTTTTGTTGGGGGGGTTAGTCTCGCAATATACAATTTATACCAAGATAAATTTACTGTATTTTGGATCCCACTAAGTCAATTTTTTACTTCTTATCCCTAATACATTATGGGGGATCCCGGATCCCCCCAGCCCCCCTTCAATTCGAGCACTGAGGAGGCACATTTAGCAAGTGCGTTTTTAAGTTAAAGGTCAAATCTGTCTGAATAGAACTTATTTGTTTAAAACTAACTGGGTACTAAAAAGTATTTACACTCCTTGACATAAGTTTCATATTGCCAAAATGTATGATTATTATTAAATGTATGCTCTCACAATGCTACTGGAGTTTATTGAACCATGCTAACCAACCAAACCTTAACCACCTTGACCAAACTATATAAAAGGGAAAGATGCGTGAGTATTATATTACTTAAACAAACAGTCATATACAGTATTTGTATCTTGTTGTTTACATAAACCAAGAGCAGTCCCAAAGACCGGTGTATTCAGGTGGACGCCGGTTTTATTAATACTTGTCAGGTAGTTGATACAACATATGGTGGTTTTAAAAAAGGGCATACAGCCATTTCCTATCCCGGATTTATGTGCAGAAATAACTATAAGTAAAATATTCGCAGGGTGATTTCCCTGAAGACTAAACATTGCGGCTCGATGGAGCTTTCAAAACACAGCTGTTTGTCTGAGTGGTCCGACGGGGCAAGAACGACGTGTTTTCTCCTGAAATAATGCCATCATTATTCGTGTAATTGGGATAGAAAATCTCATCGGGTCAATGATCTTCAAATCGAAATCCCAACTGCAATGATCGAAAGAACCTTGACAGCTCAATATTTAAAAACCTTTTGTCTCTTCTTATATACATGCTATAATAATATACTACAGTATATGGACCATACAGTATACATAATATAATATTATATTTTTATTGTATAAAAGTTGTGTCAAATAAACAATTTGTTGAATTTTGTTGTATGCTCATTTTATTAAATAAATAAAAAAATAAATGGGTCTTGTCATTTTTTCACATTGAAAGAAATCGTATGGGACATTGACATCTACTTGAGCTTGGTATCGGAGTCTAAATAAAAAAAAAAGAAGAGGCAAGTTTAGCCAAGTAACCTTTTTTCTCGTTTTCTTTTGCTTGTTATCAGAAATAATCTACAGGCACTTTATTATTTACGATTGTGTACCGGACGAAAAGCGCAGTCCAAGAACGTGCACATACACAGTAATGTTTGTTTACGTTGTTGGTTTGAAACCGTCTATAATGTCTATTTCTATAATATAAAAACATAGTATTATTATTTAAAAAAATCCCGAAGGGTAATGTGTTAAGATACTAATAAAAAATATATAAAAACTATATACATAATAATATTAAAAAAACATACAACTAAATAAATAATGTGTTAAGATATTAGTGTAAATTACATTTTGGATTATATATTTTTTTCCACAGCCTTTATATATTTCTTGCAATTATTAAGTTTCA
The DNA here is from genome assembly GCA_008369825.1 of Triplophysa tibetana. Classification (NCBI taxonomy): domain Eukaryota; kingdom Metazoa; phylum Chordata; class Actinopteri; order Cypriniformes; family Nemacheilidae; genus Triplophysa; species Triplophysa tibetana. Next base: position 15,154,944 of record CM017901.1, on the reverse strand, counting down.
AAGTTGAAAGCTTCTGTGTAGGTTTCACAAAGCAAAATCCTGCCTGTACCCCCGGCAACAATCTTAAGTATCACACCATTTTGTGGCACACATACCCTAGTAATCACTGCAGTAAACTCTCATCAGCATCTCTTCAGCACATGTCTCAGAATTGCAGTACTCAGTGGGCTCCAGAATACATTAGGTCATTGTAAAGGAAGCAGATGGAGAAATGATTCACTGAAGCTAACTCCCTGTGCGTTTCCTCCTATGACTTCATCACTGAGAATACTGTGTGAAGAGCTTTTAGCATAAGCAAAAGCATTGTACCACACGGTTGCTATTCACGAATCAGCGGCGAATTTGTCTGCTCTCTCTGGTGTGGTTTTAAATAAGATCTTCTTCTCGTACTTCAGTGGATGCTTGTTCTTTATCAACTTATTTGAGCCGAATACCTGAAGCCCGGCTGAGCAGGTTTCAGTGATCTCTCCTTGTAAACAAGCTTGAAAGCAAATTAAAAATTGCCTCAAGTACACACAGGTGGTTGAAGGCACTTACAGATGGATTCCTTGTCTTTTTTCTGATGAGTCTGGCCAGGGCACGCTTTCTCAATATATGTACATGCTGGAGAGAAAAGATGAGGTGGCTTTCAGGGTAAATGAATATGCTGTGAATGATGTGAAATGAATATGCTGTGATAAGCAGTGAATATATCAACAAAAAGCAATAACACTTTTAAATGGGTGAGATTTAGGAGGAAAGGAGATGCCCGCTGAGTTTTGGGAAGACTTCAGAGCTCTGGGGTGTGTGTGGGACACATTTTTTTGCAATGAAAGTGAGTGTAAATTGGAGCAATAAAAATATATTTTACCGGTATCATTTTAGCCTCTTTGTGTGAAGCTTCTAGTTAATGATTTTTTAGCATGTCAAGTTCCAAATCAAGATAAATCCTTCAAAAATCATTATATATTTGTGGTGTCATTCTGAATGACTTATTTGTGCACGTTTTTTTCTTGTCTTCCAGATCTTTCATCAAAATGTAACAATCCGCTTATTTTTTGAAAATATATTACGAAAAATTTTAGCCTTTTATACTCCTTTGATTCCTCAAATTGTACCCACTAAATAAAAAGTATTTATCGTTCTTTACTTCATTTCTCCAGACATGCAAAATAAAGGTAAATGCTACAGAACGTTGAAGAAAATTGTAGAAAATAAACCCTTTCGATACGGATGCTCTTTTTGAAAAATATCAGACCGCTGCATCATACAATCAGATACACGTATTCCAGTTTATTTCGCAAAACAAAACACATTAAGCAACATTGTACAAAAAAAATGTGTTTTATTACTTCGATTATCCTGGATTATCGCATTTCGAGTATTTTACAACATGTATCTATAATAAGAGCTCTTAACATTATATTTACATTTCATTAATTTCAAATCAAACAGTTTGTACATGCTTAGGGATAAACATTCCCTGTTGTGATGGAGAAAGGCACATGAGTTCTTGGGTGAACACATGGTTTTGTTGTGCATTAGCAAAAAAAGAAAACCCAGGAAAGAATATGCAACTACTGTGTCAGATTGAAGTCTAAACTACTTCCTTTTCTCGTAGCACTTGGGATATACATTTGAAGTTTCAACACGGATATTAAATTATCCAAAGCAATTCGCAGCCTGAAGAAATACGTGTTGATATGGCAATTGTAAAGAATTAAAACTCAAGACTTTACTCAGACGGGTTTGCAAAGTGTGCTCGCTCTTAGTTTATCTTCAACTCTTTTGAATATTCCTCTCTGAGTTTCACTAAGACAGCTTGACAAAATTGAAAGCTGCGGTATACCAGGAGTCTGTACAGTGGACTCATCTAGAGTTTCGACAAGCGTTTAGATAGCATGTCTTTTCCCTGTAATTATAGCTTTCTGGTTCAGCCTCTCGCCCACGTCCAAAGATTCTATTTCATCTTTAGACGTTTCTGTTGAAAGTGTTTTACCCTAAAAAAGGGTCCTGGAGCTAACAACGCTCCTCACGTGAGTTCTGCTTTTAACCTCTGATTCAGGGTTCGAGTATATGGCTACTCTCCAGCACAGGAAACCTGTGAGGTAAGATGGTCCTCAGTGTCTGGGGTGTTTTATCCAATTTCGAATCATCCACTTCTGCCCTGAGCACCTCTGGACCACCAGCCGCAGACCGAAGTTTGCCTCTTTGGACATTTCGACCTCCAAACAGCGCCCTGTGTCTCGACTTATGATGGGGCCATTCTGAGAAACAAATATTCAGCATCATAAATGCATTGGCCGAAATACATTTTGAAAATATATGAAAACTCTCTACCCTCTACTCCAAGAATTTGTGCTTGCTGGATAGGACTGTTATACATATTTTGCAAGACATTGCGCTCATAAGGAGCACACTGTAATTTTTGTTGCCTTAAATTTTTAAGTTCAGCCACATTGGCTTACAATTTATTCAAACTTAATGTTGTAATTTTTTCAATGTTTTTACATTAGTTAAAGTAATCAAAATACTGCAGTTTATTATCACGAGTTACAAATCACCACTGGTATAAATTTAAAATATAACGTTGAAATGACTTTCAAAAAATCCAATTTGAATTCCAAGTTCCGACTTTATCTGGGGCCATAAAATATCTTATTGCACTATCTTTACCTATTTAATCTTAAAAACCTTTTTAAGTTGAAACAAGTTGTCTTCTATTAATCTTGGAAATAAACTTATATTAACTCATATTGTTATAAACTTAAAATTTTATATAATTGTATATTAAACTTGAAATTATTTAAAACTTAAATTTTAAAAATCTAGTTGTATTGGACATAAGTGATAATATTAGGTTATTAAATACAACTAGATTTTTAACATGTTAATAATGTAAACTTAAATTATGAAGCCAATTTAATACAAATTTAAGGCAACTTTTAAAATTATGTTTTTTAAAATTTGTTTTTTTCCATCAATAACTTCTCTAAGATCAGTAATCACAGTTCCCTGTTACAGTGTTTATATGTTTTCCATGTCTGCTCCATTATCATGACCCGCTGGGTGTTGTCAACAAAGAAACATGATTCTCTTTAAATCCATTTACTCTCTAAAACATTTTGTGTTTATTATAAAAGAAATGTTTTTCTTTGATGTTAGCAAGCTTCATTAGGGGAATAAAGTGATATTTTTTAGTCTGAAGTACGGCATTAAATATTTATACGAAGCCGAAAGTAAACTAATAAATATTAATCCGGCATAAGTGCATACAAGTGTTTCTTACCTGAGTAAAATCCCAAAGCCTCTGGGAGGACCTGGTAACAGCATCACATTTTTTCAAGCTTGGAGTCTTTCCCCTGCCATCATCTACTAGGCATTTTGTGTCAGGCAGAAATGTGGTGGACCCCAGGGGTCCTAACTGCAGCAAGCCTTCGGTGGTGTACCTAGCCAGCTGAAATGAAATGGCAAAACATGCGTAAAACATCTGAACCGGCCGGAAAAGGGAGTATAATATGTACAGATTTCCGCAATGGATGTTTTTCCTACTTTAAAGCTTACTATTAAAGAAATCTGTTAAAATCAGATTTAGTTTTGCTTAATTTTAACAAGCTGTTTTAAGCGTACTGTGACCATAACATGTAAATCTTGTTTTTTCTAGCTTTGTATGAGCACCAACACAAAATGTGACATATAAACAATTTAAAGTTGGCAATAGATGGTTAAATAAAAAGAAAAGACCTGTCACAATTTAAAGTGATAAAAATTATATTCTGACATTATTTCCCACCATCGAGTTGTTCCGAACCTGTATACATTTCTTTTTCTGTTGAACCTAAATGATGATATTTTGAAGAATCCTGGGAAAATGCTGTTGGGGCACCACTGAGTATAGTGGTAGTTTTCTTACTATGGTAGTAAAGAAAATGGTTTGCATAAAAACACCAAATATCTTTCTCTGTGTTCAGCATAACAAATAAATCAATATCTTGAGGGTGAGTAAATGATCTTTAAAGATGTAATAAAGAATGAAGTTGAATTCAATATACAAATATTACAACAACAACATGGTTACATTTCATCAATGAGTAATTGTAAATTGACAAGAAGAATATGAAAGAGTAATGTAACATATATAATAGAAAGTTTGCAAAAACTAAAATTTAACTAAATGAAATACAGAAATGTAATACTTAAGTTTTAGAACAAACCCAAACAAGATGGTTTGAGGAATAGAAGAAGTGCAATAACTACTCCATGATGTTGTTAATAAACTTTATAAGCCTGTTTGGTGATATAAGTCTATAAAGATTTGGTCATGGTTAAAAAAACAAAACAAAAGCAACCACAGTACTTTCCTATACTATCATCTTTACATCGCAAAGCACACATCATTTTAGCAGTAATTTCACAATACTTAATACTCTGACATCTGGGAAGATTAAAATAAGATATCTAATAGCTACCTATTACAGTAAGTACACCGTACCGAATAACACAGGTCAATAATTCAGCTGAAAGTCAATCTTTGAGATATCATATCCCAAGGTCATCAAAATCTAATGAAGTACAAGCTGAAATTCAATGGAAGTCAAGCTTGCTCTTTTGTGTCAAGTTAATCTATAGAAGCGAGGGTAATTGTCTGGTGACCGAGGTGAAAATAGCATTAGGACAATAGAGCGAGCTCATCTTTACGCATGCTGCAACCTGATTCCAGTTCACAAGAGACAGATTCACTTATACGACCACACACAGACTGATTCACGGGGACGCCACTACAGGGTTTGTATTGAAAGGATGACAAATAGGAGACAAGGTGCATTTTAAATAGGCACAGTATCTCCGTGAGCAAGCCGTGGGTCATGTCGTTTTTAAAAGCAGAATTGAAGAGTTAATTTGCAAAAACATGATAACTCAGGTTAATTTTTTTATGTGTGTGTCAATTAACAATAATCAAGTCAGGGTTGATTAAGTTATGATAACTCAAAAGAATACAAGTAAAAATACGATTACATAATAAAACCATCATTTTTGAACATTTTTAAAACAGAGTTATTTGTTGTGGGAAATAGGCTCTTTAATTTGAGAAAGTATTCGTACAATAATTATTGATGGAACTATGAAATACAAGCTCAGAACTTAACCAAAGAGCAAAATTTACCAAAATGATACATGTGTAAAGCCTAATACAGGATAGACGCTTTATATTAATTTATAAAACAAATCTTTAAATCAACACAGCATATTGAGTTGATATTAAAAATTAAAATTTCTAAAAAAAAGTACATGAATATCCTTGGTAAACTTTTGAATGAGTGGAAAAATGTTTCATATAAAAAATTCATAAATGCATAAATAAAGGACTAATTAAAGGATTTGTGTGGTTTATTATTACTAAGGCACATGGGCATAAATTGTTTCTTTAAAATGTGTCCTTGGGCAGGGAGATGAAAAAACGAACAAAATGAGGCTTAGCTGTTTCCAGTAAAACCAGCCTTTATTGTAATTTGACGATACAATGGGAATACACTTCAATTGCTTTATTTCCCTCAGGCCTGGATTATGGACTAGGACTGTCATTCGCTTACAGTTCGTGCCAGAGAGAAATAGATTGTATTTCAAATTGTTCACTAGATTATGCCTGTATTGTGCACGGATGACAAGGGGGTCATGGCGCAGCGTCAAAGGACAGTTGTTTGATTATTTCATATCTATTTAATCCAAATAAATGAAAATATCAAACACTGCAGTCATATCTTAACCAAAGCCTTATGAAAAGGAATCCACTGTTTTGCCCAGCAGGCATGCAGTTATGGACGGACAACTACGGAAATTGAGATACGATCTTTGGGTAATTCTACTCCAAGCTGCTGTCTGTCTCCAGATAATGGCGCAATGCACCACCAACACAAGCTAAGTCTGTATTGAGGTTGAAAGGACATGTTTCAATTACAAATCTCATTTAATTCTCGCAAATCACATCAAGAGCGTTTGCGCTGGTGGAAATGACACATTTATTTTCCCCAGACTGATGTTACATATGTCCTGAACTTGATTTCATTAAACCAGCTTTTCATGCGCTGAATACACTTGGCTGCTTGCCAGAATATAAATGTAATTTAAATGCAATGATGTAACCACAAATTCAGGATTTAGTGGAACCAAATGTGATCGCTTCAGAATCCATCATTGAAAATCCCACCACTAATCTTAATATTGTGGCTTTAAACAAATCAAGACTATCATACATTAGGTTCCTATCAAATACGTTTAGATTTCATAACAGGCTTAAAGGTCCAATGTGTATTTTTTCTAGTATCTATTGACAGAAATGCAATACAATATACATAAATGTGTTTTCAGAGATTTATAAAGACTTAACACAATGAAGCGTTCTTTTTACTACCTCAGAATGAGCTATTTCAATCTACATAGAGTACACGGCGGGTCTCCTTACATGGAAATCGGCATATTGTCTCTACAGTAGCGCTACAAAACCAATAAGGCTTTTAAGCCTTTTAAAATAATAGAATTATATAATAGCACCGTCTGTCTGCACAGGTTCCAATATAGCTAAAACTGAAAGTGTGTCGGAGCCGATAGCCATATGATCAGTGTTCTGATACACGGCGCAACTATGCCTCCGCCGACCTGAGTTCGAATCCCAGCTCAAGGTCCAGTACTGATCCCACTCCGCTCACTCCATCCAGTCCTTTCCTGTCAAAATCTCTACTGCCCAGTCAAATACAGGCATAAAAGCCCAAAAATATTAACAAAAAGTGTGAGCAAACTAACCTGTGATGACATGCCGTGACATGGGTAGAGTATCGCCCTGTCATCATCCTCTGACCCCTGGTCAAGGCAGTAGCCGCTGGCTTTACTGTTTCGCACCTGATAAACAAAAACACACGAAAAACGATTTGTTAGTATTATAGTGAGGACATCTCATATCATGTCTACCTTTTGAAGTAAAGATATAGGGTAAGTATTCACAGAAGAGATGGGTTTTAAGTAATTTTTTTAATGATGTGAGAGTTGGTTGATCGGACAGAGTTAGAAAGAATGTTCCAACAGGACGGAGTTTCGAAGGAGAATGAGCGGAAAAACGATTTACTGCCTTTATGGAAAGGGAATACAACTCGCTGCTGGTTTGCTGAACACAGGGATCTTGATGGGGTGTAGGAGTGTGTGAAAGTATGCCGGTTCAGATCCAGTGATAGTCCTGTAGGTAAGCATTGGTGAATTGAATCTGATCCGGGGTTCAACCGGTAGCCAGTGGAGAGACATGAAAAGGGGTGTCACATGAGCCATTTTGGGCTGTTGGAAGACAAGGCTTGATGATGCATTCTGAACCAGCTGGAGAGGTTTGATAGTCTTTGCAGGTAGACCAGGAAGGAGAGCATTGCAATAGTCCACCTTGAGATTACCAGGGCCTGGACAAGGAGTTATGGCGCATGCTCATTGAGATAGGGTCTAACCTTTCTAATGTTGAAAAAGGCATATCGGCATGACCGTGTTGTCTTTGCAATGTGATCATTAAAGGACAGCTGTTCATCAAATATGACCCCGAGGTGCCTGTCTGTTTTGGAAGGAATGAGGTGGTATTGCCAAGATGGGAGGTGAGATCGTGTTGTACCGTGGGGTGTGCCGGAAACACAAGTATTTCTGTCTTGTCTTTCTGTCACCCTAAAAAACAAATTCTGTCATATGTAGTTCAAAACCGGTAAATAACTCTTTCTTCTGCAGAATACAAAAGAAGATATTTTTTGAATTGTCTGTATGGTTGTGTGTCCATACAGTGGAAGTCAATGGAAGCGCAATAAGGTTTGACTACCAACACTCTTTAAACTATCTTCTTTTGTGGTCTCCTAAAGAAAGAAAGTCATACAGGTTAGAAATTACATTAGAGTGATGAATAATTTTAATTTTTGAATAAACTACCCCCATAAACTGTTGAGATGTAAATTGATATTCAAATGGTTAACTCAAATGTGCATTCAGGATACAATTTCTAAGTACTGTATGTACAGGATTTTGTAAATTGATCCATTTTATACTAGTAAGGACCAACTAAAAACCTTATAACTCTTTTTTAATATGTGAATATATGAGGACAGTTTCAGACTGAAAATTTGATTTTTGGGACAAGAAATCAACCTTAGTCAAACCTGAACCCACACATTAGTTTTCTGTAGTAAATGTGTTTTTTACAGCCTGATAATAAATGAACACGCCTTACTGGTGGAAACCTGTTTGTTAGATGACAGCATTGATTATTCATAAAACCTTATACTGGACAGAGCAAGAGGCGTGCTGAATGTGTGGTCTTGTGGAGGGATATTTGCAGAGACAAACTATTGCAATGACACTACAGATTTTCCACTCCTGCAGTTACAGGGATCAATTTAAAAATGCAGGTCTCATTTTTTCTTTCATAGATTGAACATGCTGTGCTATTTCTGTTGAGATTCAGGGCTGTTGAATTCAAATCCACACGTACACATAAACACACACACACACACTGGTTTCCATGTTTTAATGGGGGGGTTCCTTATCAGGCTTATGATATATTCTATCCCCTAACTCTAGACCAACACCAAAACCTAATAATCACACAAACAACCTGAAAAATGTCCCCACAAGGTCAAAATTTACTGGTATTACTATCTTAGTGGGGACATTAGGTCCCCACACATTGATGAAGACCAGTACACACACACATCTCCCTCTTACTTCCCACTAACACTCGAAAGCTAATAGCAGCCTCATTAAATCTCATTATGAGGAAATTGGTGCTAAACCTAATGCTTGCTACAATGTTGCTATGGAGACCAATTATCTTTACATTTCTGTTGTTTTTCCTGCTATTTCACAAATTCGTACTAAAATTGTGCACTTCAGTCTGTGCATAATAAATTCATACGGTTATATTGTGGAAATGGATATATGTGGATATAAGTCTCTTTTTGCCTGTTGTGAGTACAAAACAAAGGAATTGTGGTATTCATTTATGTATGCAATAGTCACTTTCTTATTCAACCGATATATATTTATAATATTAATCACTTTTTGTACTGTTAGACCCATGCTGGTAACAGCAATTTTAATAAATAATAAAGACATTTTTGTACACTTTCATTGAAGCAAGTTTAGTCTTAAGCAATTTTTTGCATCCCAAATTCAAAAGCGTATGAATGAGAAGTCTGGTGTGACTGCCACTTTAAATAAACATCTGCTTCTAAACGCTTAAAATCGACACTGTGACTTTAAATTCAAGAAAGCTGCTTTGGTTCTGAAACATCTGCTAAATTCAATCTAAGTGAATGATAAATTGTTCACATTCTTCTAGAAGAATGAAGACATTAAACTAACAGTGTGTGAAAGCACCAACCTTCCCGTCAAAGGTTTTATTGGTTTAAAATGTGCGTAAAAGGTTGACGTGTCTTTATTACCTCTCCGTAAGTGATGGTGTTATTGTAGATTCTCATCTCAGGATAGACATGCTCCAGGTACCAGCGGAAGCTCCTGCAGTTCATTTTCTTCCTCAGCGCTACACGCTCTGACACGTCCCCAAAATCCACTCCCGGGTTCTGGATAAACAGAAAGAGACGCTTTGTAGTCATTTCACAGGCACTGTTTTATACAAAACAATAAATGCATTAATTTGGTTCCAAACCCATCCTGTGTTCCAGCTTGGGTGTAAAATCTTTCTGTTCTTTTCCATAAAAGCATTTTGAACCCATGAAGCTCTCAAGCTTTACAAGACAAGCACTTATGACCTCTGTCTACTGAAGTTATTGAATAGCATTTTGCAACAACTAAAGTGAAATCTGCATTTTTTTGCGCTTGGCAGCACCAGGTCACGATATGCTTTTTAACAAAGTATATTTGTAGGTGTTACTTAGGAATTTTGAAAGGATTTTGAGTGAATTATTTTGTGAGTAATGGGAGCATTTATCAGCATGTATAATGTACAATCTTAAAAGTATGATACCCAGACTAATGGCTGGAACACCTTACAAGACTTTTTGAACAGATTTTTTTAAAACTAGACATCTTACACTTGAAGAATTTTTGAAAGTTTGAGATAGAAACAAACTAAGACCCGATTCACATTAAGCGTTAAAAAGTGAGGCCGGTCTATCGCAAACATGGGCCGTGAGGAAGAATATATGGATTATATGCACTGAAAATACATTGCAATCATTCTGCTACTAGATTTAATCTTGCTGTGATCATCTGTGTCTCCATTTTCATTGATCTTGTCTTTATTGTCTGGTTGGTTCTTTTCGCATGACCTGCGATGCGCTTGAACCTTTCTGAAAAGTTGTGATTTTTTCGTCCTCGATGCTGTGCGATCGCTCATGAAAAAAAGAGCGCGTCGCAGCAGCGCTTCAGCTTACGTAAGCATGCACAGCGGACTGTTACAAAGAACTTCAAAACAGCATGCCGGTATTTAGAAACAAGCTCAGAATTTAAAACGGAATCTCTAAAGTTGGCACATAAGTACTTGAGGGATCAGGTTGTGGATGAGTTGGTCGTCTACAAATCTTAGACCAAAAAGCATCTATAAGTGGCCTTTGGTATTGTAGCTGAGTGTTCAAAACATATTTTTTGTTGCAGCATGCAACATTGTATAGAATCTCAGACATTTTGTTACGTTAAAGTAGAAGTTTTGCTCAAGTCTGATTCGTTTTCAAGTTTTCATGATTACTTATTGACTTTTGAAACAACATAAACGATAAATAACTTGTCCATAACTTGGGTTGAACTGAAAAGCAAATAAAAATAATTGCAAAAAGGGAATTGTAAAAAATCTATATTTTCCAATTGTCACTCTCAAAAAATTTGAGAAATTTCTGTAGCACAGGGAAGGTGGGATGAAGCGTTGATTGATGATTATGTCCAGAACTTGGTTTGCGAGGACAGTATTTGTCATAAAACACAAAAACGATCAAATGTACTAATTTTTAGTAACTGTCATGTAAAACTGTTGTTTTAATCTTAGTGTTATGCCAGTACCTTGTCATGTATGAGGACCAGTAATAATTGGCTACCCAAATGTATAAATGTGAATACCGTCGATGTGAAAAAATTAATGTGATTTTCATATTCAGCATGTTAAACTTCGTAAAGAAACAGTAAAAATGAGCAGAATACAACTTTTGTAAAATTTTATTTCTTTGTATTAATTAAACAAACAACCAATCATATCAGCCCTATGATATAAATAAAAATAAAATGTTTTATCATTCATGAGGACTGATGACCACTTAAAAAACTGTTGGAACTGTTGTATTAGGAATGAATGCACTACAATAAAGTTGTATGGAATTTAATACTGCGGCAGAATGAATACATTCACTTGTTACTGTAAGCTATTACGTGCTTGTTTTCCATTAAAAAAGTGTTGTTACAAGGTGAAGTATCTCATTATATTTACTGTCCAATGCTATTCCTAAAGTGCTTCAATGCAATTAAACCTTTTAATGGCTTAAGCGCTGGCTTTGATAAATTACTCTATTCCCGCTTTATCTTTCAGAGAGTCATTTTTTACAGATCATGAATCATTCAAATAAATTACGGTGAAGTTATTAAATTAATACAATTATAGCAAAGCTTAACACTGAACAACACTTTCACAAATTACCCAGGTCAAAAGTGTGATAGAAATACCATATAATTACACAATATCTGTCTGAAACGAGTGTTCCTGCAGCTCAGTTTGTACAACATTAAGCCCTAGAAATACCAAATTCATGGATTCGATTCCCAAGGAACACACAAAGTGTGAAAATGTATGGCAGGAATTAGAGATGCAAAGACATATCGGCTAATAATCGGTACCAGTCAACAAAAGCAATTTTTGACACTATCGGCTATCGGTTTAAAAACAGATGATCAGGGCTGGTGATAACCTGTCAGATATATCACCAGTTTGATGTTCAATATTAGTAGTTATTATATGAATTAATAACATTCAGAAAGTTAAGAGTAATTCATTTAATCTCCAGAATCGATATCGGCAGATATCACGCTGAATAATCGGCTATCGCTGGAGAAATGTATTATCGGTACATCTAAATGCATCGTAAATTGCTTTGTAGAAAAGCGTCAGTCAGATGCCTGAATATAAAATCAAAAGCAGAAGTTTATTTGCTCTCCATCTAATTTCAATGCTGTGGAAACACAGAATTGTAAAATGACAGTGGTAATTGTGTGCAGATTAAAAACGACTCTGACAACTTGCCAAACTTCATTTACAATCTCGTGCTGTGCATTGTGCCTCGTGTAAACGACGGCAGTAAATTAATCAAGACAAAATTAATCACCGCAATCGTTTTCCATTAACCATTGGCTCGACAAATGAGGTTGGGTGAAAGTGAGTGCTGGAAGTGGTACTCACATTCATTGGAATATTCCAGGCCATGTAAACATGGGACTTAAACTCATCCATCCAGACTTCGGCCGCTCTCAATGCGTTTCGCTTGGCGTAGTAGTCAATGTCATTGTTGTAGGGTTTCTTTGTGCGTTCGATGTGCGCCACTCTAGCACATGGAAGGACCTCCATGCTGCCGCCACATTGCCAGACCTGTTAAGAGAGAGAAAAAACTTATTAAAACTACTAAGTTCTATGACTCCTAACCTTATTCTGAGTAAACTATGTTGTTCATTTTTGATGAGAAATTTCAGGGTGAACTACTGTATCCCTTTACATTTTCATGCCACCACCATTAGCTTCCAGGGTAACACAGTCAGAATAACAACTGCTTAGCATTGGATTTTCCAACTGTATTTCTGCTTATTTCTTTCATTATGTTGACTACAGCAATTGTGATAATAAGCATAAAACCACAGGGAAGTAATATGCAATTTACAGACCATGAAACAAACAAAGCCGAACACTGCCATCTAAATTCCAACCTACAGATTGCTCTCCAAATGAACTGCTTTTTTATTTGGGGCAGTTACTTCTCCATTGAGGTTTGCCCCCTTCATAATACAAGGTGTGTGTGCTCGCTTGATACAGCAATTAAATGTTAAGGGCCATTAGTTTGTGCTGAGATGAGAGAAACAGGGAGTGATAAATGAACGGGTGGAAGAACGAGAGTAAATATGGTTTCCCCTCGAGACCCACCAGTCACGCTGTTATGCTGACACAGGCTACATGTGTCTGCCTACACATCGCAGAAATATAGAAAAACAAGCGCAAAGCAAATGCCATTATAAAACAGAAACGTTCTGCAGTGATGACAAGGGGATGGGAAGATTCAAAGAAGTCTGCTTTCTACGGTTTTTCTTACGTTTGCATCTTACCTGTCAATTTCGTTGGCTCTTTATGACTCTCACAGTTAAAGAGACAGTTCACCCAATAAATAAATTCTGTCATCATTTACTTACTTTCATATCATTCCAAACCTGTATGATTTTCTTTCTCTCCAGAACACAAAAGAAGATGTTTTGAAGAACGTTGGTCACTAAACAATATTGCCTCCTTTGACTTCCACTGTATGGATACGAAAACAATATTTCTCAAAATATCTTCATCTGTGTTCCGCATAAGAAAGAATTTTAAACAACATGAGGGGGAATACCTTATGGCATAGTTGGTATTTTTCGCCACAATCCATAGGTTCAATGATAAATTTAAGCAATGGAATAAAGTAATGTAATCGCATAATTGTTATAATGCAAATTACATCTTGATGTGATGTTTTGATTAAAAAAAATCTACCTAACTCAAATCATCTGATCATCATCTGCTTAATGGCTTTACCGAATGCTTCCATAGTAGGGAACACTCTTCATGCGCCGTCTCTTTAAGAGCAAGCGGTCTTCTATCTTCCGCTAAGCGTGACATTAATGGAACCAGCTTTGCATTCACTGACTTTCATTAGCTGTGAAAATACTTTAAACTTCAGCACCGCTGATCCATAGTACAACCTAGGTGTACAGAATCAAACTTGGAGTTCTGTTATGGTCTCACTGCCAGTCGACTCAGAATCATAGTTCTACCCTTTTCATGCTCCCTCTCTGCCTGCATTGAATACTTTACTGTGTGCTTTATTCAAGCTCAATAACAGCCTGCTTTGGGCCTTCAAAAAGACATAAGAAAACAAATGAACTTGTTTACCATCACTGTTTAGATAACGGTTGAGAGACTTTGCAGCGTCTGAAGGGGAGGTTTGTGTTGATCATCATAAGGCAGAAAATTAGTGAATGTGGATTCTCATGTGGATTGAGTGTGAAAGCAAACGTAGCACACACACCCTTCATTTAAAGGTCCGGTGTGTCCTGACTGTTGTTTATCTCCTGGTCGATAGGGGGCTCCTCTCTCCGGATTCAGGCAGAATGTCACAGTAATTAAGTCTGATGTAACACACCTGTGTTTAACTCAGTCGGTAGAATCAACGATAAGTGGGAGACCCGGGTTCGATTCCAGCCTGGAGCAGGCGCGTTAAAATAGTATGTATAACTACATCTTGAGAGGTGTATAAAGATGTTACATAATGAAGGGTTATGCTTTTATTATCTTAGAATGAACTATTTTTATCTGCATATACCACGGGGCCTTTTACATGGGATTTGTCATGTTGTTCCTACAGTAGCCCTAAACGGAAAAATTGCTCTACAGAGTGAGTTTCGTAAATACGTTATATCCTTCATCAAAGAAGTGAAAACACCCCGACAACTAAGTCCTGTGAGCGCCTCCACAGTGCTTTGAAAAGGATGTGTGGAGAGATCCTTTGGTTGCAATGCGCAACCTCACCACTAGAAGCCGCTAAAAATGCAACCCACAACCCCACCACTTTATATTGCCATCTCTGTTTAAAAAAACAATTGCAGGTTATTTTTACATGGTATGAAGTCAAACTGACATTAAATTGTAACCCACAGCTCAACTTATAATAAACTGATATTGTAGAATCTGGTAATGTAAGGAGAACAGTTTGAAGACTAATTAAAATTTTTTTTAGAGGAAAGTCATGGATTGCCGCTTTAATAACACACTCCAAAGCTATATTATTTTTAAACTCAACATAAAAATTATTTAGAGATTCGAGGATTTTAGCCCTTGTCTGTTAAGCTCTTTCTCTTATTTGCACAAATTTTTCTTTTCCAAAATAACACTCTCCGGAAGTCCCTCCCTCCAAATGATATGGTTGCCAAGAAAATGTCTTGACTACACTCATTTAAAAAGAGAAATTTTGCAGGACTCTAATGAAACTAAAGCCGTCAAACTATTATAATTAATGTTAACTGTCAAATAATATTCAAGTTTGCATGTGTAAGTGTGATCATGAAACACAGAATTATTGCATTGCATCACAACTGCTCTTCTAAACAAACATCCCGCACAAACACCACCTACTGTGGATTTCACCGAATAAATCTACATTCATTTGGACGAGATATATTCAATGAGATCCTGAACATCCTCTGTAAAACCTGTCCTTCTCTCCCTTTAGATTGGACCCTATCTGTACAAGTGGGAGTGATATTGGATGATTCCAAGCGCGGTTAAAGCATAGGGCTTGCCTAGGCTACAGCCTAGGAGCCCCACCTGTTTAGGGGGCCCTGATTGGATTATTTAATTTTAATTTACTTCAGTGCGAATAAAATATATAGACTGTGGCATGGGGGGCGTGGTTCAGTGAGGTCTGTGGCTGGAGGGAAAGCAGCAGACCAGCGGATTTATAAGTAGGTCAAGAGCACATCATGAACACCTATGTCTCATTCCAGTGATTGGTGAGGAGATGGTTATAAACCAGCTTGAAGTGACGAACAGGGAGAGTGAGACCGGTTGGCAACTCGACACGGACTCGCTACGAGGACGAGGGGAATCTAACAAGTATTTTGAGATATTGTTGTGTGAATATATAGTGAATGCATAGTGGCTCTTTTGTATATTTGTTTTTAATAAAGAAATTTCAGAGTCTCAGCCACGACGACCCTGTCTCCTTAGCTGTTGCAGAAGTTAGCTCATCATGTAATCGGGAATATTTCAGGTAGTTATTTCACAATGACACGCATATTATACAGGTTGGTTTTTAATTATGCCTTTGTTTTATAACAGTTCATGTAATGCACAGTGGTTTGTGTCTCAGTGAAGATCCACTGAGGCATTATTAGGTGCTGTTTATATTTCGCGCAAAACTGGAGCTTGCGCTCTCGTTGTGTTGGCCGTTGCAAAGTAACCTGGAATGCAGAGAAAACAATGTAGTATTCGATGTGTGTATCCAAATGCGTCTGTTGTTCTGATGGCCCACGCAACATTGGTTTGTGTCTCATTTTGATTCTATCAAACCTGGTGCGTTTGCATTCATCTTACGTCATCACGAACGTGCATGACACATGGTAGTAAGCAGAACACGGGTCAATTTTCGTGACAGATTTCACGACGTAATTTTCGTGCGAACCGTGCTCCGTTCCGAACTAAACTGCAAGCGTGAAAGCCACATGAAAGCCACCTAAGGGGGGCCTCACCCAAAGAGCAGCCTAGGGACCCCTTACTACCTTAATCCGCCCCTGACAGTAGGCTAACATCATGCAGGTCACGTTCTCCCGTCTTCCTGCGGGTCTCTGTCTTCAGAACATTAGCAAAACAAATCAGACAATGTCACGCTCTCTGCCTGGACACAGGAGCCATGTTGATGAAATAATGAGTGTTGAAGAGAGGAGACAGACACACATTTACCTCATGCTGAGTGGGACTGTCATTACTGACTTCCACTTTTCTCCAGCTGTAATTAAGCAGACTGAAGACATCAAGGTCAAAAAGCACATGGAAGAAGATGGTGGCACAACATTCGGGTTTGTGAAAACTGTTCACAATATAAACACGGATGAATTCCATAACTGAACATATTTCTGAATGTTCAACAGATTGCCTTGATTTTATATTTATTTGTATGCGGATGACAGTGTTATTGACAGCATTTCGAAGTGCAATAATTCTTTCAATCAAGATTTTATATTTATAAAAAAACAAGAAATAGTGAATGTGGTGTTGTCTTTCTTTGTTAACTTTACTCCGTATTACAAAAAGTACATTTAATTGGGGATTTACTTCAGTAAAGTACCAACATGTTCACTAACATGTTTTTCATTCAAGTAAGAATAAAATTTTGTCAGATACTGTGCGCTTCGAGAATTATTAACAAACAAATCTATTAGTCTCAAACAATATAAATATTAATCCGTCTGCTTGGCGTTCACATTCAAAGGCTTATAGAGAGCATCTCTTTGCAATTTTTTGTCTCTCTATCAGCAATGAAAGTATTTTATTTGTGGTAAAATATTTAACTCTTGTACCTTATTCCTTCTTTGTTTCTAAAGGAAATGTTTAGCTTCATAATTTGGTATCTGTAACATTTTAAAATAAATTTTCGAGTCATTGAATTGTAAGTGTTTATAATATTGTATATCTCTTTAGGCTGCCTATCTTGGCCAGGACACTGGGGTGGGCGATACTATGATCTTGAAAGAGTCCTCAATCCACTTTTGATCTCATCTGTCTTCTAAAACAAGACGTGTTCGATATCATTCAGCGCTAGACGGCTCTCACAGACCCATTGGCGTATGACACTGAAGCACCACGAGAGCAGAGAACTCTGTATGCTTTCGATTCACTCTCGCCGTGCTGCGAGTCTCAAGCGAGCGATAAAACTATGCTAGTGCATTAGACAGATCGGCTTGTTTGTGTGAAGTGTTTTGTCTTTGTGCTTGTTTGTGTGACGTTAATCAATGTTTTCGATTAGTTTTAGTCTATTTTTTGATTGAAACTCGTTCCCCGGCTGCATTGAGATTACTATGATTTTCGTGAGCCGAACGCGGAGTCCTGCTATTTAAATCTGTCATCTGCCGGTTCTGGGTAAGTGAATGTGTTGCACAGTTTAACGTGCTCATGGATTTGTACGTGACTCGCTGTTTGAGGACATAAACACATGAATATCATTTCCAGAGATGCCCTGAGAGTTTATTTCAGATGCATTTAACTGTATTCACTCTTTGAGAAAAACTATTGTCACTGAACTACACACACTGAAACTCAAGTATCTACTGTGGAGGCGTCTTCACGACGACCTGTCAAAATAAAACACAGGTTAACCTAAACGCTCAAATGAAAAAATAGTGTTCTATAGAATTTGATATAGCAAATTGTGGTATTCGCGTTGAAGATTGATAAACTGTCGTATACTCTATAGAAGGTACAAAAACACTTTATTATCTAGGAATTTCACTTCAGTTTACTTAAGGCCTATTAAATACTTTAGTAAACTACAGTATTTTTATGTGGATAAATATATTACTATTGTATAGTGAAAAATGGACACACAGAACGAAAAAAAAATTGTATTGCCCTAATTGATCCATTTGTATGTACCATTAATGTTCTAAGTTGTTAGTTTATTTATGTGATTACCTGGATTTGTGTTTTATAAAGATCATGACAGGCACATTTAATTCTTGTTACCTGTCAACTGTTTGGTCTGTGCTAAAAAACTTTAAACCTCTGTAGCACCAGTGCTATGTGCAAAAAAGTTGATGTACAGCCAATTCTGATCGTGGATCGAGATTCTTTGTTATGGAGATCGTGATATGCTTTTTTGGGAAGATCGCCAAGCCAGACACATTTTTTTTGTCTCAGAGAGGCTTTTTCCATTGTTAAAAATTTTAAAGAAATGCTTAAATGAACAAGTGTTTAAAATTGTTTGAGAATGAATCTTTAATTGCACATTATCAACAATCTGGAATTGTTTCATGTTAACTTTGAAAGAAGAAAACACAACTAACTAAATCAATCATGGACAATTTTGAGTAACTAAATGTAACTAAAAAGTTACATCATCTCGTACAAGGTCTGAAAGAAACAAAAATATCTTCCTTTTTGGTTTCCAAGCACTCTCTCTCCCCCTCATTCTTTCTATGACAGGGAACAGACAAAGCTCTGCCATTCATTATTTTAATCATGTTAATTATATCAGACGCTTTTATGTGATGTGCGGCTCAGATCAAGCACTGGCTAATTTAATTGGACCCTCTTGCCAGCTTCTGCTCTGCAGGTCATATTTCAATGATCAGCTGCTATTGATGATCATTACAATGATAAAAATAGCAATAAAAGGACGGGACTTAGCGCCGTCACACTTATGAATAGATAAAAGTGCCACGGTAACTCAAAGTGAAATGAGGAAAAATCTACCATATAAGATTTCCCTTTCCAAAAAAATATTCACAAGAATGGAAATTAAGGCCGTTTTTTTCAGCTCCATGCAAAAATACTGTGGCAGTACCATGGTAAAGTGCCAAAGGAGAGATTGTAATACCATGGTACCTAAAATTTATCACGATTCTTAACAATTCCCATTCAAATACTATTCAATTTACATGCTATTACCAATGTATTACCAACCATGGTACGTTTTGTGGAAACTGCTGTATATGCTTTAATGAAACTCAGCTGAACTTCTCATGTTTTCTGTAGGAGAGGGGTTTTCAAACTGGGGTCTGAAAACCCCCATGAGCCGCGAGAAAGTAATGATAGTCATCAGAAAACTCTATAGAATTACTGTAAAAAACAATAAAATAAAAATATTAAAATATTCATTTATTTAAATAAACAGGAATGAAATTGAATGAAGACATTATATTTAAACAAAAACATATAAAAAATTGTAAGTGATTAATTTATTAAACCGATAAAATTAATTTAAGATAAATCAATATAAGCATTGTTATAAATAAGATAAAATAATAATTAAATATAACAATATAAATAACAATACAAACAAAAAATATAAAAAATTAAATATATAATAATGTTACTCAATAGAAACAATATTTAGACTTAATTCTACTTATTTTTAGTGTATAGATTAATTGTTTATGAAGGACAGATGCTTTAAATAAAATAAAATAAACATTAGGATTGTCATACTTGGGGATCCGTAGCATATACAAGATAAAAAAACCAGCTATAGGGCAACATATCAACCACTGGAACAAATAAAACCAAAAACTTTATACTAGGGCAGGAAGGATACATTTGGATTGATGTGCCTGGCTTTGCTACTGAAGTATGACAGAGATGCCTCAAGCCTAAAAGCTTTTTGTCCACTGTGAGAAGCTAAGAGAAGATAATCAACTTTTTTTCGCCCTTTGCTGACATCTGAAAATCAGTTTAAGATTAATTTTTCTCATATTCATTTTTCCTCCCAGCTCCCACAATCACAATCAGAGATGCGCGGGCAGAGTTTCATCCTGCAAGCTTTACTAAATGAATTATTATTCCCCCCGTCAGCGGTCACTAACTGTGCTTGCTGAGCATCTTTAAACTGTTTGCATTGAGTTGCACTGTAATGGCTTTTGCAGAGACAAGAAGAGGATATAAAAGCAGTAATGAAATGCAACTGGACAATGCTGTATGCTAAAGGCACATTTAAATATGTTTCATCAGAGGATCACTATATACGTGTAAATTTGCTCTAATTTGCTTTGTTTGAGGTAAAATTCTAAATCAAATTCTAGGCCAGTCATGCACTGTGAGGTGCTGTGTGGGTCTTGAAGCACACCAGGAAAAATAATAACCTCACGCAGAGCATGTAATGATGTATAATACAGTTTGAAGGTTAATGTAAAGTTTGGGCTCAGGGACGTTAGATCTCATAAATCAAAACTTGACTTTAAAATGTCAAATTACTGCAGGTACGCAAAAAAACAATGCTTTACACATATAAAAACAATTTTAGTGACAAAATCTTTTTCTGTCTATCTGTCTGTCTGTCTGTCTGTCAATCTATGATATATCTATCTATGAAATGTCTGTCTGTCTGTCATTCTGTGATCTATCTGATTGCTTTTTCCACCCCACCAGTGCCTATTGGTAGAGTACGGTGATCAGACCAGCCTAGCCAAGAGAAAACCACCATAACAAGAACAACATCCATCCATTCCTTCCACTTTAACATTGTAAAAACTCTACAAATGAAGCACAAAGTTATTCGCTCTCCAAGTACAGTGATGGCTAGAACGCTATGTGATGAGATACAGCAGTGTAAGAGGACTTACCAACACACACGCTCATCCCTGCAGAAGCAGTCTCCTGAAACATCATGATATGTGGTATGCATCTAAAACCTCATATTTACTATAACGGAGCCAAACTCTGGGGCCCCTGGTGTGCCTGTGTCTTATTTCTTTTCTCTTCACTAAACACAAAACAGTGGAGATAAAATGAGTTTTTTCCAGATTCACAGGGTGGGCTAAGCCTAATGGAAATTATAAACCTCAATTTTGGCTCAGAAGGAAAGAATCTCATTGTACCGCAAAAGAAACATCTTATGCTTGGGTCTTTATAAGCTCATTCTGTGCAGTATTATTCATTTTGTCAGCTGTCAAACAGGTTTATAGGAAATCAGTAATACACATTACTTGATAGCAATGAACATAATGAACGTTTTAAATGACAACTGATTAACCAGAAAATAAAACATAGTATATTTAAGATGATGAACGTTTTGTCCTTAAAGTCTCTTTGAAACGGAAGTTACAATCATTTTAACTTCCGTATTCTGACACATTTCGGAGTGAAAAGGAATTTCAAAGGATAAAATGAGTGGGCGTGGCTTGTGTTTTTCAGAGCGAATTAATTGGATGTGTAAAAACAGCTGTTGCATTGATTTTGAAATGAAACGGGCAGCAGACTGACAGTTGAAGGGGAGGAGTTAATGGATGCTCCGGCCAAGCCATCTAATTTACCTCATTTGTAAGTGCATTTTTAGATTTTAATCAAAGATTATGAGGGTTCATGAATTTGAAAGAAAATGACCCACCTTGATAAGCTATTTACTATAAACAATGATATATTTCATGAAAAAATAAGAGTTGTCATTTAAATTACACTGGGACTTAAGCTTAAGACATGACTGTACTATATTTAGACGGGAATCTGCCTTACTGATTTTCTAAACAAACTTATAAATATTCCTTTGGTCTCCAAATTAAAGCAAAAAGCTGCACTGATTAATATGGACATTTACCAGATAGTAACGCAATTGAAATTTATCAGTATACATAAAGCTTGCACAAGGAAAGACAGATCTTCCACGAACAAATAGAGTTGTGAACCAAAGTTCAAACCAACAAGACAAAGTCTGCGCTTTTGAGTCCATTAAACTGCACACTATTGACCAAAGGGCAAACCAATTGCAAATGTACAATACGGAGCAAAGAGGCTCTTAAAAAAATGAAAAGCTTTACAATTCACCAACATGATTCAAAGGTCACCTTCTTCCTCTTCCTTTGCTGGTTTGTTAAGTATTTGCCTTTCATGTACAGTACTGTATGTGAGTGTGGGTGGGTGGGTGTATAATAAAGTAACCATGGATCGAAAATACCTGCTTGCTTTAAAAAAAAATAAGAAACTGCTCCTATTCTTTGAAGCTTTGAAGCAAGAACAAACAGTCCGTATATAATGCGGAAATACAGGCCAGCCTAGGCTGTTTACATATTTTTCTAAATAAAGAAATGTTAATCGCTCTCTTTTTTGAGTGGCTTTAAGTGTAAATAAATAAATGTAAAGGTACTGTTACTTAATCTGGTTTATTATATCTTTTGAATCATTAATGTAATTTCTGATTGTATCTGAGCTATACAGACTCTCTTTTATTGTTTTCACTGTCATTAGTTTAATTACAACTGATTACAGCAGAAGAAACCATGATGGGATCATGGGAGCCATTGAGAGATTTAAATAAGTCTGGACAACCTCTGTCTTCCCACGGATAATTGTTCAAATTTTTCTGAAGAACTAAAATATGGTACAGTACCTCAGAAGGTACATCTGCAGATATATATACTATCAAAATGTGTGCATACACAAGTATATTACTGATTAACTATTAAGATACCATCTGATAACAGAGTGTGGGGCGGGTCAGAGACTGCATATTTTAGTACGGCCTTTATACAACATTACATTTTCAAACAGAACGTGAGAGCAGCGCAGTACCGTTTGCCAAGTTCATCAGATCATGAATAATGCATGTGCAATAGGGCAGTCTGGCCTATTGGTTAGAGAGTCGGACTCGTGACTACTAGGTTGCCGGTTCAATTCTCATGGATGGCAAGGAATGACTGAGGTACCCTTGAATAAGAAGAAACAGCAGAAGAAACATCTCATGCCAGGGCACTGGAATGATAGCTGCCCACTGCTCCTGGTGTACGTGTATGGCTTGCTGTGCGTGTGTTCACCACTCACAGGATGGGTTAAATGAAGAGATCACATTTCAGGTGTGGGTCACCATATCTGACAAATTGGTTCTCTTTCACTTAAAATGTATGACTTAAGCACGTTGTAAGTTACTGCCTTCCAAGTGCATAAATGAAAAGCTTATAATATCCAAATGTTCCTATATTATAATCGTGATAACCAAAGTTTATGGATGATGGGTTCACATTAATTTATCCAACGTCCTATGTAGAAAAATCAGCAGTCAAGAGTAAATAAAACAGCTTATAATCCTCATGGGACTTAATACCACAAGCAAGACAGCAGCTATATTAGACTTATTTTCTGAAATGACTCTCCTCAGACTTACGAAGCCTTTCTTGAATTGAGGAGTGGGGAAGATGTCACTCCCTAACAAAATTTCACTGATCCACCCTAAAATATAATTTCTTTGGGCTGTAGGTGTCTGTTAAGCCCTATTTTAATTTCCCTCGTGGGTATTTTGTACAACTGTACTCTCATCAACCTGCTTGAATTCCGCCTCATGTTTTTCAGGCGGCATGTCACCTATTTTATTGGAGCCCATTGGATCCGTTTTAAACCAATGTCCTTCCATCAGATAAAGTTCAACAGCCGCATGTCCAGCAGCACTCGTCTGAGGGACTTAAAGAGACAGACAGGCAAAATCATTCAATCTCAGCCACCAAATATCGTGCCAGGTTTGACTCTGCACCTCCAACTCTCTTTTCGAGGTACATTAAGGCAGGTTGTGTAATCGGCGTGGCATAAGGTTAATTATTAAATATGTAGCTGCCAGTCAAAGCTATCCCTCCTGAATGCACTGCATCAGCTTTGGAGGATTACCGGAGGCTGAGATGGAGCATATGTATTGTGCACATGTTCAGCATCAATAAGCATCTTAAAGTGGAGAATTTGCTGTATTTGCTAAATTGGCAATCCTATCACTTTTGTGATACAAGAAACCTTTCACAGGAGCTAATGATGGAATAAATGGAATTCATGTTGAACTGCTGGTTGTAGTAAAATGGTCGAGTGGCCGGTACAGAAAGCCTTACCCTATCACAATCATTCACTTACATATGAAACTATTACCTTATACTAGAAGTGTACATGTACACTCACTTAAAGGATTATTAGGAACATCTGTTCAATGTCTCATTAATGCAATTATGGTGGTGGTGTAATGGTGTGGGGGATGCTTTCTTGGCACACTTTAGGCCCCTTAGTGCCAATTGGGCATCGTTTAAATGCCACGGCCTACCTGAGCATTGTTTTTGACCATGTCCATCCCTTTATGACCACCATGTACCCATCCTCTGATGGCTGTTTCCAGCAGGATAATGCACCATGTCACAAAGCTCAAATAATTTCAAATTGGTTTCTTGAACATGACAATGAGTTCACTGTACTAAAATGGCCCCAACAGTCACCAGATCTCCACCCTATAGAGCATCTTTGGGATGTGGTGGAAAAGGAGCTTCGTGCATCCCACAAATCTCCATCAACTGCAAGATGCTATCCTATCAATAGGTGCCAACATATTTTAAGAATGCTTTCAGCACCTTGTTGAATAAATGCCACGTAGAATTAAGGCAGTTCTGAAGGCGAAAGGGGGTCAAAGACAGTATTAGTATGGTGTTCCTAATAATCCTTTAGGTGAGTGTACAAGTGACATACTGTGAATGGCGATGGACTACACAAACCAAATTAACAATGGATTTAAACAAGTAAAAGTGCAAACTTTTATAAGTGCAACCAACTGTGTTTTTTGGCGGACTGATCACCATTTCTACTATCATAGATTTGACCAAAAAATAAAATGGTTAAACTATGATTGTTCTGGTGAGGCTATAGTAGATTTTGGTTACTAGGGTTTTGCAACAAAAAAACATGGTTTTGCCTGGCCCTAAGTCAAATTCCGGTTTGTATTTGGTTATAATATAACATTTTATTTCATATTTAATTTAAATTAACCTTAATCTATATTAATATTTTAATGTAAATGAATTTTATTGAATTAAATTTAATTAAAACAATTGATTCTTCCCGGAAGTAAAGTTTGGACCACATAATGTTCATGTTTATGTCTATAATTCATATTTAAACCATGTTTAGTTTTCAAAAGGGCTGACGAGAGACAATTTTGTTGATTCAAGCTTTAAGCAATTGACATTTACATTTTTCATCATTATTTCTATTTGATTGATGGCACATGTTACTCTGACAGCTGTGACTGAGGCATTTGGATTAATAAACAATTGAAACTCGAAAGAGTTTGAATCGATGCAATTCATTCCCATAGTTTAATTTAACATCAAGCTGAAAATAATTTTCTATCAACCAATTCTGAAACTGGATCTCGAAAATGAATTAAAGGCATTTTTAATCCAAATTATGCAAATCTTCCGAGGATATTCAACAGCCCATGGACAGAACATTTTCTGAATTTAAACAAGTTTAATTCTCCGCCGCTCACAAACCACGTGGGCCATGAAATTTCTCTTAGGGCTACCGCATAGAAATCTACTTTTCTTTGTTACCCACCGCCTTTCAAGCATTCAAGACTGTATAATTTGGTGCAGAGCGCGTTTAGTTCCTGTAGGCAAGGCATTTACTTCTCGGTGGTGTGTGGGATGTGCATGCTCACTCCCTAAACAGTTTCTAGTATGACGCCTTGGGCATGAACGCATGAAGCGTTGTAATTAAACGTCTGTCAAACGTTGAGGGTTTGAAGATAGTGTTAATTATAACGTCACCCGAGATTATACAGGGAGGGTGGCCACAACTCTGAATTGTTGTTTCTGAGAGGCTATAATATGATAAAACGGCTCCATGCTCGATGAATTCCAATTACATAAATCCACTGGAGTATAATCGTCTCAGTAGCGCAAAACAAACAAGGCGGACCATTCGATGTTTCAAAATATTCCACGATCAAACGGTATACAAACAGCGATGTCAATGTGATTTCGTAATGACCGTACTTACTCTCATGCCAAGCTCGATGTTCTCTCCTCCATAGACCTCCATACCTGGGTCAAGCAGTCCGATTTCTCCAAAATACTCACGGTCCACCACAAAGGAGCAACCAATCATGGCAGGGGTCCTGAAATACATATAGAGAAATGAATAGGAGACAAAAAAAGTTATTTTATTCATTAACTGTCATATGCTTCAAAATAAAAAAGCATAGTAATAAACAGTAACGGTCTATTTATCTTTCTGTCTCTGTCTTTCTGCCTATCTTGATTTGTCAGTATATATACTGTATATGTCTAACTATTTATCTGTCCATTCGTCCATCCCTTATATAGCTGGGCCAGAAAAAGGCAGTACTAAGTGGTGCTGGTGAATCACTGTAATAGCTCTTGGAGAAAGAAAGAAGTTGACTGCAAAGGTTTCTGAATTAGAGGTTGTGAATGTTGGCCTTTGACAGACTGACAATTGTTTCTGCTGAGTGGGAGTCTGATAAGGCAATAGCCAGATATACAGATGAGACTGAAATACACACCACATACAGCCCTTTTGAGTTATTGTTCATAAAATACAGAGTGTTTGTTTGTTCATCTGAGGGCAGCTCTTTTGTTCAATCCTCTTTCTTTCTCCTCTAGGTTTCTAAGCTCAACATATGACAGTCTGCTGAGAAGGCAGTTATATACTGTATATACGGTCTGTGAGGTCAGAGGTAAAACGGGCTAAGAACTCCCTGGGTAAAAGACCCTTGAAATTTTATTTGCTCCCTCAATAATACATAACAACAATACCACCGTATATCATCTCTCTGTCGCAATGCACAACATGAACAAATGTCTGCTGGTGCACAAATTCTGCGCGTCCATTGTTAATCTGAAGACATTTCACATGATAACTATTCAAGAAGTCAAAATGTATTTTATAAATAAGAAAAAGACAGATTCATGTATTTTATGTGATGTATACAGTATGCTACAAGTTGGTAACCAAACAACATTGGCGGCCACTGATTTCCATTGTATAGATACAAAACCAGCGAGACATTTCTCAAAATATTTTCTTTAGTGTTCCGGAGAAAGAAGGGGTCATTTACAGGATTTGAATGACATGAGGGAGAATAAATAATGACAGAATTTCTATTTTTGGGTAAACTATACCCTTACAAAAAGTACTGTGCTAATAATATGGTAAACAGATGGAAAGTAAATGAAGATATTTTTATGATTTGGTATATTCTATGAAGAAGTCCAAATGATGAGGTAGCTAGTAGGGATGCACTGATAGGATTTTTTTGGCCGATTTTAACAAACAACTGTCTTCCGATATTGGTCAATTGCATAGTACTTTACAAGACTTGCTATTTTTTGTGCATTCAATTAATTTTACTGAACATGAATTGGATCCATTTAACATTTTAAGAGAGCCGCGAGTTAAGATATAAATACAAAAAGATAACATGACAATCTTCAAAGGTGATTTTTGCAGTCCAATATTTCCTTTATTAACAACATTAACTCATTTTTGACTTAAAATTAATTTATATATGAACTTGAATAAAGTCAGTGCTGTTGCTATTTAATTATTTTACTCAGAAATGCTTGATTATTCAGACATGCAACTCATTGCCTCCATGCAGTTAATTTATAAACCATCGGTTTGTAAACCATAATTTATAAACCAACTATCATTCTATAGCCAATAAACCGATGGTGTTAAATTAATCCAATATCGGCAGATTAATATCGGTGGCAGATACATTCTGGTGCGTCCTAGCCATGCTAGTAGCTAGCTAAAAAAAGTCCAGTCGGTGTGGAGTACAACCAGAGCTCTGTTTGAACATTTGCAAACGTTGCATGACTTATGAAAGTTTGCTTCTTTTGAAAAACTGGTCCGAACTGAGGTTTCCAGCAATCACTGCACAGGCCAAGATGCTAAGCCTGTCAAATCTCTATAGACGAAAGATCCGCTGTGTTTCATAACCTCAAGTTGAGTTTGTCATTGGTTTGACATTTTGGTGGGCTGGAACTGAATAGTTCGCTGGCTAACCGGGAGGCCTTCTTTTAGAGGCTAATGAATGCTGGTCATACCAACAACAGTTACTGTGCTCCATTCTATGAAAAGCAAACAAAATGTAAGTTCTGTGAAAAATTCTGAGAAAGGAAAATGTTTAATTTATAACAATATTGATTTTATTGCTAAATATGTTTGCAGAATGCATGGCAATTACTATGTAGATATGTTTCCAAAGAGCGCGGAGTTTGAAAATATCTGTTCATTGTAAAGATTGCTAGACTCACCAAACAAACAAACTATCCTTTGGTCTGTCATAAAGTTAGATATTCAAAGCGATTACCTGATATCTTTTTTAAAAATATTGTAGTGCTACAATATCGAATTGTGTTGTATTAACATCTTAAATGAATTATTTAAAAAGATGTTTTCACAATAAGATTAAAGCATCCTTTTCTATTGATCAATCACACAAAGCTGCCAAAACTTAGCCCCCACCATAAAGGGATACTTCACCCAAAAATTAAATTTCTGCCATGAATTACTCACCCTTAACTTGTTCCGAACCAGCATAAATGTCTTTGTTCGGTTGAAAGAAAAGAAAGATATTTGGAAGAATGTTAGCAACTGGGAGTTCTGGGGCACCATTGACTACCACAGTGGGAAAAATTACAATGGCAGTCAAAATTGCCCCAGAACGATTTGCTTTGCTAAATTCTTCCAAATATCTCATTCTGTGTTAAACAGGAGAAATAATTATACAATAATTATTTCTACTTTGGTAGTCTATGATGTCCCAGAAATATCAGTTGCCAACAATCTTTCAAATATCTTTCTCTGTGTTCATCAGAGCGAACAGAAAGAAATTATGCAAGTTTGGAGTAAGTGATAAAATTATTGTTATTTTTTGGTGAACTATCCTTTTAAAGTTTCTCTATTTTTGGAACTGACTGCTTGTTTACAGACATTTGAACAGGACATTTTCCTTCATCTGGCAGTAAATAGGAATAATTTAAATAAATAGTGTTGCAGTTTGCATGAGTATTGGGATCCTCTGTGCTGAATAGTCGCCGGCAGGCTGAACTGCAGTAGATACACAGAGAACTTAGGAGAAGTGGAGCTGGAATGATTTCCAATAACTCAACTCATTGACACGCCGTGGGCCTACAGGCGGCTATTTTAACCTGTCAATACAAGCACTTGTGATGAGAGCTGCATGGACAATGACTCCTGTAATGAGATTCTGCACAAACATATTGTTACCTCAGGTGACGCATATTACAGATGTCTTTTTTTAATTGAAAGTTGAGGTACAGCCAAAATCAGTTTGAGGAGAATAATCGTGTTTGGTTTAAATGAGTTTGTTAAGGAAAGCTAAAATCTATAACTTTTGCTTCTATACTGCCGTCTGTGTTTGGAACAAGGAATTGTTACTTATTGACTTTCTCTGATACCCATAATAGAAACATTTCTTTGTAAATGTCTTTGTTCTTTTAACCAAAAAATAAGATATTTTGAAGAATGTACGAAAGCACCCAGTTCTGGCGCACTTTTGACAACCATTGTCATTTTCCTACTATAGTAGTCAATGGTTGCCAAGAACTGTTTGGTTGGAAGCATTTTTCTTAATACTTTTCTCTGTGTTCATCAGAACAAAGAAATTTATAAAGATTTGAAACAACTCATGGGTGAGTACTATTCAAATTTTTGACCTTTATATAAAGTCAAACTGACATTTCCTACGAAATTATAGACGATAACTCAAAATGAAAATCATTATTATAAGCTTACCGGTCGGAATAAGGATTATTTTTGAAAATAGCTTTATATGTACTTGCTCAATAACAGATTTTTCTTCATCTCTAACCAAAAACACATTGCATCTTGAAATGTTAGTGCTTAAATTTATTAGACCATCACAATAATGAGAAAACAACTTTTTTTAAGAATCAAACTTGCTTAAAACTTAAAAAATGTTTTGTCACATGTTAAGCAAATAACAAACCGAAACAACAAAATAGTCTTTATTCACACATAATAACCAAAAACATTTTGTATGGCCTTCTTTGGCCTTGATAACAAAATTTTTGCTGCCGTTTATTCACTTATCCACAATGTCTGTTGTAATTGACTGTAATTGGGCCTCTGACTAAAAAAGTTATAAAGTGCTTTACTATTTGTTCTGCCTGCCTTGTAAAACAGTAAATTCTGAAATTCATGAATAACAACAATAATTATATTTTAGCATTAGAAATGTTTCTTTGATTAAAGAGCTTTCACATACTGATGTTTTAACCATTAGAGAAATGTAAAAAATTATTTTGGTAATCACCAATACTATATGTTTATGGCAGTCTAGTAAATGTGTTAAGCCCTGTTTATTTTGTAAGTATGTACAGTATTGGTATTATTTGTATGCAAATATTTTTGAAACACGAGTGATAAACAAGGTGCTTTTCGCTCTGGACTCCAAGCATCTTTTTTTAAGTTTGACTGCAATAAAAGGGAAAAAACAAGATAAAAACTTTCAGTAACCGATACGAGTCATCATGGGATGGACTCCAGTTATATTGGGCTGCAGGCCTAGTTTCTCCTTCCAAAAAGCTATCAGTCATTCAGATGAATAATGAATGAGATCTCTGCTGTGCTGATACTCACACACAATAGTGACCTAATCCAGATTTCATACGAAATGAAAAAGTTCGCTCTCTGTTGGCAGTTCACAGTCACGGCTCTTGGGGGTTTCAGACTTAGCTGTAATAAAGCTCACTTTGCCAAGTTGGTTTTGAGCATAAAATGGGCTAATTTACTGTAGTAACTGATGATTTGAGAAGGGCACCATGGACTGCAAAAACCACGGTGAATCTTAAAGGGTCAGTTTAACGCAAACAATTTTTGTTTTATCAATCAACCTCATGTTACTCCAAATCTGTATGACTTTCTTTCTTTTGCAGAACACAAAAGAAGGTATTTTGTAGACCATTGGAAGCCAAATAACATAGGGTGCCATGACTTCCATTGTATAGACTTCCATTGAATAAAATATTTTCTTGTGTTCCACGGAAACACAGAAAGTCATTCACGGAGTTTGAAACTAATGTTGCATAAATCATGAATTAATTTTTATTTTAGTTGAAATATCTCTTTAAATGAGGGGAGTTTTCCTGTCCTCTTGCACTACTTTGAAATATTAATGATCAATTCACCTGAAGGTTGATCAAGGCCTTGAAGTACAGGAAATAAATGATAAATGACAAACGATGATAAAATTATACACTTTTATGATTTCAAGTTCTTGAAGTGCCATAAAGGAATCGCCCCATCGACAAAACTTTCTCGTAAATAAAAACATTAATGTATCTCTTTAAAAAAATGTAAGAAAAACCCTTCCATCACTCTTAAAATATTAAACTCTTATATCCCTGGTCATTTATATTTCAGAGAATGTCTTCATGCATTATTAAGTAGACCACTGGCTGCCCTCACCTGATGGGGGCAGTCTCATCTCCTTTGTCCAACCAATCCTGCGGAGGAATGATATACATGCACCAGAGTCCCCAGTTGTATCCGTGAGCTGCATTGGCATATTGCTGCACCTCAAACGTGTTGTACTTGATATTATCTATCGCAGGAAGGATTATCCTAGTGTGATCTTCTTTCACTCTGGTGAGAATAGGCTCCGCCCTGAATTAGTGATAGAGGAGAGGTGTGGAAAAGAAAGACAGATAAAGAGTTCAGACATATCAAGCCTTTCTGTAAGAATTCAGTATTAACTATTCTTGACTGAGCACAGAGCAACTGGGGTCAACTCAAGATAGCAAGTGTTAGGATGTCAATGTGAGATGTTCTTTCGTCATTTTGTTAAAAACATTCTCAAAACATCTACACCACAGGCGTAACTGCAGGATTGACAGAAAATTACATAACTTTGCAACTGGGAAACATTTTAAAGTAGGACAGCGTTTAGCATTTATGTAGAATAAATGTACTAAGTAGATCATGATGATTTTGTCTGCATCAACAACACCGACACTTGCTTTCTACATTAAGAAGTAAAATAGCATTTAAACGAAGTACAATTTGATTTTCAAATCACCTTTTCTCAGATGTTTTCTATATGTGCACTCAAGCAGCATTATTCCAAAGTCAATAATTGGTTAAATTAGTTGATAAGTGTATATTTTACAGTCAAGCTCATTTAGTAATGCAACCACGTCACCATCAATCCCATAATCTACTCTGAAAGTTTAGCACTCAACTCCCATTGAAGTCTAACTTAGACTTTCAAAGTAACATTTCTTGGCAATTCACACTATAAACTACCTTTCACGACTATGCACCTTTGTAAAAGTGGGTTTTCGGGCACTTATAGGGTGAATAGTGTTGAAAATGACCCTCTCCTATACAAACATGTATAACAAATGCAAACAAAAAAGTTACAACATTATAAAAATATGTATACACAAATGTAAATTAAAATGTTATAAAAATTATATAAATAAGAAAATATCATCAAATGTCATACCGTCCTTTATAAGATACATTTAAATTTGGTCATTGTTTATTCACCCTCATATTGCTCAAGATCTGTATATAACTTTCTTCAGTAGAACACAAACAAAGATTTTTTGAGATATTTTTCAGGGGTATGTGTCTAAATGTTGTCTGGTTTCATGATCTTCTTTTGTGTTTTTCAGAATAACATGAGGGTGAATAAATGATGACCAAATTTTTATTGATCCTATTAAGGACGATATGATCGAAGATTTTGCTATACTGTGAATTAAAAAACAATCTGTTCGGTTTCATTTGTTTTATAATTGAGATACAACTCTCCAATACTCTCTCTCTTGCCTTTGATGTTTAATTAAAGCTGTTATTTTCATATTTCACATTAAAGCTTTTCCATTTGTAAGAAACATGAAATACTTTTCACACACCTAATTGTAACACAGAAATGTCTTCAACGATTTATCATCGTAAATAACTTTAACATAATGAAGTTTCACATTCTATTTATTCGACTCTTGCGTTGACACTTAAAACCAAGTGGCCGTTTCCAAGAATCATTCTAGGTAGGAAATTGATTTTGTCACTTTTGGAAATAAGCTTGTATTCCATAATCAAAACGATGTTGGGTTAAATGAAGCACAATCAAGTCTGACAGTCCAATCATCACATATTGACATCTTCAGCAGATGCAAACACACGACTAACAAGAAAACCAGCAAAAAGTCTCCGTCACACCATTTAGAAAAACGTCCATCTGTTCATACTCAACCACCTCACACATCATTTTCATCTAATTATCCTTCTTCCTTTACTGTTTTGGAAATAAAATCGTTTTGACTATAGGTTAGACAATTATAATTATTTTTATTTAATTACCTTCATAACTCAAAGACTACTACCTCTCTTATTTTGGTTAAATGGGGTCATATGACAAGGCTAAAATTAATAATATAATTTGTTTTAGATGTAATGGAATGTGTATACACGATTTAAGGTTAAAACACGCTGTATTTTCCACATACTGTGGATCTTTGAATGTCCTATTTGGCCTGCCTCTCTGAAATGCGCAGATTTTTAACAAAACTTTGAAAAGCGACGTGTGCTAGGACTGGCGAGTGAACCATTGCATAATGGTTGGTCGAACAGTGCAAGCATGTCACGGAAATGTAAAGGCTCTGACCATGTTTGGAACATCAGGTTCTTAAGCAATTGTACTGACAGGTACACCCACCTTACTTGCGTATACATTTGGATGGTCTTGGACAAATCATACCTCAAACTGACGAAGATTTCTGGGGGTGTGGTTACATGAGGTGTTTCAGGCAGGTCAGGGTGAGCATTCGCTTTTAGATAGAATATATTTTTTGTTTCCATACTTACACTTGTACAATTTTACGTTGCTAATTCATGCGTGGGCAACTTATAACAAAGCAAAGATAGAGAAAAACACGTAGTCGTGCCATATGAATCAAAACATATATGCCCGTCAAAATTAACTGTGCTCTTTTAACACATATAATTATTATTGGGAATATTAGGAAAAAAATAGGACATGTGCTCTAATTATATGAAATCTTATCTAGACTTTTTTAATCTATAACTTATATTGTTAACAAAATCATAAGTCATATATTCCTGGCACCGACACACCCATCTTCCTCTGACAGTGAGAGAGCTATACTGCTTTACATTTACATTTAGTAATTTAGCAGACACTTTTATCCAAAGCGACTTACAAATGAGGTAACAATAGAAGCAATTGGAACAATCTTTTAGGATAGAAAGGGTAGAAAAGAAGTAGAAGTCAGAACTAATCGGTCAGGCGCTGATGTAAGAGATGTGTTTTCAGATGATCTTGTAGCAGCGGGCAGATCATTCTACAAATGTGGAACTGATCCAGAGAAGATATGTGAAAGTGATTTTTTCCCCCTTTAAAACGTTACTATTCCAACTTCATCTTCATAACATTTACATTTACATTTACATTTAGGCATTTGGCAGACGCTTTTATCCAAAGCGATTTACATTGCTTTACTCTATACATTTTACATAGATATTTGCAATCCCCTGGGTTCGAACCCACAACCTTGCGTTGTTGACGCAATGCTCTTACCACTGAGCTACAGGAAAGCAACATCTCATCCTTGATGTCCTCCTCTTTGTCTACGCTTATTTATTAAGGTCATCCTTAAAAAGTTCAATCACATTAACGCAATGATCACCTGCAAGAAATGCGTTTTAATGGGGCGGGGAGCGAAAAAAACAGCATGCTGAGGGGTTTCTTAATGTAAATGTCCATCTAGCACACCAGAGTCATAGTTCTGTTTATCCTAAGGTCTCTTATAAAAGAGACCAAAAGCATATTGGAAATAAAAAGAGTTAAAGGTGCTGTGTGTAATCTTTTGGAGGATTTATTGACAGATATGCAATATAATTTACATAACGATATCTTCAGAGGCATGTACAGACATTACATAATCAAGCGTTATGTTTTTATTACCTTAGAATGAGCTATTTCTATCTACATACACCGCAGTCCCCTTTCATGGAATTTGCCATGTTGTTTCTATTGTAACCGGACAAACTGCTCTACAGAGCCCGTTTCATAAAAACAGTATCTCCTTCGGCAAACAAGCAAAACGTGACGACATCTTAGCCCCGTGTCAGCCTCCATATTGCTTTGAAAGGGAGAAGTGATCCATTGGTTTCAATTCACATCCTCACTACCAGATGTCGTTAATTTCATACACTGGACAACGCCTGATCTTTTGTCCAAGCACAGTTCTGAAATAGCACGAGAAGGACGCAGCACATGTTAGGGAGGTTAGAAGGTACCGATACACTAACCTTGCAGGTGAATCATCCCTCTTGTGAATCTAAACATTCATCTTATTCTGTCCTTGGGCCACTGGCATCATAGCCCCGACCAGGTACATGTAAGATCCCCAAGGATCCACTCTGGTCTATAATAAACTACAGGTGCACAGATGAGATTCCACATTTACTTTGGACACTGATGGATATCCCACCCTGCTTTGGTGAAAAGATTTTGCTTCATCTACCAGTTTCAAACCCTCTGCAAATCCAGCGTTATATATACTGTATAACATTAATATAACACTGTATAACATAAATTATAATGACAATTTATGTATGTAGCAAAATTAATCACAACTTTTGTTGACCAATGTTCTTAGAAACACAAACAAGGAAAATGAAAACAAGAACACAAAGAAGAAAATCAAACAAATATCCCATTAGCCATACGCTTGAGATTATAGAAATGTCTTTAGCCTGGATTTAAACATATTAAGAGAACAAGCTTGTCTAATGGATAGTGACAAGGCATTTCAAAGCCTGGGGAAAGCAATACAAAAAGAATGATCACCCCTGCACTTAATCCTCGATTTAGGGGTAAACAATAGATCCTGGTCAGAAGACCGAAGTGATCTATTAGGTCGATACTGAGTCACTAACTCAGAGAGATAAGTAGGGGGCAAACCATTTAGAGATTAATAAACGAGGAGCGAGATTTTAAAATCCAGTCTGAAACGAACAGGCAACCAATGTAGTGAGCGTAAATATGAGTAATATGGTCCCTCTTTTTAGCCCCACGTAGAAGTCAAGCTGCAGCATTTTGAGCAAGCGGGATCAAGCTGTCTGGCTTGTCCCAAAATAAAATGAGTCAAGTCTAGA
Source organism: Triplophysa tibetana (assembly GCA_008369825.1). NCBI lineage: Eukaryota > Metazoa > Chordata > Actinopteri > Cypriniformes > Nemacheilidae > Triplophysa > Triplophysa tibetana. The sequence continues at coordinate 15,118,517 of CM017901.1, read as the reverse complement.
TGAAACTAAAAAAGCGTGAATTACTTTTTAAAAATCTTTAAAAGAAAGAAATGGCTGTGCCTTAGATAGTGGATGCAGCTGAAAAAAGCAAGCTTTAACAACTGAATTTACTTTAGGCCATCATCCAAAATGATACCAAGGTTTTCTACCCATGATTTCAAACTCTGAGACATCCCACCCAAATCCAATGTCATAGAATTTGAAAATTTAGACAGGTTAAAAATATTATTTTTCAAAATATTATATTTCATTCGAAATGTAACAATTTAATTAGAGCCAAGCCTTCACATCCGCCAAACATTCCAGAACCCAAATGGAGGCGACAAGGCGAGGGTATGGGACAAACAGATATTTTATTATAATGGACCCTACAAAAAGGCAAAACAAAACCCACTAGGGGGAAAACAAGACAAGATGAACTGATAACTAAAACAAAGACACGGACTAACTTAACTAGAAAACAAACACTAAAAACCAAACACTAAATTGAACTTAAAAGACACCGTGTAACAGGAACTTTGAAGACAAGGTTACTACAGACAGCAACTGCATACAAGTACATTCACAGAGAAAGGTGTACATATACAAGCACAATGAACGAGCACAGGTCAATGAACACAAGGGTGTTTTAAAGGGGAGACAGACAAAGGATAATTAACAAGGAACAGGTGCTTGGGATCAAACACTAATGGGAAGGTAACAAGGAAACGAGATGGCGGGAAACACTGACGAGACACGAGAAAGAGGATGCCAACCCAGAATATAAACAAAGCCATGTCTTTCTCACACAAAACCCAAGACAATGCCATGACTCCACCGCTACACCAAGAATAAACATGACATGATGGTGGAATCATGACATAAGCCCCCCCTTAAATGAACACCTCCAGGTGTTCATCAAGGGGTAACTAACGAGACAAGACAGACTGGGTCAAAGACAAGAACCAGACCTACAAAGTAAACAAAACAAGGGGCATACAAGAAATAACAACAAACGGGTTCGGGTGGGACAATAAAAATAATAGACAAGGGAGGGGGGGTGGGGTCAATCAAGAGTGCATGGGGGGATATCCACAAGGGGTGGGGGAGTCTTAGCCCGTGGGGGCGCGCGAGAGCGCAGAGCCCTGGGAGGCTTGACGGGGAAAGTCCTGGGAGGCTGGGCCCCAGCTGGAATGCCGGAACGGACTCCGGCTGGATTCCTGGACTGGACACTGGCTGGAAGGCCGGCTCTAAGGTCGGCTGGAACACAGACTGGGAGGCCGACTGGATCGTCGGCTAGGGTGCCGGGCTAGACTCCGGCTGGACTGCCGGACCGGACCCCGGCTGGAATGCCGGAGTGAACCCGGACTAAAACATGGACTGGATCGCCGGCTGGAACACGGACTGGATCGCTGGACTGGAGACCGGCTGGAATGCCGAATTGGACACGGACTGGAAGACCGGCTGGATTGCCGGCTGACACATGGACTGGAAGGCCGGCTGGGAAGCACTCTCTGGCGGCTGGGCAGCGCTCTCTGGCGGCTGGGCAGCGCTCTCTGGCGGCTGGGCAGCGTTCTCTGGCGGCTGGGCAGCGCCCTCTGGCAGCTGCTGGATCGGGCTTGGTGCTGGTTGCTGGACCGGCTTGGTGCCGGTTGCTTGACCGGGCTTGGTGCAGGTTGTTGGACCGGAATTGGTGCCGCTTGCTGAGGGGACCCTACGGCCGCGCTGTCCACTCGGGCTGACCCGCCCCCACGGCGCTTCCCCCAAAAATATTTGGGGCTTGATACCACCGGACTCTGGACCACCAGACTCGGGACCACCGGACTCGGGACCACCGGACTCGGGACCACCGGACTAGTAGGTTCCCTGCTTTCCACACGGTGCATCGCGTATCGGAGTAGGTCGGTGAAGCCCAGGGGATGCAGCATCCTTACCTCTGAGGGCTTGAGGGGTTCATCGAGGCAGCCGTTGAAGATGACTTTGAGTTCCGCCTCGGTGAACCCTGAATTGCCCACAGAGGTTAGGAACTCCCAGGCAAAGTCCCTGATGTCAGTCCCCTTCTGCCGGAGGCCGTACAAGAAATGAGCTTGTTGGCTCCACAAGGCCAGCAAGGAGGTGGGACTCGCTGTCTGCTGGGTTCTGTTAGGCTCGTTCATTCTGTCATGAAACGGCATGGGAGACAAGGCAGGAGAACCCAAATACAGGCGACAAGGCGAGGGTATGGGACAAACAGATATTTTATTATAATGGACCCTACAAAAAGGCAAAACAAAACCCAAAAGGGGGGAAAACAAGACAAGATGAACTGATAACTAAAACAAAGACACGGACTAACTAAACTAGAAAACAAACACTAAATACAAACACTAAACTGAACTTACAAGACACTGGGTAACCGGAACTTTGTAGACAAGGTAACTACAGACAGCAACAGCATACAAGTACATTCACAGAGAAAGGTATACATATACAAGCACAATGAAAGAGCACAGGACAATGAGCACGAGGGTGTTTTAAAGGGGAGACAGACAAATGATAATAAACAAGGAACAGGTGCTGGGGATCAAACACTAATGGGAAGGTAACAAGGAAACGAGATGGCGGGAAACACTGACGAGACACGAGAAAGAGGATGCCAACCCAGAATATAAACAAAGCCATGTCTTTCTCACACAAAACGCAAGGCAATTCTATGACTCCACCGCTAGACCAAGAATAAACATGACAAGATGGTGGAATTAGGACAAAGAGGGAACATATAGAGAGAAAAAAGATGAGAAGCCAAAATAGAACCCTGGGGAACCCCACATGGCAAAAAAGCATAACGCAAAGTATTGTTCACCCATCTTAACTGAAAAACTCCTATTTGCAAAACACTATTTAAACCAATCTAAAGCAGCCCCTCTTAAACCAAAAGATTGTTCTAAACCATCATTGAGAACAGGATGGTCGACTGTGTCAAAAGCAGCTGTCAAATCAAAAAGCACAAGGACTGTAAAATCCACCGAACCACATGATATTAAAATATTGTTGAGAGCCTTCATATTGGAGATGAAAGACAGATTGGAAATGGGTCTAACATTCAAAATAAAAATTTTTTTTTTTGAGCAGTGGATAAACCACTGCATGCTTTAAACTGTCAGTCATAATGCTAGATTCTAAGATGGGATTTATTATCTGTATTATATATTAAAGATATGGAGAAACATCAATAACTTGCTTAAATAACAAAGGAGGAAGAATATGCAAAGACGTTTTGCTTTTTCCACTGCTTTCTGATATTTAAAAAGAGAGTCCTTTAAATTCTCAAAAGAAACATGAAGCCCATCCTTTTTCCACTTTCGTTACGCTCTTCTGCAACATCATCTGAGAGAGCGAATAGATTCATCAATCCAGGGTTCCGATCATGTTTTGACTCAAATGTCCTTAAAGGAGCCATTGCATTTAAAACATCAAAACAGGTAGAATAAACCTAGAGAGGAGTTCCTCAATGCAAACATCGTAAGAAAAATGTACAATATCTGGCATCACTTCAGGAAACAGGAGCCATTCGAGTGCTGTTTTTGAAGCTTTGATTACGTTTTTTGGGTGTTTAACAATGGTGTTCATGTTTCTAGTTTCAAAAAACGCTTTATATTTCTAATATTTCAAGTCTATTGTTCACAGCTGTCCCTCATCCAATAAAACGATTGGATTTCCCTCCTTCCAAAATGCTCTGATTGGTAAAGCTGACCAGGTTTGAATTCTTATAACCATGTGTGCGCGTGTGCTATTCCGGGCGGAAATGCCCATGAAAGAAATAAGGACCTCTTACATAACCAAGAGCCATGTTTGAAAAAATAATCAGAAACTTACACAAAAGCTGAGCGATTTGGCATAGAAATACACCGTTATACGTCCGAATCGTCCAAATCGTCTTTTTGTCACTTTGTTAAGTATGGGAATCCCGTTTAACAGTGAAATAAAGTCAGAATCCATGAAACAGTGTTGAACCCCCCTTTAATAGAAATTGCTTTTATTAAGGGAAATATAGTGGCTAGAAGTGGATTTGAGAAAATGAAACTCGGCCAACAGAAAGAAAAAATGCTGATGAGGAAACTGGGTACAAATTTAGCAAAAGTGATAACCAAATGCACCACCACATCAAAAGCACACATAAGGGAATACATAACATTCATACATTTTTCATAAGCTTGATCCCATTGTGTGATCTTATTTTTGTCAAAGAGATATTGGTTCTTGTTGCATTTGAAATGTTTGTTTGCAGTATCTTATGTTTCCTGCATTGATCATACCCAGGGTGCATCTTGGTATTCTATTTATCCTTGTATATTTAAGCCATCTTGTTTTCATTCCTCTGCTAGATCCATGGTTAGGTCTTCTTTCATGAATATGACTCTCGTATCTAGTTTAGCTCACTCAAAAATCGATGACCATGAATAATACAAAAAAACAACCCACAAAACAACTTACCAAAATACATCTACAAAACCCTAGGGAACACACATAGGGAAAGATTTATTGTATTGTAATGCTCCTTTTTTATTATTCAGACCAACCAAAAGCCGGAATATATAACCTGTCAAAACACAGGCATGAAAAAAAATGTATGGCCCACGATCACGCCGGCAAGTCACAAACTGAAAACAAAAGAGAAAGAGAGAGGAAAAACAACTACTTTAAGGTATCACAGCGCCTCGGCACACACTAGACAGAAACATAAGGCTAGACTCAAAACAAACACATCGCTCCACAGGACAGTGGGTGACAGGAGCAAAGAGAATAGAGGAAAAGAAGTTCAAATCTTACAGAAAAACAGACAGGAACTGAAGATCGTAAAAAAAAGATGTCACCGACTGCATACAATTCACCGAGCCTTATCCAGCATGTCTCCCCTTAAACTGAATTTAATTCTGTTAAACTTGGATTGTTCCTGTATTAGCGGCGCTGCTGGTAATTGGTAGGAGAAATTATAAAAGCTATCCCATAGGACACAAAGTGGGCAAAAAGCCAACACGCAGAAGGGCAAAAGTCGTTACATCAATTGGAAGACTGCACCCTTCAAAGGTCACATTTGTGGGCCGCATACGTCAACAAGATTAATTCAGGTTTTATTTCAGAAAAGCAACAGTTACATTTCAAGGTAAGAATGAAACTACAATGATTACATCTTAAGAGAAATAAATCTTAAAATGTTTATTTAACCTCAATGACGTATGCACTCAACAGTTGCGACCTCCGGAGGACGCACCCTTTGATTTGAGACGCAGCAAGTGATTTATTATTTTATCCACAGGATACACCATAATCTATTCAGCAGAGGAATAAACAAAGGTAATGACAGATATCCAACAATAATGAATCAAATTTAAATCTGCATTTATTGTTAAACACTCTCAAAAGTGAAAGTACTAAAAAGGGCTCTTTGCAGCCATAAAAAACATTGTTTGATACCCTAAAGAAACTTTCAAAGGCTTTTTATAGTCTGTAGATCTCTTCTCGTGTTTTGTGGACAGGTTCTTTATGAAATTATACAGCCTGACAAAGAACTTTTTATGAGAGCATTTATTTTTAAGAGTGTACAAGGCTGCATTATTTTGAAGAAAAGTATGACAAGCGATACCTGCTAAATGCAATATGCCATACAATAATACTTTAGGTTTGTAAGACCAACTTAAATTACAATAAAATAAATGTCAAAACTAACAATTGTTACTAACAATAAAAAAATGTAACCAACACAGGTTTCATATTCTTTCTTGGAAAAGAAAGCATCATTGATTCTGAAAGTGACCAGCCATGTTTACTGTTGCTGTAACACGGAGGGTTCGACAGATTATCCAATTAAAGGTTGGGGATCCATTTGCAGCTTTGAAGAAGTTTATTAAATGATGACAACATAAAGATCCAGACTAAGAAACTGGTAATTTACATGATAGACTGAAAACTAGATACCTAACAAAAGCTAATACAGGCCAAGGACAGGAACCAGATCTACCCAATACATCGACTGACACAGGACAAATGAAACACTACGGACATTTATACACATGGGAAAACAATCCGGCAAACAGGGAACACCTGACAATAATGAACATTGAACCAATAATCAAAGAAACTACAATGAACTACAAAATGACATGGGGAAACAGGAACTCAGGAAAACAAACAAAAGTCCAAAAGACAGGGAACACATGAATCGAGACAGTTGCGGTGCAAAAAAAGAATCTTACAACGTTATTGAAAGCCATTGCATGTGCATATTGTGATATTGCTGCTCTCCTTCTGAAATGTTATTTTTTTACATGAATCAATATTGTAAGTCACACTTTATGTCTGTCACTGGGATTTGAAAATTTCTAACCAATAAAAGGCATTAAAAAGTGATTTTTTTTCCATTTTCTGAAAATGCTACACTGTAAAAAATGATTATGTGTCGCAGTAGATTTCATGAAATTAATTGAGTAAACATTACTTCATACAATTGTGATATTGTTTTTTAACCAAAATTTAAGTCAAAATTATAGAAATATCTCAGAATTCTAAATGCACAAATAATTGAGAGAATTTGACTTAATTGTATCATGTTCAACCCACTTAAACTTGTATGAAGGATCTTTACTTAATTATTTTGTGGTGGAACTACATGAATTATTTAAGTTAAAATCCCTAACTGAGCAGTGAATTTAGAGTTCCCAGCATGCTCTGCATGCGACTGCATTAGGAGAGTAATTTTTGTAAAAAAGAGCTATTTTATGTGCTTTAGAATGAAATGAAAGACTTGATGGTGTTTATTGTTCCGTTGTCTTTAAGATTTAGAAGATATTCTTTTTGTATTTCTGAGTTTCGTGGTTAACATCTTTCAGAAGAGTGCTGCTTGTACTTGTACTTGTACTTACTACTTGTGTGTTTTTTCACGCAGTGTGTTTTTTCAGGCAGTGAACAGCAATGCTGCTAATATCAGTACTGAGTCAACTGTCAGCTTACTTGTACATCATATATGTTGTGAACAATAATAAATGTTAAAATGAAGGTAAAAAAGATCAAGAAATTAAATCCAATGCCTAATTGAGTAATTCTCCTTAATTTTTTAAAGTTCATCATGTGACCTGCTTAAATAATTTATGTAGTTTTACTTGATTTATTCATGGAATATTGCGTTAAAAATATGCTTCAAAGTACTTAAAAATATTTTGTGTAATACTGTTACCTTAATTTTTTTAAGTAAATATCTGTGTTATTTTTTACAGTGTAGTTTTAAACATCCTGGGTTTCGACGATGTGCAAAATTTCAACAGATGGTACAGTCCTGTGTACTGTACATTCTGTAGTCTTTGGAAAAAATATTTTGTGTAATTCTATTGCTGTTAGAATCGATTTAATAATAATATGAGATGTACACCTGTATTGTATATGTACTAGTAAAAACCTTCTGTAGAAGAATGTTAAATCATATAATGGCTAAAAGACTGTCAAACGCAAGAATGCAACTCGCTTCAAATGCTCATGACTTCTCCTCTATCTCTTATTTCACTTGGCTTGACATGTCATCTTTGGGAAGTTAGTTTCGCTGTATCCTTCCTGTCCTTTGCTTTTACAGATAGCCCAGGAACACAGTCCACAGAGGATTAGTCCAACGTCTGTGTGACATATCTAGAATTAGGAAACGTCTTCTCATGTGCCTCTATCAGAAAATGAAATCTTTCCTCACTCACTGAGGACCCCATGAACTGTTTGCGTGTGCTCAAAAAAATGCCTGGTTAAAAAGGTTAGCTCTTTCAGGCTAGGGCAAAATATTCCCCGAAGCAGTATTTTTCGGATGGAGGATTTAATTTCTGACATGCTGTTTTTAAGCACATTACGGATCTCATGAACGGCTTACAAGGCGAGTTAGATTTATCGCCTTTGGACATGCAGCTTGTCACAGTAAAGCTACGTTCGCGTCATCCTGTTAAATGTTTTACCTCTCTATTTTTTAAAGCTACAAAATATTCCAGAGAGCAAGTCCGTGAACGTCAAAAACTTGCTCTAAAAATAGCCGTAATGAGTTTAGATGGTAAAATCATTACATTAGATTGATGACGGCCCACTTTTGCCATATTCTTTGTTTACCTATTAACACAATGAATTATCACTCGCCGTTTGTGATTAATGGTCCTTTTATTTTCAAGTACACAACTAATCAGGCCTCATTTCCTCTCAGTGCCACGGTTTATTCAAATCCAACCTCACTAAGTGGTGTTTTCCTGGACCCAGATTACGCCCACCCTCCAAATAAATCCTTTAAATGTGTATTAACAGCAATTGGAGGACAATTTAAAACAGATCAAGACTTGAGTAATGTTGATTCAATGGAAAAACAAACAAACAAATTAAAACATCCGTTATATAAAGACCAATGAGAGATACCCAAGACACTGGTTCAATGTATGAAATGGACGCAGTATTAAACATGCAGTGTTAAAAATTCAGCAGAACATAATTTAAGTCAGAATACTGTTTTTCATATGTAGCCCAAGGAAGTCTATTATATCTGAAGAAATCGTTAGTATAGCCATTCGTCTTTACTCAATATGAGAGAATCACATTATTAACTATTATTAGTCATTTTTATCAAATCGTTGTGTCTTTCACTTTCACTATTAATTGTATCTAAAACATTAAGTAACTTATTGGTATAATAACATTTATTTGGCTTGCCCCACGGATTTGATTCCTATATAAAATGTAGACAAAAAAAAATGTTGGGTTTGTCCAGTAAAGGGCTTCGAAAAATTGTTACGAAACTGTATTATGTGTTCGAAAAAAACTTTACGAAACCTGTACGATCACTGGGGGTCGAGCACAGAAATACTACGTTATTCGCCCAACACGTTTTTTGACAAGTTGACCATGTAAAGCATGAGAAGACAGCACGTTTAACGTTGTAAAGAAGTCAGAATGCATGATACATTGTTGCAGCACCCCTTTAAGCAATGTCTCTTTATTAGAATAATACCAGAAATGTATATGCGGGTAGTTGACAAATATACCGTTAATGTGGTGTGGCAGCAAAAAAAAATGAAGATAAATCTCTCTGTTATTTTATATTGAAATTGACCTATTTGTCAGATATGGTGACCCATTCCTGAAATGGGACCTATGCATTGAACCCATCCAGTGAGTAGTGAACAGACACGCAGCGAGTCGTGAACACACGTACACCAGGAACAGTGAGCAGGGGAGCATGCGGGGTATTGTGCCTTGCTAAAGGACACCTCAGTCGTTACCCACTGGCCCTAAGTCGTTACCCAACCAGCAACTATCTAGTCACAAGTCTGACTCTCTAACCATTAGGCCAGACTGCCACCATATTATATTATACATATAAACTTTTTTTTTTTGCTGTCACACCATTCATCACATGGTACAGTTTATTTTTATATTATACTATTCATAATTATTATACAATAATTTTTACTTTATGCTTATTTCTATTTTTAATCTAATAACTTCAAGACAGTCTCCCTAAAATATGTGCTTAGTGCCAAGGGAGGTCACACCATATTCTTTTGCCGGGAAAAAATGGCTTGTTCTGAAAAAAAAAGTACATAGCCTACTTTCTGTATTTTCTGTTTGTCTCTTAATAAAGAGACTGAAAAATAAATAGGGATGCTCATTAAAACAACATGCCAAAACAACAAGGCCTAAGACTTTTGTACAACATCATATCTTTTCAGGCAAAATATCAGATTTCACTCATGATTATCAAAGCCAAAACTATTTTTATTGCAATTTCTATGAAGGAACGGTATCTTGTGCAAGGACATCACCTTACACTGTGAGGTTTTAGCTCCGTGTTGCAAGTCCTGTGTTTGGATCTTACGTTTGACTGACTCCAGAAAAGCTCATCCCTCATACTTCATTAGCTCTAATCACTTCACATTTTCCATCTGGAGTTCTCCATCAAGTTCCAGTAGATTAGTGGGGTAAAAGGTGAATCAACAATTATGTAAAGCAGTTCTGTGAAGTCTTCAACAGGGCATGCAAACAAGAAAACGCACAGGTCTCCACTTCTAAGCTCACATGCCGCCAATATCCCATATGAATCATTTTTTAGAAGCATAACCATAATGCTTACTGACATGTGGAACACCCTACGTAGGTGTCCATTTGATTGTGAGCCAAAACTACAATGGTAAAATGTGCAGTCCAGACACTTTACCCTGATGCATTTACACAAGTGTTTACCTAAAAATATAAAATCTCAAATGTATTTATAAAAAAAATCATTTGTAAAATCATTTTAAACCCATTGTTGGGAGGTTCATTCTAATGGTTAATGATCTGGTGTGATAATCAATACTGTGTGTTGCAGGTTCAGTCCCCGCGTTGGGGGATCTTTGAACCATTACCATTAAACATTACTCGAGAAGTCATCGATTAAGTCCGAGCAATCGAAAGGTGATTCCAATGGTGTAGTCGACCTACGTACAGAAAGGGTTTCATTGTGATGATCAAGGCCACGAATCCTTGAAGGACTGTTTAAAAAGTTCATGCGTGCTCCTGAAAAGATCAGCCCGTTAAAAGCTGCGTATTGATTAATGTTTTCATTGAGACGCTGAGGTCAGAGAGAATAAAAGCTGCCCTTTAAGTGATGGCCCAGTCAGTAATCTAATTACAACCCAGTACTGCTGAAGAAGCTCAAATAGCCCTCTTCCATAAACAGCAACTGTAACCGCTGCTCCAAACAGAGACCTTGAATGTCCAGAATGTAAAAATAGGAGCAGTATGCGCATGTTTTACTTAAGATAAGAGTTTACAGTTGAGTTTAACGCAGCAAAACTTATGAAAGATGTAATAAATTACATATATTTCTCTCTACTTATTTTGTTTTATTGGCTTACAGAGGGATAAGTGCTTTTAACACTGTGCATGTGAAATTTACTATAACCTGTGAGGAAATACACCGTTTTTACTTTTTTAAATGTTGTAAAAGCATTGCAATGCTAAGTTTATAAATTCATAGTATGTAGAGCTGTAAAGCACTGGAGTATTTTTACTCATGTATATATTTCAAGTATCTTTATCAGTGTTTTTATGCTTGGAAAATTTAACAACAATCCAATATATAGCATATAATACGTTTTACAAAACCTTTATAATTTTTTTTTACCGTTGCACATAAAAAGTCTACAATCTTACTCTTACTCCAATAAAAATAACTTAATATTTATATGTACATATCTTTCTTTTTTATATTAACTATTTATTATTATTATTATTTTATTATTATCAACTACCCTGTATTTATCAAATGTAGTATATGATATAGGTTGTTTTGAAATGTACGGACTTAAAATTTTCCCAACAACACTCTGATAAAGAACAGATACTTTATACTTAATTGAGAGTAAAAATACTCTAATAGTGGGCATCCTATACAGTACATGCATGAATGCATACTTTGAAAATCTCTTGGAAAGACTTTCATTTGGTAACTATGGCACATAGTTTGCATGGATACCACACTTGTTTTGACAGGTGACCTTGCTAGACCGTCTCGTAACCTAATTAATATTTATAATCCAAAGAATGTGCATGAAGTCTTAAAACGGATGTGCAATATCAAGTCATTGTTATCTTTGCTTTGATATGTTTAGTTTTTCCTTTACAGCCGGATAAAGACATTTTTAACACATGGGCTTTCTGCCAATCTCATATTAATCTTGAGTACCTATAGAGGAGTATTGCATACTTCATATCTTCGAAGAGTAAAACACACGGCGTGTGCGAGGGGTAGGCTGAACCAAAGCACGAGCACACCCATTGTCAACAAAACACAGACGTCAGTTTCACTCACCGCATGCGGTTCATGTCTGGCATCTTTTTGCTCCATATATCAGTTTCAAACAATCTCCAAATCCAGCATTATATCCACCGTTTATATAACATTTATCACCCAAATGCAGTGAGTAAAAACAAACACCTGAACTTCGCGAACGTATGCTCTCTCTCTCCCCTGCTTACAAGTAAAAGTGACGTCTGCGCGTGCCTTCTTCTGCTCTCCTGTGGCCGTGCCGCGTGCTTTCTGGGAGAATTGTCCAATAGGTGACTTAAGTTGAAAAGTTGTTACGAAACGGATTTATATGTTCGAAAAAAGACTTACCGAAACCTGTACGATCGCTGGGGGAGTGTATCGAGCACAGAAATACTATGTAATAGGCCCAACTGAATTTTGACAAGTTGACCATAAGGATGAGAAGACAGCACGTTTAACATTGTAAAGAAGTCAGAATGCATGACAGATCGTTGCAAGGCCGCTTGTGAACTGTGAACCGAAAGTTGCGATCGTTTTTACTCCCTTATTTTGACGCATTTCTGAGTGAAATTCAAGTTCTAATGAGAAAAATAGTGGCTGTTGCATTTCGTCTTTCTCTGCAATTTTATTGGATGTATAAAATCAGCCGTTTGCATTTTGAAATGGAATAGGCAGCAGACTGACAGTTGAAGGGGAGGAGTTAACGCATGCCCCTCACAGATGGATAGTCATTACAGTAAGGAAGTGCATTTTCAGATTTTAACAATTAATTAGGAGGGCACACAAATTTTTAAAAGAGAATGGTCCACATTGATAAACTTTTTAAAACCAACACTGCAATATTTCTTGCATATTTCATTCAAAATACGCATTGTAATTTTTTATATATTTGCTTTTGTTAACAGTACGTAATATCCTGCGTAGAAAGTTCTCTAAGACCCTGAATCTTAAATGTCAACGTCTTGAAATAATTATTTATGATAAAAGTCACATGAAAAAATAACTAATTTCATTTAGCTCAAATATCTTCTCTGCCAGTCAAACAGCGGACAGTTCACAGGTGACATACTGCATTTGCTAACCTCTTGCACCTCTCAGAATATGGAAACTCAAACTCAAAACTTGCTTTGTCATGTGTTGAATCAAATTTAGTACTGAACATTTTCTGATTTCTCTCACCTGGAACTGCCCTCTTTGAACAAATGGCTTCTTTCAAAGAACCTCAAAAGAAGTGCAGGGAGAAAGACACCTTTACATCTTTTTAATATATTGTCCATAATCGCAGCACATGACTGCAAATTATACTGCATTTAATGTACAAAAATACACATATTTTAATATTAGCCAACGGCATCATGTGCTTAATGTGAGGGGTGGGCGTGGTTCAAAACTTGGTACAGCCAACCTGTACACACTTATACTGAGCTGTAGCTCTATCAAACACCCACTGGCTCAACCTGGGCATGCGAGTGAAGCTAGATCTTGAATCTCCTCTCTAACAAGGTCATTGTCTTGACAACATAATCAATCACAGTTATCAGTCTCTGGCATACTATATAGCCATTATATGAAGAATGGGATATTTTGGCACCTTTCCTTATGAATATATTTATGGCTGTAGTTATCACATCTATTGTAGCAAAAGTGAAGGCAAAGAATGGCCTGATGTACACAATTCATATCTAATTCAGCAACATTCAAACATTATTGCTTGCTTGCAATAGTGTATGATTGTATGATTCTTTACAAAAGACACCAGTAGCATTGTGCAAGGAAACAATAAATACTCATAAATACTTTTAGATAAACAGGTGGTCCAGCTCCAAACGTACACCATTTAAAGATAAACTCTGACATGTAGAGCTGCTGAAACAAAAAGAACACTGTTTTGCAAGTGTCTCAAGGTTTACAGTCTACAGGGAAATCAACCTACGAATGGCTTAGTCACGTCTCTAGACATTAAGCTAATAAAACAGTGAGAGAGGACAAAATATTGAACTATATAGTAGTTCATCGAAAAATAAAAATATTTACTCATACTTGGGTCTCTCCACAATTGTTTTACTTGGAAGACATATCTTTCCCAAACAATGATAGTGTATAGGATCCACGTCAGTCAAGCCCGAGATGGACAAAGCATTACTAGAGAGAAACCACCTGTAAATGAAGACATACAGCCGTGAATTTTTTTCGAGATGTGTTGTTTTTATCACTGTTTTTAGAATGTAGGTTTAGATGAAATCATCTTGTTTCTCTCGAATTTAAATAAAATGTTATTTCTAAATGCATTTGTTTGAGAAAAGAAAACTGGAGAAACAGGTCAATATAACAGAAAAGATTCTCTGTATTTTTTCAGACCTCAAACACTGCAAGGTAAAACAAGTTCATATTAAATTTTAAGAAATACAACAGTCATATGTATTTAAGATTAAAAAAAGAAATTTTGTTATAACCTCTCCATTTTCATGCGTCTTGCCATGCTGTCAGTCTTTCACATTGCTGTTAAATGATTTTATGTCACTCCTGAGGTTTGATTTTGTTGAAATTCAACACAGACACTGTACAGGAATGACCACAATTTATCTAGAAATTATGATTAAATGAAAATTTTAAACAGTCTCTTAATGGTTTCCGCAGCAATATGTCAACTTTTTGAGACCTACTTTATATAACCTGAAGAACCTTTTTTCACCACAAAGAACCTTTTTGTGGAACAGAGAGGTTCTTCGGATGTTAAAGGTTCTTTATGGAACCATATAGACAAATGTTCTTCTGTGGCATCGTAAAGCACCTTTATTTTTAAAAGTGTACTTTTTTTGGGACATACACCTACACATTTTCTGAACAGATTTTTGGGGGGTTTTGATATTGAACGCTTAGAGAATCCAATACCACATATACTTTAGTGAATTTCATGTTCTCTGATGTATCTGTGTGTTTCAATGAAACAAAGCTCTGAAACCAGAGGCAAAGTAGCAGGCAGAAAATATGAGAGAAAGAGATGGAGGCACAGAGATAAAAATCACAGAATCGGCATGTTAAAAAGAATGGGGAAAAAAGAATGAAACGTTAAGGATGGAACAATGGTCAAAAGGTTACAGACGGGACAGGATTTTCAGAGGATTACACTAAAATCTGAACAGATTTTTTTAAACTAGACAAAACTAGACTTTTTGAAAGTTCAGATAGAAACACTATAACTGATCAAATCTGTAGACTTGCACAGACTTTCTCCAACAAGTCCAGACTGAAAATCGGGGCAAAAATAGTCACATCATGCAGGTCATAACGGAAAAGGTGATCCAAGTTCAATCATTCAATGTTTTTTTTAGTGAGTTTTTCCTCTCTTTTATTTATTTCTTAAATTTTTTTAATCTTAAGCTTAGTTATTTCATTTTAACCATTTTGTATTTGGAAAATAGCTGCAGAATGCCAAAAACAAAAAATAGTATGTAAATGGTAGACATTTACATGACTTTTTTTACATTAACAAATTACACAGACGCAGAAACAACATTTCAGAATCCTGCCGCAGGGGATAAAATGGCCAAGTCATGAATAATCAATACAGTTCATACAGCGACCTCCAACTGTATTCATACAATCACATCTAATTCTGCCCGTCTGTGCTGGGCTACAGGTAAAGGTTAAACGTGTTTTATTAATATTGAAATACTGTCAGAGGCCTGAGGCTTTAGTAGGCATGTACGTACATTTCACCATGTGGCGGACTATGGACTCAAAACTTGCAAAGAACGCACAGCATTGCTCTTTCAAAGTAAAGAACAGCTCTTCTATACCCTTTGATCGACATTTGATGAATTACCTCCGTCATGATCAAAAAAAACGTACACATCACTTTTAAATGAAAATGCATTTACAGTCTGCTTTTTGCAGAGTCAGACATTACTTGCCTTTGACAAAATGTTTGTGTGGAAATATATCCTGGTACAACTAAATCTAAAGATTGCTCCTATCAGAAAACCGGACTTTCTGTAACATATGGTTTTGGGAGGCCGTTGCAGTTAAAACTTTATAAGAACTGACAGCAAAGCTGCAGCTCATGTGCGATTAAAGTCTGAGAAAGCCCGCAGCGGCGTTTTTCATTACGCATGCGAATGGTGGCATTTCTTAAAGGAGCGGCAGAATCCTTTACAGACTGTTTATTTTTTCTGGGTCAGTGAATGGGTCGATAAAAGGTCACAGAAAACTAAATTATGACTGCACAAAAACTTTACTAAAACTTTAAGTGGACCTCGGGGGAGATTAAACACATACTAAAAAAGTGAGAAATGAATTTCAAATGCAAAAAGGAAGACCTATTCTGAGTCATCTCTTGCTTTCTCAGATGAACTACTCATTTTACACTTTTCCCTAGAACAAAGAGGGATTTAAATGAAATAATAATCTGTTTTCCATGTGATAAGGTTTAATAATGAAACATAATGAATTTATACTGAGGTTTTGGCTCCAAAACAAAGACATAACAAACTTTCCGAACGCAGATTCAGCATCGTGTTCCAGAGGTGGAGGCTTCCTTCAGTGATCGTCTCTCCATTAAATGTTTATGTTGTGGAACAAAGAGGAGAAGCTCATTAATGGTTAATCCATAATTCCCAAATGGAGGTCATACTACCCTAGTGGGAGTTCTTAATGAGAATTCATTACAGTTGGGTTAAAGAAGGTGACATGCAAAGGATGCTTTAGTTCCCTTTTGCCAGTGCAGTGAAAACTCAAGAGCTCAGCACATCAAAGATGTTTCGTGGTTTTTGAAGCAGCAAACACTGCATTTTTATTACCTACATCAGTGGTACTCAACCTTTTCATGGTTGCGCTCCCCTGAAAACCCATTTTTAGAACTGGCGCCCCCCAGATACTGTACATTGAGGATAGATGAGATAATGTATAAACTATGTTAGATATATAAGCTATAAAGAAGAACCAAATACATGTATGTGACGGATTGATCACAAGAGATCAGATTAATAACAACCCTGCTGATTAAAACAAAAGAAACCATCACCGAAATGAATGGTTTCCATTAAAATACCATTGTGAACCATTAGCTTTTTGCCATAAAACCATTACAAAATTGTAGTGTTTTGGGCATTATTCCAAAAGGATTAATCTGGTGATCAGTTGATCATGATTTGAACACGAGCGAGAGTTTATTCACAGTTTATAATACAGACGCCGTGTGGTGTCATTTGCCTTAAGAAAAGCTTTAAACACCCATCCAAGTTCAGAAATACACAAAAAGGCACTTTATTTAAATGGCTTCATGCGCGTGCACTCTGATCTCATCCGGGAGAAAGAGAGACTTGCGCTTATTCTAAAATGACAGTCTGAAAGACAAACATACTTATATGATCAACCTGTTTGATGTAGAGGTAATTGCTGCTGCTTCTTGAGTGGAAGTTTGCCTACTTTGTAGATATTAAGCTTTTGAGCGCAGCCTAATATTGCACTGTGCAGGACCTACAATGAGTCTGCGCGGCTGCTCACGCGTGCAGCTTCAGACAGAACATTGTCCCTCCGTCAATTTGCAATCGCGTTCCTGCGTGCAGTTGCGATTGAGTCCCAAAGGTTGGGGTTTCAGGGAACCGTCACGCCCCTTCTGTAGTGAGAACCACTGACCTACACTGACTAACAGTAGGCCCAATAGGAAAGAAAAAATGGGTAATACTTTACATTAAGGTGCTATTTGTTACCAGTTAGTAAGTACATTAGCTAACATGATCAAACAATGATCAATTCTTCAACATCATTTTTAAATCTTAGTTCATGTTAATATCAGGAAACCTGAATTACAAATACTCAATACCATGAATTAACATGAACAAGGATTAAGAAATGTGGAAAAACTAAATTGTTCATTGTCAGCTGATGTAAGCTAATGAATTTACTGTTGTTAACAAATAGCCCCCTATTGTCAAGTGTTCCCCAAAAATGTTATGCTTCAACGCCTCCCGGAGCTCTCGTTGGAACGGCCAGGGTATGTGTAAACTGATCAATTTATATGTAAATCTTTTTGGATAAATTCTGATAAAATACTGAATCCCACTCACCAGGCTGTGTTGAACTCCACGTGGGCATCAAAGAAGCCCACGACAGGAGCGGTGGCAGCGTTCCAGCCGTGAATTCTCGCCCGTATGAGACCCTCTCGCTTACTGTTCCTCACGATCTTCACCAGGCCTGGATATCGCTTGTTAACATAATGATCCAGATTGAACTTCAGCTCCACTGTTAGATGGAAAGAAACCAGAGTCAAAGCTGGATACAACATTTTTTGATATGAATGACTTGTTAACTGTGTGCCTCATTCTAGTATGGATGACAACATCTTAGTTCTGTGTCAGACACCGTGGTGCTTCGAAAGGGTGGGGTGGAGTGAGCCGCTCGCTGCGATTCGTGACCGCTAGATGCTGGTAAATTTTATACAATAGACCTGTATATAATTCTTTACTTAACTTTACTTACTTACTTACTTAACTTCTCATTCATTCCCGTAGCGTACAGTGCATTACTCTGTTGAAGCCCAGCGTCCATTGACTTCAATGGTGCTGCTTAAAACAGTTTTTTTCAGTGCTTAGAAACAAGACGGTCTTTGGATAATGCTGCGATTATGTCCCGCCCACGGACGCTCAGCGTCTCTGGGATGAATGGAGGAGTGGGCTGGCCCGGACTCCGAGCGTCTGCGTGATGATTGGAGGGTCTGTCATCTCTTTTTAATCCACTTTTATGTCCTAAAACGCTCGTTTTTTGGGGTTGACAGCTTATAAAAACGTATTTCTTGTTTTTTTTTAGCTTGTTTGCTATACACATTGTCACATATCAGCTTTTAGACATTGTTTTTTTTTTGTTATAAATCATAAATGACAAGGAGGCGGCAGCTTCTCGCAATGCAAAGAGACGGTTGGTGTGGGCGTGGGCGTGGTCTTCAGATTATGACGCGTATCACTCTGTGTCTCCATTTCCAGCTCAGTCCCTTCGCGGATTTTGCATGTGTAGTCGAAAGACAAACTGCTGCAACCTTCATCGTATATTTCACACAATTTCACACCACATATAAATAAATGGACAATTTTTATGATTTAGGCCGAAAATGAGCTTCCCCTATTTAAAAGATCAGCAGCCGCCACTGCAATATATATATATGTATAAATTACAAGTTATTTTCATTATTTCTTTCCTCTTTCTTACATCTTACAACAGAGTTAGTGCAATAGAATGCAACAGTGTCAAAAATAAAATACGTGTGAATATTATTACTTTGTCTTCAGAATCAGGATATCAAGATTTAATGTTCTCCAATTAAAGGTGCAACAATATATTATTGTGTGTATTTAGGCTAAGCAACACAAACAAGGCGGCATTATTATTCCAAACCTTTTGTACAATAAAAATAACGGGTTTCAGTGGCACTGTAGATCAGAGTAAATAAATCTGCCTGAATCTCCAACACTCCTTCAGTCTCTCAGAGTTAAAGCCATCCGTCCTCATTCAATAAGAACTCTGGGAGGTAAACAAATGGAGTGCAAGGCGAGACGCACACACACTTATAATACACACGCATACACACTCGCATACACACACACACACACACTCGGGGAAGATAGATGAGTGTTTGGTCTCCTTCCTGCAGGTTGCTGAGTGCTCTAGTTTCTAAGGGGAGAGGAATATGAAGGAACAGAGAAGTACCGATGCAAAGCTCCCTTCTCTCGTTCATCGGTCTGGAGAATTAACATTTTAATGTTATAGTCATTGTGCAATGTTAATAATCTATGATTCATTAAACTTATTATAAGTTATAAGGGTATTTTTTTCAAATGATAATTATACATCATCTAATATACATCAAATAAATAAGCTTTCCATTGATGTAAGATTGGTTAGGACAATATAAAGCAGAGGTACTATCTGAAAGGGTGCAAAAAAATCTAAATATTGAGAAAATCGCCTTTAAAATTGTCCATCAGAGGCGCTGTAGCGGGTCATTACTAAAAAGAAATAAGTTTGTTTTAACGATCTATTGGCTTACTGCTTTAATAATGTTGTTGAGAGAAGATGAAACCAAAAGGGGAAATTCCATGATTATACTTACCAGTTGGTAATTTCCAAAGAGTGGACAGACATTTTTGTTAGCGGTTTTCCATAAGAAAAATTTATAATTTTCGACCCACCTATTCCTACAAATATATCCTGTGCGACTTTTGACTGGTTTTGTGCTCCAGGGTCACATTAACTTATGCTTGAAACATACTGTAAGTGTATGGGGTCGAATCTTAAGAATCACAAAAACGAATAAGCTCTGGTGCGCCTAGACTGAACCAAAGGAAAAAGAGGAAGAAATAAACAATCAATAAAGAACAAATATTCATCCACTACGCTGTGAATTAAACAAAAAAAAAATTGAGCGGAATGAAAAAAATTATGAAATGCACGCTGGTCCTGTTAAATGAGGTATGGAAAAGAAATAGCTCTGCTTTATTTAATCAGCATTAAGCCTTTATCATTTATCTATATATATCAGGTTTGATTTACAACCAGACACAATAACTTGTGAAAGGAACATATGAAGCTAGAATATCATTTAATTCAATCAGTGAAAGCACAGTTCCTCACGGTGTGTGTACCATTGTGTTCGTGTGACACGAAGCTCATAACAAAGTCTTATTTTACTATCAGGAATAAAGCCAGTGGTCATTTACTACACAAAGGCAAATCCTTGAACATGATGAAATAAACTCTTTGTTTAAAGCACCTGCATTTTTATTCATTTGGTTGGAAATCCATTATTATCTGTTTACAAGCAACACCTAAATGAATTGCATTTCAAGGACGCAATATTCCACTGTGTCTGATGAGATGAGAAAAACAGACGTCCTTTATAATATTCACAAGGTGACTACGAGCGTTACCCCGAGTAACAGGATTCGGCCGAGATTAATCCGAAGAGACAAGGATGATGGAACGAGAGAAAAGGACGTTAAAAACCTTATTGGCTCAGCGAACGGTGCAACATGAGAACGCCACTCTATTATTGTCTTCACAATGGACACGAGACTTGGCGAGACAGAGACACGCACACTGAGGTCAATTCATTATTCAAGTGGCGAGGCGTCTGTACCTCCAGTCATTCTTTTGGCCGCGAACGCTAAACAAGATAGGACAAGCTACAGCGGCAAGAAAAGGTCAAGTAGGCAACCTTTGCATGTTAACAGTTTAATGTCAAACAAGAGAATGTGGAACATCAGCAGGAAATTAGCATATGAAATTAGAAACACTACAGTATTCTAGATAACGGCAAATTGGGAAGATAGCACTAATGCCAGTCACCCGTTTCCCATAATGCTCTGCGCCTGCACGCTGCTTTTTTAAATTAGCTGCTGACTGTTACTTTGGAATTTCTAAACAGTTTATGCCTTTTATTGTTTCTGGAAATGTACACCACATTTTAACTAAAAAAGGTTATAATAACTATTGCTTGTTATTGAAACTGAACAGAAGCCGATAAACTGTGTCATGATGACATCATGGCCCCGTGGTCATGCCTGTAAGTACATTTTATTTCAATTCTATGCAAAAATAATCTCTTTCATGTAATTATATTTGATTGCGGTTTAAAGCTAAAGTAAAAACAATACACTGCTTCAATTACTAGTTTGTCACCAGCTTAGAAAAACAAAATGAAAGAATTGCATTAATATAAAGGTTAAATTAACACCGAGCACTAACCAGACCCGACGGCAACACGCAACGTTATGATATTAATCAGCAAACATGGACTGACCTCAGACCTTGAAAATAAATACTATGAAACAAGAGCTTTTAAACTACATATAAACAAATAATCAAATTTCATAACAACAGATTGTGTATTTGTCACTGAGAATGTATTTTTAATAATGATGAAATGTTTATTTTATTAATGACCAATATTCTACATGAGTGCAGAACAGCAGCACTCTGGCTCCGCCTACAAGCTCTTCTGATTGGCTGTAACTTCTGATTCATTTTGGTCGCCTCTCATGTTTTGTGTGGACACAAAGTCGGTGTAATCTTAACGTGTCATGTCTGGTTATGATCTAACAGGCTGTTATGGCTATATGAAACCCATTACTAAATGTACACCATAAAAAGAAAGTAGAATATCTAGACAGAAATCGGCCACAATCTCAACTAAATTTCGAATAACCTCATATGTAATCCCAGTGTTGACAACATCTTGTTTTATGTGGGACTACAACATCTAAGTCTAGACTGCAAGACTAAGGGCAACATGTTGACGTCGGGCCTAGTTAAGAATAGTATTCCAGGAGAGCGTGACAGATCGCTGCCTTAGCTCACTTAATTTTGAGGGCTGTGTGTGATAAATAGTGTGACAGAGAAACAGGGTAATTGTAGTTAGTTAGTGTCTTGTTGAATACTTTTGCACTTTCGTTTTAATCTTACCCGACAAAGCTGTAGACCAGACTAAACGGCTGCTTAGGAGTAAACAAGTGTTTCTTGGAGGAAGGAACATCTCTCTTTTCTTGTTAAGGATATTTATAAACACGGAACTGTGTTTAAGTATATACCTAAGGGTTTACTCTGATTCTCGTGCTGGCTGTCTTTTAGTGTTTACGGTTGACTTTCCTTTTCGTTTGCTGTAAAGTGCAGTTTTGAACTCAACAAAATGAATTCTAATATTGCTTACACTAAATAAACTGAATAACCAAACACCTTTTAAAGCTTGTTTTTAAAGGACAGATAGTCCACCTCAGACAAAACATGAACAGTAAACAAACAAAATCAACAAAAGAAGGGTAACAAAACAAACAAAGTTTATACCGCTGTCGCTGTTGTCGTCCACCAGTATGATTTCTTTGAGCAGGTGTGCAGGGGTGTGGTTGACCACGCTGTGCACGGACCGCAGGATGACAGAGAGAGCTTCATTCACAAAGATGAAGACCACTGATATCTGAGGAAGGTCATCAGAGTACGTCAGCAGCTTACATCTGGAGAAGGTGAAGACAGCGGCACATTAAGTTTGCAACTTAAAAGACAGAATACAGAGTACATTTAGCAAGATATTTTAAAAATTGACCCTATTTATTTCGTGTTTTTAAAAAAAATCATCATCTTTTATCATCATTTTTCTTTGCCTCTGAACTTTATTTCAACTGAACTATATTTATGTAGCAGTTCACCCTAAAATGAAACTTCTGTCTACATTTACTCACCCTCAAGTTCTTCCAAATATTTATACATTTCTTATCAAATAATATGAAAAAGCATTTATAAGCAATAATATCATAACCATGTTTCCATTGATTAATAAAATTAGGTCTCACACGTAGGTCTCATACATTACGTAATACAAGTTTGGCAAACATTGGAAACTTTCACGACAATTATATTTTAGTCTTTAATTAAAAAGCATATCACTATTAAACAGGGATTTATCACGTTCTGTGATATGAAACTGTCCCGAGTTGAAGTTTATAAATGAATAAATTATAAATGATATCTCTAGGGGCAGACATAAAGTAATGGTTTAAAATAAACAACGAAGTCTTCCAAAAAGTGCTATCTGTGGTTATCTGACTGCATGCAGGGTTAATAACCTCTCCTCTAAAGAAGAACCAGGCCAAGACACCATGAGTCATTACCCAACTGATCTCCAGTAGCTGCAAGCAGAGATGAATAAAATATTAAACACCCATGTAAGCTGAATTTTGTACCTATGCTGTGAAAGAAATGAACTCGCTCCGTTTCCCCTGATCAGGTCAACCTGCCATGGTAACCAGGCTTATATATGGCTTCAGTGTCGCTATATTTTAATATTCAGGAGTTTTACAAGACTGCCTACCTCCATTAAACCGCACAACCATACCTTACACACTCCAGAGAGGAATTGGTGCACGTGTAAAAGGGAAAGATGCGGTCTTTATCTATACTATGAGCGGGATTGAAAACCCATTGGGGGGATGTGTGACATGCCTACTTCCCTACTGACTACTATGTCTAAAAGCTCATTATGCAATAAACAGTAGACTACAAACAAGCAAATCTGATCTATAGCTTTCGCCAGGGTTTTCAAGAATGCATCCGATGGCCATGGGAGCTGAATAAAACTACATAAATCATACTTGAAAGGCTATTAATACAGGACTGTACACTTTGTGGTTGAATAATATTTGTTAATAAAGTAAATAAATTATGTCATATGTCAAAGGAGAACGAAAAGGTCATAAAACAGTAAAAACATGGCAGACGTACTATGTAGATCAGTGGTTCTTAAACTTTTTTTGCTTAAGTACCCCTTTTTATGATATTTTCAAGCCAAGTATCCCTTGACCAGACTGCAACATTTTGCATTAAAATACAGTGAAATGAGAGTCAGACAGTTATTATATCTGATGCCCCCAAGCAGGTTTATTGCTTATAAACATTTATGTATGTAGCTCTATGCAACTATGTAAGTCTCTATGTAAGTCTCTAACAGTTAAAGGTAAATCAGTGTTTTCAGTTCAGGAAAAGTTAATTTTGATAATAAAAAAAAATGCAACCTCTCCAAAGTTTTCTCCTATTTCACGCCCAGACACTGCTCCTGATTCCGGTTCCGGGTCTCAAAAAATGCATTTTTATGCATATTTGTGTAGTCCGTATTTCATATAACAATATTGGTATCATAATTTATTGACTAAATTTCAGTTTCTCTCACGTGCCCCCTGTAGGGAACTACTGATGTAGATGAAGTATGTACCTTATTTAACTCAAAATACACGATTTCATTCAAACCTGGATAATTTTGTGCTGAAATGACAGAATTTGATGAAAACTCTAGTGCAAAGTTTTATTAGAAACATAAAAGATTTACGGAATAAATGAATAAACCCTGGGGCGGTTCAAAAATGGATAAAACCACAGAGGAAATAAAGACAGATAAAAAACCTGACACGTTGAGACACTTTTTGCATTGTGTGCTTGACAAACCTGACAAGTACATAAAAAATGCCTATGAAAGGGAAAGTCGATGTGTTCCACCATCCCACTCTAAACACTGTGCTGGCTGCTATGACTACCATAAGTACCCCCTTCCCCCACCTCTCCTGATGGCTTGGAAAACATCGGAGCTCCCATCCGTATGGATTTCACGTTCGGCTGTTTTACAACAGCCAAATATTATGGGGTTGGGAATAGGTTATATTTCATACATCATGATTAGAGACCAAGAATGGCATCTAACAGATTACAATGCTCACTGCGGTCACATTATTGACTTGTTTGCACACGAGAAGGTATTTCGAACAAACAAATAATCGAATTATACAGAGCCAAGACGATGCTGCATAAAAAACTCATTTGGAGCTTTGAGATTAACTAGTGATGGTAAATAAGTGGCGGTCTATGGCTAAATGTGCCAACAGTACAATACAAAGCATTTATTATTTCTCCATTATTGTAAGTGAATTTAGGCTGTCTTTGTCTCTTTGGATATATTCAATTTTGATAATAGAAGTGCGGAATCATTAACTGGCAAGTTTAGACGTCCAGGATCTGTAGTCTGTGGAGTATTCCTGCCCAGATGTTTGAACGCAGAGACATACACAGAAAGACAAAACGCTTCTGCAGTTTAATTTGAGAAAAAAATTCAAGAAATCAACTTTCGTTTTAAAGTGCTGGATTAAAAAGACACAGGAAAATAGAATGAGGTGCATTTTGGGAAATTTCAATTGTGTTGTTAGTTTTCTTGCTTACAATGGGACTGGATGATGGTAATTCGAAAGGACAGAAAATCGTCATTAAATACCTTACTAACGATTCTCATTTAATCTCAAATCCTTTTTTTCTCTTTCTTAGAGTGAGAAGTGTCCCAGGAATGTCAGATGAGGACGCTGTTTGTATTTGTGCAGCCAAAACAACAATAACAAACAACAGAGGTGTAATAGCCTCTAAAACAATGAATGCGGAGCTTACAATAACCAAAGAGAATTGATGCCGGCCATTTTCCCAATTACAGCCTCCGTAAATTATTTTCAGGTCAGATTGGAAAAGAAGGAGGTATAAACTATGATTGCCAACACGCTCATTTGCCTTGTTTTTTTTATTTATTTTTAGGTGAAATTAAAATCTGATTAATGTGAATGCAATTGGCTAACACACTTTAACACTTACAGTTTAAAGGGACAGTTCACTCAAAAAGAAAAGATCATCATGTATTTGTCCTCATTTAAAATGAGTCTTCTGTGTAACACAAAAAAGACGATTTTTTAGAAATGTCCCCAATGTGTCCATACAATGAAAATCAACGGGGGGCAATGTTGTTCAGTTTCCAGTATTCTTCAAAATATCTTCTTTTATGTTCTGCAGATGAAAAAAGGCATCCTGGTTTGTAATGAAATGAGGGTCAGATTTTTCTACGGCATTATTTTAATGCTTCAATAGACTCTACATCATTGAAGCATATGCGGAGGATGGATTAAAGTCATTTTTTGAGTTGCCAGCCAAATATAAGATTATCCTCCAGCAGCCTACTCCATTAGTTATACGCTAACTCCAATCCTACGATAACCATAATATGTAACATCAGCATGTTATTGAGGGTTGAACATTTTGTACTATTAAGTCAGATTTTTTCAGCAGCATTTTTGATTGCTCACATTATATTTTTATTTAATTTTAAATACAGTGCACACAATGTTTCTCCCACCTTGGGATTGTAAACAACAAATCCGAAGCTGAGCATTTTTTTAGATTTATCTTAGGATGGCAGCACTTTAAAGAATCAGTTTGTGGTTGAATAAATAGTAAGATGCCTAGTAAATTAACATTGCTTACAGCAGCTTCAAAGTATCCGATGGGACAGAAATAAACATTCAAAATAGAGTCATTACATTAAAAAAAAATTATAGCCTAAATCCTAATCATCAACTTCAATCTTTTCTAAGTTCAGCTATACTAAGAATTGTACTAAAGGCCATTCCACAGAAACATATTTTCTTTCCACAGATGTGGATAGTGCTCCATCAGCCTCCATATGTCCACCCAATAATATTTCATGGCTTTGCCACCCTTAGAGAAAATCTCCTCAGCCAATCTTCTAGAGTAACAGCTTTCTGTTCCTCTTACCATTGCTCTCATGATTGCACACGGACACTCACGCATTCTCGCAGGTCTGAAAGCACCACATCGTTTTTGAGAGTTAGTGATGGTGACGTTCAGTGTTTTGACAGCGAGGGGGTGGACAGATAAGAGTAAGGATAAAATGATTCACCATTTACAAAACCGAAACTTAGTTTAAGCCGACCATGCCCAAAACACATTCTGTGAAATGATGCGTGTTTGGCCTGACCAAATTTTACATGCGGGCGCCAAAATAATGCAGGCGTTTTAAGCATGTATTTCTTTTATGTACTAAAGCAGTCATAAAACAAAGGAACACATCCAGCGTATAAACAAACAAAATATTATGATAGTTACACTGGCAGCTGAGCAAATATCATTCAAAGCTTTTTATAACGCTATCGTTTTCGCAGCCAATGCCACACTGGGAAGATTTGATTGATCAGGCCATTAAAGCACTTCTTTCTCTTCCCAGCAGGTTGCTATTTTTCTAATAGCTTATTTATTTTTCCTCCATTGTTCATACAAAGGCCCAAGATTGGAAAACTGTCCCGATGGCGTCAAGGAGCAGGCAAAACAGCAGATCCAGACGCGGGAAAACTTAAATAAGTGACATAGAAAACCTTACAACGACACTGAAGGAAACCACACAAAAACCCTACAACGACTTACAGCACACAAGTGAAACACAAGTACATATATATACAAAAGGGTGATTTCATAACAAGATAAATGGGGTGTGGTAAATGGAAACACCTGGGGAACCTAATCAACGTTGAAATCTATTAAATACTACAAAGCATGAAACAAACACAAAATACATAGCAGAGGGAATACATACCAAAAACGGAAGTTAGCTGCAGAATTGTTCCATAATATGTGCAGGCTCCTTAAATAAATTTGAGCAAATCATTCTGCATATAAACACGCGGTATAAGCACCACTAAGCTCAGGTGAAATAGCGACGAGTCACAATCTGAACTGCAAAAAAATACAATTGTAAACAAGCATCTTTATCTTGTTCTTTTGGGTAAATATATCTGAACTTTAATGGAAATTTCTTCATTTAATCACCATTCTGTCATTTCATACCTGTATGACTTTCTTTCTTCTGCACAACACAAAATACCTCAACTGACCACCATTGACTTTCATTATATGGACACAAAACCATTCTCAACTACCTTGTTTTTCTCCACAGAAGAGAGAATTTCGTTGCTCTAGTTACTACATCGAATCTAGGCCGTTCCTCAAATCTGAATCGGCACCGCCGTACAGATATAAGCAGGCAGTTGGCAATGGGCAGTAACAATATGGACTCAAAAGCTGCTTGTCCAGTTACAGACACCAAACTGACACCTCGATTTAGACTTATTCTGCTCTCTTTCTCTCTCTCTTTCTCTCTCTCTCTCACTGTTTTCATTGCACCTCTCTCCGATTCATTTCTCTACACGAGACATTTCACATTAACCTCTAACACTCGCTCCCTGCGCTAGTTCCAGTCTAGGAGCAGCTTGCTGATTGCGATCATCTCTCTACGGGAAAACACCATCATTTGCCTTGTCACTGAACTCTGTTTACGCAGATAAAATCTCTCATCGGCAGAAGAAGCGGGGTTGATGCAGTTTTGGATCTTATTCATAGTATTCAAAGGCTCTACTTTAAATCTATTCCAGTTATATTCATTACATTTCTAAGAAGTGCAGTCTGGCCCTTTGCTAGGAAGAAGTTTAAAGTGATACAGGAGTTCACCCATAAATGAATATTCTGTTATCATTTACAAGGCCTTTTTACATAGCAACTTGTATGACGCTCTTTTTTCAGCAGAACACAAAAGAAGATCTTATGAGAGAATGTTGGGAACCATACAAAGGCGGTACCCATTGACTTGCATTGGTTTTGCTCATTTAGTAGTTATTAGGTACTGGCATTGTTTGGTTACCAACATTCTTTAAAACAACTTCTTCTGTGTTCTGCGAAAGAAAGTCATGATGGCTTGTAATGACTGGTTTATGAATGACAGAATCATTTTATTTTTCATTTTTGTGTGAACTATCACTTTAAAGCTATAGATCCAGATTCAAACCACAATCTGTTTATTGTCAATCTCTGGTCTATCTTTTGGAAATGTGCAATTAAGGCATGTCTGGAACTGCGTGAATACATAACCAATGCCAGTCCATTTCATTCATTTTATCCCCCGCATACGCTTTCATCCTTTATTTCTGCCCGAGTCAATAATAAAATGCCTCTTTGATGTAGTTTTATTGATTTGTTTTTTCGGTTGGTGGTAAATTAATTTGCGTCAAGTACTTTGAGGTAAGGTCAGGTTGACGTTTTTAAGCGACTGCTTTGCTTTCGCTTGCATAAAAGGATGACTTTTGAAGAAGCACATCAATTGAACCTCCATTCGGAGAGACTTCAGAACAATGTATCCCGGGCGTCTACAATAAAGCATAAATTAAAGAGAAATGACCAATAATGAACGGTCCCTTAAGGACATCAAAGTCCTCTGGAGAACGACTCGACAATTAGCCGATAGACAAATCATCCGTTTGTAGGAAGAGACGCTCGGAGCCTTTAAAAATTATCCAATGAAGGTTGCGATAGCAATACAATAGTTAATTTATGGTTGCCAAAGTAACGAATAGTTTAACTATCGTATTCTTAGGACAACCATGGTTGGCACAAATGGTAATTAATATGCTAAAAATGGAAAAAAAACATTACAAGACTTTTACTACATTAAACCAATGGCGATTCTTAAAAGGGAATTTAAATGATTTTGGCAGAATGCCACTGATTGTGTCCTCTGCGGTTAAATTGGGAATAAACGATCATGAAAATATGATAAAAATGTAATTTTTTACTTCATAACTCAACATCCAAATATGACGTCATGTCCTCTACTATGACAAATATCTTCCTTGTTGTTCACAAAACAAAGAAATGTATACAGGTGTACAACAACTTGAGGGTGAATAAATGGTAACAGAATTTTCATTTTTGGGTGAACTGTCCCTTTAACATTTTACATTTACATTTACATTTAGGCATTTGGCAGACCCTTTATCCAAAGCGACTTACATTGCTTTACCCTATACATTTTACATAGGTATTTGCAATCACCTGGGCTCGAACCCACAACCTTGCATTGTTAACGCAATGCTCTTACCACTGAGCTACAGGAAAGCATATTAACTATGACAACCCTAACAAACAGATCTCATTTCCCATTTACTGCCATAGTAGGGAAAGTAAATACTATGGGAGTCAATATGGGATAAAATCTGTTTAGTTACTGGCATTCTTCAATATATCTTTCTTTGTGTTCAGCTGAACAAAGAAATTTGTACAGGTTTGAAACTATCTCAGGGTAAGTACATGCAAACAGAATTTTCTTTTTTGGGTGAACTGTCCCTTTAAAAAATACACATTGACGATTATTATTTCCTAACAATCACTATGAAATGACAGGCACTGTCCCTGGTGCGTCGTGTGCCTGATTTCCGATGGCTTGGAATATGAAAGTCAAATAGAGATTTCTCTGGTAACACATGTTTTGTGTAAAGGAGCATGAATGATTGTGTTTATCGGAGACGCAAGCAGGAAGCATTATTGCAAAGACACACGCACACACAATGAATCGTGATTTATGCACAGCTTGAATTAAGACGGAATAACAATTACGAGGATTTGCAATTCAACCTTCATCACACTGGGCTAAATGAGATACAAACCCATCAGAACCGATTTGAATTAGAGCTTTTTTAGTCTTATGCTAAATTGTGAATGTCTACATTTTTACAGCATCATTGGGTTCAGAAATACAAGGAACCAAACACTCAAGCTGTTTTCTAACAGTTTCACCTACATTATAGCCCATATTATTCCTTCTCCATCATTGGGTAGTGCTTTGGGTCGTGATCTTAATATATACCCAATGAATGGGCATTAATATTCCAGCACTTAAGTCTTTTCCCATATAAAACACTCCTGGACTGTTACTGCATTATTAACATTCTGACCATTAACACTATTCTAATGGGCAGTGAAACTGTTACTCCACTGTGATATTTCCTTTGTCTAACACAATGTTTTTCTTCACTGCTAGCTATTGACTCTAGAAATACACTTTTCCCCTGAAGGGTTTTGTAATGTCAAAACGTGGGAAATGATTCAGCCATTCAGCTATTTTTAAACCTGCTCTCTTTGTATAAATGCGTTTTGAAAAACTGCCCCGGGGTGAATTTGGTTTTAAAGGACCATGGCTTTCATAGCCAAAAGTAACCAATAACAAAGTCAGATACCTTATAGCTTTTCTTTACCCTTAGACCACCATAAAAAGTGAAACTTTGCCCGGTGATATAATCTTCAATACATGATGGCGACAAGTAAACAAAATTGGAATTAGTCATGAGTAGGAGTGTAAAAATATTTTTTGATACAATACACGATACAGTGTTCACAATACAATAGTTAATTTTTTTTAACTAAAATTAAAATATATTAGATTTATTTTCAAAACATGTAAATTCAATAAAATGTCATTTAAAATAATGAACACCAAAATGATAAGCCCTATGAGCCCTATGAACGAAAAAGCTAAATGACATTAAAAAAATATCGATAAAAAATATTAAATAACAATATATATATATATATATATATATATATAATTAAGAATATGAACAAAAATAATACCTAAGAGAAAATTTCTTTGAGCAGTAGAAGTGCAAAAATATATAATTAAATTAAATATCAAACAAAAATTAAATTAATAGATTTTCTTTCATAACATTCATTAAAATGGTAAAAATAAAATTTATACAAAACGAATACAAAAATGTATAAAAATCCCCCAAAACTCTAAATAAACTTAAGAAAATCAATTAAAAAAGCTAAGCCCTAAAATCTAGAATATTATATATGATCACGTGTTGGCATCTTGAACAATAGGATTAACAGACATCATATTAAAAAAACACCGTAGCTCTTCAACACAGTACATATTGTGAGATATTAAGCAACATATTGTTACACCACTAGTGCTCAAGATGTATCTATGATGAAGTGCAAAAAATCTTCCAAAGAAAAAAACTGTAATATCTGCAGAATTAATTACAGCACTTTAACAGGTGTGTTATTCGGTCAACAAACTCATGCGCTCACTGCAGCTTGCCTCTATATCTATTCTTACCTCAACCTTCAAGGGCACATTGTGTTTAGAGTCGCTGCAGTATACTCACTTTTTCGGCCTGTAGTCTGGAATATTCCTATCCAGAGAGATGTGGTCACTGAGTTGGGCATTGTACCCGTATTCCTCATACCTCCCTTCGCTCTCCCGGCTGTCTTCTCCTAAGGTGGCCGCTGCACCACCCTGTCCCAGACCGCCAGGACCTTCTACCAAACCCATGGGCTTCGCTAGACCTGCAGCGCATAGGGAGAAATGCATGTAGACTTCAGTTAACACGAAAAAGGTTGGCATATCCCATAAGGACATGCTTCAAAACAGGGGTTCATTACTTCGATGAGAGTCCACTGGTGACATGCGAATCACAGCGGGTGAAAAAGTGTACAGGGCGATAATTTGAAGTGGACACCAACGCACCATCTTCATATTTTGACACCTCTTTAATGCAGATCTCACAAAGAAGAAAAGGTGGAAATTCCACTGGAACTGTGTTCAAAGGGCAAACAAACCAAAAAGGTATTTTTTCTAACCTTTCTTGTCTATGGTTTGACACCTGAAGAATTCGAAAGCAATGCACAAAATGCGAACGTCAATTCAATTGTGATGGCCAGAGAGATGCTCCTAATCATAATCTTTAGTCTTTCTATTGAAAATTCTGAATTCAAACCATTGCATTCAAAGGATGAAATGTTTGATTTTGACATTTAATAGAAAACAGTGTGTTTCGCTGAATTGTTAACAGAATTATATCTGGTTTCAAGTGTATAATCCACAATGTTCAGTTTAAAGGCTTAAATTACAAAATCATTTCTCACATATAAAATGTGGTTTTCTGAAATGAAGAGAAATATCTTGAGCCTGATTACTATACCAAAAATTCCTTTAATAATTATTTATAGGTCCACTGTACGAAATTTAGTGGCATCCAGCGGTGAGGTTGTGAATTGCAACCAATGGCTCAAAAAACACCACACAGCACCTTTAAATATCATAAAATATATTTATTTTCTAGTTCTGGGTGGCAAGTATGCTTGGGAACAGAATGTGAATATTTTGTCTGAGAATTCAAACCAGTCCCATCCACAAACACAGTTGGTGTGGAATTAAACTTTAAGCCCCCCGCAAGTCCCAACTCCACAATGCACACATACATCACGAATGTCTAGAAAAGAAAAATCAAACATGAGATCACTAAAATGTCTAGTACTATTTTTACTAAAGCCGTAACGAGCCACTTGAGATCAAATCGAGACCAGCTAATCAGCTCTAAAGACAAAAATAAACTTTAGAAACATTTCTACAAAAGATCTTAATATTGTCTCAATCTGTGCTAATATTTATATGCAATGAAAAACTGAAATGTTTATATGCATTTGGGTAGCTGACAGACTAGTATGCATATTTGTTTCAGGGTGTGATGGTAAAACAATTTGAAGAGGAAGATAAATCTCTCTGAAGCTATTTTATATGATAAATATAAATAATGTAAAACAACATAATATTTTTATTTTTTTTATTTTACTATGTTACACCATAGGACACTTACACGATTTGCACGTAAACTGCCCATTTAAAAAAATATTTCATGATTATAAGATCTTAGCTTAGGTCAACAATCTGGATTCTCATATACCAATGATTTTTAGATACATTGAGATTTATTTTATTGACTTAAATGAACATAACTAAGATCTCCAACATGTCTCGTGAGATGTCCTTCAGGCTTAGTCCCAGCTAGTCTAGGGATTTTCAGAAATTTCAAGCCAGTTCCTTCCTTTCCATCATTCAGGGCTCCTGGAGTGCCGAGCGTCATCTCTAAAGCCGGTTTCCTGGATCATAAGGTGTTCTCACAAGCCAGAGCTGAAATGGTTATATGTCTCTCTGCAAGGGTCTGTGGCTTTGTGTCTCTTTCTCTGTCATTGTTATTATTGCCATTGTCTCGCTGGCTGCCTCTGTGGGCTGTTTGGAGAGAATTCTATTACACTGCAGGCTGGCATTTTGACACTAATCCATGAGAGCCAGCTGTCTGTGGCAGAGAGAAACTGCATATCATAGACGTAATGCAGATTCCTGCTAATACAACACAGCATGTTGCAGAGGAACATCCATCACAAGCACATATCATTTCATGAGCATTTGTATGCGCTGGATTGAAAGTTACCAAAGTACACGTTTTGGTTTCAACGTTTTACAGAGTGTTAAATCAAATAGTTGGGAATCTGCACTTTTTTGAGTTTACTAATAAAATAAGCACATTTGGATAAAAGGTCAGTTTCCCTCAAACTCTATTGACCAATTTAGGGATTCTTTTTATTTATTTAAACTTACTTAAGTAATTGAGTTCCTCAAATTCCTTTAGTCGCTGCTAATAAATTCTGTAAATGAGATTGCGCTGTTCAGACGCACTAGTTAATCTCTGTCTATGTAAATATGTTTGCGTTGTGTGTGTACTCAGATAATAATATGCTTTGAGATTTTGTGATTAAAGTGAGTTGCAAAGACTAGTAGAGGATTTGTTCTTGGAAGAGCAATTACGCTGTTTCCTCCCCTACTAAGAATTTGTGTCCGTCATTATTACATCTTCCAAATGAGAACACAAACAAACAAGAAACTGGTAATTTGCATGTTTCAAGTATACAAATCTTCAGTAATGAGATAAATGTGAAGTCTAGAAAATAATAAGCATCGCTTCAAAGAAAATGTTGGTTAGATGTATGTTTAGCTTTTCACCATAAGAAATGTTCTCCTCTACATAAAAAAGGGATAATTCACCCTAAAATGAAAATCCTGTCATTCACTCACCCTCAGATTGTTCCAAACCTGTACTGTATATATTATTTGATTTTGATGAACACAAAGGAAGATTTGTAAGAATGGCAGTAACCAAACAGATCTCATCTCCCATTTACTGCCAAAGTAAAGGAAAAAAATACTATGGGGGTCAATGAGGGATGAAATTTGTTTGGTTACTGACATTCTTACAAATATGTGCTTAGCAGAAAGAAAGAAATGTATAAAGGGTTCGGAACCTAAATGATGAACAAATTTTCATTTTTTGCTGAACCATCCCTTTAAAAGCATTTCAATTCATTTTGATTTATATAACACTTTTCACAATGTTCATTGTTCCAGAGCAGCTTTACAGGAGAAAAAACGAAAAAAAGGTATAAATGCACAGCGCATGGTGATTATAGAGCAAGCAAGATCCTTCTAATAAATAATATCTAATAAAAGCCGTCTCCCGATGAGCAAGCCAGCAAAACCCTGTGGCGAGCAACCCAAACTCCAATGATAAATAAATGGACCTCGGGAGAAACCAGTCTCAGCCGGGAGGGCCAGGTCTCCTCTGACGTGTCAGAGCTGCACTCAGTTACTTTGATTAAAAGTTACAGAGTAAGTGTTTATGAAAAATAGGGAGATCTCGTTTTTGGTGGAACTATCCCTTTAAAAGCATTTCATTAAAATTGTGTACTTAGTGATCTTCAGGTGCACTCAATCACAAATTTAAGATGCTTGTTTGATCGATAAAAACAACAAATAATAAAAAAACAAGTTTCTATCCAATATAATGCAATCTAGAGTAAGAACAGCTCTCCCTCAACACAAACTTCCATAACTTTCAATAGCAAAGTAGCATATCATGATCTGGCCAAGCTGTGAGCAGCTACTTTTACACCCAATACATGGTCTCTACTCAGAGGTGCAGTGACAGGAAAAGCAAGACAGGCATTTGCCTGAGGCTCTGTCCTGAGTGGTCCCTCATTCCCTCGTCTGACAGAGATTGCACCTGTGCAATATTTATCATTACCTTCTGTCGCAACGGACAGATGTGTAACTTTAAAAATGCATCATTTAAAACAACAAAATCTGCCGGTGAATAAATTGTTGTTTTGACGTAAAGAAAATCATTAAAAGATTTTTCCCCTTGTGATTTGATAATTTATAAATTAGTGTCTTAAAGAAGGACATGCCCATCAATATTTCCTGCCCAACTCCCCTTGCCTGTAGGAAGTACAACAACAGGAAAGGAAATCATGTTTATCATGGGGTAATAGGAATTAGTCATGCACACGATTGTTTTTTCTCCCTGCATTTGTGCGATTATCCTCTCCGCTGACTAAAATACAAGTACAAAAACAGAATTTTTTTTATTCACCTACAAAGGTGAAGGACATGTGTCTGAAATTCACACTTTTTTACTACTGTTAAAAAAAGGGGACACTCTCTCTCTTTCTCTATTTTGACCTGCCTATTTCAGATTCATTATATTAAAAGGCGGATGGTCGGTTTGTCTTTAAGGAAGGCTTATGAACATGTCCTGCTTTGAATTTCCAGACAGATAGCTCTAATTTCACATTAAGCTGGATTCATACTTCCTTCATGCGAGCTTAGGCACATCGCTACACTTCATCAAAACTTCATTCAAGATAAAGATAGTCCTAAATGTCTGAATACAAATTACAACCCACAGTAAATGTAAATCTCAGATGTTTCTTTTTTATAACTCACTAAACAGCTTTCCTGTACCTCAGTGGTAAGAGCATGGCGCTAACAACTGCAAGATCCTGGGTTCGATCCCAGGGGATTGCACATACTAAGAAACAAATGTCTAGAATAATGCATTGAAAGTCACTTTGGATAATAGCGTCTGCCAAATTCATGTAAACCTCAGATATAATTTATTTTAGATAACGTATTTAGATGTCAAGGTGTCCTTAATAATTGAAACTCTTTTGGAGAAATACCACAGTTTAGCAAATGTCTCTATTTAATCTCCACTGAGTCTTATTTGTGTCTAAATAAACGAGACATTTAAGGAGCAATGTGAAGATTTTAGCGGCATCTAGTGGTGAGTTTTCGAATTGCAACCAATGGCTCACTCCACCCCTCCCTTGAAAAGCAATACGGTGGCTGACACAGGACTAAGATGTCGTCAAGTTTTTGCTCATTTGCCAAAGGAGATAACTTATTTACGTAACATGCTTTGTGAAGCAATCTGTCTGTTTAGGGCTTCAGTAGAAAAAACATGGCAAATTACATGCAATGGGACCCGTGGTGTATGTAGATAGAAATTAGGGTTGGGCGATGTCTAACAAATTGGCATCAGAAGATGCCTACAGTTAAACAGACGATAGACGATGACGATGACATCAAGGGGCCGGTCTGAGGCGGGGGTTGGGGTATATCAGTTTGCTAGATTGCCATCTGCCAAAACATTAAATACAATTATATCAGTGCTCCACACTGCGACCAAAACCCATTTTGTGACCAGTTTTCAAGACAGCTTTATTTTTTCTTGACAAGTACTCGCACATGTACAACCTGCAATTTTGGAATTTCTTCCAGTTGTTATGTCCCACCAATGTAGGCTGTGTGATTAGTCAACACAGGCAATGTTTCCCGCTGCCATTGCAGGCGAGCACAGGTCATAATTTACAAGTTTATACACACACAACATGGGCGCATTCCTACGATTCACTGTTTGCGTTCACTTTCTACGTCCGTCTATGACACACGCGTAGAATGTCATGCTGTGGACTCGGCTGTCATCATTTATTTTGGAAATGTGCTGTACGCTTATGCGGACGGGATGTGCGGACAACAGCGGACCCTCCTGATGATGAAAACCGCGTCATGCAGGCATCACGATGCCAGCCCAACATCGTGATGGCTGTCAGACGTCGGCAATGGATGATATTTTTATCTATTAGCCCAACCCTAATAGAAATAGCTGATTCTAAGGTAATAAAAACATTAAGCTTTGTTGTGTTAGGTCTCTGAAGACATAGTTATGTAAATCATATTGCATCTCTGTCAATAGATCCTAAATGTGCAACCCCCTGGGATCGAACCCACAATCTTGCGTTGTTAACACAACGCTCTTACCACTGAGCTTCATGAAAGCTCACACTGGACCTTCAAAAAGAAACCAACGATATAATCATTCATATTCTAACATATTTCTGTACAGGTACCATGATGTGGTAAAAAAAGCTACTTTTACTTTTATCTCCTATAAACACCTTTAGCTAGAGATGCAGGTCAAAACCCCAGCGGTGTCCGACCTGACCCATATGGTTTAATCCACTCCGTGTTTGTGATGTTGTTTTTGCTGTTCTAGGCCACGACAGCTTTACACAATTCAGTCTAAATTCACCATACTGCCAGTCAAGTCTCTTCTAAAGTGCTCTCCGAGCATTCGGGCTTGATGCACTTCACTCAGAATTGTTTTAAATTATGTAACAAGATTTGAAAAGAAAAAAACTGATCTAAGGATTCAAGGCTAAAAGATACTGCTTTCTGAGGTGATTGAAAGGCTATATAAGTATACATGCATGTCAAATGTAATACCGAGGTAGCATAAATATTCAGGGGGAAGATCTGCTTTGGGGACGTGAATGGCAGATTTAGTCTCTTTAGAGTCCACTGTGAATATATGGAAGACAAAACTGAGCTTGGATCGTAAAACATAAGATGATCGTTGAATACCTGCGTAAAGGGTTGATTTACAACCAGAATTCCTACAGTAAAAAGAGCCATGCTGGGATGTGAATCAGGACATTGGTTCCACTTAACAGTCATATAAATCAAAGAACAATATAAACAGTATAAATCCTAAATAAATCATCCTAAAATTATTTAAAGTTGTGATAATGTTGCACATTGAGAATATGGTGCTGGCTCTGTCTAGACACGACGTGCCGGAAAAACACTATAAATCTATTGATTCATCAGGATGCACAGAGAGAATGCAAGGGTTCGCAAAAGTGACTGTATTCTCAAAGAAAATTACAAACACAATTACTTGTTACAGTGAAAACTATTTTCACTTTTATAACTCACTCTTAGGGTCAGATTTACTAACAGCTTGCTGCAACTCAAACAACTCTTTTGGTGTAAAAACTGTCGGTATTTAGTATTGCCCGCAGTGAATATAAATGGTGGAAAGGTGTGGACACAGCTGTTTTTGTTTGTAGGGGTTTACTCTTCAGGGGCCCGTTTCAATAAGGAAGTCCAACCAACACAGAGTTAAAATCTGAACTCTGAGTTAATTTACTCAGAGAATCGCTACTCTGAGTTTTCAGTTTCAGACCAGTTGATTTGAGTTAGTTCAATCAACCGTGAGTAAGTTCACTCTAGGTTATGCGCGTGCAGCATGGCGATGAAAAGCCATCATCAATTGAGTAAAGATAGCACGATTCACCATGGCAACGGCACGTGACAAAAAGCGCTCTCTTCATTTCTCGCCAATCGAATTGAAGGTACTATTACAAGCGTACGGTGAATATGAGCACATCTTTAGAAGAAAGAGCAACACAGCTGCAGCAGCAAAAGAAAGAAAGTTGGCTTGGGAGAAAATTGCTTCACGTGTAATGCGCAAGTTTATATGTCAATCACTTTTATATTTATTTTGTTGAAAATGTGAATTATATTTAACTCTCTCTCTCTCGGTCTCTCGCTCTCTCTCGCTCTCTCTCGCTCTTGCTCTCTCTCTTTCTCTCTCTCTCTCTCTCTCTCTCTAATGTAGGTGCAATCCTTCTGCAATAAAAAGTTATTGGCAGCAGCTGAATATGAAATACAATAACATTCATTCAGAAAATTTTAAAGAAATAACATGCCCTTACTAGTATGATGCCTGATTGGGAAATGTTAAATATACTACTTAAACTGGCCTTAAACGTTAAGATAAGATGTCCAAACGGGGCTTCACAATTCTCTACTGACATAAATGTAACTCTCTGCGAATTAATGCAGCTTCCTCATCTACGGGCTCCTGAATAAACAGACATGCCATTTTAAGGTCTGTGTGACTAAATTGAGCGCGATTATGAACACAAATCAATAAACAAATGGCGTATGCAATTTCAACACCGCTCGCGCTTCGAAAAGGGGTGGAGATTGTAACAAACCCTGGGTTTGCGGAATAATGCCTGTTCTGGAACCCAAAACCCTGAGTATTCCGTTTTCTGGGGTTGACTTACTCTGAGTTTGCACTTACCCTGCTTTCTGAAACGGGCCTCAGATCACTGTAACGGAAGGATGTGGGCGTGGTTTGACTTTTTATAAGTAGTCTCCTGTTTATATCCCTTAACCGGTTAAAATCTGTTCCACCTATGGTACCACATCTGTGTTTGCACGCTCAACTACAGCTGTGAAAATGAAGCATACTTTAGCAGTAAAGCTTACGGTAGATGTGTTGCCAAATCAAGAGGCTAATTGCTCATTCCCAAAGCTTTGAATTTTTAATAGCAGTCAGATAAAGGGTCCTTTCACATTGATCCAGCATTTCTAAACACTGTGTCTAAGGTGTCTTTCCTGGACTGGTCCTTTCATTGTGCTTTGTTTATCATAGTTAAAGGGATAGTTCACCCAAAAACAAAAGATGTGTCATCATTTACTCACCCACTAGTTGTTACAACCCTGTATAAATTTCTTTGTTACGCTTAACACACAGGAAAATATTTGGAAGAACGTAAGATCTCATCCCCCATTGACTTCCATAGTATTTATTTTTCCCTACTATGGTAGTAAATGAGGAATGAGATCTGACATGCTTCAAAATTTCTAACTGTTTTTGTTCAGCAAAATAAAGAGATTTAAACAGATTTGGTACAATCTAAGGGTGAATAAATAATGACAGTATTTTCATTTTTGGGCGAAGTATCCCTTTTAATGCAAGTGCTAACTCTCTAATGGTGAATGGTATTGCATTCGCATTGCCGAGAACCTTAAAGGGAGAGTTTACACAAAATGAAAAATCCTTCATTATTTACTCACCTACTTTAAAAAGTGTATGACTTTCATTCTTCTACAGAACACAAAAGAAGATATTTTAGAGATTGCTGGTAACCAAACAACATTGACACCAATTGACTTCGATTGTATGGCCACAAAACCACTCAGACATTTCTCAGAATATCTTCTTTTGTGTTTCATTTACAGGTTTTGAATGACATGATGGTGAATAACATTTACGCATTTGGCCGATGCTTTTATCCAAAGCAACTTACATTGCATTATACTATACATTATTTTTTTTTTGAGTATGTGCAATCCCTGGGATCAAACCCATGACCTTGGCATTGCTAGTGCCATACTCTAACCACAGAGCTACATGAAAGCATATATACAGTAAATAATGGCAGGATTATAATTTCGGAGTGAACTACCCCTTTATGCCCTTTAATCTTTTACAATTTATATTAGTGTAAGCCTGTGCGAATAAAAAAAAATCAGGCAACTTCTCACATTCCAGATAACTGATTTCCATAAACTATTTAACTAATTGTCTAACCTTTCTGGTCTTGAACTTCAGGCATAATTTTTCTAATCTGCCTTCAAATGTTTACAATAAATGTGTTTGGTCCCACATGAGAATAAAAAAATTAACTATAGAGCAACAAAAATGAGGATGAACAGAAGATTTGAACCTTATCAGAGGACTTTACTGAGACCTAATTTACCTGCTTAATTACCTGTCACGAACACATCACTGCACAGAACACATCTGGGAAGAGCATCTCAGTAAACACAAGGTTAATGAGAAACTATAGAAAATCTATATGCAACTGGAAAAAGAATTTAAAGTAGAAGGAAAAATGTTTTTAAAATGATTTTTATTTACACATCTTTTCTCGACAAACCAGAAACACTGGATATGATTATACACAGTATATTATGTTCTCTGGGAAATCCATCATCAACATAATGGTCAGCAAATAACATTTACAGCATATTTAGTAGGATGTTGTGGTGGATGAGGTTGCCAGCAACAGCCAAACAATTACCGCTTTCTTGTAAAACTCGCTGTGCCCTAGAATTCCAATTGGACCTCGGTGTAATCATTCGGCTCTCACTGTCAGTATAATAAACATCTGAAAAATCCCTTTTGGGGGGAAAAAATGTGAATTCGAAATCAATTCCAATCTCACTATCATGTACAATTATCGGCAACCTCACACCATTTGCGCATCATATGAGTGTGGCTTGTATCCGATAAACCCGTGTTGAAATAAAACTTGTAACGGGCCTACCATCAAGACGATTTGTGACAGACCGGTGAGGTTTACAAAGTGGAAAAGCCTCTGGGGGAAATATGCGGTTGCACTTGTGCAGAATGAAAGCCCTCTCGTTCAGGAGGGTGCATTAGAGGGCTTTTTTGTGAAGCAGTGCCTCTTGGCTTGCCTCCAAATGCACGAAGGATAATTTAATCTGACAGAGTGACCCCCTTCATATACAAATGGCGCTGGTTTTACGGAATAACAATCAGAGCCAACGGAGGCAGTAAGCAAAGCATACAAGGAGCAAGGGGTCTGTTATCCCAATTTAAAAGGAAACATCAGGCGAATTATGACCTTTATGCTATATGTTCTTCAGGAGAAGAGCTCCATGGTAAAAGACGAATAATTGAGTGAATGTGCTCTAATATTTCAAAGATACAAAGTCAAAGAGAGCGCAAGGGTGACTTTGGAAAGGGCAGTTATACAGGATCATGGGGCAGAACAGCTATTTTTATGTATCCCTTTGTGGACGGAGCAATTATTTTTCTTACTGTACACTGTAAGAAAAAAGTACAAAATAGTATGTTTTAAGGGTTCATTTTGGTACCTCTATATATGTACACATTTATGTATTTGGCTACATAAAATGTACCCTATTGTGCTAGTTAAATGTTTTGTATCCCCTAATGTTACTTTAAAATGTAAAAAAAGGTACATAGGGTGCAATTATGTGTCCAAAAAGGTACAACATTTTATTTTTGTACACCCTTATATACAAAAAGAAACCCTCCAGTGACAATAAAAGGTCCAACTTTGTTCTTTTTTCTGACAGCGTAAACATTAATATTAATATTAACAGAAAACTTGACTGTAGATTGCCCTTACTGTTAAATATAGGCAAAATCACCTGTGCACCTATATATTATGTAATACTACATTTAAAATGTACAAATTCATGTCTGAGGGATGTATTGGGATAGGAGACTAGATTTATTCGTACATAACTGTAGCTTATAAATTATTTGACCTCGTTTGATTGACATAAATATTGAGACAATATTAAATATTCTGACAATTACTTGCATCCTTCACAATTCAGATATTGATAACTATGTTGTAATGATAACAGTAAAGCATCAAAACATTCAATACTTCTGAAGTCAAATTGAGAGACACAGGGCAAACTGTATGAGTCATAGTCAGACATTGACTTGACTTGAATAACTTTTACGCACAACTTTCACAAACAACATAAACTTTATAAAGTCATATTATTCTTTAATATATGGCTACACATATAAAGTTGGCAATGTCTTAGATCTAGTAATAATATCTAGCATTGGGTAATGTAAACAGCTTTGCATGCAAAGTATACACATCCGAGATAAGGTGTCCCACATTATCAAATAAAAGCCTGTATATCATTCTGAAAATCATATTTTTCGGTCTAGAGTTGGAATGACAATCACAGTCATACAGCGATGGCGAATGACTTAATAAGCTCAATATCATAAAAGCCTACTTACCGTTTAATTGGTTATACACCACATCTTCCAGTCGCTCGAGCCTTTTGAGAATGGACTGTCTGTCCATGGAGTTCGTAACTTTGGCATTCCTGCCTCGCAGTCTCTGATCCGACAGCCTGCCGATCTGGACGAGCTCCTCGGATCGGTCCTGGATCCTGCAGTACACCGAGAACAAAATGATCCCGACGAATACGAAAATGTTGACCGTCAGCAGAGTTTTGATTTTGCGTGCCACAGCCATTAAAGCTCAAAAGCGACACTGTCAGTCCTCTAATATTGATCCATGTAGAACGGGGATGCGACCCCGCCGTGGTGGGAGCTGTCCTTTCAGCACCACACGCAACCCCTGCGCCGCAGTTTCCCAAGATTTAAAGCTGATGCGCGTGCTGAATGTTGAAGTACGTATATAATGATTACAAGTGAAGACAGCTTATACAAGATGTATAGGGGCTACGATCAAAGCCCACCGCCCCCGGTTCTTTTGTTGACCCCCATTATAAACGTTTAGATGTGTAAGAGCAGCCTCCGGAGATTATGCTTACGCTGCCGTCAACGCGAGAGAAAAAAGCACGCGTTTAATCACGCTGTGCATTGGCCATCCCGAGCAGAGGCGAAATGCGTGAGATGTGCACGGTTCAAATGGTTCATTTTTAAATGTCAGTGCATGTCAAATAACGTTCGTCCGTGTGCAGC
Source organism: Triplophysa tibetana (assembly GCA_008369825.1). Classification (NCBI taxonomy): domain Eukaryota; kingdom Metazoa; phylum Chordata; class Actinopteri; order Cypriniformes; family Nemacheilidae; genus Triplophysa; species Triplophysa tibetana. The sequence goes on along the minus strand of CM017901.1, from coordinate 15,074,213 downwards.
ATCCTTTACGCGGATCCGCTTATCTCCGTGATGGGCGCTGAGGAAAGAGGGGCATCTCACTCAGGCATCGACTAAAAAAGAGGCGATTTAACGCACTATCCTCATGCAACAAACGCAAGTGGAAGTAAAAAAATCCGTAGGCAAGACGCTGTCAAGCGATTCCCTTCCTGCTCCCGCTTTTCACGGTTAACGTTCTTGTTCTCTCGCGCTCCCTGCATGCTCCCCCTCTCATCCCGCCCTCGATGCGAGCTTTTCAAGAGCAGCTCAGCGCTCGCATGACGTCGGCAAACTCATGAATATTCAGAAAACAGTTACAAGGGATGAAATGCTGTGGAGTATGATAGATGGTGTGTATTACGTTCTAATGTTTTCACTCAGGTTGGCTAATTGAATTATAACTCGCGGAGTTTGTAGAAGAATAGCCCAACCTTCTGACTAAGTAAGTGTGAATGTGATACAAAAAGTCTCGACTTAGATTTCTGATTTAAAATCTGCGTTCGAAGACGTTGAAAATGCCAATGGACGCGTGACCACACATTCTATATTAATGCGCCAATTTGCTAGGCTGCTTAGCAAACGCAAACAACGGACTTTATGAGTTGGCGGAAGAACTACTTTACCGAAAGTATCAAATTGAACTGCTCACTCAACGTGGAGTCGTTCATAATGCTACTGTCGAAGCTTTTTAAAACAATGAATCCGTCCGTTTTGATTATTTCAATTCACTTTTATTTATATAGTGCTTTTCACAATGTGCACTGCCACTTACATTTAATAAAATGAAAATAATGTATCAAAACAATGACACAGTAATATGAAAATTATATTACAAAATGAACATTTTCATGAGGTGCCATGGGTTTTATGGTTTAAATCTGGTTCATTTTGGCAGGGAAGGTTCATCTCACCACAGCTCAACTCAACTTTATTTATAATACATTTACATTTAGTCATTTAGCAGACACTTTTATCCAAAGCGACTTACAGGTGGGGTAGACAATGGAAGCAATTGGGACAGCAAAAGTACAACAAAAGCATAAGTGCAATCAAAAAAGAAGACTGGTCTCATATAACCTAACACAGTATAGAGAACCAATCTTACTTAAAGAGTAGAGAAGAAAATAGGGTTAGAACAGATCAGTCAGGTGTTGACGGAAGAGATGTGTTTTCAGACGTTTCTTAAAGATGGCTACAGAATTTGCAGATCTTGTAGCAGCGGGCTGATCATTCCATATAGGTGGAACAGATCTGGAGAAGGTGCGCGAGAGAGCTTACCTTTTTTGGATGGCACCACAAGACGCCGTTCGTATGCAGAGCGTAGGGATCTGGCGGGTGCATTTGTCTGCAGTAGCGAGTGAAGATAAGGGGGTGCCGAACCATTGGTGGTCTTTTAGGCCAGGAACAGAGTGTTGAATTTGATGCGAGCGACTATAGGGAGCCAATGTAGCTTAATGAAAAGAGGAGTGACGTGTACTCTCTTCAGTTCATTAAAGATAACTCTTGACACAGCATTCTGGATCATCTGTAGAGGTTTGGTTGTGCAAACTGAAAGTCCACACAGTAGCGCATTGCAGTAGTCCAGTCTGGACAGAACCAGAGCATGTACTAGGACTTGCGTAGCATGCTCTGATAGGAAGGGTCTAATTTTCCTAATATTGTAGAGGATGAATCTACAGGACCGGAAGGTGCTGGAAACTTGATCTGTGAAGTTGAGCTGATCATCGATCACCACTCCCAGGTTTCCTGCCTTTCTGGAATATGTGATGGTTGATGAGCCCAGGTGAATGGAGAGGTTGTGATGAGTCTTTGTATCGGCCGGGATTAGAAGCAGTTCTGTTCTTGAAAGGTTCAGCTGCAGGTGATGGCTATTCATCCAGTGCGAGACGTCGGCTAGGCAAGCTGAGATGCGTGCAGGAACAGTCGGATCGTCTGGGCGAAAAGACAGGTAGAGTTGTGTATCATTTCCGCATAGCAGTGATAGGAAAAGCCATGGTTCTGAATGACAGAGCCTAGGGATGTCATGTATACAGAGAATAGCAATGGACCAAGCACTGAGCCTTGAGGCACACCTGTGTCGAGATGTTGGGACTCAGACACCTCACCTCTCCAAGATACTCTAAAGGACCTACCCAAAAGGTAAGACCTGAACCATTGTAGCACCATTCCGGAGACCCACATAGCCTTGAGGGTGGAGAGGAGGATGTGATGGTTAACGGTATCAAAGGCTGCAGATAGATCCAGTAGGATGAGAACAGATGAGTTAGAGGAAGCCCTTTCCAGTCTCAGGGCTTCAATGACAGAGAGCAGCGCAGTTTCAGTGGGATAACCCACTCTTGAAACCAGACTGGTTGCTGTCTAGGAGGTTGTTCCGGGTGAGAAAGGATGAGAGCTAGTTACATACAACACATTCTACGTTCTTATATAGCGCATTTTACAATTTTCATTGTTACAAAGCAGCTGTACATGAGACACTTTTAATACAAGTAAAACAACTCAAGTCATATACCTGTAAAAACAAGAAAAATGTGAAAACAACAAAAGACAGACATACAAATGCTCCACACACACATAATGCATACTGTATATACTTACACACATTGACAAAGACGCACACACACACAAACACACTCGCACAAACTCACAAACACACTCGCACACACGCACAGTGAAAGCACACATTTGAGATTAAGGAGAGAGAACCACAGGTCAAATATTAAACGGACTATAAATTCTTAGATGCAATATTAATTATGTCTAATTTCTGAATTCTAAAGCAGCCCCCCCGGCCAGGCAAATAGTGCAAAACAATATGCAAACGGTGGCGAGCAACCCAAAACTCCAATCGAGAAAAAAAACTCAGGAGAACCCAGGCCCAACCAGGGGATTCAAGTTCCCCTCTGGCAAAAGCTGCTTTCTCTGCACAAGCTCAACAGTGCTTGCACAACAATGCTAAATAAAATAAAATACTTAATAAGGTAAATTATAGATGTAAGATTATCATTAACAATCTAATAGCATTTGAAATGTTGTAGGAAAATCGTGTCAAGTTGCCTAGTCCTTTATCCAGCTCTATCATCTTAGCTCTTGTCAGGTCACCGCTTACCATTCTCAGGTTAAGAGAAAGTAAAGACCAGCCTGTAAATCGCTGTAACACATAGCTTACTGCTTTAGTTTAATGTTCTGAGAGCACTTACTAGCACATTGGCAGACCGGTGCCCATGCAGTAAGTTCTTGCACCATGCTGAATTGAATGTCTGCCATGGGAACTGACTTACCCGTAATTCAATCTAAGTAATGAATTCAGCAATTTGCATCTGAATAGATAGAAAGAGAAAGAGAGGGAGTCTGTACAGTATGTTCTGCTAAGTGTGAAAATTCTGTATTTGTATACCTACTAAGTTTTCAATAAACTACAACACCACATACAGTAATGCAATGATCTATCATTTCTAGGCTGGTAGATGATCCAGAAATGAAATCATCCTCGATTCTTCACATCTCTTTCTTGACTCATTATTTGATCTGACTGCCTGAAGTTAATGTAATTTAAAACAAAATTGGATTCATTTCGGAGATGAAAAATGGATGGTAACCACTAATGTAAGCATGCAATGTGATTAGTTCATGTGGTGACAGAATTTCGAACTGTTGGAAACATGTATCGTTGTATGTGTTGTTTACCATTTAAAAACTGTATGCACCATTTTGAGTATACTGTACAGTATAGTATTTCATTCTAAATATAGCCAATGTGTGTGTACGAAGAGAGAGAGAGAGAGAGAGAGAGACGTTCAGAAAGAGGGAGGGAGAGAAACTATGCTTTCACCTGATTACAATCACAGTAAAGTGGACCAGCAAATTAATTTTCATTTCCACAGATTTACTATATTTTATGAATTTATCCAGGGAAAGACAAGTATCATCTCTTATTTATAGAGCAGCTTGGATGAAAACTGAGACAGCAAAAACACGTTTTACAATCTTGTAAGATTTTTTTACACCTTGCACAGCTGGTAGTATAAATAAATATAGTGTCCAGTCGCGATTTCTTTAAGACTGCAAGGGAAGCTCAGCTTCCCCTATAATTGTCAAAAAATGAATGGTCAAATATATGTACTATTATGTTAACATTTTATTGACTAAAAATGCGTTAAACACGTTCATCTCGAACGAAAATAATTTCGTTCAGAATCAGCTACTTAGGTCGGCTGACTCGATTTCCTTCTCATTCATTCCCGTAGCGTACAGTGCATTACTCTGTTGAAGCCCAGCGTCCATTGACTTCAATGGGGCTGCTTTAAACAGTTTTTTTCAGTGCTTAGAAACAAAACGGTCATTGGATAATGCTGCGATTATGTCCCGCCCACGGACGCTCAGCGTCTCTGGGATGAATGGAGGAGTGGGCTGGCCCGGACTCCGAGCGTCTGACAGCGATTTTGTTCTATAAAAAGTCGCTGACGCTAAAGCTATTCAATCTCAGTCCCATTGCGGATTTTTCAAGTGTAGTTGAAAGACAAACTGCTGCAACCTATTTCTTGGTATTTGCTTGCCGAAATTGCTCGCCAATTTTCATCATACATTTCACACAATTATACACCACATTCCTTGTTTCAGTTTAATGTATACCCACATTTCCTCCGTCGTGTTTATATATTTTTTAGATAGTTTGTTCATTCATTCATTGTGAAATGAGCTTCCCCTCTTTGAAAGACCAGCAGCCGCCACTGATAGTGTCCATAGGCAAATGCTAAATTGCAAGACTAATGAACTAAAGTATAAACTCAAGAATATGCGAAAGTGGGTCTGACTAGAGAAAAAGTAAGTGCCATGTTTGTGTTAAACTCAGATTTGTTCTGGCTGTGGAACAGCAGTTGCAAATGCTCCCACCAATTTTATGAAGAGCAGACCTCGCCTGGAGGTATTCAAGTTTAATCCTCTCAAATCAACCCATGCTGCCTCAGTAACACTCCATATGAAAAAGAAAAACAAGGAATAGACCGAAAAGCATTGGAGCGTTCTGTCAATGCATGCACGCTGTTAGGAACAATGGTTGTAAACTTCTATGTGCATCCATTTTTTCATATTTGAGTGTGCGCGGTTTAAACTACTATTATAAAGTTACATGTCTTGTTTATTTTAGCTTTCACTAATTCTCATAAGCATAACAAGAAGGGTTGGCATAACTGGCTTTCTTTGCAGAATTTAATTATTTTTCCTGCTTAATGTGAAACACATTACAGAAGATGCTGATTAGGTTTATAGAGACGTCTGCTGAAACAGATGGACCCTGGGAAATGGTAGCATTCTCTACAACTCAAAAAAGGTGATCGATGCAGAACGACTTTAGTTTTGTGCCACTGATATAACAGCAGTTTTCAGTACCAGGACAACCAACAGTAACAATAACTTTCAGAAAGCAAATAAACGTAATGGACGTGCTGCCAGCAAAAATCATAAAATCAACCAAGCCAGCAATTCCAAACATACTGGGTGAAATATATGTTTTGCAGTAAATTTCCGTTTAGAGCTCGTATAGTGATTTTTTATAAAGAGTCCTACCGTGTTTTCTATAGTGAATAAAGAACAACAAGCTCATGGTATTTTTCTGTCTTACACAACAAAGGAAGACAGAAGGAACAAAGTTTCTTATGTGTTTTTTGAACTTCAGCAACTCAAAATAGAAAGAAAGCTGCACCAGCTGATCCTCTGACATGCTTTTATTTGTTGTGCTTATAAAAGACGCTGAAAGCCGATCCCACCTGCCATTCAGGGCTTTTAGCCGCATTAGCTCAGGGGGAAGCCAATCTTTCCTTGTACACTCAGTTGTCACACACCTATCTCGCCAAACCTAAGGAAAAAAGAGTGCAAGAGTGCCTAAGGGAGAGTCGAAGTAATGTGTCTTTACACAGCAGCTCCTCTCGCTCTCGAACCCGCAGTCGCACCCAATTACCAAGCTCATCATTAATCAGAAAACTGAGCAATTGTTACTTAAAAGAGGCTTAGGGTGCTATATCAGCAAGTTAAGCATCTCATTTCCTTATTTGTTTGTTCGTTTTGTTTACTTCCGTGCTTTAGAAGGCTATACGGATATACATGGAAGTAAATAAACAAAGCATGCTCTTGTAAATCTGTTGCATTTTACTTATGGCAAAAACACACATTTCCATATTTCTAATAATATATTTACTATTGGTTTTCGGGTTACATCAGGGTGTGTATTTTAAGTGCAAATAATAACTGACCGAAAAAGTAATATATCGATTTCTTTACTTTTTAAACATAACATTAAACCTTACCTTAAGCTTGGTAGATACACATTTTTTCTCTAATTGATTGTGAAGAAAATGGTCAAAACGGTATTGGTCGAAACCCAAGCATTTACCCGTAAACTAGTGACCAAGAACAGCCTCCTTACCGGAACTATTCGGTGTAATATATAATGACACCAATCCTCTGGAGTGTCTGCGAGTCTGCCGGAGTTTCTACATTATCACTTCCAGCTTGCCTGCAGCTACAAAGCCAACCCGAAGCCTATCTTCTGAAGTTATTATCCTTATTTAACACGCAAGGAGCATTTTCATATAAAGAAATTTCATCAGATATTCTGAACACAATCCATTTATTGTTCATTGGCTTCCAATGGACAATCTCACACTCACCTTTCTCTAACAAAGCATCATTAATCATAAATTCTGGACAGACATACATATACAGGCCTAGCTAAACATATTAAAATATAACTGAATATATTGTTTATAAAATAAATGCAATCTATCGCTAATGTTTAGAATGATGCAGACAGCAGAGAGACTGGCAGAGAAATTGTATTCCCTGTGAGTCCATGCATATGCTCTTACGTGTGGAAAAGGATGTAAAACTGTCTGTTAGTTATATAATTTTCTGTTTTTCAATATATATATGTATATCTTCAATATGTTTCTATTTTACCAGCTCAAAGCATAATTGTATTTGAAATTGTGTGCTGCACAATTAACTCTAGCAAGTTATCGCATAACATTTTTTCCAATATTGTTCGGCCTTAAATGCATTGACAGAAATATATCTCCAATCTCTACTTTTCTGTAATGCATTGTTTACTTCTGTTAATAGACAGTAAAAATGTGCATGCTATAGATAGAAAAGACCTTAGTCTGACTAAGCGCCATATTTAGTTTCATGTATGTAACAACGATAGTGTACCAGGGTTTTGTGTATTACCAGTGGGAGATTGGACTTTTTCCTTTGCATTGATATTTAGTGGGCCCAAACCTCTGGACAACCTGGAATGAGACAAATAGATGTGATTTAGGACCCTTGGGATTGCATGGACAGTATTTCTATCTGTAGCAGACATGATTTTATTTGTCTCCTCTAAAGTAGATAAAAAAATACATTTTGAATTCCTACCCCGCCACCCAGCAATGTCCACTGGAAGTCCTTCAAAGAGAGGCAGAAAGTAAATGATGATAAGATGATGAGGGTATTTATTATGTTGCCGAAAAAGATGGCCGTTTAACTGAGAAGCCCCAGCACAGGATGTCTGTGGGTTTGGCAAGCAACCATGTGAAGTTCTGCCTCAATTTCACTGCAAAAGTTTCAATCTGGCAAGAGCCGCACCTGCCCGCTAGTCACCAGGGAAACTGGCCAATATGCATGAGTGTGTGTGAGAGTGTTTGGGGGGATGTGCGTGCTCTTTGTCCATCTGTGGTCATCCACAGAACAGATGCTATTGTCTGGACGGATGTGATGTGTTATACACATATCATGTTATTGCAGATAGCAGGATGGACACTTAACACCCATGCATACGAACATGCACATATGGTCAAATCCCCCTTCATCTTTCCTTGATCACACACTCACAGAAATCCCTCCGCTCACTCTCAGCCAAGTGAACAGTTGGGTGCTGGATATCAAACAGTGCGACTGAAATGCAGGATATTAGAGAACAAGCGTGCAGTGAGCCGAGAGCCCCACCCATAAACCAGCCGACTAATCTCACGATCAACAAGAATGCAAATCACAATTTGAATCACATAACAAATTTAGGCATACCAATACACCTCCACAATATTATGAAATTTCAGCATATCATCATGTAGCCTACATCACAACATCCCTGCGCAACTTAGCATCACATGAAATCATAAGTCACGTTACGCATAACCAAATTACAACAATACGGCAACCAGGGCATGGCAGTAAGGATCCCACAATCAGAACATGATAGTCTCGAAACTAACAAAATGCAAAATCACCTTATCACATCCCAAAATTGAGTGGTGCAGGGATGACGTATATTTGTAGGCTGACCGGGAAGTTAGCGCCGTACTGGTTCCCTCCATCGAAAGCATATGCTTGTTTCCCATAGACTTTTGGAAGATCGAAAAAAAATAACATCTGTGATTAACAAAGGTTTATGATTTCAAGATAATCTTACGAATTAACACAACATTTGTTACTTTTGAAGCCGTAATAGAATCGACAGATGTAAAAAGCTAAATTGAGGCTATAAACAAACTACACTTAAGATCGCTCGATATCCACAAATACAACACTAAGCCTCCAACAACACTTTCAAACTCTATTATAAAACGTGTTTCCTGGAAGTTAATTACTCCGTGAATGAATCCCCATCCACGTCTTTTAAGAGATAAGCCTATGTTGCATTATTTGTGAGATTTATACGTGCGTTGTCTAATGTCCCCGCCAATGGATGGTCACTTTTTGCAACTTGTTAGCAACTGCCTTTTTTATGGACAAAATAAGGCTTTAAATTACGAGCGGGTTACAACTGATGGAACCAGATGTGCTAAAATGCCAACTCGCTTCACGGGTTTGCATACTAAAATACGTCTAAATATCTCGGGAGTTACTCTATTCCAGAATCAGAAAACTGCATCACTGTAACCATCCTTTACATCACATTTCAAACACAACAGCATTATGAACCACAAATAAGACAAAATGATCATGTTGCACCATCTAACATCACCTCGCAATCAAAACATCACAATCACAAAAGAGAAGTGTCCCAGTTGTGTAATTGTGTTTGTTTATACTGTATCCGTACACAGGAGCATTGCTTTGAGTCACCATTAATCCATTCTTCTTTTTCACACAAGTCATTGCAGAAGAACAGATCAAAGTAGGGTATAGCTTCTCTCACTCTCACTCCCTTACCCTTATCCTCCCCATCCGTTTGATTGTAATTAAAGATAGAGGCATTGCATGGCAGTGCTGGAGAAAATAATTAAACGTAGCGATGGAGGGCGGTTGTACTTTAAAGAGACAGAAGACAGAGAGGGTTAAGGTTGTAGAGGTCACTTGGAGAACAGAGGAGGGAGGAAAAGATGAACCGGAGAGCGACTGTACGTCGGTAATTGGGGTTGATAATGGAAAAGTAGCAATTAACATACAAAGAGTAAATAGTTGCTGCGTTACAATGGCTTGCCGTTACTCATTTATAGAGACTGCCAGCAAAAAATACAATAGACACACTAAAACAAACATTTACAAGCATTCCGTTTACAAATATTATTCGTAAATGGTTTGACAAAGCTAATTTGATATATCGCCGGCTAACAAACAAACCAAAACATAACAGCCGGCGGCCCCTCACGGACGCCTGCCGGCGAACAACAACACAGTAAACCATAAATACATATACAAACACTTCGGGCCCGGACCTCTCTCCTCGACGGTCCGGTCGCTCGTTCTCTTATATGCTCCCATCTCCTCCGTGATTTGAGCCCGGTGTGCGCACAGCTGGCGCTTATTCACAATTACTCACCGGACTCGAACCACGGTCTCGCCCCGCCTACTCTACTACACATTGCTTTTGGGTTCTAAAAGCTTAGGGCATTTCAATGGCACATCTTTATGTAAGCAGTTTATGATTACCGTTTTTAAAAACAAACTGACTCTGATACCAAGTTATTTTTGAGTAAACATAATCATTATGTGCAATGGCACAAAAAGGCTCATCCATTTTGCTAAAGTATTTGGAGTAATAATGCTCAAAACATCTTTGCCTGTGAAGAATGTGAGCTTTTAAATCTAAGGCCTATGAATACTTTGAGATGCTTGCATGCAATTTGAAGGATACAGATTTCAATGGATTGTTGCAGTGGGAAATGGTTAAGATAGATTAGCCACCTTTTTAAAGAACAGAATTGGATGTTTCATATTATTTTCTGTTTCTTAAATACTCTTAATTCTGACAGAAATTTTGATCACAAAGACAAAGATTTCCCCACCCATTTTTCATGTTTTACACTAGGGGTTGGTGCTAAATAATGGCAACCGCAACTGTCTTAAGACTATAGGTATTTAAAAGGGTTCTTCACAGCGATGCCGTAGAAGAACCATTTTCTGTCTCCTCAAAGCACCATTCAGTCAAAGGTTCTTTGAAGAGACATTTCTTTTCTTACCTTTTTATAATCTGGAGATCCATTTTTCGCCACAAGGAACCTTTTGTAAAACAGAAAGGTTCTTCGGATGTTAAAGGTTCTTTATGGAACAATTTGGACAAAAGGTATTGTCTTTTGCACAACAGGAACGATTTCATACTTCCAGAAGTACTCGGTTTTTGTTGTGTTCGCACCGCAGGAACCAGACGGAATTTTTGTTCGGGAGAATCTTATCAGGGAAACACTCTAGCTCCTTCTTTGAGACAGTCTGAAAATGCTAATTGGCAGAACACAGCATAGATCACAGCATCCTCCATCATTCCGTGGTTTGTCGCTTGACGGAGGCGCTTAAATGATGTTGCTGTCGACCTGCTTACATCACTATATAGTTCCTTTTGCTGGTGCGAATGAGATAGGGGAAATGCCCTGAGGGAAAACTTTGTTCACATAGGACAGCCTTCTTTACTTGTTTCGGAACTTATCCGGTCGGATTGCGGCTTATGGCACTGTGATATACCTTTATTTTTAAGAATGTATTTAAATACGTGGACTTGACTAACTCGCATGCATCTCTCTTTGTCCCTTATTGTAATGTAAAAACAAAACAGTCTTTCAAAATGATTCAATGTTTAATTATGGATTACTTATATTTTATTGTTACTTATAAAATATAAGTAAATACAGCATATTTCATTGCTTTTATTATTATAAACTTAATGTTGACATTACTAGACAACAAAGACAGCACTTGTTCACACGTCTTGTTCTCCATCTGATTGGCTAAAGCTTGTTATCAGCAGCTGTCACTGTAAATCTCTTTCATTGTCTTGGCAGCGTGAGTATTAACTGTCTGAAACGATCTCATCTCATAGATCCTCCACACAGAGAGCTGTGCGCTAGCACCTCATCTCTTAGCCAGATTAAGTCCCTGTCATCTATCCTACACCAGGTGAAGTCTGACTCTGATCTGAACATTCACAACAGATGATACGCTTTAAAGAATGACACAGCTTTTGCATATCGAGACATGATTTCACGAGTACGTTATTTCACCATTGAGTGCCAAATCAGCTGCAAAAATAAGTATTTACGTCACATTTTCTCACATGGCAGATGCTTTTATCCAACTTGACATTTTGTCAGTATGCGTTTTCCCTTAGGATCGAACGCATGACCTTGCGCTGCTCTACCAATGGCTTGTGGCAATGCTTTTAAACTAGCAAAGACAGATTCTGTGGCACACAAGTGTTTTGTGACACTCATTTTCCGTAAATATTTAGATAATTTCCGTGACCCGTTGAACTCTCATATAAAAGCGTCAGGTAATCCCATCGTGCTATTATTCAGCCACAACATCACGACTGTGAATGTGATATTGCTTTCATACAGTTCAATGAACAAACGGAAAGTATGAAAATAAGAAAGGGAAACTAATACCACTATGCTTGTGTTATACTGCTTTAATATATGACACACTACTCCCTTTTCTAGCAGGTTATTCATGTGAGGCTGCACTGGGTCCAAAGCAATTCACAGTCGAGGTGCATTTCACAGTTTTGCCAATCCTCGGTTGCATCACCCTGTAGGACTTCTCTGGTCTAATAAATTACAGTGTCATGGTGACTGCAAGGGCAGTCGAGTGGGCCGGAACAATAGAGCACCTCTGAGAGGGTATTTCTGTAAGAAGACAACTAATACAGACAATTCACATGTTTCGCAGTGCAAGGATCTACAGTATATGGATAAGCCGAGCCTTCTTAAGACTCCATTAATGTTTCATAAAATAAATATATATACTTTGCTTGAAGAAATGTAGAAATGTGCTTTATATGACTGAAATAGCATCACAGTGGATGATTTTAGAAGCGCAGAAGGAGGTACCAGACTCAACTAGGAGAGCCAGTTCTCCTCTGGCATATTAAATATAGCACATGGTTCCAAACCCATATGCTGTCCTTTATTTCAAAGACGAATTTTAGCAATATGATTTTTGTAAGGAAGAGTACTACATTTGTTATTCCAACATAATCTCATGGCAATTCGTAAATATTTTACGAGGTGGCTAATGAATTTGTATGAACAAATTTGTAAGATATTAGTCTGACCTGCTTTCACACCAGCGACACCAGCATTTTTGTCCAATTTTGTACAGTCCACATAATTCAAGTTCATACAAATTGAACACTTTTTTAAATAGTTATGAATTAAATAGCTATTTAACTTAAGTTTGTAATCTGCATCACATATTTGTGTCAGGTTTGGTTGCAATCGGTTATGTGTTTGATTCAGTTACCACACATTACATTTTTTTTTTCAAAAACAACAGGTTTGGATCAAAATGAGATAACTAAGACATATTCAATTAATTTAAGAGAATTTTATCATAGGGATATTTCACCCAAACATGTGTAGACGTGGACTAACGTCTACACATGGCTGTGAAGGTTCTTGTGTTCGCATGAAAATGAGCGATTTGTTTGACCTGAACGAGAGATGTTGATACATGTTGGACATTTTTGTGATTGACGTGATTACATGGATCCCTCCAGCATTAAAGGGACAGTTCACCCAAGAATGAAAATTCTGTCATCATTTACTCACCTTCGAGTTGTTCCAAATCTGTATAGATGTCTTTGTTCTGATGAACACAGAGAAAGATGTTTGGTAGAAAGCTCATAACCACAGATTTTGCCCTCCTTTGACTCATAATTTTTTTGTTCTGTTGAACACAAAAGAAGACATTTTGAAGAATGTAGGACAGCAAACAGTTCTGGAGCACTTTTGACTACCATTGTATTTTTTTTCTTCTATGGTAGTCAATGGGGGGGGGCAAAATCTGTCTGGTTATAAGAATTCTTCCAAATATCTTTCTCTGTGTTCATCAGAACAATGAATTGTATACAGTTTTTGAACAACTCGTAGAAAAGTAAATGATGACAGCATTTCCTTTTTTGAGTGAATTATCTTTAATGGAGGTTGGATCCATGTAATCACGTCAATCAAAATTATGTTCAACATATATCAACCTCTTTCGTTCAGGTCTGACAAATCACTAATTTTCATCCGAACACAAGTACACATGTTATCCATGTGGGGGGTCCACGTCTACACCTATTCTGATTTGCTGTTATTGTGAATTCATTCTAGGCATGTGCAGTAACTGCCAAGATTGTTTGTTTAATCCCTGCGGTGTGGTGTTTCAGTCCTGCTCAGCGGGCAACATTACATCATCCAACCACGAGTTCCTAATCGTACCGGCCTTTGTGCTTCAAAAGCTCACGCTGCGTGTGACGAAACAGCCCATAATTAGCGTACAATTTAGGCCACTTGAGAGAATTTGTCGGTGAAATGTTGAAGACTGAGATTCATAGGAGACCGAATGCATGTATGGATTTTATATCACGCTTGCCTCATCGGCGGATAAATCAATACAGAACAAAAGACACTGACGCATGTTTCAGGTGTGCATCCATGTGCATTTAACAAAGACAACGAAGGGGGGCGAGGAAGAAAATATGGGTAGTAAGAGAGAGGGAGGTGGGCTTTTGATTGGTGGCGGTTGGAAATAGAAGGCAGTTGGCCTTGAGAATCCCAGATTATCCATGCAGCATAAATTCAAGCAAGCCAACATGAGATGACTACAGAGAACTATATATGAGCCATCACAGCTGGGTAATAACACTCAAGCATTGATTTCAAATTCTGAAGGCAACAGACATGCATCCCGTTGTACGTTCCCCTTAGGGGGTCCGAAAACCCATCAATCTGAGATTTTCCTAAATGAAATGCAAAAACCGGCAGGATCAATTTTTCTGGCGCTGTTCCTTCCTTGGTGCAGACTGGTGAATATTTAAGAGATTATTATACAGGTTTTTCCACATTAATCTATTCTGTCATGGCGAAGGCGTTGCTGTGCAAGACACGTAGCCTAACAATATGCACCTCAGAGGGTTATAGAGGTATTCTGTGGCTTTAATAGAAGCTAATTTTTTAGCTTCCTTAGCTCGGGGCTTCCTCTGAGCTTTCACAATTCCCCGGTTTTATAGCCCCATTACTGCAGGCAATAACTTTGGTGGTGTGGTGTTAATTCACTGGCAGTAAAAACACTGGAACAGGTATCTGCGCGGACACAACCAGATAACAATCCAATTTAAAAAACTAGCACATTCATACCTCTCTTAAAATAATGCATCTAATCCGAGAGGTATCCAGGGTGTAATTTTAAGCTTGTATCCTGTAAATCTACGTCGGTTATTTTACAGCTTGTTTGAACTTTGGAGGCTACATCTAAACCCCAAGCCTATTATTTGAAAAACATTGACGGAAGTGCAGCACAGAGTTATTGTGCAACAGAGATTAAGAGATATATTTCATTTCAAATTTTAATAACAATTCTGAGGATGAAATTACACTCATTGTGCCTCATTTATGAAACACTCATAAATAAATTAGTAAATTCCGAGTGATTTGCGCGTAATAATGACCTTCCCGAAAACTTTCCTCCGGATTCACCAATACTTTGTAAACGTTTGATTTCCAATCACTCGTGAAAAGGGGAGGACGCGCATGCATCCTCATTCACAATTAGCACAATCCCGCCTATAAATTACTGCTTGCAAATAACGTATCTATGAATGCTGTAGAATCCTCTAGACTCTGTTCTCAGGATTGGCTGCATTATTTTGCATAAATGCATAAGAGACTAATAAGCTATGTGCCTAACAATAATGAATAAATTAAACTGTTTCCACCAAAGCATTTTAGCCGCTGAAATAATACCTTGTGCTCTTCTGAAAACGACCCGTTGGTGGCGCTTGAGAACACTTTAGACATTAAACCTGAAATTCAACCTGAATGATGATAAGACAGAATGACAAAAGCCTTGGCTCGGTAGAAACCATGTCAGTAATAAAGCATTACCCCCCCCCCCCCGGCGGCCGTGATGTTTCCAAAAATGTATCGCCTCCTGGAATCTATACGCTTTGATGTTTAACGCACCATATACACATGATAGGGAGCAAACTACATTTTGAAATTACGACCATTTTCATAAATCCGAAAAATTAGGTCTGAACAACTTCATTAACGATTTACACAAAAAATCGTTATGTGCGTGTTTCGTGAATGAGGTACAAAGCATGTATGCAAACGCATAGACAACGCCTAATAGACGCAGTCTACAGGCTCAATGTGAGTTGTGGTATTGTGGTGCCAACAAACCTCATTCCTCAAGGGAGCAAAATAATTATCTGTAAACAAACCGTTAATGTTTCACTAAGTCCAATGTGTTATTATTCAGAAAGCTTGCTTTAGACATGTCACTTTAACTAACCTGGGGGGTATTCCAGAAAGCAGGGTTCATTTATTGTTAGCTAAACCCTGAACTCTGGGTTGATTATCCGAAATATTGCTCACTCAGGGTATGTCGGTTCCAGAAAATATTTGAAGAAAAAGTTTTATCAACCTCCCGAAAAATACTAGGACGAAAAATTTGTGTAATGCTTTTCAGTACACTACACTACTTGTGATAATTAATTTGCAGCAGAGGATGCAGGTCTGCTGTAAAAGAGGTAGAGGTTTAAAAGCCCAGTCACATGTTCAATCCGCAAGTCCATGGCTTTCCAAATGTTAAAAGAGGTAGAAACGCCCTATCCGAAAAGGCTAATTGTAATATTATAAAATTATAATAAGAATTTAAATATGTGGACAATAAGCTATCCCATTAGGGGTCCCATAATAAAGCCTTGGATACCTGCCAGCCTTTAAATCGAGCTTGCAATCCAAACTTTAAAGGTCTCTGACCATTAGGCCACAACTATCTTTTACCCAACAAATATAGCCTAATAAATTGAAAAGAGTAATGATATGCAATTGATCTGGAGTTAAAATCCTTCACTAAGTATGAAGAAAAAAACTTCACTAAGTAAAATGAACTAGCCCTGGAACATAACCTGCTCCGGAGCAGGTGATCTTCAGAGAGTAAGTTGCTATGGTTACTTACATACCCTGAAAGTTATCTCCGTTTTGGAACCGAAAGTTGGGGTTATCAGCTAACTACATACCCAGCTTTCTGGAATATCCCCCCGCTCAACAAGATTTCCTTCAAGCTGTTGTTAAGTCCTTATAGAAAAAACACTTGTTCATGACAAAATATAATGTGGCGCACCCTGTGGCACCCTGTGGCAACTTGCCTTAAGGGATAAATTAAACATGGCTTTCCTGTAGCTCAGTGGTAAGACCATAAGGTGTCCAAACGATATATACATAGCATACATAAATATACCGGCATTTTCTGCAAAAATATAAAATGAGTCTATAGCCCCCTGAGTGAATCTCAGGCACTTCCAGCACTGGATGTTGGTGTTATTCAAGCAAAGAACATCCTTCAGACCTTCTGCTTCTTTTGACCTCTGATACCTTCACTGCATCATTGCTCTAAACTCTCTTTAATATTATTCTTGTCTTGTTTCATTATTTTCACCTTTAACTACTGTTACATTTTCTTTGCGATTTTTATTAGCAACTCCTTTTCTAACTCTCTTTCTCTCTGGAGGTGCAGAGGATGGGGCGAGTGTATTTGTCAGAATCAGACAAGCTCCACTGAGTTCAGTGATGGATAGAGCTCTCTCTCTCTCACACACACACACACAGACACACACAAGTCTGGATTATTATCTCCGTGGGGAAAGTCCAGAAATGTAATGATTTTTACAAACCGTATATTTTATCCCCTAAACTTAAAGATTATAGAAAACTGTTCACATTTTTTTTATTAAACATTGTTTGGTACGATGTATACGCTTTTCCCCCAAGGGGAACTTGTGTTGGTATGCAGTCAGGTTTAGGTCCCAACCGGGATATAGAAACAAGGCCAAAACACACACACAAACAGGGTTTCCTTGTATTATGGGGACTTAGGTTCATAGACTTAATGATTTTATGCTGTAAAAAAATTATATTCTACCCCCTAACCCCCCCTTTTATGTCCCTACTAAACAAGGTCAAAAATGACTGGCACTATCTTTGTAGGGACCCCATGCACTAGCTACAGCACATTAAACTGCTTTGCAAACATATGACTTGTTAATCTGAAGAAATTATTTGTCAATGAGAATAAGATGCAATGAGACAATAATTAAAAGCTTTGAATTAACATTAAGTTAACGTTGATCAAAACTGTACATTTGTACAATACGTTTTTACATTAACATTTGATACAATTGTCAAAAAGAACAGCAATAAAGGTGCAAAAATGACATACCACTTCACATCAAACCCAAACAGACTGAATGAGAGAATAGAACAGGATCAGCAGGCCGTTTTGCCAACTTGGAGACTTTCAGACCCCTTCAGTTATTTATTTCCCAAAAGCGACTAGCGACAAATCTTTCTATTTTCTGAACAAGCCTTGGTGACTTAGCCAAACATTTTGCTTCACTTCAACTGCCCTGTGGGAGTCGGGTTTTTGCTTTCCCAGCGCAGCACCGCCTCTCTCTGTGCCTACTCTGTTGAGTGAGCGGCAGGGAGTGAGTGGCAGGGAGAAGCAGCATATTCAGTTCAAACCACAGTGTCACACAGTGAATGAGAAACGCATATAAAGTGTTTCCATCCACTAGTCACTTATAGACCTTGTTTGAGCATTTATGATTTAAAACGCGACAACTGTATGGACACATAAACATGAACACATACGGAATCTAGCTGTTCAACGGAAGTGACTACTGTTGTGTAGTTTTAAGTGATCGAGATCACTCACTATTAGGCTCCATAGTTTTTGTTGTCTGCAAACAGAAACAGAAAAATAAGTAATTAAGGGCCAATTTATTGTGCATTTGGGTGTATTGTTTAAATATAACATTGTATACGATAGCTCAAAGAGTAGAGATATGAAGCAGACCTGAAGCGCTTAGCATGTCAGATACAACTTGATGACGTCAATGATATTGCAAATTAGCGCGGGAGGTAATTTTATTCTTTCAGAAATCTTCCGACAGTTTTTCAGCAGGGCTAAAGTAACGAGATCAACTTGGTTTACATGTTTACTTTTATCTGGTTTGTTTGCTTTAGCAAATTGTATTTAATTTTCATTTTGCTATGCAATTGAATGGATTCTTCTATGCAATCAAACTACGTAATTACTTTTCATGGAAAAAAGTAAAAATGTGTTTGTAGTATTTAGGTTTCTCAGCAAGATTCTTTTATAAATTACCATATCAAAACTAATACTCTAAATCAAACCTTGGAGCAACGCATTGGAAAATGTGTTTTCAAGCTACTTTCTATAGTGACATCAAGTCAATGAGCTTAACTTCAATCATAAATTGCATTTTAAAAGGTTACTCAAACGCCATTTCAGACTGTCATTTTCAAGTTGCTATCCAAAGTTTAATATTACATGAGCATGTTTGACAACATATCAGGAGATCTGTAATGTTATACTGCGAGATACGATGCAAGCGTGCCAACCACGATTTCACGCATGTGCGCCAATCACATTGAGAGTGCTATCTGGAATCATCGCATTTCTCCACAAGATATTCATGTCATCCTGACACGACCGCATTCAAGGTGGCAGATCTGCCTGGATGAGATTGCCACTGTCAGAGACATATGTGTACTGACAGCTGCGTGCTTCCAATGTGTTACTGGAGCAGGATCTCTTCCAAAACTAAACTTCTTCTTCCCCATCTCATACTTCCTCAGGCTCAAAATAAACTCCACTGTCAGTTTTAATTGAGATGATAATTTATTATGTGGCATTTCGCCCGTGTTTGTGTGCTATGTGTGAGTTTGAGCTTTAATTTGTCTGTAATCCGTGGATGAAACTGGGCCAGGTGTTCAGGGAGAGGTAAAAGAGAACCCTCAGCACTCTGAAAGTAATGTTCTCTACTGCAACGCTGACAGGAAACAAGACTCAACGTCTACATTATTCTACAACTTTCTCCAAGTCTCCGCTTGGCAGTTTGGGTGAGAACGTCAGAAGTTGGACACAGAACGGGTCCTGTGTTCATGTTATACATTATTTCTTGGATCTGGAAAAAGTTTCTTTCATCCTTGACTTTTTATGGAAACTTTGAAGATGTGTGTTCACCCAAAAATAAATATTATGTTATCATTTATTCACCTTCATGTCATTTCAAATCTCTTTTATTTTTTCTGTGTAGCACAACAAATAATTTAGAAATGTTTTAGTGGTTTTATGTCCATAGTCCTTACAATGAAAGTCAATGGAGTTAAATGTTGTTTGGGTTACTTAAAAAAATAGAGATTCACAGGTAATAAGACAACATTCACACAGCCAGTCTTGAAGGGCTGCAATCCCAGAAAATGCAATTTTTAATTGTTTAACTACCAGAAATTGAGTCGATGGCGTGTGTGCAGAAACACCCTGAAATTGTACAAGTCCATCTTTCTTCTTTTTGTAATCTCCTTTAAACCACAACAGTGACACAAAACTGGCTGTTGGGGATTGCCTATCAATCTGATGTCACATTGTTTAGGCCTGCCCATGACCGCTCACAGACTCTGCCTTATGAGCGCTTAGGTCCACCTTCAGCCAGAGACACGCTGTCAGCCATTTTCAGGCAAGAGCAGATGTAGCCACTAGCCAGCGACAAAAATGTCTAAGAAACAACAAATGTGTGCTGCTGTTAGATGTAAAATGGAACATAAAAGGAGGCCCGGAGGAGATCTTTCTAACAAGCCCAAGTTTGGCATGGTGTTATTAACGATCGAAAGTCCCGGGCGGGACACCGAGAACTCTGCATCCGGGCAAGAAGCACTTTTTTCGTATCGACAAACCAACAGTCACTGGTCCGTATCTCCGGTCCAGAAAGACAGAGAAACGAGCCAGGATTTTATGGAAATCTCTCCGCCGGTTCATTCGAACGACGCTGACGTGAGTCGATGCGACCCTTTGGTCGGGTCAGTAAGCTCCGGGACCCAGTGGCCTGTCAGTTTAGCATGGGTCTCACCAAAAAATAGTTTCTCAAGAGTAGATCAGTACCAGCTGTTCGCGATCAAGCTTTATCTCGGGAAGAAGTAAGTATTACACAACGTTTTTAAATCGCCTTTCTTAAATAATGTGTTTAGCATATTAGCGGCTGTTGTTTATATGTTCGCGGCTAAACCTATGTTCGCAAAGCAAGAGTGGTCTTCAATGAACCGAAGAGAGCACACATCACTCCTCTCTTCATTAAGTTAGATTGGCTCCCTATAGTCACTCGCATCAAATTCGAGCCTCCGCTCTTGGCCTACAAGACCATCACTGGTTCGGCACCCCATTATCTTCATTCACTTATGCAGACTTATGTACCCGCCAGATCCCTACACTCTGCAAACGAACAACGTCTTGTTGGCCATCCCAATGGATAGGTTCCTCATTTATGGAATGATCTGCCCGCTACTACAAGACCAGCAGATTCTGTAGCCATCTTTAAGAATTGTCTAAAAACCCATTTTTCCCGTCAACACCTGACTGATCAGTTCTGACTTCTATCTCTTTTCTACTCTTTCAAAAATAAAAACTTAGGTCTGTATACTGTGGTAGGCTACATGAGATCAGTTTTTTATTGCACTTATGCTTTTTATTGTCCTTATGTTGTTCCAATTGCTTCCATTGTTTCCCTCATCTGTAAATCGCTTTGGATAAAAGCATCTGCTGAATGACTAAATGTAAATGTAATAGATTACAGTTTGTGACAATGTCAGAAATACCCTTGAGACTGTGTTGAAACAACCGAAGAAAGAATTTTCATTTTTAGATTAACACTTTTACATTTCTGGAAAAAAAAATGTTTAGTTGGTCCACGCAATACTCACCCCCACAATGCTAAGGCTTTCTAAATAGTTTGTAATGCGTTGCTATGTGGTTGCTAGGGTAGACAAAAGTGCCCAGTCACAGGTCTGTGCGGTATTCTTGTTGCCATATTTATCGTTGTTTAAATAAAACAACTAAACCCATTAAAAACAAAGTTAAAAGATTACATTGAATCCATAAAAATCTAAAGCAATCAAAAATTAATCAGACCAGCAATAAGAATATTAGTTCATGTCAAAGTGTTTCTCTTGGTTGATTTTATTGTGATATGTGGAATATACTGTATATTCAACCCATAAACAAGTAGGCTTTTGTTGCTGAAACACTGTATCTTCAAAAGCAAAACATCAGCCCCTGGCCAATCCAAATGTCGGACTGTGATACTGATATTTTGTTATTCAATACAACATCTCACAACTGAGCCAGGTTAAGGAATCAATTTGTTTAAGGGTTCAGACAGGAATTTGATTTTCAATCTCAAGGGTGCACAACCTTCTTCCTATAACAGGTCTCTCTTACTATTACCCAGAATGCATCAGCATATCATTACAGTCCCTTTCAGAGGCGGGTCTGTCGTATCTTCACCACAGTCACCGTGATTGTAAATCCAACCGCGTCTCAATTGAATTGCCATACAGTCAAAAGCAATAATTATACTTCGAGAAAGGTAGATTTCAAATACTAAATGAAATCATAAAAAGCGACCCATTATTTAGTAAAGCTTGTCCTGAAACGTGTTTTTTTTTAAACATAAGATCAATAGACTATCACACATGATGGCGAATGATGCGGAGTTAGTCTTCTGTTGCGTCATGTTAAATCTCAAGCATCAACAAGGGGATTTTTGCTACCCGAGGCTGAATGTTTCAGGATGACTTGTGTCAGCACCTGCCCTCTCGTCTCTCTGCTATTTGGATTTACACACCGCTAGGCAGCAATCTGTGATGTGACTGCTGGCCCGGGGTCCTAAGTGTCACTCTTGAGAAATCGAACGCGGCTGCAAAAACATTACAGGAAATCAACGCTTCCTTTTTTCGAAGCAGCATTGTGATTTCTATATTCATGACTAACAAAAAATTGTCACATTTATTCCCAATCAAATGAATTTCAACATCGTAAAAAGCTTGTAGTGTCTTACAATGTCTCAAAGATTTCTGATGAATCTCTGTTGAATTTCGGACGAATCTCTGCTGAATCACTGATGACCTCGATTAACTTCTATCATGACTGAGATGAATCCTTGATGCCTCAGATGAATCTCGGATGAATCTTGGACGAATCTCTGACAACTCACGCAAATCACAGTGCTGCTTTGAGTCATCATTGATTCTTCTATTTATGATTAAAAAGAAAATTTTAACATGAATTCCAGTCAATTCAATGTCAACATTATGCATATAGTGTCTTACCATGTTGAACAGATATCTAATGAATCACTGTGATTTGTTTGAGTCCTCAGAGATTCCCTGACGAATCTCGGACGAATCACGGATGACACTCTCTTTATCTCTAATAAATCCCAGATGAATATCTGACTACAAGGATGGATTTCTGACAACTCGGATGAATCTCTGACGAATCACATGAATCTCTTGAATGAATCTCTTTTGACTTTGAATCAGCTTATGAAAGCTTTGATATCAGAGTCAAGTGGAAATGCTGACAGAAAGCACAAATCTTTGTAGTTCAGACATGAATAACATTTATATTTTAATATAATATATATCTTAAACAAGTTTTTGCACACGCCAGTCTATCGACCGATATCACATACTGTCAGCTTTTGCCATCACAGATAACATTGAGGCTCCTGAATACTAATGGTGTTCGACTGTATAAACATATTCAGAGATCTAGCCTCTAAATTGTCCTTTCTAAATCCATGTCCATTTCCTGGACCGCATCCAATCAAAGCCTGTCGGTATGAAACATTCTGGAGTACCGAGGGGGCGGCTTGTGGGAATTCTTAATTAACATGGTCCCACCATTAATATCCTGAAGATCAATAAACGACAAGCACAGCATTAATGTAGCATTAACCCATTTATGGAGATTAACAGCCCTTCAGTGTATTGTTCATTAACACTTACCTTCAACTGTTCCATATGCACTTGAAAAACACACACACATGCTTTCAGATACATGCAATTACACAGAGTTCAATCATGCTGCCGGTATAAACTGTCGCTTTTTAAAAGTAAACTGCAATGCAGCACGTCTGTTCATGGAACGCACACTAAATAAATGGACACGCGTTGTGCACAAACACGCACATATAAAAATAACATATGGCAAGGGCAACACTGTCACATAGAAAATGCCTGATGCAAAGATGCACACAGCAACCAGCTTGAAAAGCTTTGACATGCTGACACACACAGACGCTCACACACATCCCCGCAAGAATGCTGACAGCAAACTGTGTTTTCTCTTGATACGAGCTGAGCTAACTCATCCAGTCACTCACTCGGTGGGGTCTTGTCGAGTCTGTCTGAGACGGAGCTCAAGCGATTGCCCCTCATTCCTGATGCTGAGGTAAGAAAGTAGGCGAAGAGCATTTTTATCCTATGGATCGGGTATTCAGGATGAAACAAAACAGTGTTTTCAGACCTGCAGAGCAGGCAAATACAATTCAGATGACTTTCATGCTTCAGCAAAACACAAAAGATTTTTTAAAGAATGCTGGTAACCGAACAACGGCGGTACCCATTGGCTTGAATTGGTTTTGTGTCCATAAAATAGAAGTGAATGGGTACCGCTGTTGTTCGGTTCCAAACATTCTTCCAAATATCTTCATTTGTGTTTTGCAGAAGAAAGTATCTTATACAGTGAGGAAAATAAGTATTTGAACACCCTGCTATTTTGCATGTTCTCCCAGAAATCATGGAGGGGTCTGAAATTGTCATCGTAGGTGCATGTCCACTGTGAGAGACATAATCTAAAAAAAAAATCCAGAAATGACAATGTATGATTTTTTTAACTATTTATTTGTATGATACAGCTGCAAATAAGTATTTGAACACCTGAGAAAATCAATGTTAATATTTGGTACAGTAGCATTTGTTTGCAATTACAGAGGTCAAACGTTTCCTGTAGTTTTTCACCAGGTTTGCACACACTGCAGGAGGGATTTTGGCCCACTCCTCCACACAGATCTTCTCTAGATCAGTCAGGTTTCTAGCCTGTCGCTGAGAAACACGGAGTTTGAGCTCCCTCCAAAGATTTGGTAGATATTGGGTTTAGGTCTGGGGACTGGCTAGGCCATGCCAGAACCTTGATATGCTTCTTACAGAGCCACTCCTTGGTTATCCTGGCTGTGTGCTTCGGGTCATTGTCATGTTGGAAGACCCAGCCTCGACCCATCTTCAATGCTCTAACTGAGGGAAGGAGGTTGTTCCCCAAAATCTCGCAATACATGGCCCCGGTCATCCTCTCCTTAATACAGTGCAGTCGCCCTGTCCCATGTGCAGAAAAACACCCCCAAAGCATGATGCTACCACCTGCATGCTTCACAATAGGGATGGTGTTCTTGGGATGGTACTCATCATTCTTCTTCCTCCAAACACGTTTAGTGGAATTATTACCAAAAAGTTCTATTTTGGTCTCATCTGACCACATGACTTTCTCCCATGACTCCTCTGGATCATCCAAATGGTCATTGGCAAACTTAAGACGGGCCTGGACATGTGCTGGTTTAAGCAGGGGAACCATCCGTGCCATGCATGATTTCAAACCATTACGTCTTGGTGTATTACCAACAGTAACCTTGGAAACGCTGGTCCCAGCTCCTTTCAGGTCATTTCTCACCTTTCTTAGGATCATTGAGACCCCACGAGGTGAGATCTTGCATGGAGCCCCAGTCGGAGGGAGATTAACAGTCATGTTTAGCTTCTTCCATTTTCTAGTGATTGCTCCAACAGTGGACCTTTTTTCACCAAGCTGCTTGGCAATTTCCCCGTAGCCCTTTCCAGCCTTGTGGAGGTGTACAATTTTGTCTCTAGTGTCTTTGGACAGCTCTTTGGTCTTGGCCATGTTAGTAGTTGGATTCTTACTGATTGTATGGGGTGGACAGGTGTCTTTATGCAGCTAACCACCTCAAACAGATGCATCTAATTTAGGATTATAAATGGAGTGGAGGTGAAAATTTTAGAGGCAGACTAACAGGTCTTTTAGGGTCAGAATTCTAGCTGATAGACAGGTGTTCAAATACTTATTTGCAGCTGTTTCATACAAATAAATAGTTAAAAAATCATACATTGTGATTTCTGGATTTTTTTTGTGGACATGGACATGCACCTACGATGACAATTTCAGACCCCTCCATGATTTCTAAGTGGGAGAACATGCAAAATAGCAGGGTGTTCAAATACTTATTTTCCTCACTGGAGGTGATTTTAAATGACACAAGGGTGAGTAAATGATGACAGAATATTCACATTTGGTTGAACTATCCCTTTAAATTAAATATGATTGTTATAACCGTGCGGAGCATGTTCTCATTTAACTACACCTGAACCATGTGTTTCCCCAACATGACTTAAAATTCCTAACACAACATTTTATTTAAACACAATCAAACAGGAATAAGCAAAAAAACTTGAATTTAACATGCTTCCGGATGTGTTTACATGTGAAACTCATGTGTTCAAGCATGAGGTCAGAGTGAATATATCATAATGATAATCAAAACCTCAGTGCATGTATGTTTTTCTGTAATGCCCAAGCAGGCAAACAAATCCCAGGTTGGTTTCCTGGGAATCATATGATGTAATGAAGCATCTTCTTTATAACCAGAAAGACTGAGAGAAGCAGTTCGCCTCCATGCAGCGTGATTGCGCGTGATGCTGTCATTGCATTTCACAGCAGTGAGGCGGAGGAGATGATTCATCTCTAGGAAGAGATTAATCCTACCAAGAGTCACACTCACTCATTCGTCTTCAAGCACATTTCACAGCTTGTTATGAGGGTGGGGCTGTCTGCTTTGATGAGATTTCCTTAAAAGGGAAGTCATCTCAACAGATGAAGTTTCAAGGTATTAAAATCAACTGCAGAATAAAAATACAAACAGAAATTCATCATTTATTATTTTGGGGATGAATCATGCTAAAATTAGTTTGGTAATTAAAACTCAAAAAGTGTTAGTTTAACTTTGGGGCGCCATTCCAAAGCATGCTGGGAAGTGCTGGGATGGAATGTAAATATTTGCTGTCCTCTGCTGTTCAGCTGCAGTATTAAAAGATGAACATACAGTTGAAATGCAGTGTTTGTTATACAAAATCGATTAGAATAAAACGTCATTGTGATTGGCATGAAAACAAAACAATAAGGATGTAAATGTGTATATATTTATATAATTTAAGATACTATAAATGTATGCACACATTTATTCAATTATGTAAACGAATGTAGATGGCCCATTTGGTCAATCCTACTAAAAAAAAAATATTCTAAAATGTATTTGAAATACATTTAATTCATGCTAAGTGTTCTGCAAATCCTTTTACATCTTATGTACTTAATGAAGATACACTGCAATTGTGTTTGTGGTACAGTCTGCTAAATAGGTATACTTAAAGTCTGCTAAATCGGAACAACTAATTTTATACTTAATATACTATAATTTTGCAGAAATAGTGCTGACGTTACAAGTTACAAGATACATTTAAGTGTTTTTGATTGTGCTAAAGTGGAACTATGGCAAGTATGCTTCAGGTACACTTTAATTATCTTGCATTGAAAGATTGATTTTATTAAAAAATCATAAAATCTTTATCAAAAGTGACATTTTTATTTAGACACAGGCTTAATTTGAAGAAATGTGCATTGTGTATCAATAGTACTCCAAATAAAGTTTAATTCTAATTTTATATCAGTACATCAGTAAGTCATGTCAGTAAATCTGTTAATACATTTAAACTATACTTAGTATGAAATAAATGCATTTTAAATGAATTGTTTTCTTACTAGGAAAGAGTTGAAACATAAGAAAAAAATCGGAACAAATCTAGGTAGCGTAAATACGTCTGCAAAATTTGCATTTAAATATAAAACATAACAGGGATGCTTCTTTAAGTTAGATACTGTTTTTGTTTATTTAGATTTTAGTGTGAGTGTGCTTGAATTTGTTAAATCTTAAGCATTTAAGAAATGAGATCAGACACGTGTTTCATGGCAATCAGCTCTGGTTGCAATCTGCCAACCTACATTTGAGGAATTGCCTTGCTTGCATAAACAATGTTGTGTTTAGTATTAAAGATTGTAGACATTTTCAACACGAGACAGGTCATTTAAATTCTTCTGACAGTGGCACAACAGTCTGAATGTGCGGTGTTTGATTTAGTTTGCGAGCCATTACATTCCCAAGGCTTGAATTTCAATCAGGCCTTGTTTAACTTGCAGGAAAATGTACTATATCACATTTGATTTACGCTGCCACGAGGTAAATGTATAATTCATTCCATACCGGGAGCGTATTAAGGACAGATGCATATTGTTATGTCTTAAATGGATTTTATTTTGCAGGGAAATAGCTCATGTCAGCTTTAGTTAAACAATAATAACCGTTTTGCTGTTTTGTTTTGGCATTTCGTCTCAGCGATCATAACTGCAATTTTTAAGCTGGATTGAAAAATAATTCCAGTGAGGGAAATTTATTATTTGAATTATTAGGTTCATTTTAACTGATGAGACATCATTTTTACAATTTACATTTTAGTCAGTGAAATAAGTATTTGATCCCCTACCAACTAGCAAGAATTCCGGCTCCACAGATTGGTTATGTGCCTATATGGACTGCAGATTAGTCATGTCACTTTAAGGAAGTACTCAGAAATTAGCTTGTTATGTTTACAAAAGATGCCTGCCAACAGAATCTATATCTTCTATTTCAACCCCTCCACCACCATGGTCCAGACCAAATTTTAAAGGATGTCAGGCAACAAGATTGGAGACCTGCAGAAACCTAAAATAAGCTACAGAAAGAAGCTTGGTGAAGAGGAGACAACTGTTGGTGCAATTATTTGGAAATAGAAGAAATACAAAATAACTATCAATTGCCCTTGGTCTGGAGCTCTCTGCAAGATTTCCCCAATGGAATAAAGATGATCTTGAGAATGGTTAAAGATCAGCCCAGAACTACATGGAAGATGCTTGTTAATGATTTCAAGACAGCTGGGACCACAGTTAGCAAGCACCCATTGGTAACACGCTATAACCGCAAGGTCCTTCTGGTTTGCAATGACAAGAGGGTGAATAAATGATAAAAAATTCATTTTTGAGTTCTTCCCAAAGATGTGCGTTAGTTTACACTCAAAGTACAACTCTAAAACATGGATCCAAAACGTTTAATACATCTTTAAAATATTTGAATAAAGCGTAGGGCAGACATCACTTTTGGAAACTTCTGAACATTTGTTTACATTTTGTTTACATCTAGCAGATGCTTGTCAAATCTCTTCTGACACATAACTCAGTCAACACTAATTGGTGTACTGTAAACTCCCGCTGAAGAGACCTGAGGTTAAGTGCTTTGCAAGGCAAAACACTGACAGCGCGTCACAGCGACTCTCCGGTTGTTCACGGGTCACCTCTACCCAGGATCAAACCAGTGACCTTCTGTGCTACCAGCACCGATCTTTAACCGCTAGGCTGCCTCCATCACAACAACATATATTTTTAATACTCATAAGCCCCATATGCTTCAGTGTACTCGTGAGGTCCAAAGGTCTCAACTCCCGTCTCTCTGGTAGGCGGATCTTCAAACAACCATCTGGTGCTCACGCTACAAGGGGGAAGATTATTCTCGATATGGGCAATTAGAGAAGTTGTTATTTATGCAGTGCTGTTAGTGCGGATCACAGAAATATACAGGATGGACTCCTGTGGTTTACGCTCAGAGGGATGCTTGAACCGCAGCATCATACATTGACATCTGTGTGAGGATGTTTAACTTTAAAAGTTGAACATCTTTGCAATTTGAAGCGTCTTAAGCAGAAAAGCGTGTCTCTCATACCTTGTTTTTTTTTTAAAGCGTGCTAAGTAAGGAAGCAATTAAGTTGAACAAACTACTTCCTCTTGGCATTGATGGTGCTCTGTCACTTCTCTATATAGATGCTGTGGGAAAAAGATAGAAGCATAATAAAAGAGATATTTTATCTCCAGAAGCACAAACATTTCTACTCTTTGTGTTGTTTTTCACATTTGACGCTCTAGAATTTTTACTTTCGTAGCGAGTCCTCAGAGAAAACCAGCATCCCCTGAGGAAAGAGAAACAAAATCATTGAGATAATCTCTCTACTGCAGTTAAAGGAGGAAGTTGCGTAGAAGTCTGTGGAATGCAATGCGATCAAAGAGAAAGATGATAGAGATATCCTGTTATTTATAAATGAGCTCAAACATACAATGTTTCCGATGCTTGCTCTTAGAGACAAGAGTAAAGATATTTTGGTATATTTCATATAAATTCTTTAGTTTCTGAAGCTGCCAAAACAGCGTAAACTGCTGAAAAGCACAAAAGAATGTTTCTTATTTGCAATGCAGCGCCAAAGATAGTGAGAAAAGTCCAGATAGCTTACCACCCTTTTTTCGAAGCATTGCTATGTCAGAAAAGAGTTTTGTCTACGCAGGCATAGGAGAAACATTTCTTTTAAGGTGGTTTCTCCCATTGGAAAAAGTATTTTCACTCATTCTGAAGCCATTCATTCAGAGAAGCTCACAAAGCACAGATGATGGTCTAAAAAAGAAATTCATTCCGTTAAACCAAACTAGATTAAAACGAATGGTGTTTGACCACTCTGGCCTTGCTCGTCGACATCCATACAGCTTACATGTTGACATTTCCAAAGGTTGTTTTGTCAGGCTGCTCTGGGAAGCTGAGGCCTGCAAGAGTGACATATCGGAGGCTGCGGGTAGCCTCGGTAACAGAGCCACAGGCGATGCTCCTTTTATAAGGCCATCCAGAACACATTAGCTCCACCAGAGTGGACCACAAATCAAATGACCTCAAAGCTCAGATGCCGGCTAATGTGGGGAAAGCTGCAGGTGAGCGGAGATGAAATGTTTCAGCGGAGGTCATCGGTCTGGATGGACTGAGGAAAAACAGCCTGAAAAAAAACTGAGCATTTCATTTGATTTTAATTGCTCTCTGGAAATAACTGCTAAATGCAAATTTCAGCTTTTCAATGAAATCAAGATGTAGAAAGGTAGGTTGTGACACTTGATGATAATGATGATAATGAGTAGGACGTGTAAGTTAAATTAGCGCATCTAGTATAGCTTAATTTAGCTTATAATATTTTTTAATATATGCTACAGTTTAAATTCTTTGTTTTTTCTCTTTTCACTTTTCAATTTTGAATGAATAAATGAATTTGGTTTTACTTTACGATACATATATTAATGTTCAAATTAGCAAGCTCCCTTTTCAAAAACAAAATCATTCATTCTTTATTCACGCTCATGTCATTCCAACTTTCTTTCTTCTGCAAAATACAAAGGAAGATATATTTTTTGAAGATGAGACGACCAATAACCAAACAACATTGGCCCCCATTGACTTTTCCTGATATATTTCTCAAAATATCATGTTATGTGTTCCACCTCATACAGGCTTTAAACAACATAAGGATGATAAATAATGACTGAATTATTATAAATGTATTATATAAAAACTACACAGGAGGTTTGTCCCTTTAGATGTTCTGCAGTTTCTTATGCATAAAGTATAAATTTAGTATATATAATGAATAGATACAAATAGTTGCTGGGTTTACTTTCAAATCACTTTGTCAACGCAAATTACTGTCAACATGAAACTAAGATTAATACGATTCAAGTTAAGATTAATACGATTCTACACTGCGACCAATGACATCACGCACTATCTTGAGGGTCTCATTCATCAAACCTCAACTCTTGTCATTTTATATTAAACATCATAATGTGATAGAAATGACAAAAAACGGGCAGAAACTAAATAATATTTATGTGAGATTACTCCTCAGCCATTTTTTATTAATATTCTTGTGCGAAGGTAGAGTGTAAACCGGTCACTGAGATAGAATTGTAATTAAATCTACATATGATCCGACTGACTCGCCACATTTCGTTTGGCATTCAAATTACACACAGTTAATATGGAATCATAACTGGCGTGTGTGCAAAATAATTTCTTTCCTCTAGAGATAACGTAAAATGTGGGGGACGTATTAGCAACTCAAATGAGATCACAAACTCTGTGTGAGGTAATTGTGAAATCACAAGCTGTGGTAAAACGTTGCCTGATGAGTTTTTTAATTGTGGTGTGCACCCTAAATAGCTTGACTTGAGTGACTGAAGCACTGTTTGTGAAAACAAATTTGTTACGCTACATTTTCTTGTCAGAGGTGTAGTTAGGAAACCCGTATGTTACTATAAAACTGTGTACGTTAAATTATCATACGCTGAGAATGCTGCGCATGTATTTTAATATTCCAAAACATTTCAGTTAATGTAAAGCCTAATGATAGCTTAAAGACCCCATAAAATTGTTAAAGAATTTTCTATTGAAACATTATGTAGGGTTGAGACACATCAAAGGGCTTTTGTATTTTTTAAATAACAGTCTTTATTTTGCGTCATAGCCCAGAAAAACATTTGAATAGCTCTTGCTTTACTTTGATTTCATAGTCTGCACAGCAACACATGCACAGTCAAACACACATTTTTCCTGCAGGTGGTATTGGAGGAAGGGGACAAAAATATGTGTATGCCCTTGTAAACAGGATGACGAGTCACCTGTAGCATCTCTAGAGAAGAGATTGAATGACGTACGCTAGTTAGAAACTCTGCACCAATGAAGCAGCCACAATTTCAGCGTAAGTGTAATAAATGTAATAAAAAAAATACCAGGGAAGAAATTTAAAGGTACATAGGAATCCTCATGAAATCGATCTGCATTAAAAAGAAGATGTAATTTAATTACATTAGTGGGGGACAGTTCACAATTTTTTTATTGTGTCATCATTTACTCAACCTCGGGTTGTTTCAAACCCGTTTGAATTTCTGTATTCTCTTGAACAAAAAGAAAGATATTTGGAAGAATGATAGCAATTTTCAGTTCTTGGACATCATCTACCAAATGAGCTTTACTGTAGCTCAGTGGTAAGAGCATTGCGTTCGATCCAGGGGATTGCACATACTTATAAACAAATATATAGGATAATGCAATGTAAGTCGCTTTGGATAAAAGCGTCTGACAAATGCATAAATGTAAATAGTACATAACTATTGTATTTTTTTTCTGCTGAACACAAAATGAGAAATTTTGAAGAATGTAGGAGAATAAACAGTTATGGGGCACCTTTGACTGCTATTTAATTTATCTTACTATGGTAGTCAATGATGTCCATGAAGTGAAAAAAAAGACATTCATGCAAATTGTGTTTATCAGAGCAAAGTAACTTATACAGGTACGAAAAGACATGAGGGTTCGTAAATGAGGACAGAATTTTTATTTTTGGGTGAACTATCCCTTTAACTTCATTAGCAATAAACAACAAATGAAAGAATTTTTAAGATATTAATTTAACGTATTAAGATTTCTTGTTTCCTTTCCCTACCGCAAACCAACAATTCTCATCCATGACCAAAGCATAACATGCCACATAAGCCACAAATCCTTGTGAATTATCCTGGAAATAGAATTGTAACTGTAAATAATTAACACTAAACTGTTAAGATACTAGTATACTGGCAAATAGGCCACAAAGCTAACAGACATGCACTAAAAGCCACAAAACTCCCACTATTATTTAATACGGTCTTTAGACACTATGATGCAGATGATACAAATAGAGTAAAACCAGAATAAAAATGAATCATCCACTTTCTAATGAGTGTCTTTGAGGTTCCAGAAACAGTCCACTGCCAGCTCTCAATGTTTGAGAGCTTCTCCCAAGACCCTTCAGTTAACAACAAACGCAGATTTTGGGGAAATGCAGGCAACAGATTTGTCTTAGTGGGACTTGTTGCTCCCACATGGATATGAATCATAGACTTCAAAAGAGCACTAATCCCCCATTAATGAGAGCAGAGGGAATAACCTTCAGATGTGACACTCACTGTGTCAAAAACTAAATTACACCCTGCTGCCTCCGCTTATGACATATTCTTTGGAGACAACATTATCATGTAATTGTCTACACAAACCAAAATTGTATGTACTGTATGTAGGGTAACTATAATTCAAAAAGGTCATCGTGCTACATATAATCCAAGACAAACGTGGTATTACACCACAAAGATACTTATTTACCAAATTCAACAATGACATTTATGATCAAAACATACTTAAAATACAATGTAAGCCAAACGTCATGTAATGGTGTTATGCTATAGTCATGTAAATATTTCAAACACCAGGGGGCAGTAGAAGTCTATTCTAAGTGGCCCTTTGGTTTCCCAACGGAGTTTGACATGGAACATCACATATTTTTATATCCATAAAATAGGGTGAGCGTTTTGTTGTTATTAAAACTTCAGTCTATATCATGTGGTCATTTTAAAGGGATAGTTCACCCCGACATGAAAATCTGTCACCATGTATTCACACTCTTGTCATTTAACCTGTCATAAACCTGTATGACTTTCTTTCTGCAAACACAGAATCATGGTAAACAAAAATCATTGGTCCTCTAAAGTATGGACACAAAAGCAATTCAGGTCAAAGGGGACCAACTGATTTCTGTTACCAATATTCTTCAAAACGTCTTCTTTTGAATTCTGAAGAAGAAAGAAAGGGTTGAAATTAAACAAGGGTGAGTAGATGATGACAGAATTAGCAATTTGAAGTGAACTTTCCCTAGTAAAAATATCCCTTATTTGGTATAATGAAACAGTAGCCATTGCTCTCAAGAGAAAGAAGTGTGAGAGAACGAGAGGAGAAATGAGAGGAAATGAGCATAAGAACATCCCAGCCACAGACGCCCAGAGAGACTTCACAGTTCTATTTTCAAAGTAGTGTTTAATAGAGATATGACGGACACTTTATTTTCCTTGTAATTTTGAAAAGGGCAGGTCTATTTTCAGTGAAATGAGATCAGTGTGCAAAATCAGTGTGTTATTTTAAGGTCAAAGGTGAGATGTTAATGAGACGTATCCCTTAATAACTTATTAATGCACAGTGTTGTAAAACCAAGCATGGGGGAGGCTGGCTGGAGCACTTGTGACAAAGGAGCTATGAAATTAAATATGTCTTGTTGTTTGTCTCCATGGCTTTTTGATTTTATAACAGAAAAAAACTGGTGACATTAGTAATGTGTGTTGTTGGCTGTTTCCATCTTTTCAACTCTGTTTACAGTAATACTCAACCCAGGGGCTCGACTGAGATGTGCAGACATTAAGTAGAAGGAATTCACACCTGGGCACCTGTTTTCAAACAGCTCAGTTTCTCTGCTCTTTCAGGCACTTTCTGAAATCACTTACCTGATATGATTAGAAGGCAGACGTACAATGTTAGAGATTGTGTATCTGTGAGGGTGTATCTGCGTGGATGGCAACTGGTGAGTATTCAAGCGTGTGTGCAAGCATGCGTGAGACCACCACTGCTACCCAGCAAAGGTTAACAAGTTTAAACATCGCTTAAGTTGAGCTCATTAAGTGAGAATTAAGGACTCTAAGGTACCCAGAAATCTGCATTAAAGCCATTTAGAAGCAAAATCTTGTTAAAAACACACTTTAAATGTAATTGTGGACATAACTGGAGTACAAGTTGACTGTGTGGTTTCAAGTTTATTTACAAAATGCTCAACAAATATTAACCTCAAGTATTTATTATATATGAGATGAAAAACTTAAGAAGAGATGGAATTAGGGTGAATCACAGATACGGTCTAAATATGTAATTGTAAAGTATGTAGGCTTTGCATAAAATAAATCCTACGTTTATGATATTTCACAATATTTCTATGACAAATAATCACATAGCCTATTTAAATCTGCAACATGAAAGAATATGCGTTATTTAAATGATAACTTATGAAAGTAAAAATACATCATGGTTGCGTTTACTTTCATCTTTGAGGTGAAATATGAGCCAGACATTTCATTGTGAAACTCAGCCATTAATCTGCATGAACATCAATGTCTTTACACTGTGTTCTTTTTACTGCCCCTTTAGAGTGTGTCGGCCTGAGATAAAAGCCGTTTTTACCTGCCTTTCATCTTCCAATCCACTTTAGCGGGTTCTCAAGGATAAATAAGACAGGTCACATTTCAGCACACAATGCAGAGGTCTAAATTAATGCAATCTGAGTCTTGTGGGTTGGAGCTACACAGTTGAGTTCAATTAATCATCAACAAATATTCACATCATCATTATGCACAATATTATGTGATATTACATGAAGCCTATCTTGTAATTATTAATAGAATAGTAGGCTAATATATACAGTTAACAAAATGCTGAAAAATATCTGCATAATCGTAATAACAAGTTTTTATGCATTTAAAAAAACATGTATCCTATGGACTTACACTACAGTATTTACCTAGGCTTATTCATTGTATTATCACTTTTAAGTAATACCCTTAAGAAAATTAATGAACTAAGTAAAGTTTCAGTAACCACAATTTTACAATCACATTCAAAACAATGACACTGCAAATGAAAACAGTCCGTAAAAATAACAAAATATTAAAAACAACATCATTTAATATATATTAATATAGTATATAATTGTTACATTTTTATTGTATTATATTGTTATTTTCCCATGGTTAAAAAAATAAAGTTTACTTCATGCATTTACCTACTGTAACTTCCACAGAGTTTGGATCATCACAGTTTTTGACGTTGAAAGTTTGATGAACTCGTGGTGTGGCACTTCAAGTGTGCGCATGCGCCTAGCACAACTCTCCAACTCTTCGATTCGGGTCGATGGCGTCGATTAGACCTGCCGAAACACTTTTTACTTTGACTGAGCCGTTCAAAGGAAAAATCTAGCGTATATTTATAGAAATCGAGAAGTAGGAAACGCCAACGAACGTCAAGTTGCGTGAGGAGAACGCGTCTGTATTGAGAGAATGCGTTGTGTTGTGTCACTATGATTTATCTGGATTCTGCACTTGATAGCGACACCTGGTGTTTAAAGTCGAAATAGCGTGCCTTTCGCTGTTCTATGTGCAAACACGATTTAAATGCTTCTATTTTCTATACATTCACGTGACAATACCTCGAGAACTTGCCATCACACCACATTGCTTATTAAAGTAAGCAGTAAATGTTGTAGTCTATTCCTTCACCACTGTGGACCTACATCATGTGAAGCATCAGAAATAGTATTCTTTTGTTAAGCATTTGTTGGAAACATATCCTTTACATTGCCATACATTGATATGGATTGGATCAGTCGAAAAGGTGGAATTGTATTTGAAGTTTTAGACCCAATAGACACTCAACTAACGCCTGTCTCCACAGACAGCCTGCCGGAGTAAGGTGACCTGATCAGGCAGGATAACAACCCACCCTCCCACCATGCTGCTGCTGCTACAACAACACTAGCCACCTGTGTGCTGTTAAACTGCGTTTCAGACCTGTCCTGTTTCCACCCGTTACGTTTGTCAGTAAATAATTCCTGACAGACATGGCGTCAGTGATTTGCTGAGGTAATTTGGTTCCCTTTCATCCAGACATCTCAGCAGGCCGCGCCCACTCTCCCCCACATTAATCAATCTGCCAGTACAGCTGATGTTCTTATTCCTCACAGATAGCTCTCTCTCTCCATATCCCGTCCTCTCTCCCTCTCTCTCTTTCAAATCTGTGCTGTGCCTCTCATATACCCTTGGCTTGGCTGTACTGCATCTGTAGGAGGATGTGGAGGTGAAGTTCTAGCTCTTTCTTATGTCGAAACTTCATGATTAAAAGAACAGCTCACCCAAAAATGAAAATCCTTTAAATGGATAGTTCAGCCAAAATTCTTTAATCATTTATTCACCCTCTTGTCACTTGAAACATGCATGACTTTCTGTTGCAGAACGCAAAAGAAGATTAAACAACATTGGCGCCCATTGACTTCCATTGTAGGGACAAAAACAAAAGACGTTTCTCAAAATATCTCCTTTTGTGTCCCATTGGGGAAAAAGTCATGCACATTGGAATAAATAAATAATAGAACCTCTTTTATATGCGTCAAAAGGTTATGGCCAGTTATGAGAGGATTGTTTCCCACTGAACGCAAATGCAAATGAGAGTTTAGAGTTGTACAGGGCAAAAGATTTTCAGTCACAAAGATGAGAAGTTAAACATGTGGAACAGTTTAGTGTAAAGTAGCCCTTTAAAAATTTTGCTTAAATCTCTGTTTACCCCTCTATAACACTAAGCACTCGCTTAAAACATTTTAATTTGTTTATTTAGCCTCATCGGTAAACATAAAACAATGAAGTTAATGGACCGGAGCAAAATGTAAAAGCTTTGATTTGTAGACGTTAGAATTCCATTGAGTAACATTTCAAACACAGCGGCGGAATATGAAACGAGGAAGATAATGGTTTTGTTTCAAACATCCCTCTGGGTTTATAACAAGGCCAGACAATAGCCGTGGGTTCGATTTAATAAGGCTTGTCCCATTTCCCCTCTCTTAATCCAAACTAATTAAGCTTTTGGAAAGTTTCAACTATTGGAGTTCACAGAGTAATTCTCCATGAGTGGTCTACTTCACTGTAGAACTAACAGAGAGAAACATCCTTTGTTCGCCACATGTCTTCAGATATCTCTTTAATGGGTAATAGATCGCTTTTTGAATGGCAAACTGTAGGCTTACTCTCAAGATCCCTGAAGTAAAATTCTGATATTTAAACAACTGAACACTTTTGTATCATGTCTTCTTTGTACAAGCCAAATGATGGCTTCATTAAAACATCAAAAATTAGCAAATTAAAAACAATTTTTCTAATTGCCAACATATATTGCAGAAACTTTTAACCAGTATATGAAAATTGTGATGGTTAGGATTAAACTATTATGTTATTTATATATAAGGACTTTTAAAGGGATAGTTCACCAAAAATGAAAATTCTTTTACCATTTACACACCCCTATGTAATTCCAAATTTGTGACTCTTCCGCAGAACACAAAAGATATTTTTAAAGAATGTTGGTGACCACAGTACTCTACCCCATTGACATCCATTGAATGGACACCAAACCACAGAGACATTTCTCAAAATATCTTCTTTTATATTCCACAGGAGAAAGAGTAAAATACAGGTTTTGAACACTGAATGGATGAAATGGTGAATAAAAGATGGCGGAAATTCTTATTTTTGATTGAACCTTTACTTTAGATAGGTACAAATTAATAAAAATGTACCCCATAAGACTAAATAAAGCCCCGAAAGCCAAATTAAAAATTGTATTTAAAATTTTCAGTATTATTGTTATAATGCTATTACCGGACAACCTGCAGAATGCACACAGAATGCTTCTCCTATTTTAGAATGTAGCAGGTTATGTAACCATTGTTACAGAATACTGCATTCACAATACATGACTTAAATAATTATTTTGTAATAACATTTTTGAATTTATTGAATTTATCTTGTTGTATAGGTTGCAAAATGTGGTTCAAGCTGACCGCCTGTATATCAAATATGTGTCACTGTTCAGGTATAAGTTACAGTAAGAATGCCACTTACTTTGGGTGAATAATGAAAAAAAATCAATTAATTACATCATTTTTAATTTCATTTATTTAATTGTGTACATTTCAAGCTATTGTCTTGGAATTTTTTAAGTATTATTTAAAACTGTCCTGACCGGGACTGACTGCTTAGAACAAAAGTCAACACCTGTCATTTTAATGACAGCTTTTCACATTGTGTGTGAAATAATCTTTCTCCACTTGAGTTGAGAAACCCCTCAACAAAGATAATGTTTAACCTAAAAAACTCAGCTCAGATTTGATCTAAAATAACTTTAACTCAAGTGCCCACATCATGGCTGAGGGATTCTGCAAACAGTGAGTGTAAGCCAGCCACAAATCTTTCTACTCCATTAGACTACCCACCTCTTCTCCTTCATTCTCTCTCTCTCTCTCTCTCTCCCCCGCTGTTGACTTTCAACATGTGCATTTACAATCACCCAAACCTGCTGCAGGGGTGTCTGCATGACTTCATTTCTCTGGCATGTGGCTGCGGAAAGTGGAAAAGATGAGGTTCGGCTGGGTGGGGTCAATCTCAAGTCGACTATCTACTGTAAATGGATGCGGATCACTGGCTATGGCATATGTGCAACAAGCTTGGCCTTTAATGACATAGTGTACTGAGAAGAGTTTTAATAAGCGACTTGTGCTAGCTGGAGACCTCAAGCAACCTAAAATAGATTGTTTCCATCAATCTAACATAAACACAGTTCCATGTTTTGAGCTGCGCACAATGACGGCTGAAGGAAAATGTATTTTAGAGACAGAGCCAGATTCAGGCCCCAGACAGGGGAGGTTTTTACTTCGGGACTAGCAGAATGTCTCTGCCAGTGTTGACTTTGCATTAAAGACAGACCATTACAGTGAAGTTGGGGATTGTGGGTCGCTGGGATACACACTCTGACTTCATATGGTTTTCCTTAGTTTAAAAAACACACTCCCAAACATGCTCATATTCTCTAGGATCTAAACATTCACGCATGACTGCACACTGTACAGCTGTAGGGTTGCATCATATCATAACAGATCATTTTCTCTTGCTCTTTTTCTCACATACGTCATCTCACACACTGGCACTTCATGCTGAGCTAATTTGTATCTGTAGACATTTTATGTAAACTGTATAGTACATGCAAGGTCCAACATTAAAGGATCAATTCAACAAAAAAATACATATTCTACTCAACCTCGAGTTGTTCCAAATCTTTAATAATTTCTTTGTTCTGATGAACAAAGAGAAAGTTATTTGGAAGAATGCTTGTAACCAAACAGTTCTTGTCCACCATTGACTATCATAGTAGGAAAAATTACAATGGTAGTCAAAAGTGCGCTTTCCCACATTCTTCAGAACATCTTCTTTTGTGTTCAACAGAAAAAGAAATGTATAAAGCAAATTTTCCTACTATGGTAGTCAATTGTGGCCAAGAAAGATTTGGTTACAAGCATTCTTCCAAATATCTTTCTCTGTGTTCATCAGAACAAATCAATTTAAAAAGATTTGTGACAACTTCAGGGTGAGTAAAAGATGACAGAACTATCATTTTTGCGTGAACTGCTCCATTAAAAGTATAGTAAACCAAAAATTGTGTATCAAAACTATTCATTATGTTGTTCGAAACAAATATGACTTTTTTCTGCCATAGCCCTGAAATGGAGGTGTAACTGTAGGCGGAATGACTGACAACTTCAGTCCCCATTCACTTTCATTGTTGAAAAATGATGCAATGAAAGTGAATAGCATTTTGTGAGGGAGAAGAATATTGTCCCTTACATTTTGTGAGGGATGAGAATAAGTAAATGGTGACTAGATTTTGGAATTGAAATCATACCTCGAACCCTCAAGTATGAGTGGCTCGGGCAAATAAAGAAAAAGTTGGTTGGTGATGTTTACGATACTGTAACATTACATATACAATACAGTACAAAATATGTTTGATGTTGTCAATGTAATGCAAAACAGACGCCCTTCACTTCTGTTAAGTAACTTTTGTCTGAAATCTTCCTCATTTGATCACAATTGGCTGATTGCTTTATTTGACATCCTTGTTTAAATTTCTATGTTGATTTGTATGTTTGGATAGAAAGTGTACATGCTATCTGACACGTTTCTTTTATAAATGAATCCAGATGAGAGTAATGAACTCGTTTTCAGTCTAAATTGAATTAGAATGAAAGCTCAACAAGTATGAAATAGTCTGTCAGTGTTATAGTGTAACATTATGTATCATTAATTTCATGTCTGTCTTTCACATAAATAGCCCTTTGACTTGACAATCTGAAAATCTTCACACATAGTACACAAAGCCCTTGGGAAGGATCACGTTAAGTGCTTCTCATTTTGACCTGTATTTCTATGTAATGTGATTTCTGTCATACAAGTTACAGGAAGTGGTGGGGGATGCGGCTGTGTGGGCCGCAGCTGCATGTGGCGCATGGTGTTATGAATAAGATATGGAGAGAAGTGGGGGACTGTTTCAATCATAGCTGTGAAACAGCTAAGTGAATAAGCCTCCACGTACGCATGGTAGCTGGCAGACAGTCTGAGCTCTACAAATCCTTGGCTCCAGTTGCACAAGCTTTATACCACTGGACTGACGTGTCATTGAGCATTCAGTCACTCATCAGTTAGCTGTCATTCTAGCCTTTAAGGGTTTTATAATCTGCATGTTGCCACTGTTATTGTACCGTCCCGGCGAAGAGGTGCCATTAGATTGGTCTGAATCTACACCAATGATAGCAACACTGGCAGCTGCGGGTGTCTGTTTCCACCCTTACTCTCTACATGCATTCTGACTTTGGATCTAAAATGCTTTAGGCGATTTGTCTTTGAGCCTATTTGTTGAACGGCACACTACAATATGTTGAGAAGAGGCTGGATCAGTCCTGGTGGATGGTTACAGGATGTTCTTGTTGGGTTTTCAGCATGAGATGGACAGTTGGTAAAATGGACAACAGATTGTGAACAATCTGGCTGGAGTCTTTGACAACCGTACAGTACACAAAAGCGTTCATTTGCATATTGCTGGCATGACAACAAAACATCAATTCTGCAATCAAGGGCCAATGTTTTCCCTAAAATAAACAACAGAGCGTTTCTTGTTACCAATACCTCTGTGTGAAATAACAAATGTAGTTTCTAGCATTTCTCCATGGATCCAAGAGAATAAAGATAAAATTAGTCCGTCAGCATTGATGCCATCACCAACATTATTCATAAATACCAAAGCTTGTCATTTAAGCCTTTTTAATGAAAGCAGAATTCGCTAAAACAGTTTGGAATACTGTGAAGTTGCCAATGCAGATGGCCTAACCCTCATTACTATTCATAGCGCTTGCATGTGTCATTTTCTGATCTCATTATGACCAGCCTGACGGCAACAGCAAAGCTAACAGGCACTGGATAACTCCTCTGTTGGAAAAGCATGACATATGTTTAAAGTGTTGAAACAACATCTTCTGTAGGGTTGAAATTGTATTTAAAATAATGGATTGAGTTGTTGGTATCTAACATTGTTGATTCCCCTGAAATGCAACTGAGGTCTAACCTTCATAAGTAGTTCAACCCCCACTCTAAAAAATGTTTTATTCAGTGGCTTAGTAAATATCACAAAAATAAACAATTATATTGACTTAATAAAATCTTTTAAAATAATTAAATTTTTATCAGAGTTGGATCTAATATCGACAGGAAAATGGATCTCATGGACTAGAGTTGAGAATCCCTCATATACACAAAACAGCCTTTACATTTTAGGAAAAGTTATAGGGCAGGGCTGGGAAGGGCTATCATTTGGTGGCCCTCGATGTAATTTGTTCCGACCCTTCAAACATAGTGTATAAAAGAATCTCTAGAATAAATTAGTTCAGTCGGGAACTGAGCCTTACAGTTATGAAGTGACGCGCGTCTGTTCCATTCAGCACGAACTGCAGCAGTACAGTTTGTCACGATTAAATTACATTCAAAGTCAATGCAAAGACGCGCATAGCCACGAACTCGCGGCAGGCGCTGCGAGTTTTCAACTAGAGCTATGAATTCAACTTGAGCAAATGTATTATTTCTTAACCAAAATGTAGGAACGAACTTCAAATACAAATTGTGCATTGACTTGAGAAATATTCAAATGTTTAAATATGTAATCTGCTATTGTTTTGCGTGTTATCGTGGAGCTTTTAGAGAACACGCGCACATGTGCTGTTCCTGTTTCATGTGAGAATTGAAAAAAGCAACTGTCAAACACATTTTGCGGCGACCCGTCGAAATAAAAGTCCGGTTTACCACAACATCCCTTGATTTTTACTGAGTATATTATTTAATTTAGTAAACTACAGTAAATGTGCTAGTAAGGTTATAAAAATAACTTTTCAAAAATTAGAACTTTTTATACTTACATTTAAGTAGATTTAAAAACAAATATTTTTTATTTCTATTTTTCCCTGTATGGTTCAACGAATCTACTGCAGGTTTTTAATAAAGTTTATAAGTGAACTATTTTTATACATATATAGTACAATCGATAAGTGAAGAACATAAAACACAGTGTAATGGAGTAGGCGGGGCGAGATCGGGAGCATATAAGAGAACGAGCGACCGGACCGCCGATGAGAGAGGACCGGGCTGGAGGTCCATGACCGGGTCTCGCCCCACCTACTCCACTACACACATCAGAAAAATTTGAATATATAAAACTGATTTCTTATTGTTGTTATTATCTCTCATATTGCAAGCCATATCCCTCCGGCCCCTCATTTGGGATGCTTTTCATGAACTGGACCCCATGACAAACTTATTGAATAGCCCTGTCATAGGGCCTAATATTTTATAGCCACAGATGTGTGAGAAGAAACATAAAGGCCGTTCACATTATAACGATAACAAAAACGATAACTGTAACTATAACTATATTTGCGTCCACGTGCTGAGGATAACGTCATGTTTATTTTAAGTTCCCAATTACTAAACATGTTTTATATCCCCCGTAAACACACTGCTTTCCGACCACTAATTTTTAATTCAGACATTACACCTGTGATGCGATCATCAAACATTATCAGCCAGAAACTATTAGAAAGTATGTTTTATCGTTCATCAGAAAAACAATCTTTCTGAAAGTGATCCCAACGATATCATTCTCTTTATCGTTATAGTTGTGATGTGAACCCCGCTATTCTACTAAATGAAGAACGTTTTATTTTTTTAATGTATCGGTATCGTTATTATGTGAACGGTGAAAAGTATTTTTTTGTTTAAATATTAAGAAGGGGCAAACAAAACATTTCGATTTCAAATCTTCCAAAGATACACCTTGCATTTAAATTCTTTTCAGTCCCATTGGCGTAAGAATTTTAGGGAGACTTTTATTAAGAAAGTAAACACCTCGTGGTCTAATCTCTCACATCTCTCATTGAAGAATGATCTCTCTCTTTCCGCCTCTCCCTCATCTAAAACTAAAAATCTCTGTCATGCTCTAAATAATGCATGTGTACAGAGCAATCGCTCTTTTTCTCTTCGCCCTGTTAAGATTCCCTTCCTCCTCATCCTCATCTTCTCCTCCTCACCTCACCCTAATCCTCTCTGCTTCTTGGCTCCTTCTCTCAGGCCCGGAGGCTGATTACTCAGTTTTGGTAGCAAGTGTGAGTGAATTATTTAAATCTCTGTTAAACCTCAGAACATACATCACTGTGAGAAATATTGTAGATCAGGGTCGGGTCAATCCTAATTTAAATTGCAGTCAAATCCAATTTAAAGCTCATCAGCGGTAGGCCTGACAATGAAACATAAGGTTTTCAAGGCTCTTTGGAATTGGAAATTGAGGGAAATGTTGATATAAAAAGTGTTCCTGTAGGTTTATCAAAATAATTACAGATTTAAATTTAAACGTTTTTTGTAAAACATTTGTTGCACTGGAGGAAAAAATCTACATTTATTT
Source organism: Triplophysa tibetana (assembly GCA_008369825.1). Classification (NCBI taxonomy): domain Eukaryota; kingdom Metazoa; phylum Chordata; class Actinopteri; order Cypriniformes; family Nemacheilidae; genus Triplophysa; species Triplophysa tibetana. Next base: position 15,029,380 of record CM017901.1, on the reverse strand, counting down.
ACAACGTTTCTCAACATACTACCCTTTCACAAACCACTCAACACTTATTTTATTTTTTCTTGTACTTGCCCTTGTATTGAACCCTCACCTTTCTTTGATGACCCTTATCCTATTTTGTCTTTCTAAACTGAATTTCAATCCAACAAAACAATCTATATTCATGAATTCACCTACTAAGGTTCTCTCATATTATGGTGGGCTTCTGTCGAGGACTGCATTTGTTGCCCATGGTCTTTCTTTCAATAACAGATGAGAATAGAAACGGTCTACATCTATCCCCCTTAGATAAGATGTTGATCGTGGGCTGTGTGCTTTAGGTGGTCTCGACTGTGACTGAAAAGGCTGTTGTGGGGCTAGAAAAATGCGATGCAATCATTTATTGAAGTGAAAATTTGTTTTATAGGTAAGCAGACAAAATAGATCTGAGTTCTGAAATAGCATATTCAAAACCATTTTTCTTAGAAATCTTGCAATCACAGTATGGTATTTGTCTTTCTGCCTCTGGTGAGAAAGAAACAGTGTATGCCATTTGAGAAAAAACTGTGAAAATTGGGTGTTATGTGCCTCAATCTTCGATATAATTTTCCTGTGTTGATCTGCAAAATTTTACAGCTTTTCTGGCAAAGCATTTTTACTGTATTTTCAACCATGATTTGAAATGAGAAATATGATAATGCCAAAGGCTAGGTTTAAAGGTCAAGTGTATGAAATGTAGCAGCATCTAGTGGTGAGGTTGTGAATTGCAACCAACGGCTCGCTCCACCCATCTCTTTCAAAGCACTATGGCGGCTGACACAGAACTAAGATGTCGCCACGTTTTCGCTTCTTTGCTGATGTAGATTAAGTAGTTATGAAACACGCTCTGTAGAGCAGTTTGTCTATTTAGGGCTAATGTACAAACAACATGGCGAATTGCATTTAAGGTGACCTGTGGTGGGTGTAGACAGAAATAGCTTATTCTAAGGTCATAAAAACATAATGCTTTATTATGTAAGGTCTTTATACACCTTTGTATATATAATGTGTATTATATTGCATTTCTGTCAATAGATCCTCAGAAAAATTACACACAGCAACTTTAACATGTCAGTGTAAACTAATTGAACTTTGGCAATGCCACCAGCTGCGATTTTTACTACAGACAAAACCACAGAACAGAGCTGAAGTGATTTGTTCCGGGAGCATCCATCCCAGGTTAATCTCTCCTACTGCAGATTTCTTTGAGACATTAATACCAGAATCTGAAACAAATATCATCGCCCATACGACGTGGACTGTCCACTGATCACATTAGACCTGATTTCAGATGTAAATCAAATTCTTGGATGAGTGGAATTTTAGCTTATAAGGTAGAGCAAGAGCTTTTCAGGCCTCCACCCATCAGACCTGCCACCCCAGGCTGTGTAAATTGGCCTATTCTGAGACCCGTAGAAAAGAGGTTGTGACAGTTCATTGGGAATTTCATTTTTTCTGGGTAGTAGAGGGAACTATATATAACAGCATATTTTTCATCATCCTGACACCTTTGCATCATACAGAACGAAAGCCTCTTTTTCGCAGTCTTTCGTTTCTCTGCCTTAGGCCACAACCTACGCCTGTGGCGCATTACAAAGTGCAAATAAGTCTTATCTCTGTTTTATTAGTTTTTGTGTTCAGATGACCTCTTAATGTAATCGAAGCTTAGTTAAATAAGCAATCAAATGTGTCATTATGCCTGCTCGCTGGAGATAAAGAGATACACAATTGGCCCGATAGGTCCATTGAAGTGATTCTTGAAGAACGGCAGCTACATTTCAACGGGGTCGTGTTGGGTAGCCGTTCTTGCCTGTTTATAGCGCGAGGTAAACTGGGGGCATGCTTTAGGTTGGAGGAGACGTCTGAAGGAAATCATTGTGTTTGAATTATAAAGCCTGGATGGCTTTTTATGCATGATAGACTTTATCTGTACCGCAGTGTTTTAGTGAGCAATAAAGATGTTAAATATACAATCTGGTTTTTGTCATTTATGCCAGCTGGTCCGTGTTTGTAGTTTTTTTAAACAGCTCTCTTCGTTTAAATCAACATCTCTTTCGTTGTGCATTTTTTTCTGGTGAAGGGAGGGAGTCACGTTTGTACTATGTGAAACAAATAAATATACTGTTTGTGTATGTTAAAAGTGGCGCATTTGCCAGAATGTGTCAGCTGGAACTGAACATGAAATAGATGTTTGTATTTCCTGCCCGGAGCTGTAGATGTCTTGGTGTGAGAGAGATCAGTCTGAAAACAAAAAAAAGTGGTGGAACTTTATAATCTGGTGTTATTGGCTTTTCTAAACAGTTAAGAGCTCCACACTTTACTGCAGTTTGTAACTAAGGAATAACCACAAGTTTGAATTGCTTTTGTGTTTAGTGCGCACGAGAACATGCATTACATGGGTGTTTAACTTCAACGTTATTCTGGTCATAGATAAAGTACGTTTATTTGAAAGGATGGTTTCCTTATCTATAAACCTAGGTACGAGAGGATGCATTGCACCAGGTTTAAAATCATTGATGTCATATGCCATTTATTCTGGTCTCAGATCTAACGTAACATGTGTGAAAATGTTTAAATATACGGTAGCAGGAGAGATGTTTTGGACGTTGTATGGACTACATTTCTTCTCCTTGAAGGGATAGTTCACCCCAAAAGAAGACATTTTTAAGGATGTTGGTAACCAAACAACAGGGGTATTGAATTTGTTTTGTGTCCATACGGAAGTGAAGGTGTACAGCCGTTGTTCAGTAAGGTTAAAGACTCAGTCAAATCAAAATTAAAGTTTTTTACTTTTATCAAAAATGAGTGAGCCTTAAGGACGTCAATAAACTGAAATTCTATTAAGCGCTGCCACAATTCGCATTAAGGAGATATAACCCTTCAAAACTGACAGTCTGGCACGTGGGCTCCAAAAAATGTATGACATCAAGCTACACTTCAGCCTCTCGTCAAAGTTCTTGTCCAATCAAATCCGCTTAAGAATCCGAAGAGTCCCGCCCTCTTCACTAGCAGAGCTGCGGAACTGGCGCCTCACATCATCACATTTATTATGTCCTACATGGTGAATGACGAATAATGCAGTAGATGGGAGATAGTAGATGATCCAGACAACGAAACATGTAAATTAAAGTCTTTAATATGCGTTAGTGTCACGCAAGAGGTTGCACGTGATTGTGCTTCGGTTCAGAGACATGATAGCATAGAGCTGATAATTTGCGCGATCATACACGCAGAACCGCTGGGAAAACAAAACGTATAACCCGTTTCAAGTCTAAACAGAATATTTAATGTTAAGGAAGAGATCAGACATCACAGCCGTGGTGAGTAAAGGAGAAACCCCAGTGTCACTGTGGCCATCACGCAGTTAAATGCAACTTTGCCTGGCTGAGGCTGACTGTGCTGTAAAAAAACGCTATTGGTTCTTTTAAAATGGGGAGGGCGCACTCATATGTCTCGCTCTCTCTGCATTTTTCTGTTGATATTATGTCAACACATCAAATAATGCTGCGATTTCCAATGCGATTCAATGCGTCTTTAAAGGTGTGATGAACTGGGCTTGTTTATTGTGTTATACTGTTGAATGATGTCTACTTATGACGTTTGCATGGATTTTACATTCAAAAACGTCTAAATTGATAAGGAATAGGCTATTCACGCAACTTGTGTTACTTCAGTACTGTCATGTGCGAACCAGTGGGCAGGGCTAGGGAAGTGGTCGTTGATATTTTTCTGTGGAGGCGGTATTCAACCTATTAATGATGTCATAGATAAGTGCATTTCAGGACCTGGCGTTCGCTGAGCCTTGTGTCAATAACAGTTGTAAATATTTTACTGTTTGCATATTGTTTGCCTGGCCGGGGGGGGCTGCTTTAGAATTCAGAAGTTAGACATAATTAATATTGCATCTAAGAATTTATAGTCCGTTTAATATTTGACCTGTGGTTCTCTCTCCTTTATCTCAAATGTGGGCTTTCACTGTGTGTGTGTGCGAGTGTGTTTGTGTGCGTCAATGTCAATGTGTGTAAGTATGTATGCATATTGTGTGTGTGGAGCATTTGTATGTCTGTATTTTGTTGTTTTCACCTTTGTCTTGTTTTTACAGGTATATGCCTTTAGTTGTTTTACTTGTATTCAATGTGTCTCATGTACAGCTGCTTTGTAACAATGAAAATTGTAAAATGCGCTATATAAATAAAGTTGAGTTGATTTGAGTAATTTCAGTTGCAAGGGCGGTTCAGTTTCAGTTCTGACACTTACAGGACGTTCGCTGGAATACGATTCCCTCTTATATAACAAAAGCTTGGGTTAAAATTGAGGTCATAACTCATTGCTCCTTTAACAACATTCTTCAAAATACATTTTCTGTTCTGCAGAAGAAAGTCATACAGGTTTAAAAAGATAGCTGGGTGAGAAAATGATGACAGAATTTAAATTTTTCGGTGGACTATCCCTTTGAAATCTTACTTGTTTTTTAGTGAGGCAGCATTTAAATTACAAATTGCCATAATAAAAACTATTGTCTCATGAATCTCAGATTTTTGTTGTTCTTAATATGGGATAAAGACTCAGAAGTCAAAGGTTTATAGCAACAAATGTATCATTTCTATCTACTTTTCCATGTTATCCACCATGGAAATCTTAGGAGAAACATCTGAAACACATATACAACACAACTTTTGCTTCTTTAGAAACGGACCGGATACAATTCATAATTTGTCCACTACCAATATGCGCCCAGAATTCAGTTTGGGAAAAAGGGATAAGTTACATTGAAAGAATGATTTGTTTCAAATTATTAAATGAATAATAATTTAGGCCAATCTGAGAAGTGTGAAGACATTATTAACACATTTAAGTCTATCATGACTGTTGAAAAGCATTGATGTTTTGTTTAAAAAATCTGCCTTTTTTTTAATGCCACCTTTTCTTCCTACTCCAAGTTATTTTTTTATTTTTTTTGTTTAGAAATAAAACTTCCCAATCATTTTCTCGAAATGATGTTCGCTTCACTGAAGCCTGAACCTACCCTGATCAGGAGATGAGAATTTTGCCAAAAGCATCTAATCTGTTGTTCCGTTGTTTTTAATTTTCTGAAAGCTAAATGAAATTGTTCAGATGGTAGAGCACTTAAACTAATGGTAAACAAAGCAGATTGTTCTGAAACACAGTCAGAACGACATCTCTAAAATGAGTCACAGGTTAAGACACTGGACAACAAGCTTGTGCATTACTCAGCTGTTCCAAAATAGCAGATTTACCGACAGGCCATAGTCAGTCTTTACTTATTCGTTCAGCTCTGTTGGTTTTCGAGAAAAAAAGAGGGATGTAGGCTATCTGTTTCTCCTGAGAGCTCTAGTTGAGCTGTCTGCAAATTGGCTTGTTCTGCTGACCTTTTGCTTTGATTAATGCAACCGTGCTGCCCCACTTCATTGGTGGTTAAAACTTCTCGACCGCGAAGCAGAGACTTGATGGGACCCTTTCCCATTGACCCTGTCTCATGCAAAAGATATTCATGACGGAACGGTCACTTTTAACACATGTTTATTTTGAAGTGTAAAGCATTTCAGAGAAAGCAATGGTTAAAACTGTGTGTAACGTAAAATACACAATTATTTCACACATTGTGTAGCATATAGTTTATTTTATGTATAATATGTGTATAGTATGCTATTTTTCATATACATACCCAGATGGTTGAGTACATTTGATAAAATTAGCAATTTCCTACAAATTTAGCTTTATCCCACAATACAATGGACTCAATTTGTCCTTCCATTTGAAAAATCCTTAAAATGATAAGTCCTGCGACATATAACGAATGGTGTATGGCAGCAGGGCTAGTGAACCGGAAGCTCGCGGGCAAAATGCGGCCCGCCAATCATCTTTACCTGGCCCGCATCAACATTTCAAATAGGTCGCGTTCCAAAACGTGTCTCTGCCCTTGAAAGTAACTGCAGGATGTGTACTACACCAAGTGAATTGTGGTCTCAGATAAGGAAAAAACAATGTTGTTTTTATTACTGTATTCATTTTGTATGATTTGAACAGCTATATTTACGAAAACAGCTGTTTATCTCCCTCTGGAACTTACACTTCACAGGATCTGCCCTTATAAATGAGTGGGGAACATGAATGCTATTGGCATTCACCCGAAGATTTGATAATAGCGTTAAGTTTCTTGCACAGACCGATTGATTCGCTTTATTAGACGCCAGTTGAACATCAATGGGCAGGGTTTACTTTTGTGCTAAATTATGAGTATTAACTTTCATTAATTCAATATCTTCATAAATATATTCTTTAAAAAAATGAATACCACACATCTTGAAAGTACTGGGGGACTGGGGGTGAGAAAATTAACAGCAATTTCATACAGTGTATTAGGGAATATAAAATACAATTAAAAAGACAACATCCCTTTTAATTAAATATCATAAATAGATATATAGTAGACGCAATATTTGTGTGGATGCTTTTATATATGACCAGTAAGAAAAGCAACAAAACAAGTATAAAATGAAAAGAATGCCATAAATAATGAATATACATTATTATTATGATATTAATTATGATATGGAAACTGGCCCGCATCCTATTTATACTTTTGGAATCTGGGCCTCAAAGAAATGTAGTTGAAGACCCCTGTACTACAGCATGTAACTGTTTGAATCCATTATCATGGATCAAAGCTTTGATCACTGTCTTATTCACTGTATTACAGTTTTTTAGAGGAAGTACTGAGCCGAATTGAGAAGTCATGAACTTCATTCTGAACACAGCAAAAGACCTTCCTCACTCTCTTCTTCTATCAGATAAGATCACACTTAACTGATTCTAGATTAAATGTACAAATACACCTGAGCCGGGCAAGTTTAGAATCCAATTACCTGCAGAGCAATTTCCAAATTGGATTCACCTGACCAGAGACTCCGAGCGCTGCCCCTTTAAATTACCCAGCCTTCCTGTCTCTAGAAGACCATAATTAGGGACTCGGGAACGGATAATCTTGTTTAGTTTTTCCATTCTTGTATTATGACAAATTAAAGAGGTCTGAAAGCCATATTTCTCGAAGTGCCTCCTTAGCTTGTTATTACCTAACAGACTGAGGAATTGATTAGTATTGATTCGCTATCACACGGCCGCTCTTGCAAGTTCAGTTGCGGTAAGCCTGTCAAAGACCTGGGATAAAGGTGAACTCTTGTTCTGGTTAGAGCATCAAGCCATTGAGAAAAAAGAGCCGAGCAAGGTTACAGATCATTGACATTATTTGAACCGTTGCAATCGCTCTTATGATGGGTCATAGCACCAGGGGTTAAGTTTATTTGATGATGTTCAACCAGTGATATTCTCATGATAAATATGCACCTGTCTGTATATTTACAGGGTTTAAACATTACTATTGAACTAACTCTAGTAGTAGATGAGAATCATTGCCATAAACCACACTGTATGAGGTGAGAAAGGTTAGACTGTATCAATTCTGTTGAGATGAATTTCAGTGGCCCAAACCCCCAGCTTTGTGTGATATGAAGACGGCATTTATTGTCCAAATTTCTGTCTGCTCACTCTGATCCTTTAGTTAATAGAGGAGATACGGTCTGTTCCCCATCAGAGAAGGAGTTTTTGAACAGGGAATTTTGGTTCCAATTTTGGTCGCGTGTTTTGTTTGTTGTCATAGTGACAGAAAGAGCGGGGTTTTAAGGAGCATCCTCTGGCAAACAATCCGTTCCATCCAGCTTAGTGTGAAGGGTTTGTGTAGAATGGGGATGTTTTCAGACAGAAACACAGATGGTGACAGAGATGGACAGGTTGATAGGAGTAATGGCGATGTGTAGATTCTCATTTCCCTTTCATTACCTGGGTATATGAAGTAAAGAGTCATTTCCTCTTTCTGTGAGTTTTCATCCGTTCAGTTTATTTATAGACAGCCGTTTGAAATAATGACTTTTGAACAAAGCTGAAAAATAATGTGTTGCATGGGTAAGCACCCGGAATTCGTTTTTTGTTTTCCTTTTGAGAGCATTTACTGTATATTTTGAAGGATCTCATGCACCTGTACTTTGAGCAAAGAAACAAGCAAAGAAAGACTGTACAGCTACTGTATTATTGTGGTATTATTAACGTATGAAAGCATGTGACCCCTTAAAATATTTCATACCTATACCGTTCAAAAGTTGCAGAACACTTAAGTGAAGTGTCTCTCATTATCTTAAAAAGTTTTGATCTTAGAAAATGTATGCTTAAATGTATGAAATTAGATAGACACAAATTAACTTTACATCACAACAAATCAAGACAATGTTTATAATAAAGATGTCTTTGAGGAGGATTACTTTGAAGGAACAGCCAATATCAGCTCAGAATAGATAGAAGCTCCTTCAACATTATTTAAAAAGCATGGTAGCGTGAGATCTCAAAAAGCTTGTTGATAAAATGCCCAGAGAACATTTCTTCAAAAATTTTAGGCAAAAGTTGACTATAACACGCTTTTATTTCATTTAGAGTTTTTATATTTAAAATTATACATAAAACATTTTTTTTTTTATTTTAGGTTTTATTTTATATATACATTATATATATATACAGAATATATTGTATTTAGAAAAGGTTTTCTTACACTTTTGACTGGTAAAGTATATACATTTACATAACATTTTACTTTTACATGTAGGCTATTAGCAGACGCTTCTATTCAAAGTGAATTACAAGAATTAGGGAACAATTAAGCGATAGATACAGTATATATATAATTTACATACTTTTGTATAAAGTAGCGAAGTATACACTTATGTATGTATGTTATTGAACATTATCAATTCCTTAACATTATCATGGCTTGCCAACATTAACAGCTGCTTAAACAGCTTGTACTTGGATTACAAATTCTGTCATGATTTACTCATCCTCTTGTCATTTCAAACTTTACTTTCTTCCTTCTGCAGAACACAAAAGAAGATATTTTGAAAAAAGGTTGTTGACCGAAAAGTGATTGCAGCCATTCACTGGCATTGGTTTTGTGGTCATACAATAGAAGTCAATGGGTGCCACCTTTGTACGGTTATCAACAGTCATTTAATGCAATAAAGAGGAAATGCCTCTTTTTACAATGACCCAATCAAACTTGGAAATTTTCTTAATGATCAAGTCTGTTTGATATATGTAAAAGCTCAATTCATATTACAAATTTGACTTCATGGTTTTTCACCCTCACAAGTACCTAAATAAATGGTTCCACTTTGCGGTAAGCCTAACGCTCATTAGGCCTGTCTTTGATCCTCAGCCCTCTTTGGGTAAGAGCACATTTCTTTGTAGTTTTGGTGCTTTTAAAGCGTGATGTTGGGTACAACGCGCATGTATTCATTACCGGGACCTTTAAATAGTGTCTGCGGTGGAAAATATGTTGATATTCAAGTGGTGCCTTGTTATTGATTTTCTTTTTGGCCTCTGTTGCACATGGTCTGTTAAGTTAATGTGGCCTTTAGAGCAGAAAAGCGCAGCTAATGATACGCAAACAAGCTTGTGGGTCATTTTGTGTCAAACGATATTGATGCACTTTACACAAATTCGCCTGCAGTGCACAAATATGAGAGCATTAAAGAAGAAACAATATACATAATTGGTCTCCAGCGATCACATCTGATCACGTCTTCATCAGCCTGAGATAAAATGAGATGTTCATTTGGGGCAGTGCTGAAAATCCCACTGTGATCTGTTTGGGGTGTTTATTAGTGCTCTGAAGGAATTAATGAGAAATGAAAGATTTTGTGGAAATATTCTACAAATCAACTTGACTGAATTGAGCAAAGACTGAATTACACAGAGACAATAAAGCCTAATAGTTACATTTATTTCTGAAATGTATTCACAGCAAAATTGGCAGTGTTAAAAATGTTAAAATTAACTCTCATAATGTATATATAATCCACACTGAGAGTTTATTTATACACTGTGGGTGTTAATTCAACCTTTTTTAACACTGGCGATTTTGCTGTGTGGCAACATTTTGTTTAGGCATCAGGGACTGTATCTTTCAACAGGAAGATGATTTTGCTTACTCGTTCCTTGGCAGAATTAAATATATTTGTACTAAAGTGTGTCCTTTTGTCATTTTTCAAAACATTTGAGACAGGGTTTGCGCAATTCACCTGTAAAGATGCTGCAACCAAAATGACAAATTCAATAAAAGTGAGTATTCTTATACATTCTTTTGTTGTTGTTTGTTTTGATTTATCAGACATTTTGATTAACCTCACAAAGACTAATCAATCCTCACCTCAGACTTATTTCCGTTTTTCACCTTGACCAATGACGGAGCTCAAATGCCTGTATCAGTCTCTGCATCTCAGGGCTCAAAATGACCCTGTGCTTGTGCGATCCAAACACAGACTTTATCAGAGAGCACACTGCTTCACCTCAGCCCTTTCATGTTAATGTCCTCTGAATAATTTATCTTTTGTCCTCTCTATCTCTCTCGTTTCTCGTTCGCAGACAAATCAAAGAGTTTTATCCCGGAGGACATTCTTTGATTACAGGCAAACTTCTTAATTTTGTCGCGACTTTAGAAGACATGGATTAACACTGGAGCCACTTAGATATTTTATTGAGGAATGGATGTGCTTTTTGGAGCTTTACTATGTAAGCAGATAACATGAATGCATTTTAATATACAATTATGTTGTGTTCAGCGGCTGAAAGAAGCACACGTATCTATTCGTCTGTACTATTTCAACCCAACATTTACGTTTAAAAGGAATACTGTTTATAAAAAATACACAAAACAAACCTTAGCTTTGTACACTGTGGTAGGCTATATTTAGTAGAGTGTGCATATAATATATCTATTGAGTAGAGTGTGTGTATAATAATAGAACAATTATATATTAACGTTATATAAAACATAATCTTTTGAGTTGGGTCAGTTAAGAATGTTGATTGTTGCTTAAGTTGGGACAACTATTTATTTTCAATTGACAGTTGAGTAAACTCAGAAACGCTGTGCAGCAAGTGGCCTTGAAATCTTAAGTTAAGTCAACTTCCATTTTTTACACTGTTTGTGATACCAGTTTGATTGCACTTATGCTTATTGTAGTCCTTATGTTGTTGCACTTGCTTTCATTGTTTACCCCATTTGTAAGTCACTTTGGATAAAATTACTAAATTTGAATATATAACAGAACACATAAAACTGCTCTCAGGTCAATGTATAAGATCGGTGATCATCCTCTAGGTTTGGAGTCATAAGCGGATGCCTATGGGCTGAACAGAATCAATGTGATTGCCTGGTGTTTTGTAATGAATGTGCAGAGGGCCTTTGGGTAGCAGAGGCCTGAAGGAAGACAGAATGAAGGACAGACTAATTAAAAACTGTGCAGGTCCACAGGATGCTCGCCACTGCGCTCTGCCCGCCTCATCTGCACTTTGATTGTTATTCATGCCGAACACTGCCCGATGACTTGAACATGGGGGCTAAATATGTACATACTAATGCTGTATGGGGCGGACAGCAATCGGACTCAAATAGGTATTATGCAGGTCTATTTTTACAACTGGTTATGAGTGCACATGGTCTGCATGCACCGAACGTATGGCCAGACAATATGTTTATTGCTGACAGGTTGTTTCTTATTTAAAGTGAAGTTCTAAAGGTCTTTTTACAATTTGCATTGTTTGAAACACTTACAGAAAAGAAAAGTTAAAAACAAATATAAGGACACCTATATATTCAAATATGAATATGAATGGTTTGCCCGAAAATTACAATTCTGTCATCTTTTATTCACCTTTGGTGTTTAAAACCAGTATATGACGCTTTCTTCTTTGGAACACAGGAAGAAGTCATTTTGAAAAATGTCTCTGTGCTTTTTTGTCAACACAATGGAAGTTCAATGTTTTTTGGTTACAAACGTTTTTAACAATCTTCTTTTTTCTGTTCTGTTGAAGAAAGAAAGGCATGCAGGTTTGTGATGACAAAAGGGTTTGTAAATAATGAGAAAAGAAAATTGGGGGGTGAACTATCCCTTTAACATGTGTTTCAAGTCTCCATTTTTTTTTCATTTCTTTAATAGAAACGAATCAGACAGTTGTTGACAAAGTATGAGTGCAGAGCTATTAAATAAAACATTTGTATCCAAAAGCCGAATATGACAATTCGTTGTCCTAAAACGGAAATGTTTGAATTAAATTGTGGCCTTTAGACTGAAGATTTTGGTATTTTTGTAATCTTGAGCAGTTTGTGATATTGTTGAGGGCTCATGACACACATGTAAGAGTACAACTGTAGTATTTTCTTCGCTGGAAAAACACTCGATCAAAACTCTCAATCTGCTCTTAATTTCATCTTATTTCTTTCCTAGAGAAGCCATTGAGACATTATTTTCTTTATGCATTTATTGTTTCTTATCACTTCCAACACACAGAGAGCAGTACAGAGGTGGATGTTGGTGTAATAATCTATCCCATGTGTTGGCATTCCTGAGGAGAACTGAAAGCACCCAGTTATAAAATTCTGCTCTTGTGCAGCAACCCTATTCCGAGCTTGTGAGTAATGCCACCAGCTTGACTCTTTTGCAGAAAGCCTGTTCCAGGCTAATGAATAATGCCACCGGCTATACACACAAACCTCTTCCTCAGGATTTGAAAGATGTGTTCGCCACAACTTTGCAGGCTACAGCAAACAGAGTTGTTTCTGAGAAAAACAGGAAAGTCCTGCCTCTGCCCTGAAGGCTGTATGTGTATGTAAAGGGGTAACAGATTGCATACTGTAGATTTATATCAGAGCTTTTAAAGTGAGCTGAGGTTACCGCCCACAGCCTTAGGACTCTTGCTTCTGCTTTTTTGTGTTCAGTTTGAGTTCCTTGTCAAGTAGAGAACGGACAGGACCACCGCAAAGTGCTGAGTCTTTAGACAGCTCTGAAAACCAGCACCAAATAGAACTGCACATAAAATCATTACAGCAATCTGAAAGACTGACAGCATGACCAGACTCATGAAAACAATATTTTTATTTGAAATATTGGAGAAATATTGTTAGTAGTTTACAGAACAAAACAAGAATAATCATTTTACCTGAACAGATAACTATATATAGTAAATTCTGAAAACTGAAAGGATCTCTTAATTATATCCATGGCTGTTCAAGAAGAATGAGAAATCTCTGCCTCTTTTATAGTTTTGTGCTTTGGATTGGTGTCTGTTTATTTGGACCGGATCTTTTTTACCCTCATCAACCAGGTCATTGGTGTTTTCAGCAGGAGGACAGACAATGGCAGAGCGACGCTGCTAGCCTTCCTGTAACTGGCAGCTATATAGTCCACAGTAGCAGCTGCGACTCGCCTCGGGGAGAAAGTGCCCGTCTCAGCACACATGACCACGTAAGACCGAATTAAAGCCAATGCCAAATACAGTAACTGAGACACAGAGGACACATTTAGAGGACATTCACTTTCCTTTAGGCTAGAAATTTGTTTTTAAACAACTTATGTTGGGTTTGTACTTGACGGATGTGTTATTAGTTTATTTAGGGGCATGGAAATATCAAGGGGATGATTTACGTCTGTTGATGGTGTTTATTTCCAGATGCTGTGTGCAATGTTTTAGCATATACAATATTGGGATATACTGTCATAGCTAACTGTGGTTCACACATCAGAATCACAAAAAAATTGTGCTCATCTAGACTGGAGCCACAAACCTTTTTTTGAGTGCATAGATATGTTGACTGCCTTAATGTTCTCTATTTATGTCTCATTGTTTAAGGGGAAAGTTCAACCAAAAATGGAAATTCTGCCATCATCTACTCACCCTTTTGTCATATCCAGAGTTTCAATCTTCTGCAGAACACAAAGAAGGATAATCTGAAGAATGCCCGTAACTAATCCACGGTGGCACCCATTGGCTTGCATTGGTTTTGTGTCAATACAATAGAAGTGAATGTGCAACGTTGTTATTCGGTTATCTACATTCTTCAAAATACCTTTATTTTTATTTTTGAAAACATTGTTTAAAATGGCAAGAGGTGATAATAGAATTTTTGTGTGAACTATCCACAAAAACGGTGGATTGCTTCAACCCATGTTTGGGTAAAATCTCTTCTTGGATGAAAGAGCATCACCTTCAACTCAAACTCTCCAAGACCTAACTCCTGGTTATACCGGCCCACCCATCAATTGAACAACACCATACCATTCAGCTCGGATCCTCAACTGTAGCACCCATCAAAAATGAATGCTGAAATTCACGTCTCACATCGCACCAACCTCTCGAACTTGCAGGTATGTGCTCTACAACATCAGGAAAATCAGGCCGTTCCTGTCGGAGCATGCCTCTCAGCTGCTAGTCCAAGCTCTGGTCATATCGAGACTGGATGACTGCAATTCTCTACTGGCTGCCCATCCAATCAATGCAGTCAAGCCCTGGCAAATGATCCAGAATGTAGCTTCACGTCTAGTTTTCAATCAGCCTAAAATAACCCAGTAACACCCCTCCTTATTTCACTTCACTGGCTGCCAGTTGCCGCCCGCATCCAGTTTAAATAGTTGACACTGGTCGTCAGAAGGGTAACGGCATATTCGCCCCTTCACCTTAACTCACTGCTCCAGGTCTACATTCCCTCCCGTCATCTTCGGTCTAAAAGGAGCGAAGCCTGGTTGTTTCATCACAGCAAGGCACCAAATCGCTTCCAAAAACCTTACATTCGGTTCCCCTGTGGTGAAATGAACTGCCAGCCTCCAGCCGAACAGCAGCATCCTTCACAACATTCAAAATATTACTCAAAAAATAAGTTCCGCATTTATTTGACTAAACAATTAATTGTCTATGTCTTGTGTATGAAAATAAAAAAAATAAAAAAATCTCACCTAGCATTTTTAGGGTCCTAATAAAAAAACTGGCATGACACTTAAACGAATCGTGTTTTTCTGTGTCTTTAGTGTTTTATAAGTTACCCATGCATGTATTCGACATGTAAAATTGCAAAAATGTAAGTGTCGGAACAAAAGATGCATTCAATCTTAAAGTAAATGCACATCCAGACCTGCCTGAAACGCCTCGTGTAACCACACCCAGGCGAATGTACGTCACTTCGTTACATTATTTGTCTAAGACCGCAAAAGTAAAGTGGGCGTACTTTTAAATCTCATTGTATCGTCACCGCCACAGCCATGTCGCGGAGACGCTGTGTGTTTCATTGCGAAAAAAATACTCCAAAATGCCAAAGATATGATAACTAAAAACAAATGGTTACATTTTATTTTCAACACTGTTCCAGAAAAGTACAATCCGAATGTTCAAGTTTGTGCAGCGCATTTCACCGATGATTGCTTCAGGAACCTGGGAGAGATCATGATGCATGAAAGCTTTGGTCAAAAAGTAGGGCCATTCCAAACCATTAAAACTTCGCAATGACTAGTGCTTCAGATTCACCTGTAAGTATATTTTCATTGTAAAAGACTTTGTTATGGACTAACGCGGGTTGAGTTTGTCGTGTGTTTGTGATCTGCAAATGCAGACAAGCGTAGGCCTACAATGTGAAAAAAGTCCTAATAATCAGTAATTATGTTCATACTAGAAGCAACAAATGTCGTATTTATAATGGGGTCAATTGTCTTTGTTGAGTCACGACGAGACGTGTCGTATCACTGGTTGATCAAGAAGGGCCAAAACGCTCACGTTATTTATTATGTCACCATTCCCTGCTGTAATGTGAGCTTGTTTCTATCTCACACAAGCTCTGTATGATGCATATGGTTGTTTGTTTATAGTCTTTATAACGTCGCATATAAAAGGTAAAACAGTAATCTACAATTTTTACCTATTTAACATAATATTTTTTTAATAAAACCTTACCAATCCTTTACATCCTGCTCAAATCGTGCTGGCAAAGTTGATGTATCGGCTTTTTCCTCTTCATTTTCCGTATCAGATTCGGGCTCGAATTGATATAAAGAAGTACAGATGACCTTTTATCACCTGTCAGTACAATTGCTTAAGAACCTGACGTTCCGAATATGGTAAGAGGCGTTACATTTCCGTGACTGTCTTGCAGTATTCTACCAATCACTACACATTGGTTAACTGGCAAATCATAGCACACTTCGCTTTTCAGAGCGATGAGCTTTGTAAAAAACAGCGCATTTCAGAAAGGCAGGGCACAGAGGAGATACAAACAAGAACGGTATGTGAACAATACAGCGTTTTTGAACCTTAAATCGTGTATACACATTACATTATATCTAAAACAAACCATAATATTCGTTTTAGCCTAGTCATTTGACCCCTTTCTTTTTTGTACATTTTGTATCTGGTTAAACTGTATTTTGAGGTGCTAGTGAAGAAGAAATATGATGTCCTGTGTTTAACTATCTTGTTTAATCCGTTTTTGACTGCAGCTTGAGACATTTCTCTCTGAAATACTGTTATTTTATTCATCAGTATTAGTAGAAAACTTGCACACAAGCTTCTGTTGCCCTAAGCATTGCATTCAACATCACGTTACTAGAGGTAAACTGTCTCTGTAAATTGGCCCGGATAAAAATCATCTGCTAAACGACAAATAACCGCTGAACATAAATCAATGTGGCCTCAGTGAAACTCTGTATTCAGAGCCCAAAGGCAAACATCAATAGAGCAAGATCAGTCCATTTAAACACGGCTCTCTGCCAAAATACTACAACAAATTGGCAAGTTTCTGCATTGTATATGAACAAATGAGGGGTTGGAATCAATAGCAATATGAAGTTAAATTTGCTGTTGAATGGCTGTTGTCTAGAAGTCACAGGCAATTAAATATTATCAGATAATTAAATTGAACTGTGAACATTTTAATTTTGTCGTTAACATGTATCCATTTTTCTATGAGGCAGTTTTGAACAAGACTTTTCTCAGAATCAGAAAGAGCTTTGTTGCCAAGTGTGCATGGACACACAAGGAATTTGTCAGAACCTTCCAGTGCACATACAGGTTAAAAAGTCACAAGACAAAATGTAAAATACACATTTGACATAAAAGGACAATATAAGGCAAAAGGACAATAGACAGTATATTGTATGTACAGATGGGCTATGTACAAATGATACTGTATATATATTTCTGTGTATGTTTTTCCATGTGTCTCTTGTTTATTGAGGTAAGGAAACTATGGAGTTAATATTGGTAGCTGTTCGATTTAAATCAGAATCTACTGCCGATTTATAAACCATCAAATTTCTTCAAAGTTTTTAAGGTTTGCCAGTGGCTGGCAAGTACAGCAACGGGAAGAATGAAACCCAACGCTCTACACGCTTTCAAACCTGGAATCTATTAAAATGCAGCAAGCTTTTGACTTGGTTGACTAAATACTGATGTGCATATTACAGACAGATCTTGTTTGCATATAAGAGCGTTTGCAGATGTAGAGATTCTAGATGTGGTGTTCAAACAGACAGCAGATGTTTATCTTGTTTTTGTGTCGTTTATTAAAGGAGCAGTGATGACATTTTAGCGGCATCTAGTGGTGAGGTTGATTGGCACTAAAAATCTAGAACCAATGATGTTATTTGTGTTTATTATGCATGTCTATTTAGATTTGAAGTATGGAGGGTCTCTGCCACTGGAGGCAAAATAAATACGGCTAAAATAAGGACTCGTTGGCAAACTAATAACCCCACCCCAATCTCATTCTATGGTGACCTGAGCCACATTATTTACATCAGGAAATGAATCTGTGAATGGCGTGCTAGTTGCTGCTGTTACACATCACCTTTAAGCCGTTTCATACATTATAAATGGATCATATTGGCTGCAGCTGTAACGAATAATTCTACTTGGCCTCTTTGTAACAGCTCCTCAGCTTCATTTAAAAGGACGTGTGCAGACGAAAATGAGCCGGAGGTGCTGTTATTCAATGACATTTGTTCTGTGTTCACAGATAAAGTTCTTGAAAAATGTGTCTTGGAAAGAGTCTGGACTCCATCCAAGTTCATGGGAGAACTTGGCTCTGGGAATAACATTGTGTTGTGCTTCATGCAGGAAACCAAAACAATTCCTATGATCTGGTACAGTTTGAGAGGAAAATAGTTGCTCCTAGTAACCATTTAATCAAAAGCCCTGTTTATAAAATATAGAGGTATACAAAATACATATGTATAAAATGTTAAAGTAAACATGCAAATGATCAACCTAATGTATATGATACACTTGGACATTTAGGCCGCACTTAAGCTTTATAGCATGAAATATGTCCTTCCATATTGAATCTGAAAACAAATTCTGCAAGGACAGCTTAGTTGTGCGAAATGTTGACTGTGTTTTTATATTGTTTTTTAAATGCGATTGCCTTATTTTTCAGTTGTAAGGATGACTCATGAGTCCAAATAATGTGCCCATAGCTCATACCTTCATTTTATGCTAAAAATGATTGTGAGTCACCATTTAAAATCAGTTTGTTTATCAAGGATTGTATTTAATTTGTGGTTAGTGAAAACTGTCACCCCATACTCTCACGTGGTAACTAAATGTTTGGCCTCAGCGTTTGAGGCGATAACAACATAGTGTTCAGATCTCATCAGCTTGTTCCCTGCTTCTGGCTCATGGCTTCAGTTAAGTTGACAGAGCCTCAATACATCAGAGAGGATGGTGAAATATTTCTCATCCTCTTTTGTCATATTGTGTTGCATTGTGTTCTATTCAGTGCCAGTGTGTTTGACATCAGTATTTCTTTCGGTAATTTCTGACATATAAATTTTTCAATTCAGTTTTAGTAGGACGACTATGATATAATTGCCATTTATGACATTGTCACATTCTTATATTTTTAATCTGTTATTGAAAATGTTAAAAGGACAAACAATGGCCGTGTTTAAAAAAGGGAAATAACTCAATAATATTAAACTCTTAAATTTCAATTGATCACAAAGCTAACGTTTGGTTTTAAAGGAATGCTTTAGCATGAATCAACTATTTTTATAGTACCTTAATGTTGCTTTGTGGTGCTTGACAGCCTCAGTCCTCATTCACTTTCATTGTTTTGAAAACAAAAGGCATACACTGCAAAAAATAATACCGTATAAAAACGGATAAACTTTTTTGAAATGTTCACTAAAAGGCAATTAAATGCAATTAAAATGTAAAATACAAATAAAAAAACTCTAAAGATGAATATGGGAAACTCCTTCATATTTATACACTATATTGCGCCTTATTTTTACGGGCTTTTTTTGGTTTAATTAACAGCAGACTCAAAAAGGGGGCATAAAAATCATTCTGATTTAAAATGACATGAGGGTAGGAAATAGTAGAAATTTCATTTTTGGATGAACTTCCATTTTTTCTAAGAGAACATGTTAATTCCGCGGAGCATAATTGTATAGGGATACTGAAAATATTTTCTAACAGAACAGGAATCGTATCCCCTAAGCACACTTACAGTATACGATGAATACATTCCTTCTTTAAAGGCGGGATGTCAGATTTCTCATAGCCGTTGTTGATGTTCAACTCACCAAAACAAACACACCCCTACCCCCATCTTTGGCTTTCTCCAGCGCTCGGCTCAACTAATGTCCATCCTGTGCACTGTGCACCTTACTGCTGATTGGCTGCAAGGTTGTTTTGGAACTCGCCCGACTTTGTCTAAACAAGCGTAATTCGGAAATCGGACAACCCGTCTTTAAGTATGGTTCTTTGTGTACATACATTTCTTTACAAGATAGCCAGCCTCCTATACTCTTAGGATTTCTCTTTCTTACCTGTTTCACTTTAAAAGATCGGCCATCAAAACAGGATTAAGCTCAGCAGCTGCAAGCCCTCTTTACATTTATAATTCATGGGAGGTATTTAGTTTTTCCTTTCATCTCTTTCTCTATCCCTCTCTGTTCACTTTCTCACGTTTGTCTCTCTCGTTCTCTCATCGTGTGAAGTCAGTTTGAGAGACTGACAGCATTGGAGTTTGAGATGATAGAGATCACTCTCTTACCTCTGCATGGTTAATTCATGTGCTGTTATTGTCTACAAGACACCATGCAAGCTCCATTTGATAAAAAAGTCTGCCATTGGTCAAACAGAACTAGGGCTAGACAACATAAATTAGACAACATCAAATAAAACATGTTTATAAAAATGAGGAGGAAACCTTGGGGGATACCTGACATCTGGCTGGCACATTTGTATTAAACATGATAAATATTCTTAGACTTAAAGGGGGGATGCAACGGTGTTTCATGCATTCTGACTTATTTACAATGTTAACCATGCAGGCATCTCATGCTTAACATGGTCAACTTGTCAAAAACTAATTGGATGTACGACGTAGGATTTCTGTTCTCAATACACTCCCCCCCTCCAAATTGTTTCAGAAAGGTTTTATAATTCTGGATCCTTGTTTCGTAACAGGGAGTGGGGTATTCCTTTTATTGGCCATTCACACAGAAAAGCACGGCAGGGCGAAAGAAATAGCCCGCCCAAGGGCCAACCGAAGAGCGAGACCCGCTTACCATCAAAATTATCTGCACTGTGGCCCTGCATCTGCCTCCAGCTTGTTACTATTGCGATAGTGAAGTATAGATGTCTGTTAGTTCACGGCATTCAAGTGAAGGATGTCATATAAACGGTGGAAATAACGCTGGATTTGCAGATCGTTTCAAACTGATAGACGGAGCGGTCCCAGCGCTAAGAGATGCAGGACATAAACAGCATGCTGTAAGTGAAACTAAGTCTTATGTCTGTGTTTGGTTGGCAATCGGCGCATACGTGCATAAGGAACACCACAGGAACTTATAGTGAATCAATAGTTATGCAGGGATACTGCGATGATTTAGGGCAGGCTATTGTGTGCTTGTGATTTAGGTCCTCCCCCCGCACACCCCCAGGAAATCGCATTTTTCCGGAAATAAACGTACATCTGCATCTATCTTTTCTAAATGTGATCAAACCAAATACTCTTAGAAGATACGAAGCATGCAATAGGACTCTATAGGTACTCAAGATTTATATGAGAGAATGCAGAAACTGCGTGTGCAATGACAGCTTGCTGAAATGACAGGATTGCAGATACCCAAGTATAAATGTATAGGATAATGCAATGTAAGTCCAAAGCATCTGCCAAATGCATAAATGTAAAAGTACTTGTTCTTAAAGAGATAGTTCATCCAAAAATGACAAATCTTTCATCATTTACTCACCCTCAGGTTGTTTCAAACCTGTATACATTTCTTCGTATACAGAGGAAGATATTTGCAAGAATGTTAGCAATTTTCAGTTCTGGGACATTATCCACAACCATAGTATAAAATATAAGTGTTCTGTTGAACACATAATGAGATATTTTGAAGAATTTAGGAAAACAAAGAGTTATAGGGCAACTCTGACTACCGTTTAATTCTTCCTACTATCGTAGTCAATGATCTCCCGAAATTGAAATTCTTCCAAATATGTTTCTCTGTGTTCATCAAAACAAAGTCATTCATACATTTACATTTATACATAGGTGAGCGCAATCCTCTGGGATCAAACCCACAACCTTGCATTGGTAGCACAATGGTCTTACCACTGAGCTAGAGGAAAGCTTGTACAGGTGTGAAATAACACGTGTAATAATATGCTCTTGGAGTTTGGATTTTCACAAGTTTTAAGTCATCACTGGGAGGTTGCCTTGCGTTGTCAAAAAATATTGACAACAAATGATCAAATATCTTCTTATTGCAGTTGTGTAAATCTGCCAAATGTCAAGGCAGAAACTGCATTTAGCAATTTATAACTTTGGTATCGAAAGTCTGAGTTTGTTTTATAGACATATTTAATGAGATTGTAGTGAAGTTGATGAAGCTAAATCTGCTAACCAAAAAAATGCAGATTTCCTTATTTGGAAAAAAAAGATTAATAAATAAAGTACAGTTTGATTGACTAATAATCACAATATATAAAATATAACATTTATCTTAAAACTTATTTTTATTATATTTCTGGGCTTTTATACTTGTATTATATTAGGATATTAGGACAATAGACAGCACACAAAAAAGTGAGATTGGGTAGCGGGATAGGATCCTGAATTGAATTGAACACACAGGCACTTTAAGTTGGCAAACTGCAGGCACTGACTTAAAGATAAAGTTAATTGGTAGCAATCACCCCATGAAAACATTATGGGGCGGTCACTCGGACAGGGTTTAAGACTAGTAGTCCCAGACTAACTTGCAGTAAAAATTAGCGTTGTCTTGATCGAAAACTTGCACTGACATATCTTAAAATATATGATTGGGATTGTTTTGTCCTAAAATGCACATGTTTTTTTGTCAAATATGTTTTTATGTTGACTAAAATATTCTAATTTAACTAAGGCCTAGACCTGTTTTAAGGTAATCCCTGTCCAGGAAACCACCCTAATACATGTATTTTACCAGTCATTGTTTAGACAGAAATACACATTTTTTATTATTATTCATTATTATTTAAATTTAGACACACATAGAAAGGTGTGCGTTATAGCAAATACAGGTAGCGGTCAGTCTCTTTGCAGAAAGTCATGTTATGACTGGTTAAGCAATCAGACACTAATTTGTGTATGTGTGGGGAATTCACACGTTGTGCATTGTAAATATTGGGGTTAATTCCCATGGTAAATGGCAGCTGCAAACCATCTGTACAATCATTACTCACAGCCAGTAACTTTCCAAAGCACGGCCACTCGTCTTATTTAAATAGTGCTACTGAGCAAAAATACACACTAACACACACTCACTCACACACACACAGTCACAGCACTCTGTCTCACATGGACAATTTACTGTTTTGGCAATCTCGGTCAGGCGCTGAGCCAACAATACTGGGTGCTACTGCAAAAGCCACACACATTACTGAATAGATTTCTTCTATTCAATTAACCGTTTGCAAAAAATTAGCCACTCCTTTTCTTCAATGTTCTTCCCAAATTACTCATCCGAAAAATCTCAGATTGCTTACAAATGTCTCAGAATTTGTCCTCAGTCATGACAGTTTTTCCCAGGACACTTTAAAGATTAAAGTTCATTCGAGTCAGTGTGCCATTACATAACCTTAAACAAACAAAAAAAACTGAACTGAGCTGTGGGAGCAAAATCGAACCCCATAAATCACTTTATCACAGGAGCACAGAGACAGTGCCTTCTGTATCACAAGCTTAAAGATGATTGATTGAAATGAGGTTCTGTTTGTCCTTTCTCTGATGTGTCTATTTCGCATCAAAGTCTAGCACATCAGCAGTCTTGTAAAACTCGGTTTTCTCTATAATTCATGAATCTGAGAATTCACACCGGTCTCAACATGTTTCCTGCTTCCAGGAAAAACAAAATAGTCTGCGTGTCTGCTGATGAACACTCTACATAACACCATAACTCAGATAAAGACACTTGTGTATTTGTATTTGTGAGCATGGACTGATGAGTGTTAGGCCTGTTGTGGGTTTTATTTATTTGTTTTTAAATATTTATATAAATTATATAAACATGCAGAAATTACTACATTATATTATTTGATTTTTTTTTTATTTCAATTTTAGTCATACTTTAAAATTATCTTATTTTTTCCTCTAGTTAATTTTTAAATATTTTGCACTGTTGGCCAGACTTCACTGCAAGTTAAATACCCATACCTGAAGCGATCTGGGTTGCTACATAAATTATTTTATTTACGGTCATAAATTGAATCATTGCAAAGAATTATTGCAAACTTAAATGTGTCGAAATGTAATTTACATGAGGGGGATCCCATGCACATCCAAATGCAGATTTTCTTCTTGTACATTTACGGTCATTTTCTGTAAAAACAACAAGAAAAACAGGGAGTTTATTTTTATGGTTATATAGTTTTTTGATAGTGTACGAATAGTTCACCAAAAAATAAAAGTTGTTGCATCATTTACTCACCTTTACGTCATTCCAAATTTGTATGACGTTCTTCTGTAGAACACAACAGAAGATTGTTTGGTTACCAACATTCTTCAAAATATTTTCGTTGTAATCCACAGAAGAAGGGTTTGTAATGACATGAGGGTGAGTAAATGATGACAGGACTATTGCTTTAATCCCTTTGCATGTTGGTCAGATGTCCTATTCCAGTCTAACTTGGCACCATGTGTCCAGAACAAGCTGCAAGGCTTTATAATGACAGTCAAAAGTCTGTCTACACAACACCCTGTGATGAATATTTCTCCGAAATCATTCAAGTCGTGTACAAACACACACAAGCCCCTAAGATCCCTAAAGCTTTGAAAAAGCCCATATGGACTCAGCCTTACTCAGTCTTTTGGCTTTGTTTCTCAAGCAGCATGTGTCAAAGTCACACAAGTGGCATGTGTCAGACTTTTGACCTTTAACCTGTATCTTGGTTAAGTGTCATCTATTATTTCCTGTGACGTGTCTCTCTGGCACTGGCCGTTCACGTTACTTTCCTTTCACAGGTCCCAGTTTTGTGCACGTCAACAGCTTCACAGACACACAGAATGAGCCCCGGTGAGGAGAACAGCGCGCCGAGGTGCCAGTTTCCATGACTCCCCTTTAGAATGGCAGCGAAGAGCTTCACTGATCATGACAGTCTGGTGGGTTCGGTCTGTTATTATTGTAACTTCCTGTGGCTAACCGCAACACAGCGGGCGCAAAGACACACAAACAATCACACACCTGAGATGTTTTTTTGGCTTCCTGAGAGCTGATAATACAAACCAGGCAGGCTGTGTGAACATATCCTACATGGCCAAAAGCAGGCGGACGCTTGAGAATAACACCCTTATGTGCTCGTTGAACATTCCTGGTGTTAATGGACATTTGGTTCTCTTTATGATACTACAACATCATTCTTACGTGAAGCTTTTCACTATGTAGAATCATGACTGTGGGGATTCGGTTTTATTCACACGCAAGGGCATCAGCGAGGTCAGGTGCTTATGTTGAGTTCTTTCACAGTTCTTTATTCTAAAACGTGCACGAAAAAACATTACACAGTTAAAACAAAAAAAGGGATAGTTCACCTTCGAAATTAAAATTCTGTCATCATTTGCTCATCCTCTTTTCATTTCAAACCTATTTTTCTCGTGCAGAACACAAAAGAATATGATTTGAAAAATGTTGGTAACTGAAAACTGTTGGTCCCCATTGATTTGGTTTTGTGTCTTGACAAAAGAAGTCTGTGCGGAAAAACGTTTTTTGGCTATCAACATTTTTCAAGATATCTTCTTTTGTGTTTTGCAGAAGGAATCAAACAGGTTTAAAATTACAACAGGTGGAGTAAATGATGACGGAATTTTATTTTGAAGGAGAACTATTTCTTTAACCTCATTCTGCTAAAAATGTTTGTCTAAGAAAATTGCATGCTTGAGACGGCTTGGTTTTATGCCTCGGTAAAAGATATTGAAACAGCTGAAGATGTTGATTAAATCTGTGTATTTGTATACTTTCGCTCATGTAGTTTATCGCTTAGGTAATGAATTTGTTCTCTTTGCTTAAGACTTGAAAATGAGCAAGTGAGTTATACACTCCCCTCTCTTTCAACTACACATAAACAAAAGCTTGATGGATAATTTGAGCTTTTGGGATAATCAACACTGGCTTTATGATGCTGACTCACACCGCATCTCTCTTTCTCTCTCCAGATCGATGGCAGCTTCAGCCTCTCCTTAAATGATCCATAATTGATGAGAGCCTTTAGCACTGTACGGACAGATCGATTGAGGAGAGCGGGTCTCGCTAACAGCTCAGTAATCCTCACTGAATGGGCCGGTGTGGAGGAAGTTTGGCTTGCGATGTGTCCAGTTTGTAATAGCTAGATTTCCACGGGTCATTAGTCACGGTTCCTGCGCCTGTAGGTAATTCAAACCTGCAAAGAGTCAATTAGCAAAGACAATGCTTCTCTTAATTAAACCAATACATTGTGTGCACGGATCAATGTGGCCACTCTCCAGGTGCAGATGTTTCAAATGTGTTTGGTTTCTGTTGGATTATTATTGATCTGTTTTTATTTATATTACTTTTTAAGGGATAGTTCACCCACAAATGACCCTAATGTCATTCCAAACCTGACCTAGATCAGAACACAAAAGAAGATATTTTGAAGAATGTTGGTAACCAAACAACATTGGTCCCCGTTGACTTCCATTGTATAGACACAAAACCAGACATTACTCAAAATATCTCCTTTGATGTTCCACAGAAGAAATTTCATGCATTTGAATGACAATAGTGAGAGTAAACTCTTTTAATATTATTGATTGGGTGGGCAAGGTACACATTTAGATGGTCTCAGCCCACCTTTTCATTTACATTTAGCAGAAGCTTTTATCCAAAGCGACTTACAAATGAGGTTAACATTTCCATTGCCTAGTTCCAATCCCTGTGTGAAGTATCTTAAAGCACTTCTTTAAAATGTACAGGAGGGAAGATTTACACACTGCGTGAGTATTTTACAGCAAGACTTTCCATGAGAGACCCAGCGAGTGACAGAAGTATCAAAGCAAACGTTGGGCTGAATGCAGGAACGCTGCGACGACACGCATTTGATCCTCGATAACAGAAAAACGGTTTTAACTAAAGAGGCCTTGGAGTGTCAGTAAGCGAGAGAGAGAGAGAGAGAGAGAGAGAGAGAGAGAGAGAGAGAGAAACAAAGATAGCAACACAGACAGAGAATGCCAGGATGAGGAACCCCACTGGGAGGACAGTCAGGGGCCATTCTCATCTCTGTCTCTGTTCTGTTCTGTGAAAGCACAGCAGTGTTCGCACACCTCTGTCACATCTCTTTATTACAGCAGTATCTGCGCCACTTTGCACAGGAAAGAAGAGAAACAGCCCCGAAGGCCGATGGCTATACAGAGGGACAGAATTCCTCTGTGTGATTGTACAGACAGCTCCGGTAAAGAATAGCGTTCTGAAGTTAGATTGCAGGAAAATCTTTCTCTTCCATGGGTTGGTGCTTTCCTTTGAGTGATAAAGGGACAGTTAACCAAAAAATGAAAATTTTGTCATCATTAACCCACCGTCTTGTCATTCCAAACCTGTATGACTTTCTTTCTTATGCAGAACACAAAAAATATACCTTATTTTGTGTCCCACAGAAGAAAGAATCAAACATACAGGTTTTGAATAATATGAGTGTAAATAAAAGATTAACTGATTTTTACATTTTGCGGGACCATCCCTCTAAGAATTTATAACAAACATTATTGTTTAAAACATCACCTGTGAGTGCCCTCCATATCTTTCAAATGTCACCTCAGTTAACTTTTCTGTTTAAATGAATTAACAGTACATTACTGCAACAATGAACTGTCAAAATTTCTGTCTGGCTTTCACAGTCTATCTCATTGTCTTTTCATATGTTTATCTTTCATACAGTGTCTTTTTATGCCTTTAGGGCATTGGCATTATGTGTCTGTGGTGTGTGTACAGTATGTCTCTCGAGCCGTGAATCATGTGAGAGAATTTTGCTTCTCCCTGTTCTCATGTTTTCTTAAGAAGCAATTACAGAGGCTCTTCGGAGAGAGTGCGACCGCCATCATGTTTTGACATATACTCCTTAAACATCTCCGTGGATGAAATGCTCTAAGCATTAAGTCATCAAACTCTGTGCCAACTCTGATTTCAGGCTCCGGCTTGCCAGATCATTATCAAGAAAAATACAAATGGTTATCACAGGAAAGTACTTGACAGTCTGTTACAGGGATAAGCATCAGTGTGTTCTGCGGAATCAATCAAAAGCTCAGGTGAGTTAAATTTGTCCACACTTCATGGAGGGATCTACTGTATATGCTCTGCCAAAGCCTTATTGATTCATGTTGATATCTTCAAAGAAAAGCTGAACTAACATAACACGGTCTGTCGGGGTGTTAGTTTTGCTCGGAGGGACGGGGAGGCAAAAATCAATAGAACTCATTTCAAAATTCCTGCAAAAACGTCCAGCCGGCCCTTTGGCTGAGCCTGATTATGTGAATTTTACGAGGTTAGTGAAAAAAGCGGCAAAGGCGTTTGGAAGGAGATGTGTTTTCTTTTAAAATTAGAAGGGATGCAGGAAAAGAGAGAGAGAGAGAGGAGGGAAGAAAGGAAAAAATGAGCTGTTATGTTTACTCTGACATTTATATTTGTGCATCACATTTAATTTCTATGACTAATCTAATTTAAAGTGATGCATTCAATAAAACTCGAGTCTGTTTCAAACGCCTGCCGATCATTTCTACAGTTTTATTGAAATATAGACAGCTCACATCCATTACGCTTTTCCTCAATTATAATGATACATATCTTAGACACCCTCAGCTGTCTCCAAACCCCGCTGACACTCTCCATTGCCCATCCATTTCAATCCAGCAGAGTTTGACCTTTGCTAGTGTAACCAAACAAATGTAGATCCTCAGTTACAGCTCAGTCATGAGATGTGCAACAATATGACTGAGATAAATGGATGGATGGATGGATGGATAGGATGGGATGGGACAGGATAGGATAGGAAGTAGGGTAGATAGATAGATAGATAGATAGATAGATAGATTAATCGTTACCCCTGATAGCAGCAGTGTACATTATTGCAGGGCTAGGGTGAAAATGAATCATTTATAAGTCTAGATGACTTGGATGATCTTGATACTTTGTGTGCATGTGTGTTCGTGTGTGTGTGTTTTCTCTAGAGGACAGATGTTCACTTGCTGCCTCAAGGTAACCTCTTGGTGAATAAGAGCCGATAACTGCAGACAGAAAGCTGAATTATTATAAGGAAAAGTGAGATAAGACCCAGACTGCGGGTGTGAAGAAACACAGCGACCTGTTGCATGACATAATGCACACTTAAATGCAGTCGTTTCGAGTGCTTGCGAATGAACAGCTTGCGAATCTGTATTATGGTGATGACACTAAAGACCTGGCAAGCGGTTTGTTTTGTTACCGCAAGTGCAATCTTGTGCTGCTTGACTACATGTCTGCATTCATCTAATATGCATCTGTGCATGATTCCTAAAAATATACATCGATTCAAATGTTATCTGTCAAAAGGAGATGATGTTAGCAGTTGTCTATTTAGAATAATTTGAGCTTTTAGTTTGTAATGCATGCTTGAAAAGAAATGTCTACGGTTTGCCTCATCTCATTAAAAACCTGATTTGCTTTCTTTTGTGGAACACGAGGGGAAATATTGAAGAATTTAAAACTATTCTTTCCGTCATACAAACAAAAGTCAACCATATGGCTTTGAAACAAAATGAGGGTTAGCAAATGGTGACAGATTTTATTTTTTAGGTGGGCTATCCTTGTAAGGCTTCATAAAAAATGATTCATGATTCCACCTTATAATAAAAGGTTGTGTGACTAAGCTAAAGCAGACCGCCGGTAACTCCTGTTGTTACTGTAATGCTTTCCCTGCAGGCTGTGGGTGGTAAGTGTGGCTTGAAGGGCTCATGAGTTTCTTCCTTTGAGCTTTGTGTCCACAATCCTAAACTAAGCTTGTCAACGTGATGAATGAGTTATGTACAGACACGCAATTCATCAGAACTCACTGGTTTTAGAAATGTAATGACATTTCATGAAAAAGCTTTGGTAGAGTGAGAAACAGGGATCGGGAACTCGCATAATGAAGAGAAAGAAACGAAATAGTTTGTATGGAAAATAACTATCCTTCGGGCAACTAGGTTAAAGATCTAAAAGTGGACCAAAAACTTGAGGGAGAGGATGCACGCGCGCGCACACACTCCCACACCAAGCGTTCCGTGCTAAAATGGGCAGAGGGTTTACAGTATGCTGCTGTGAGAAACAGCGACGGGATTGAAGCAGCTTCAGATGCGCATTTGGCCGCCGACAGCTCACTAACCGCGCGTCTGTCCACCCGCTGATCACAGACAACCAACAACCCGTCGGTCATAACACCACTATATCAATGACATGCCATGGAAAAATAAGTTCCTCGGCATAAAACAAACCAGCTCACTTCCTCTGGCAATCGCAGAAGTGGCGGAAGTACGTCAGTTCGCCAGACTCCGAGCGTTTACAGTTCACGGTGCGATCTGTGATGAGCAAGAAAAGAGCCGAGAGGAGATCTGAATCAACCCACTGTCTCTTTAAAGCCACTTAGCAAAGCTTTGCCCGTTCTGAAAAAAAAACAGACGCCGACGTCTTTCCCATACGCCGCAGCGCGCGCGCACGCACGAGCAGCGTTCAGGAATGGATACGTTCAACTCACTCTGTGCTGGAGAAGAAACTCTTTTTCAATTCGGTGGATCTTGCGTTGTGGAATCGCTTCGGAAATAGCAGCTCTTCCAGGTTGACGAGAACTGTGTTGTCCGCGTTGTGTCGGAATGGTTTAATGGTGTCTCTTCGTAGTGGCTTTACGCGGATCTGCTGATGAAACTTGGCAACTGCGTGCAGTACCGAATTGTTTGTCAAACACGCGGATATTTTCTGGATTCTTATTTTTCTTTTTTTTGTCACGTTGGCTCGCGCATCGGGTGGAAAAAGCAGGGCCAGCGACATGAATCCAGCGCGCTGTCTGCGGCATGCAGACATTGATGTTGTTTTATACGCTTGCAACAAAGTTGCAGTGTGAGTGCAATTCACACCACTGTCATTAAACAGCCATTTTGCACCTGTTTAAACGAAGCGGATCGCGTAACGCTGTGTTTCGACACGGGCTTGGATTATAGTCGCCTCGACCTGCATGGATCAGTTAAACATTTGTTTACCATATTACGGAGCTTTACATCCAAGGTCACGCTGTAAATTGTTTACCTATTGTTCATAGGCGCCAATATCTATGGGTGTGTTTTATTGATTGTTGGAAATCGATTCGGTTTACGTAATCGAGTGTGCTTTTTCCTTCGAGGAGCGTTTTAAAATGGAAGGGAAAGTAAAGCAGAGTCGCAGATCCCGGTCGCAGCGGGAGAGGGGACGGAAACGGGAGGCGGACGCCGGGGAAGCCCGCAATCGGAGCCCCTCGTCTGGTTCCGAACAAGAGCGAAGTCCCGGTAAAAACGCAGCTCCGCGTTCGGCATCCTCGAGCAGAGCCCAGCGACCCCCCAGACGGAAGAGACGCGAATCGAGTTCCCAAGAGGAGGATATTATTGATGGATTTGCTATTGCCAGTTTCGTCAGTTTGGACCGTCTCGAGGTAAGGCACCACGTTTAAATATTCTCAACACGTCCTACCGTCTAACGCCGACGTGTAGGAAGTTTGGACTTATTTATTATTTACCTTCAAGGGTCGTTAACGGTAGCGATGAACTAACGGCTCGCGAGGATGTTAAACAGGTGTTCCGTGTTGTCACAGTGTGCCATTCCAGACATTCCAACGCGTTTGAAGATTCATACGTAGCGCTACTGTCCGTCATGACGTAATTGTGGTTCTGAATGTTTGAGTGGTGTGAGGATGGTCGATTCTAGGAATCCAGTGTCATTCTGTAGGCTGTTGTTTACTGTCAAGTTTTTTCCTCGGTCAAAGTGCAGAAATTAGTCATTTCAAATCGGTGAGCTTGTGGTATTTATGGTTTTTGAGGTGAGCTCTCTTCCACGGGTTGAATGTGACCAAAAGTTGATGTTGACAGATCTTTGACTAGTTTGAGTTGTCATTTACTGTAAAAAATACTGTTAATGGAGCTTTGCCTGCCTATACTGTTACAGTATATAGATTACAGTACAGTTGAGCTTGACTTGTTCCCTTAAGTGACGGTTATGAAAATGATCGTGCTGTGTATGTGGGCTGCATTTGTTGTTTGACAACCAGATAGAAGGGATAATTGTTTCATCATGTAGTGGGCCTAAAGCCATTTGTACTAATAGAGAGGGCTAGTGAATGGCAGCTAGGTAGATGTGTTATGTAAACAGCCATGAAGAAGTGGAGGGGGTCATTGGTTAAAGTACTTGTCAATTTGTTTGTGTGGGTACATGACTGTAAATCCAGGCATAAACGCACAGAGATAAACTTCTACTGTGACAGAGTTATCATAAAACTTGAGATCACATATTTTATTGGATGCGTGTTGTGTAAACAGTAATGAATGAAGAAGTAGGGGTTTGGCCAGCACATTCATTATAAATAGCAGTAACCGCAAATCATGGCTGAGTCACACAAACACACTGAAACGTACTTCGATAGACTGACAGTGTAACAAATCGTGTCAACTTCTTGACATCAGATATTTTATAGAACATGTTGTGTGTCACATTTTGTATAACCGCTGGCTTGATCTCTCATGCTCAACAGTAGCTTGACTGCAGGCTGAGCTATTATATGTAGTTTAGCCCTGATAATACCATTGACTAGTAGATAATCTCTCATATATCAGATTCTGCTTAATGTTGACTTGCTTACATTGTGCTAAGCGGGAGATTATTTTTGACAACAAAGACTGATGATGATTCTGGGCCCTGGAGACCATAGTTCAGAAGATGCTCAGGCCTCATGTGACTAGTTCACAGTATAAACAATCTCTACATGACAGTGCAGTGCCAGACGGAGTCCACTTATGAAAATAAGGATTCGTAATGTAACAGGGATAGAATAACTACAGCGGATGTGAATAGCAAGTTGGTTAGAAAGTAAATATTTCATATGTGCAAAGGTCTTAACAGCATGCTGTGGATTCGAGAAGTTTGTGCCAAGTGAACTTGAAGTGAGAAATATTAGTGGCCGAGTCCTTTTCACTTTACATGTATGTTCTATATTAAACTGTTTAAATGCGAAATTATTCTGCTTGGAGATTTAAATGAGATTTTGCCACGCGTTTACAATGTAGATTCAAACTTTTGAACAGCACAGAAAGTATTTAGAAGATGCTTTTGATGGCCTTATTCTTTTGAGAATCCACCCACTTAAGCGCCGTAATGCAGGGCCTTGCAGATTAAGACAGCTTTCTTTGAACCTCTACTTTTATTTGCTTGTCTAATGAACAGTAAAGCGAGCAAAGCTTTCCTCTTCCAGGCAAAGATGCATTTATTTATAGCTTAATTATTTGCTACTGAATTAGCTTACCTGAAACCTCAGAGTGAAGCAGTGATTTAAATGTCAGCTGTGATGTGGTGTAGCAGAGCCGTACTGAAGCTTTAAAATGCATTTTAGAAAAATTACAAGATGCCTCCCGGCTCTCCGAGTCCCTCTGTGTAATGAAGTATTTAATTGATAAGAATGCTGCAGTTATTTCCCCCTCACGAGGAAGAGGAGGTGTGCGTGTGGAGTTGTGCTGAGTAGCTATAGGACGTAAATCCTCTTTGGTGAGCCTGTTGATATTTATGGTTATACTTTTTTCTGGGTTTGATATATTTCATGCTGGAATTGTGGTTGCATAATTGTACATGATGCGACGTGAATGCATTTCAGAGGTTATGCTGTTATATTGTTTTACCCCAAATCACAGTGATTCTACTTTAGCTTGTTCTCATTTTTTATTTTTGCTCATTATACATATCTTTTTGAACGAAAACGCAGAAACTTGTTTTATTCTGTCCACAAAATGTTACAATTGTAGCTCTTCTGGCCTGATACTGAAGGAGAGGCTGATGATGTCATGGTAGAAGCCAAGGAATTTTGAGGAAGTGCCGTCAAAAAAATCTGCCTTGGATGTGTCTGGTCAGGTGGTTATGAGGTTGATTGATGTTAATAAGCTCTACCATTTCATATTCCATACGTTTATTTTTTCTTTATTAATTTACTGACACAGTAAGATGATCGCTTCCACAGCTGGTGTCCACACTTGAACATTAGCTGCTCTATCTATTGATAACCGTTCTAAATATACCCCCCCATTGAGTCTCCCAGACTGCAGGAGAGGCGGCCTCTGACGGAGATTCGAAATGGGGACGTGACCTCCCCTCGACGTCCCTTTCTGAATGAGAGAGCGAGTAAATGTCTGAGATTAAGAGGTGAGGGAAAAGACAGAGTGACACTAAGTGAAAGATAATGAGCACTTTGGGCCTACACGTCATTTAAAAGATTTCTTTGAAGTCGTGAAGTTGTACTGTATTACTCGCTTTGACATCAATCGACACGATGTTCAGCAAAAGTCATTAAATGCTAAACAATAAACATCTCCCCGTTCGGCCCCGTTTCGCACCTTTTTCCAGTTCGCTTGATTTTCCACTTGTACTATTTTCCAGCAATTTAGTTTGTTTTATGAAGCACCCGCTGGCAGAGAGGAGCGTTTCGGGCGAGACAAAAAACGGCCGACTAGCGTTAGTGCTCCTCTGAAAATTGCAATAAAAATAATGGAGGAAGAAATTGAGAGAAGCCATAAGTGTCTCATTAAGTAATAGAGTGTTTTCTTTTTAAACAGGCAGACATTCTCCAGTCCAAGTCTTTCATGCAATGAAAACGATTACCGTTAAACGCCTGCGTTGTGAATTTACATATGATTTTTTCTCTTGTCGGGATTAATGAGCATCTGAGTGGTTTTGACTCGTGTGTCTTTCCTTTTGACGCCCTACCAGCGTTTGCCGTGTGCTTGTTTCCTACACGTTGGAGCCTGTTATGACTTTCATTTTCAGGGCTTCTGGGTTTCTGTGTTGCGGTTGTGGTTTGCTGTTGTTTCTGGGCGTTGATGAATTGTCAGAGGTTTTGAATCGTTATACATACTCAACAAACTAAATGTATTCAGTTTACAGACCTGTTTGTCAGTAAACTGGAAATATTTTTTGATAGCTTTCAAGCCAGCAGATATTGTCTGGGCCTAATCCTTTTACACAATCTCATAAGCGCTGTTGTTTTAGAGAAAAGCATCTGAAACACGTGGTGATCTGTTATCTTTAGTTACGA
The DNA here is from genome assembly GCA_008369825.1 of Triplophysa tibetana. Classification (NCBI taxonomy): domain Eukaryota; kingdom Metazoa; phylum Chordata; class Actinopteri; order Cypriniformes; family Nemacheilidae; genus Triplophysa; species Triplophysa tibetana. The sequence continues at coordinate 14,994,649 of CM017901.1, read as the reverse complement.
TAGGATTTAGCACATTTCGCTACACAAGGAACTATGTGTCATTATTGAATACGATTTTCAGAAACTATGTGGTTACATTCAATTTGACCATTCTAGGCTATTTCTTTACATTTGGCTGCACATAGAGCTCAATACTTAACCCACAACAGTTCAGCCTGTAACTGTGCAATTATGTGTAAATTCACAAACGATTTGGGCATGAAATACAGTGTTTTGGTTTGATGTGTTTGTAGCACATTTACCTTATTGTTACTTAATTTACACATTTACAATAAAAATGTTGGTTAGTGTTCTTTTGACTCTGTGATATGTTGTGCCTCTGTGTCTTTGAGCATGTATTCTTTGTAAATGACGCTTGCTGTGAAAGCAATTAGCGTAACAGTTGTCGACAAGCTCCTGCTCTGAACGTGAGATAGCTGCCTCGGCTCCACTGGGAAAAGACTTTATGGGCTGACTGATACTAACCATTATTGCTGAGAGTGCTGTTCCCACATTGAAATAAGATATGGAGAGGGAAGAGGTTCTCAGAACCCTCGCTGTCGCTCTCACACACTCCCTCACTCACTCCTCTCTGATATATCCCACTATAAACACAGGACATTCAGCAGTTATGACCAGTTGGCACGGCAAGTTTCTTTGGGAAAGAGACTTTTTGCTCCATTTATGAAAAAGAACGTTACGAAAGAGTCGTTTTAATGTATGAAATGCACTAATATTGTAATTAATTTTATTTTTAAATGAGACGCATTGTTCACGACAAGCTGAAGTGCTGTCTGTCTGTCGCAGGTTAGCTGGTGGTAACAAATTTTTTATTAGATATCTTTGTGTATACAGTATTTGCTGTTAATCATTACAGCAGTAATGATGAAAAGTGTTATGTCTGGCCATGTCGTGTTGTCAAGTGCATTTAAGGAAACCAATTGTTTTATTTGCATTACAGCCTGCCAGATTGTGTTAGACCACTGCATTCTCCACAACCTAGCCAGCCTGTGCGAAGTTGCTAGGGATGCACCGAAATGAAAACTCTTGGCCGAAGCCTAATAAAAATGAAATACTTAGGCGAAGGCCGAACACCGAACATGGCTTTTCGTATTTCTTCTATTTATTTAGCTAATTCTTTGCATAGACTGAATGGTCAAAATGTCCTTTTTATATTTTGTTTTGCTTTTCAATATGATACAATATAACTCCTGTCACACACACAATCACACACACATTTCTGCCAATCTCATATTAATCTTGATTACCTATACAGTAGTATTTATTTTGATAAAATTATTTTGAAGATTATTTCCAGAAAAAGAAAAGCTGCTGGAAGTATGCAGGGGTCTTCCTATTGATAGATAAGCGGGTTTTCCTATTGCTCGTCGGTTGGCCGGGCTATTTCTTTATAAAAGTTGGCTAAATTAACACAAAAAATTGAACAGCCTATATTAGACCTTTAACCGACAACTGAAAGAATGTACTGTACACTGTACTGCTACAACAAAATACTTCATTAAAAAGTGTCATTTAACATTATGTTCCAAAAACATGAAGAAATGAAAACTGTTGGATTATTATTGACTAAAATGCAAAATTATAAAAAAAAAACATCCAATCAAGCAATTCTGACTGACAACCATTTCAGTTCACGTCTCTCCTCCAAACTCTGCCACAAAAGCTGACTGTTCTCTCAGAAGGTGCACTCGTGGCTGCTGGCAGGGATGAACAGAACATACTTTGACAAGTTGTTTAATACAGGGAACTGTGTGCACGCGACCACTTTATGATGTTAAAGGAAGTTGCGAGCGACGGGGCTACTGTCAGACGCCCACTCCAGTCTGAAGTACCGATAAAAAACGCTTTCATTCAGAAATGTAGCAAGTTCCGTGCTGTGTCTTTCTCTGACATTTAAAAATGCTCCACTCACACTGCCAACATGTTTGCTGCATTAATAAAGTGTGAGGGTCTCACTCTCTCTCTCTCTCTCTCTCTCTCTGCGCTGGTTGCTGCTTGATCATATCACATGTCACACTTTTTGTTGCAGTTTTTCGGTCAAATATTTACTCTTGCAGCACTTTCAATGTATCCCTAGAAGTTGTATACGGCATGTTGGGTAAATGATTTTTAAGCCTAATATGCACTTATGTTTCGAACAAATCGCATACTATCAGCCCTAAATAGTATTCAGAATTATAATTAATAATTTAATAAGAAGAAGTGATACAGAATATTGCTTAAAAGCTAAACAGTTCTTAAAGAAATGTCTTTTAAAATCAGTGCACTTATTTGAGAAAGATTGAGTAAGTGTTTATTGAAGGGTACAAGATAAAAAAATCGGCCGATATAACGGCTGGCTGATCAATCGGTATTATTCTGGTTCTGGATGACAGGTTGTGCCTGTGGTTGTCATCAGATGAATTGCCCATGAATAGTAAAATGAAAGTTATAAACGAATAGGCCAAAAAACTTAAATGCAAAGACGATCAACTATTGTGATGTGTGTTCGTCTGGGCAACGATGGCCATTTATATTTTGTTATTCCATTGTATGCATACTGTTCTGTTAAACACTAAAATGTATATTCTTTCACATAAAAATAGTACATACTTTTGTCACACAGTACAAGTAGGTGAATTGGAACACAATGTGTTTATAAAACAATGAAACCGTGATCTACAATATTGTAACCTTTACAGAATTAACCTTGACAGGTCATGTTTTAGCACCGGAAAGGTCATGAAGAGGTAATTCTCATTCACATGCATCTGATTACATGTGTAAACGTGTGCTCTTAATCCGAGCGGACACGCTGGATATTTTATGCACACGGCTCATTTGCATGGTACAATGCCCTTTCTCCATCGCGCGAGAACACGTGTCGCTTGCTAGAACGACACAGAATTAAACAGCATCGGCATCATTAAACAGAAGTTGAGCATTCACGCTGGCCTTTCAACGCAGACACTTACTGATAAATCAAGAGCAGTAGTTCTAGATTGTTTGGCTTAACGCCTCTTAAAACACAGCAGAGGTGCAGCACAAGCTCTTCACTTCAAAGTCGCCAGGGTGTTGAAACGTACAGACGCTGCTCTGCTTGAGAAGTCACAGTTGCTAACCTCTCTCTGTATTCTTGCTCACAGCTTAATGACTTCCTGCCAGGCCTAAAGTATGCGCTCACTTCATAAATCCCCCCCATATTTTCGGCCCTAACCTCCCCTCTCACGCACCGCTCCAGGTGCTGATGAAACCGTTCCCCTTCTGCATAATCATATTTCCTCTAACATGAGCCAAAAACAGCCGGAGAGCCAGAACCGCTTCTCTCCGGAATGTTCTGCAGCACTTTTCTCTCGTGATCCTTTCGCTTTTTAAATGGCTCGATAGGAGACCAGGGGTCTCATTTACTGAATTGGTATTGGTGTAGTGCCACAGTTTTGGTTTAGGGACCTGGGTTCTGCTGACTTGAACCATTATTTTATGACAAACCAAGAAATATTGTGATTGAACTTGACAGCCAGTGATGGGGATGCAAAGGTCAAGCATGTTTTGTTGACACAAAGATAATGGCATGATTTTTTACTTTATTTTAGACCAGCACTTATGAAAATATATGTAGATATATTGCATGATTATTATGCAGCCTTTAGAAATATCGAGAGTAAGATCTTACGATTTCATACAAGTTGGTCACCATGTAAAATAGTTACGAATTCCTGTGAGATTGTCTTGTTTTAGTGCAGTGTTGTATGTGTAAACTAGATATGCACAGTCCCTGTCCTGTATTTGTCATGTTTATTCCTGTCTAAAATGTAATTATTCCCAACTAGGTTGGGACTGTACTCCTTCTCCTTTTATGAACTTCTGCCTTTAATATCAAAGCCTGATGTCTCTCATCTCTGGCCTGCAAATTTAAAAAACATTTTATTCCTAGTCATGTTACCAGATTGTTTTACTTTTCTTAAATATCCAAGACGGTAATTTTTATACAAATATATTCCCACAAATATTAAATGGTGTATTATGTTATAGTTGCAGCGTGCTCTTATGTTACTATTCCTGAGGTGTCGACTCTGTACAGTCGCTCTGTGTGAGGTGTTGTGCAGCTTTTATGCTTCCGGTGTATTCAATCTCAAACGTGGTGACATGATGCAACATTTGTCGTAGAGAAGTCGGCAAGACTGTTGCCTTGGAAATTTGTGTCCTAAAGCGTTCACCAGCAATCCCTTAGGTCTGAAATTGATACTGTTAAACATAGTGCTTTGTGTTTCAGAACACTGTTATTGTTTCATACTTTTTTTTTTGTCTTGGAAATAGTCAAAAGTGTATTTTTATTTTCCCTCCAGATGCGATCAAGTGCCACCGAGAATGTTTTACTGTGGTAAAATGGTACTTTGTTGGGGAGATACTGTTACTGTATGTTGATGTTGTGGGTTTTAGGCTCAGCACCGTCTGAGTGCATTGAGGCTGGAAATATCACGCACACACATACACTGCCATGGCACTTGAGTGACACTATACTGGAACTCAAAGAAAACCGCACCAGTCTGTCAAGAGGGGGGGGGGGGCGGTTGTGCTTCTTGACTGCTGTCAGTTCTGACTGGATTCCAGTTGTTACTGGAAAATTGTCTCTTTCGGGCAGATGTTGCGAGTCTGCTGAGGGGATCTAGCAGTGATGGATGCTGCACTGTCACACCGCATGACTAAAACATCCCTCATTGATGCCTGATGTCAGGCTCCTCTGACTCCGAGACATATTTTATCGGTCTGTGCTGCTTTTAATTCCTTGAGGAATTCTACTTATTTGGTGGAAGGCAGAGTAGTTATGATTTTATAAATCGTATTATTTCTTTCACCATGGGGGCTGAAACATAATAGGTTGTTTTTATACTGTACCTTGAATGTTTACTGTGTCAGTGTGCTCAGTTATGATTGGCTATTGTCGAGTGAGTAAAAACATTATGACCATTATGAGATTTTGGCAGTTTTTGTCTCAGTAGATGCTGTTTTGGGATTTGGAGAATGTTCTGAAGTATCGTTGACACAATATATCAAACTGTCAATAACCGAGATATTAAGAATACACACCTAATACTTTTGCAAATAATTAAGTGCCTTGTGATTTATGAAAAAAATATGCTATTTTATTATTAATACTATTATTTTTATTATTTAAAGAAATCATAGTATTTAATAATAAATTAAATTAATTAATTTGAAAATAATAATAAAAAAATATTATTTTTGTAATTTTGTTTATTTAAATTTTATTCATTTAATTTTAATTAATTTAATTCATTTTTATGTATTTCAATATGATTATTTTATATTATTATATATAATTTTTAATTTTGTCATGTGACACTTTAGCATCTATAGTTAAGGTGAGGTTGAAAGACTAAATATCCATTTTATACTTGAAGCTTAGCTAACTGCTGTTTTGTGAATTAGGTGGTTATTTTCTTATAAAGTAGAAAAGCACCCATTCTGTCAGGTTTCAGAGCTTTTAAAGTCTCTTTTCAAAGGCACCAGGCTCATGTGAGACAGGCAGGGTGCCTGGTCAGTTTTATTCTGTAGATCTCAGCAAGCTCTTCTAGAACTGGCACGGTGTCTGGCTGTTTATTGGTTTTGTAATGGGATCCATGACAGGAATGTTTTGGCAGACAAAGAGTAAATGAGCTAACACACATTTGGACCCCACAGGCTACATAAGATCCATTGTTTAGTGCAGAATGCACAATAGTGTTTCTGTTTTTACACCACTGACTTAACATTTCGGAGAGAGAGATAGAGATAGAGAGGAAGGGAGGGCTAGAGAGCCAAACAAACAAAGCTTCTCTAAAATAATTGCTAATTGTGTGATTTCCTGACCCGAAGCCCTTGGAACGGCGTAATTTGTCTCTGAGCTCACATGAAAGTTCATCTCTGGCTGAATATTGAGCTGTATAACAGGTTTTTATTCGCAGGTCTGCACTCTGTGGAAGGGTAGGTGGGGTGGTTGGCATCTGCCCTGCAATAATCTCTGCAATTCCTGCTGACACATGGGTGTGGTGCACGTACACACTTCACACAGAGCTTTAAAATGGCTTTTGTGGTGTTTAGTTCTTTGAAATATTCCTAGAAATGTTCAAGGCTGTTGGTTCTAGAGCGCCACTTGCAGAAAATTATTTCTAAGGTTGCAATTCCTGACATGTCCACATCTAATCACCTTGCTGTTGAATTCTCTGTGCAGAGAGAGAGAAAGATCCTGAGCTGAACTTGTATCAAGTTTCTAACACTAAAGTGTCTGAGGCAAGGAATTTCGCGATGAATGTTTGGCATAGTCAGCAGGGTAAGATTGCTAAATGCTTGAAGTTCGAAGTCAGCATGAAATAGCATTTGCAACAGTTTTTACTTTTATAAAGTGAAATCTGATATTTAATGAGGAAAAAAGAGTCGAGTGGGACTTTAAATGTTACGAAGCGAGTGCATGTGACAAGTAGGCTTTTTATTCTGTTTTGCTTAAAAGAATCTTAACTAAAACGTAGAATGTTAAATAATAACATTCAAATTGTTGACAAGAATGTATAATAAACTCAGCAAAAAAAGAAACGTCCTCTGACTTTCAACTGTTACTTTGTTACTTTTTCAACTGTTACTACTTTACTTTCAACTTACTTTCAGTAAACTTAATGTGTAAATATTTGTTTGAACACTATAAGAGTCAACACCATAAGACATAAACTAAAAATGTTTCACAGACATGTGACTAACAGAAATAGAATAATGTGTCCCTGAATGAAGGTAGGCTCAAAATCAAAAGTACCAGTCAGTATCTGGTGTGGCCACCAGCTGCTTGAAGTACTGCAGTGCATCTCCTCCTCATGGACTGGACCAGATTTGTCAGTTCTTGCTGTGAGATGTTACCCCACTCTTCCACCAAGGCACTTGCAAGTTCCTGGACATTTCTGGGGGGAATGGCCCTAGCCCTCACCCTGCAATCCAACAGGTCCCAGACGTGCTCAATGGGATTGAGATCCGGGCTCTTCGCTGGCCATGGCAGAACACTGACATTGCTGTCATGCAGAAACTCACGAACAGAACGAGCAGTATGGCTGGTGGCATTGTCCTGCTGGAGGATCATGTCCCGATGAGCATGCATAAAGGGTACCACATGAGGGAGGAGGATGTCTTCCCTGTACCGCAAGGCATTGAGATTGCCTGCAATGACAACAAGCTCAGTCCGATGGTGATGTGAAATACCGCCCCAGACCATGACGGACCCCCCACCTCCAAATCGATCCTGCTCCAGGGTACAGGCCTCGGTGTAACGCTCATTCCTTCGACGATAAACACGAATCCGTCCATCACCCCTGGTGAGACAAAACCGTGACTCATCAGCGAAGAGCACTTTTTGCCACTCCTGTCTGGTCCAGCGAAGGTGGGTTTGTGCCCAAAGGTGGCGTTGTTGCTGGTGATGTCTGGTAAGGACCTGCCTTACAACAGGCCTACAAGCCCTCAGTCCAGCCTCTCTCAGGCTATTGCGGACAGTCTGAGCACTGATGGAGGGATTGTGTGTTCCTGGTGTGACTCGGGCAGTTGTTGTGGCCATCCTGTACCTGTCACGAAGGTGTGATATTCGGATGTACCGATCCTGTGCAGGTGTTGTTACACGTGGTCTTCCACTGCGAGGATGATCAGCTGTCCTTCCTGTCTCCCTGTAGTGCTGTCTTAGGCGTCTCACAGTGCGGACATGGCAATTTATTGCCCTAGCCACATCAGCAGTCCTCATGCCTCCCTGCAGCATGCCTAATGCACGTTCACGCAGATGAGCAGGGACCCTGGGCATCTTTCTTTGGGTGTTTTTCACAGTCGGTAGACAAGTCTCTTTAGTGTCCTGCGTTTTTAGAACTGTGACCTTAAATGCCTACTCTCTGTAAGCTGTTAAGGTCTTAACGACCGTTCCACAGGTGCATGTTAATTAATTGATTATGGTTAATTGAACATGCATGGAAAACATTGTTTAAACCCTTTACATTGAAGATCTGTAAAGTTATTTGGATTTTTACAACATTATTGTTGAAATTCACAGTCCTGAAAAAGGGACGTTTCTTTTTTTGCTGAGTTTAGAATGAAGAATTGTTGAATAGAATGTTACAAGTACTAGAGGTCGACTGTTATGCGTTTTTCAGGGCCGATACCGATTATTCCCATGTGAATTAGACCGATAACCGATATTTTGAACCGATATATATATATATATGGTGTAAAAACGTAAATTTATATAAAAATTATGAACACAGGCTCTGAAACATTTGAAACATTTTTAATTCTGACTGAGAAATCTTAATCATAACACTTATATTATTAATAACAAAAGAAATAAGGAAGCAGCCAGCAGAATTTTTGTAAACACATTTTGTAAACCACAAGCAACACAGTAAATAAAAACAAGCAACAAATAATTGTAGTAGGCTTTAACATTGCATACAACTCTAGAACTATTCTATTAATCATTTTGCTCATCGTTGGATTAACTAGCACAATTTGAATTCATATAATAAGTGTAAATAATTGAATTGCCTTCATATCTTTATTGTGTATGTTGTTGAAAAGGCCGCAAATGTTTTCATGAAGCTATAACATTAAAAGCATATTTTAGGCACACTTAGTTAGTACATTGGCCTATTCCTTGAGTGTGTTGTCGGCAAGATGGGCATTTAATCACACCCATGTGTGTCTCTGAACATTTTTGTGTATAAATAAGTTGCGAAAAATAACTCGATCTAACATTTGTCACAAGCAGCTTGAGAATGCGTTTGTGCGCGCGTGCCTGAGAGCGCTCTGACGGAAGACCGACGATTCAAGTTCTTTATGCTTTAAAATGCCTTGTATTTTTGAAATGGCGTAACTTAAAATCACGTGCTAAACGCCAGCTCGATCAATTACAAGAAACACGTATGCAGTGTGCTGCTCGCTTAGAGAGACAAATCATTGTTATACTATGGATGTGAATTATATCTACATGATAATAATGCGTAAATCCCGCGGAACCTGCAGGAAACACGCGAAGCTGCTCCGAAATTCAGTCACTAAATATATTGAAGTGTTTTGCATCTTCAGTGTAGTGGATTGTGGTTTATTTCAACGTCTGATGCCGTCTTACCTCAGAGAGCATAAACCCGAAGCAGCTCCAGTTAGTAAGCGCTTTCGGTGTGAGTGAAAAAAACGTTCTGTTCCGCAGCCTTTCGCGTTGATTGGCGGGACTCGTGACTTAGTCCCAACAAATCAGAGGGGCAGTGGGCGGCATTACTCTAGGCAACAAACTAGAGTGACGTGTTCCGCTGGCTCTCACTAAATCCTTGACTGCATCAGAGCCAAATAGCGCATTTCAAAATGAAATGACTTTATCGGCAAATCGGCCTTTAAAATGACTGATATCAATTATCGGCAAAATCCTTAATATCGACGCCGATAATCGGCCAGATCGATAATCTGTAGACCACTAACAAGTACCTAGAATGCTGAATAGAAGAGAACTGGAATGTTGAATAGATGAGAGAATGTTAAATAGTGGAATGTTGACTGTAAAGTTGAGTAGTTGAAAAAAAAAGCTTGCTCTTGAAACAACTTAATGTATTGCAGGAATCACATATTCATCTTGAACAGAACAGAACAGAACAGACAGGCCCATGTAACATGATCCCAAACGTTTTTATGCACATTCTCTTTCACATGCAAATCTCTGATAGTTGTGGAGTAATCAAAAGAAATGGAAGTATAATTTCATGCACTGTCACTTTATGTATTCCACCTCTAGCTGTCTCTATCCGTCTATCTATCTAACCAGCTCTAATTTGTAGTTTATAAGAATGAAAGGTCCCTTAATAACATCTTGTTAAAGAGAATCTGTTTGTTAACATGCTGCTAAAGCAGAGGTGTTCACAGGTACGTGGAGTTACACATAAACAAACAAACAATCCCAGATACCCTGTCTGGGACTTAAACCCTGACAGGAAACCAAACGTGACAGATTTACCTCAAAAGGCAAAGCACTGTGTTGTGCAGAAACAGGAATGCGGAAAACATACACAATAATGTGTCTAAAAATGTGCACGTTAAAAAAAAAAAAAAAAATTAAAAAATATTGAATGTATGTAAATAAGACTTCCACGCTTTGCTGTGTAGTTTATTTCCTTAAAACGTGGTCATTGAGTTTTCGTCTAAATGGTTTACAGAAATGATGGGCTCTGCCTAAGTTAGAAATGTCAGGTTTCATTTTGAAGTGGAACTTGTGCTTTGAGCACAAACTAAACAAGTGATTGTGGTTTGGCAGGCAGGAAGGGTTAAAGCAGTCATTTTCAGTAAACTTTCCGAGTAAACAAAGTTCAACTTGACAGAGTGCCTCGTGTGTGTATACAGAACCTCCGTTGTATTCACCAGCAAATAAGTCGAACCTCAGATATGTACACATGCACGTGGCTCAGGTCCATTGCATTAAGAATGTTTGCGTTTTTCTTTTGATTAAGTGTGTTCAAATGGAAGAAGCGATTTAAAGACGTTCTTTGACGACTGCCAAGTTTTGACTCGTTCTTGGAAAAGAACTGAGACAAAACCCTTGTGAATGACTATGAGAAACCTCAGTTTCATCAGCGTTTTAAACCACAGTTTCTCATAGACCTGATTATCTTCCTTTAAAGCCGCAACTTATTTGGTTGAAAATAAACAAGTGTTTGAGCCAAACCGGCGTACTTTCTCTGATTTACAAATGTTAGATCTGAATAATGGTGTCGAGCAGGATTTAGAGAGAATCGTTTGTTTGACATCATTTGACTCAACTCGCATAAAGATAAGTATGTAAATGCTACGTTGTAGCTGGAGTGCATGTCAAATATGAAAAACCTGATGAGAAACTGATGGTATTTCAGATAATGAGTTCCAATGAGGATTTTGAGGAAAGGGTTAGCACCGTGTAGCAAGAATAGGTTGTCTATACAGTCTTTTAAGGGTGTTCAACAATTAACAGTGCAGATCTAAAATAAAAGTTTATGTTTACATAACATATGTCTGTGCACTGTGCATATTTAGTTGTTTTGTATTTATAAACATATAAAATACAAAAATGAAAAAATGTTATGTATAATATTTTTTATATATATAAATATGAATATGCACAAACAAATATTTACTAAATATATACATGTATGTGTATGTGTTCATAAATACAAAATAATTAAATATGGACAGTGGACAGACATATGTTATGTAAACAAACTTTTATTCTGGATGCGATTAATCACATTTATTCGTTGAAAAATCTTTGTTTATTGTTTTTGGTCACGATCGATTTAAATCATTTTGTGTGGCTAGGTTGATTTCAGCCAGTCATTTCTCATACAAACTCTTCTTACTTTGTATTACATGGGGGGATCTAAACCAGATGGTGATAATTAATTGAGTAAACAACAGTTTAGAAGTTAAATCGTCTGTCTTTAAATAGAACTATGACATTGCAACCAAAGCAGAACACGCATCCACATGCACCCACATTCATGCGGTGCATGCTGATGCAGCCCTCTGCTCTAGGTCACCGACGGTCGCAGTCAAGCGATGGATGACCTTTCCCGGGATGTGCACGCTCCTCCTGTACTCCTGTATTCCATTTTCAGCAGAACTCCATTTGTATTCAGTAGACCATTGGCGAGACTGCATGTTTGCGTATTCAACCTTGTAACGCATGTTTGCGAATGGACAAAGATAAAAGACGCGGAAGAAAATAAAGAAACAAGCCCTGGCGCAGACGACGTCTGAGAGATTCTGCGGGGCACGGCTGAGGAGAGCGCAAGGACGCTTCTCTAAATAGCATTTAGTGCTGTTTTATGGCTGCTCGCTAACGGAAAACAGCAAGCTGGGATGTATGCATCAGTAGACTCAAATCTGTTTAATGCCTTGAAGGGATTCCAGGGTTGTACGCTACAAAGGTTTTTTTGTTCTCCTGGTTTTCCTTTTTATGTCTCCACGGTGTCTTGCATTACATGCCCAGCTTGATAACAGTGAGTTGACGGGTTTTGCTGCATCCACTGCAGAAATCTCTAATGAATATTGATAGATTGTTGTTTTGGCAACAGTGAGGTCAGAGTTCCTTTCTTTATCCCCAGAGGAGCACCGCGTTGCCAAGGCGTGACAGATGTGATTGCAAGTAAAGAGCTATCCTCCTTTTCCCCTCTCCTCACTCTCTTTTCTTTGCTCCTGGTTTCTCATCTCCTCTATTATCCTTTCTCTTCTCACTTCTGTTCTCCTCTCTGCTCTTTTCTACTCTCTTCTGTCCTTCTCTCCTCTGATCAGCTCTATTCTCTTCTCCTCTGCTTTCGTTTTTTCTCCTCTGACGTCCTCAGGTCTTTCCTAGACTCCTGTCTTTGCTCTGTTCTCCTCTCCTCTGGTCTCCTTTGCTCTCTTCTATTCTCAGTTCTTCTTTGCGCTCCTCATTTTTCCTCTTCTCTGCTCTCATCCATTTCACTCTCTCCTCTCATGCTTTATTATGTTTCCCTCTCCTCTTTTCTTCCCCTGTACTATGCTATTTTTTCCATTACTCTCATTTTTTCTACTCTCTTCTGTTCTCTTGTCATTTGCTTTTTTGTCCTATGTTCTGATCTCCTCAATTATTGCCTCTCCTTTCCTCTATTCTCCTCTCTGCTCTTCTGTCTCTTCACTCCTTTAATGTCTTCTGTTCTTCCCTCTTCCTCTTTTCTGCTCTCCTCAATTCTTTTCTCTCCTCAGGTCCCCTCTCTTTGGTTTTCTCTTTTTATTTCTCCTTAGTTCTTCTAACGTCTCTCCTTACTCCCTCTGTCTTTTCAACTCTCCACATCGCTCCTCATCTATTTTCCCCTTTCTTCTCTGGTCTCAATAACTCTCTTCTCCCGCTCCTTGGCTCTACTATCATCTTTCCTCCACTCTGCTCTCCTCCTTAATTCTTATCTACCTTATCTGCTCTACTATCTTCTCTCCTCCTGTTTTCTCCCTTCCTCTATCCATTCCTCCCCTGGACAACTTCTGTCCTTGAGGGTAATAGTCACTCTATTAGCGTGTTTATATTTAGGGTGTACTATTTTTTTGTAGTTTTTACGCATGGTTGAAAAATGTAATTGGTTCATTGTGTACACAGTTGAGAATACAAGGAAGGAAGCGATTTATCATTTAGCCAATGCTGTCTATGCAAACGATCTTAAATACTATGGGGACAGTCCCTCTGTGAGCAACCACACTAGATGTCTCGCTCAAAGGCATTGAAAAAACTACAGTTCATGAATCACCTGTGACCCTTTGAATTATAGGTGGTTAAAGACTAAATTAGGAACATCATTAAATTTTGTAGCAATTTATTTCTTGGGATTACAGGAAATTTTGTGTTTTTTTTATGTGACATTTGTTAATTATCGGTCAAATGTATTAAATGTTACGGCATCTAGCGCTGTGGTTGTGAATTGCAACCAACGGCTGCCTACACCACTCACCCCTCACCTTCTATGCACTACGTTGGCTCTAACAGGACTGAAAGGTCGTCCATCTACGCTTCTTTGCTGAAGGAGAAACTGTATTTAGGAAACGCACTTTGTAGAGCAGTTTGTCCATTTGGGGCTACTGTAGATAAAAGTAAGTCATTCTAAGGTAATAAAAACATTACGCTTCATTATGTAAGGTCTTTATACACCTCTTAAGACATGGTTATGTATGTCATATTGCATTTCTGTCAATAGATCTTCCAAAAAAATTACACACTGGACCAGTAATGAGATTTTTTTTTTTTGGCTCACCATCACAGCCTTTATGTTAGTTTGGGCATTAATGGATCAGTGAGTAAAGTGACTAACTACTGACTTTATATTCCGAATTTCAAAACGAATGAAATATTCAAATCCCCAACCAGCAACTCACGCATCAAAAATCGAAACAAAATGTAGCTTATAGTTGTATAGTTGTTATATAACATTTTTTGCAAGCTAAATATTTAAGATTCCCTAATACATTCTTTCGCGCAAATGAAATGTCACATGAAACTAATTGTCTCGTGTTATAGACAGAACGACTCTGTTTCCCTCACATAGCAGTTAATGGCTACTGTTGAAAACACTTTAACAGAACACGTGACCTCATAATCGTCACTTAAAGTGATTGACAACTGAAATGGCTTCAATATAAGTAATAACTCAAGCGTGTTGTGTTAAGATTCTCTCCTCCTGCAGTAACATTGACTCTATGCTGATTCTGAGGAATAGATCTGTGTCTCTTAAAATATCAATTTTCAATCCGCGTTTTGATGATGTTAATCTAATGCAAGTATAAACTTGTTGCTGAGAAATATTTCAAACCACGCAGTGTTTGAAGAAGCTGCCAGACTAATGGTCGAAAACTGTGTTGACAGGTTGAATGTCATACGGCTCTAATTCTCTTTCTTTTCCTGTCTGTCTTTCTCTTTGACTTTGTTATTGAAACAGTGTTGTTTTTCTTTCAGACTATCAGTGCTTGTGTGCGCTCGTTGTCCACCGTCTGACTTTCAGTGTAATTGAAGTTCCAGATGCCAAAGGCAGAAAGGAATTAACATTCATCTCTGTCTGTCTGCGTGTGGCACACTCACTGCAGCGGTTTTTAAGCACCTGCAATGTCACTCGCGCACACATGAAAACTTACCTGTAGCTCAACAAGGCAAGGTCCAGGCTTCTCAGGTCATGCATGTAAAGATAAATATATAGCTTGAATTTTAAATTAGTTAAATTTTCTAGAGAAGAATTTGTGGTCAAATCTTACTTTCTTACAATATGAACGCTGATGGTCAAAAGGTTAACCAATCATACGTTTTCTTTAATGTAAAGACAGTTTCAAAGTAACAACATAAACAACAAACGTAACTGCCCATGCACGCCTTTCATGACACATTCACAAACAATAGAGTGCCAGATTATTTCTGATAACAATCAAAAGAAACCGAGAAGAAGCTTTACTTGGCTAAACTTGTCTATCCAATATTTTGCATGTAGACTCCGATACCAAGCTCAACCGCTAGATGTCAATGTATCATACGGTTTCTTCAAGATTAACATTACAAATTAATATTAACATAATTTAAATAATATATAAAAAGTGTATTATTAGACACTAGCCAAACACAAACCAAAAGATAACTGGGGGTCAGAAGGTCTGAAGGTCTGAAAGTGCAGACAACAGTTCTTTTTAAAGGTCACTTGGAGGGTGAGAAATAGTCATTTAAAACGAAATTTTACTCCTTTTCTTTAAATATGTGTTCATGGTTATAAGGGGATAAATGTTAGCAAAGTGAAGAAAATCCCTTAATATAAAGCGAATCTTTATCTTTTGATTCAATGCCTTGAATTTGTTTGAATTTATATTCAAATTGCCGTTTTACATTTTAATAAATTGGTGGATAATTCATATGAATCTCATTTGTATGATCTGATTTTGCACCAGTGACAGTTGTGTACCTTCTTAATAATTGGACCTTTTTCTAACAATTATACATTTTTATGCAATTCACATCATTTTAATTCTTTTGAAATAAGTCAATTTTATTTATATAGTGCTTTTCATTATTTTGCATTGTTGCAAAGGAGTATTACATCTCATGCCAGCTTGATATGTATTTTAGATATTAGAGTGGCATATTTTAAGTTTTGGTGTTTGGGCTGTTTTTTGGGCTCATTTGATTCGCCAGTTTGCTAGTTTGGGACTGATTTTGACTGGCTATTGGGTGGGTTTTGTTACCAAAATCTGGCAACCCTGAACCATTGTTGTTTTTGCAGCAGTTAGCAACTCCTAGAAACCAATGGGGATTTGATCTTTGTCAGGTTGAGCACACCTTCCCTTTACTTTTTTTTCAAAGGCACACTTTGGTTTTATTTCGACCGCATTTGTTTATCCTCTCTTTCACTGTCTGTCATGTTTATTGTTAGGCTGTAAATTGTTGCACAGCTGTAGTTGTGATGTGATTTGAATTTTGATTTCCATCCCTGCTGGTCTGTTGAAAGGTAAACTTCTGATGACCAGAAGCACAAACCCATACTTTACCTCAAGCACTGTACATGCAACAGAGGGAGAATACAAACCATTCTTTGACAGTCAGGAGGGGGGTGAATGGCAACCATCCATATATGATAAGCACAGTGCCCACACACACATATGTATGTTAAGCCTGAATTAAAAGGAAATACTAGTCGGCATCCTTGAATGAGTTTTGTGTCTAATTCGAACACTTATCTTGAATTAGTCCTTGGAGGAAAGGGGAGATAAATAGTTTGAAAGCAATGTACAGTGTCCGTGAACTTTACAGGCCTTTTTACACATAACCCAGGGATTAAAGTGGCTATATCCTTATGTTATGCAAGATTTTACCCTTGTTATTTTTAAAGAGGCTCAGTGTAGTTTTTTTGACCTGGTGTTACAAACTGATTTTTCGGACTCAAAATTGATATCACATGCACACAAATTGCATATGCAAATAAAGTGTAATATTTCTAATTATCATTTACAGATGTGAAATACACCAGTACGCCTTTTTTGGCGAAGTTGCATTCATTCCTGGTAGATGTTTGTGTGTTTTTGTTCTTTGTTAACATAACATGGGTCAATGCATTCCAAACACCTGTGTTGTCTCCCTAAAGGCAAGATCTAGCAGAACGCGATGGCCCGCAGCGGGCTGTTTGTAAACACCGTTTTACCTCGCGCTTGGTGATCCTGGCGCAGGCGCATGAACGCAGGCATGTTGATGCTCGCTATTTTAATCTCCCCTTGCGGGAGCCACAATACACATGACACACACTCTTGGCTACGCTTTATTAAACATGCCTAAGTGTATCAAAAGCCTTGTAAACCTTTCAGGTTCAACAAAGAAGCTGTGAGGTCACATTTTAGGGTGTGTGAGATCTTTTGGCTAGACCTGTAAATCCACAATAGTGGAAAGAAGGAACATCTGTTATCATTTATTTGTTATCAAGTTCTTCAGAGGTGGAATGGGAGTGAAGGTGACAGGTTTTTTGGTGGATTTGCATTCACATCTCAGGGCTCTAGACTAACGTTTTGCAATGGTTGCACTGGTGCGCCTTACTTTTTTTCTTGGGTGCACCAGCACAAAAGTTAGGTGCACCCACATTTTTGACCGCTTCGCATTTAATATTAACCTGCTTTTACCAGTTCACTTTGTTTAATGTCCATATAGGCAAAATTTACTTGTAAATGTTTATCTTACAAACTGTTCAACATTAAGTTCTTTATTTGAAGCACAAATTTACAAGAAAGGTAACTTACTGAAAAAGTGTTTGTGCTTGAAGTGCTTCAGGGAAGTGAAATTTAAACTAGAAAGATCTCAAGATAAATGGACCAGGGCTTGAAGCTCAGTGTCAGAGCATTGCTTGTGATTTTCGGACGGATTAGGCCTTAATTTAACATTATTCACAAAAAAGTTGTGAATAGTTCTTTTCATCATCTCTCATTATCCCCTTCTACATCCACTCTGTTTAACTAACAGCATTAGGCTCCTCACCTCTCTGTCTCACTGCAGCACACGCATTTACAAACGTACACACCAGAGGTTGCGCTAGAGTTTTTCATGTTGACTGACATGCTCGTAAAAAATCCGTCATAATCTGTTATTACCCATCACTATGGTTCAAGGTGGCGTTAGGTGGTAATTTGTATGTTCGTGACGTCATCACGCTGTACTGGCGTCTCGGAACTTGTTGTATTGTAATGCAACCGAATGCCCAATAAAGCCGATACAGTTTTTGATACCATATTCAAGCCCTTTCCAAATCACTTTTTACTTTTTAGTCATGGCTGATGTCGACTGAAGCGCTGTGATTTTAAGGAACGGAATTTGGAGTAAATCGTGTTTAAAGTTCAGTGATGAAATTAAAAGCACAACAGTCCAGTATCACAAGTAAAAGTCACTTTCCAGTGGTGAGAGACTTACTCTATTAAAAATTTATTTAAAAAAATCCTTGTGTTGACGTCTATAAAAATACTGTACAAAACCTTTTGAATAAAACGTAAGTAATGGAAATGGTGCAGGGCACACATAAAGAATGAGAGCTCTGCCATTATCACTACACAAGGAAACTAACAAACATTACGGACCACAACTTATAAGCAGTGAAGCAAGTTTTACGTTGTTTATCATGTGCATGTCTGGACTTTTGATCCTCCCTTGTATGTTTTGCGATCGCGGTCCGGCTCGCGTGAGCAGCGGAGAGGTGATAACTCCTGGTGCTGCAGACTGGGAGCTCTGTCAACTCACGAAAACATTGTATAAAAAAACTTTGCGTGACATAGTTTACACAGGACAAGAGGGAAATGTGCAGTGATACTCCTTCATTCTTCATGTTATGTGGTTTACTTTGATAGGTGAACTGTCTTTCCCGAGTCCCAGCGCGACATCCGACGGGTTTTCCCAGATCGCATAACATATGTCTAGTCAGTAACAATGACGGGTGAAAACACGCAGGTCGATTCGCGAGCATATCACGCTGAAGGGAAACGGGGATTTACAATTTGCCCTCATTGTAATCCGCCAAAATGACGGACGGCCTTCAGGTTTTTCCGTCACGGGTAAAAAATCCGTCAATGACAGAGAATTTTCAGTTAACGCGACCTCTGGTACACACACGTGCCGGAATATCTGGACCACAGCCAATCAGAGGGGGGTCCGCCCTTCACTATCATTGATTGGTTTAGACCACGATATGGGCTAATGTGTGTCTGTTATTGAATCACAGGAAGACTTTCAGAGTTGCGGAGACTTATTTTCCCCTCGAACGTCAGGTCGCACCGGTGCGACCTCTGATAATTTTAAGTCGCACCATTGAAAAATAAGGTTGCATGTGCGACCAAATTAGTCAGACTCTAGAGCCCTGCATCTGTTGGGTAGAGCATACGTTGAGACGTCCAGCCCTATTCTCACATAAATGCTTACCTTATTTACATGTCTACGTGCAGTATATCATATGATGTGACATGCAAAATACCGTCTCGCCAAGTTTTTAAGCCAAGATTTGAGTGCCAATTGAAAATGGCAGTCAACTTGCATATTTCTGGCACGTGAGAAATATCAAGTAATGGCAATTGCAACAAGTTAAATCCACCTTTAATATGAGGAAACAACTCAAAGGTATTTTGTACATTTACGCTAGTTACAACTCTTGTTACAATTTATATAATGGCAAAGTTTTGGATGGTTTAGGTAAGATTTTAAATGGATGGTTCATGCGCACATTAAAAGGATTTCGTCATTTTTTAATTATACAATTCATTCCCATGTATTTTTTTTTGTCTGCAGAACACTAAAGAAGATATTTTGAAGGTTGTTGGTAACCAAACAACATTGGACCCCATGGACCTCCATTGTATGGACACAACCACTGGGACATTTCTCAAAATATCTTCTTTTGTGTTCAGCAGAAAAGTCAAGTACATGTTTTAAACAACATGCAGGATGACTAAATTATAACATAATAATTTTTTTAACTGCTAAATTAAAACCAGCTAACATCACGATAAAAGCCGTCTATCCGATCTTAACTTCTATAATCTAAAGAAGAGAATTGGAGCTTGTTGACTGAGGCAGTATCGGTGGGTTCAATTTGTCACCACATGTTCACCACAAACCATGTCTTTTTATCTCGCGCACACAGCACCACAGTCTTGTCGGAATAAAAGGGAGAAGTTCAGCCATCTGCTAGCAGTAGGAATTCACAACACACACAAGTAGCCATTGTTCGGGTGCACTCCTAAGCCACTGCGATTTGCACAGTTTCTCTAAAGCCTATTGTGAACGAGTTAGCATGACGCTAAAGCTGCGAAGCTCCCTTCAAGGGTGTGAGGGAGATTTTCCTTAAACATTTGGGAGAAGATTGATACCGTCTGGGTAAAGTTCACAACAGCAAACAGCATGCTCGCAGAGGTTCAGAAACAATGTTGTGATTGAGTATTTTGATATTTTGAACTACCGCGGAACCCCTTGACTTGCATTGGTTTTGTGTCTATACAGTACAATAGAAGTGATTGGGTACCGCCGTTGTTTGGTTACCAACATTTTTCAAAATATCTTCTTTTGTGTTTTGCTGAAGAAAGGAAGGTTTGAATGGTGAGAATGCTTACAGAATATACATTTTTTGGGGTCGTTAATTAAATGTAGAAGAAAGTAAACTCTGCAACTAGGTTAATCTCAAGGGACGGGAGTTTAATAGCTAAGCTTTATAAGAGAAATGGTTCTTGTAACTTGTAAATTGAGTTCTGTTTCTTTGAGATGCCAGCTGCAACCCATTCCTGAAAACATCCTTCAGCCAGATGCCAACTGTCCATCATTCCTTCCCTCACGATCGTTTTTCTTCGACTGTCCGGTCTTTACTTTTCATGTCTCTATTTCTGTCTCTATCTGTCCGTCACCGCCTGGTTCTGCTCGCTCGCTCTGGGTTAGAGCACAGAGAGTGACGATAGAAGGTCAGATATGTACCGAGTGTCCTTCCAATGCAAGAATCAGTATTTTAATGTGTCATTACTGTTAATTGAGCGATAGACTTCTGCACTCTCGCTTGCGATCGATTCTCTTGACTCAACAATTACAGGTGCTTTATTGTAGAGGCGTTTACTGAAAGTAAACGTTTTGCAGTCGGTTCTGCGAGACGCTGTCTGTGGATATACACTGAGATTCTAATAAAACTTTACAAGCTGCGAGAGCAAACCCGATCAATCTCTGGAGATACAATGAACATTTTAGCAGAAGCCTCAGTTTAGACAGGAGTTATGAGCTCTGGGCCTGTAGGTAAACCATCTCGCAACCTCTGCAAATAAAGTCTAATAAAGCTCGGAGGTTTCGCTTTATCTCCTCCAAGGAGCTGTAAAATTGAGCTGTGTGTAGGACAGGGCATCGACTGGCTCACACTGGATTTCATTGTGCCTTAATATCAGTTGCAGAGAATTGTAGTTTAATGCCGATTATCTTTTGTGCATTTCCTCTTACCCCCCCCCTTGAACTCTCTACACATCTTTCTTTCAGCATTACTGTTTTCAGAGGAACACCTTAGATCATATTATACAATTGACGTCTGTCTGTCTGTCTGTCTGCCAGCCTTGTCTACCTGTGTGTCTGTCTCTGTCTGTCTGTCTGCTTATCTGTCTGTGTATATCTGTCTGTCTGTTTGTCTGTCTGTGTCAGTCTATATCTGTCTGTCTGTGTCTATATCTGTCTGCCTTCCTGCCTGTCTGTCTGCTTACCTGTCAGTCTATATCTATCTATCTATCTGTCTGTCTGTCTGTCTGTCTGTCTGTCTGCCTGGCTGGCTGTCTATCTGCTTACCTGTCTGTCTGTCTGTCTGTCTGTCTGTCTGTGTGTGTGTGTGTGTGTGTGTGTGTGTGTGTCTGTCTGTCTGTCTGTCTGTCTGTGTGTGTGTGTGTGTGTGTGTGTGTGTGTGTGTGTGTGTGTGTCTGTCTGTCAGTCAGTCAGTCTGTCCATCGATCTGTCTGTCTTTATGTCTGCCCTTTTGTAGCTTCTTGCCTTATTTTACCACAGATGCATTGACAAAAAAACAACACGCAGCATCTTTACACCCCGGTAGAATTGACGAGTGGGTTTATCTTTTCTTTGCACTTTGATAAAAGAGCCTGTTTTGCAAGCTGGTGTCTTGCGTGTGATACGCTTCAGTATTGTAGAAACATTTATAACCCTTTCTGTTCTCTTCCCCTCACTGCTCTCTTTGCTTCTCTTTCACTGCGTAAGAGCTAGTTGTCACAAGTTTCTTTTCCAGAGAGCCGTAAGTGGGGGGTTTTAAAGAAGCTGTCGCTTCTACCCAACAATTTCATGCTAATATTCCAGTCGCTAGGTTGAAGAAGGAAAGCAAGCAGGGAGGAGAGAGAGAGAGAATGGGGCAGATAAGGGTGTACAGGTGGGCTGTCACAGATATGCCCATCTTTGACTGTTGGTTTGTTTGTACTGTAAGTGAGAATTTGTTTACAGGACTGTCGCTGTGAAGTGTGATGGCTTTTGTCTGGAGTTTCCCATCGATGTCATGTCTGTGTAAATAAAAATATTATACTATAGAGCTTTTGGAGGTAGAAGTTTCAGAAATGTGTAGCGAGGTGTAGTTTTATGATTGCAGATATGGAGGCAGATTTATGATAACTTATCAATGTGTATGAGTCATTCTACAAAATGGGTGTCATTTATGGCCCTAAAGTTTATTAAAACCATCCACCTATTCTTTAAACCTTGTCCTCTGAGTGCTGCGAAAGGTTGGAGTCCATCCCAGCATTTCAAGCTGCCAGTTGGATACATTCTTGATATATGGCCAGTCCATTGCAGTGTATAAACATACGTCTAAAAATGTCAATCCTTTTACCATGTATTTGTGTAGTTAAAGACATTTTTTTTTTAATTTGAAGTGGAAATTTCTAATCTTTTTGGTCCAAAAACCTAAGTAAAACTGTCCTTTTATAATAGTATTAAGGCATTAATAAATTATATTTTAATGTCCCTGCAATTTTCACTTGGATATAATCTAAAAAATACGCAAGTGCCTATAAGACTGTAAAATGTGTTTGGTTTATAGAATGACCCGTTTGAATTTTATCATATCGCTTTTGCTTGACATTTAAATTCTCTATTTACTTTTATGTTTGAAAGAGAGAATGAAGATGTGTGTGTGTGTGTCTTGTAATAAGAGTCTTTCAGTCAAGTCTCTAGAGACAACAGTGGATTTTCTTCGCTGTTTTAAGTTTGATATTTTCTCTTGCCGTTCAAGATGGGATTATTGATTTTTGAAACAATGCATGTCTCAAGATCCCACCAGAGACTTCTGGGGATGGCTGTGTGTATGTTGTTTCTGATCGTGGACGAGATGGAGATCCTGGAGCGTGTGTGTGTGTATTAGACGCAAAGGTACAGTAATTTGTCTCTTTCATCGTTTCCAGCGTTTTTAGCCTCTCCTTAGAGAGATTTTATTGTGCGTCTGCTGACTATTATTTGTTTAGTTTTTCTTGAACAGAAATTTCATTAAAGTTGGCAGCGTTTATTTTGTTAAGAGCGCGTGTTCTTGTCCCTTGTGTTTATAAATGCAGTCTTTGACGAGGACCACCCTTTAACCTGTGTTGTGTCTGGACTCGGGAGACTCTGCTTGTAATTGAATGACTGAATGCAGGCCAGTTATTGGCTGAATTTATAGTGCCACCCAACCAGTTTATACCACTTCATCTTTGAAGGGGGTCTGAGATTTTAAATGCAATTGTGTTGTATTATTCATCTGAATCACACTTGCACAGGCGTGATGTGCAGTCCGCATTAAAAACTTAGACGTCACTTATTTACATTTAGTCATTCAGCAAACGCTTTTATCCAAAGCAACTTACAAATGAGGTAAACAATGGAAGCAATTGGAACAACATAAGGACAACAAAAAGCATTAGCGCAATAAAGCTGGTCTTATATAGTCTACCACAGTATACAAACATTTGTTCATTTACAGAGTGTAGGGATCTGGCGGGTACTTAAGTCTGCATTAGCGAATGAAGATAAGGGGGTGCCGAACCAGTGTGGTGGTCTTGTTGGCCAAGAGTAGAGCTTTGAATTTGATGCAAACGGCTTAATAGAGTGAATGTAACTTAATGTGCAGAGGGGTGTCGTGTGCTCTCTTTGGTTCATTGAAGACCCCTCTTGCCGCTGTGTTCTGGATCATCTCTAGAGGTTTGGTTGTGCAAGCTGGAAGTCCAGCGAGTAGTGCATTGCAATATTCCAGTCTGGACAGAACAAGAGCCTGGACTAGGTCTTGCGTAGCATGCTCGGATGGGAAAGGTCTAATATTCCTTAAGTTGTAGAGCATGAATCTACAGGACCGGCTGTTGCTGGCAACATGATCAGTGAAGTTTAGCAGATCATCGATCACCACCCCCAGGTTTCTGGCTGTTCTGGAAGATGTCATGGTCCATGAGCCTAGTTGAATTGAGAGGTTGTGATTAGTGATGCACCGAATATTCGGCCACCGAAAATTTTCGGCCGAAAACCGAAAATGCACATTTGGGCCATTTTCGGCCGAAAATTTTCGGAAAGACTTTAATCACCGATTACTTTTTAACAATACGGCCGAAATGTTGTGATGACATAAACAGATACCGCTCCTTTGATGCATCTGTAGCGGTCGTTATTCCTTTAATCGCAGCACTAATGCGTCTCCTAAATTGCATGCACCTTCAGGGCTCTAGAGTGCGACCAATATTCCTTTACGTGTGTGAACCAGAGGTCGCGTAATACGAAAAATTATTGTCATTGACAGATTTTTTTACCAGTGACGGAAAAATCTGATGGCCGCCCGTCATTCTGGCAGATTACAATGAGGGCAATTTGTAAACCCCCGTTTCCCTTCAGCGTGATATGCTCGTGAAGCGACCTACGTGTCGTTGTCATTTGTACTGACTAGGACATGTGATGCGATTTGGGAAAAGCCGTCGGATGTCGCGCTGGGACGCGGGAAAGACCGTTCACCTATCAAAGTAAACCACATAACATGAAGAATGAAGAAGTATTAATGCAGATTTCCCGCCAGTCCTGTGTAAACTATGGCATGCAAAGTTTTTTATACAATGTTTTCGTGAGTTGACAGAGCACCCCGTCTACAGCACCAGGAGTTATGTCCGCTCCACTGCCCAAGCGAGCCGGACCGCGATCGCAAAACATACAAGAGATGATCAAAAGTCTAGACACTATTCACATGATAAACAACGTAAAACTTGCTTCACTGCTTATTAGTTGTTGTCCGTAATGTTTCCTCGTGTAGTGATAAAGGCAGAGCTCTCGTTCTTTAAATGTGCGCTGCACCATTTTTCTTACTTTCGTTTTATTCAAAAGGTTTTGTACGGTATTTTTATAGACTTCAACACTAGGAACTGTTTTTTTGACTAAATTGTTATTAGAGTAAGTCTCTTACCACTGTTAAGTGTTTTTTACTTGTGATACTGGACTGTTGGGCTTTTATTTTCATAACTTAACTTTAAACACGTTTTTCTCCAAATTCCGTTCCTGAACATTTAGCGCTTCAGACGACAGAATAAGTAGGTTATTCTATTCTTAGGCTACTTATTATCAACTTTGCACATCTGTAATTCTTGGTGCATTTGTTGTTGTTAAAGTTATACAGTTAACATATGGGCTATGGGAGTCTTTGTTTTCATACACTATTATGTTGATGGCCTACAGAGAAAATTTTGTTGCATCTGTAAGCAGTTGCACTTGTTCTGAATGCACTTTCTTGTAGTAGTCCTACAGAGAAAAATTTAAAATGCACTTGACCTAAATGCACTTTTTTTCATGAGAGAACAATTTATTGTACAACTTTTCAGCAGGCCAGTAGGCCTGTACATTATTATTTAATATACACATGAGTGGGGTCAAGTTAAACATCTTAGTTAAATTGTATTTTATACTGTGCATTGTTGCAATGTGCTAAATAAATATTTGCATAATTTGTAATTGATTTATTCTTTGCAACTTTAATATTTATTCAATTGCAATGCCTTGATTTTAGTAAAGTTAGTACACAGTCATAGCCATAAATGCAAGGGTACTAATAATTGGCATAATTTCTTTGGGTGTTTCGGTTTTCGGCCTTGGTTTCCTCTTTTTCAGTTTTCGGTTTCGGCCAAGAATTTTCCTTTCGGTGCATCCCTAGTTTTGATGAATCTTCGGGCCGGCAGGGATTACAAGCAGATCTGTTTTCAAGGTTCAGCTGCACTTTTGTCTGTCTGGTCAATGATTTGCTTATCAGAGAACAGAGAAGTGTGATTGTGGGAGGAAAAAATACATTATTCTAGGCATTAATGTTCTGTTTATAGCTTTTTATTTGTTGATGATGCATTAATAAAAAGTACTATGATTTTACTATCTTACCACAGCATATGTAAATGGGAATTTCAGTACATATGGTACTATCATAGTCCTTTTTTTTGAAAGGCTGTCTCTGTCTCATGGCTTTATTCAAACTTACATGAAACCGTAGGAGAAAATAGTTCAGATTCAAGCCAGTTTGTAAAATGGGTGTTGATAAAGCTACAGGCATACATAGTATGAGTGTTCTTTACCGAGTTTGACTACGCAAACAAACTCACTCACACACATTTAGACTGAAGTACAAGAGCAAAGTTTCCCTGTGTGCTCCTGGTTCGTTTTCATAACATGGAACGCTCAACAGGAGATGAAATACTGCTGTTTGTTGACGCTCTGGGAATTCTGTGATGCCGTGTTTTTACAGACATTTCTTTTTTATTGACATTTATCATAGAAATACAGTGCTTACTTCCAAGGTACTTACAAGAAAAACAATTTTCCCATGGGGTTATTATCTACCCATTCTTTCCAGACACATTGATACATTAGTTTCAGTACCATGGTATCATATGATAGATACCCTGCCTGTATCGTTGTACCATCACAGTTGGTATTTTTTGTCTGTGTCATCTTCTGTTTACCAAAGTGTTGCTTCTGTTGCTTCTCAAGAATAGGTGGCCGGACAAGACCTTGAGCCTCTATTTTTATGTGTGTGTGTCTGTTAAAGCTCAAAGAACAAGTGCTCTCAATCTCACGGTTGTAATTACATGAGAGCAACAGGTTGTGGCTTGTGTTAAGCTCGGTCTCTCTTTCACACACACATTTAGTCATTACTGGCTGGCAGAGCCTTGACATTCTTCTCTTTATTTGAACTTGACTCGTTCATTAGTAGTTTGCCCTCTGGGCTCTGGTTAGTACATGAGAACACGCTGTGTAGAGGTAGATTGAGCTCGATCTGTCAGTCATTTATACAAAGATCATAGAGCGCAAGTAACCTGCGGCAAAGCAAGAAACGCAGAGAAACAGACAGTTGTATTGCCGGTGTTTGACAGAGTGAATTACAGATACACAGGGAACAATAAAAGAAGGGAGCTTTAAATTGTAAATCAATGTAAAACAACAAATTGAAGATGTGTTAGATGTGTGGCAAATAGAATAACAAAGATTCTGTGATTCGCCCTATAGTGTATATATTGTATTCAGCTTTGTTGTCAATGTCACCTGTGTAAGTGTATTAAAGCACTTTTTTTTAGAACTGTAATATTTGCTTCCTCGTGATGGTGTCTCTGGACTTTAATTCGTACTTTCTTTATCTTAATCTCATGTATTTTACAGCTGGGCTTTGTTTGCTTAGATTGAAAAAGGAGCTTTATGTCAGACAGAATTTATCTGGATGCTAACAGAAATCGCTTCAGTAAGGATGAATAAGATGTAAGAAGCTTGTCTGAGCACACATACTGATACATTGTATTACTCTTTTAGGCTGGACAGCGGCTGGTTAACACGTGCGCCCTGGTTTGGCATCCGTCTTTATTATGTGGTTAAAATACAGCTTATGTTGGAAAGTGTCAATTCATGCGGTGGTTCTTTGCTTCTGGCATGTCTCATCAATAGAGACTAGGGCTGTTAAATCACATCCAGAATAAAAGGTTGTGTTTACATAAAACGTGTCTGTGTAGTGTGCATATTCATTTTGTATTTATAAACACATGTGTTTGTTTAATACAAATATAAAAATGAATAAACATTCTGATATAATTTAAATTATTGGTAAGTATAAATAAATACATGATAATATTTCCTAAAAATGTATACTTGTACACACAATTAATAAAAAAGTTCAATATTGCACTAAAAGTGGTTCTTGGCTCGTAATCATAGTAATCATAGGGAAACAGGGTCTTTATATTGAAACAGTGCTATAAAGCATCTCAGTCACCCCAAAAAATCTCCGAAGAACCACTGGAGCACCAAGATATGGTGCTATATAGCGCTAAAAGTGGTTCTCATATGATTTCGAGCTATTTCTTTTTAAAGTGCATGCGTATGCGTTTATATCTATAAAATCAAAATGCACAGTACACAGACATACATTTTGTTGACACAAACTTTTATTCTGGATGCGATTAATCAACATTAATTGTGTGACAGCTGTAACAGGCACTAAACTTGGTTTAAACACACATTTCACTTTAAATCTGGTCACTGACTGCATGCAACATGTGGCCTATTGATGATAATAGCTTGAATGTCAATTGTAATTTAAAAGTGTTTACAAAAAAAGTACAAATCTTAATTTCAATGCAATGGATAACAGAATAGTGATCCAAGTGCCGTCTTTAAACAAATGAATGGTAGAAATTAAGCTATTCTTCAGAAAATAATTCAATCACAGAGGCACCTTTGCAGTCACTAATATTCAACTGAATATTATCCACAACATTAACTTGACATTTTCCACCAATCTCTTTTTTAAGAAACATATTTAAGTGATATTTAATCTATTTTCATCAGTTTATGTGTTCCATGGTGTTAGACCCCAGGACCATTGTGTTACATTGAGCCATCTTAACAAGATATATCTCGCTGGTTAAGCTCAGTCTCACAGGCCGAGGACCAGCATCCAAAACAACATATGCTGGTGACCAGCCATGCTGTTCTTTTCAACATGGTGTTGTTTTATGAGGGGAAATCATCACTGTAGGGGAGAACAGGAGAAGAGAGTAAAACGCAGAGGAAGAGGGGCAGACACGAGAGGAGGTTTTATTACCCCTTGTTGATCATTGCCAGGGCAGAAACCAGGGCTTATTTTGCCCCCCCCTAATCACTTCCTGGAATCCCCGCCATACATACACGCGCACACACACACACACAAACAAACAGGAAGCTCCCACCAGCTTTCCTTTCCACACACTAAACAGAGCAGGAAACATAGTTGCAACAGAATGAAGGCTGCTATAAATCCTTATTCATCCATTTCCTACAATTTCTCTCTCTCAGGGGCTGGTGTGGTTTCTCTTCGCCAGGCAGCATGGCGTCAGTATTCTGTAATGATGTGAATTAGTTCTGAGGTTTACTGCCTATATGTTATAGCGTATTTGCTGCCAGCGGTATAAGGGTTTACTTTACAGCTTCAGATACGCTAAGCAGAAATGTGCTGCTGTGGGCAACATACATCGAGTAGATTCTTTAGTAAATAAATGCGGGTGTCAGTGGGTGATTTCTGGCATATATCTGTATTCGCTGAGGAAAGAGATGTTACATTATTGTTGCAGATGAAAACGTTGAATGGTGGAAGTCAGTTTGTTGTTTCATTTTCATATTTAACAAAGACTCACTTTGTTAAAGGTCACTGGACTACAGTCAACAGCAATATCTTTTGCATTCGAGATTTAATCTAATAGGTATGTGTGAATTTATTTTTTGGAGTTCAGTTCGTCAAAATTCTGCTGTCCTTCCTCATGTTGTTCAAAACCTGTATATGACTTATTTCTCTGGGTTGAAAGCAGATATTTTGTATCCTCACAATGGAAGTCAATGGGGACCAGTGGTGTTATTGACGTTCAAAACATCTTCTTTCGTATTCTGCAGAAGAAAGAAAGCCATACAGATAGAATAGATAGAATGCCGTTATTGTCACTGTACATGTACAATGAGATTCAATAGCTGACTCCACAAGCAGTGAAATACATACTATAAATTACATTACAAAAAAAGGGACATAAGGTGTGTAAGCCTGGAAGGTGTATACATGTCCAGGACATACAGTAATACAGTAATAAGTTAAAACGAGGGAAAGTAAGGGTGAGCAGACCTGAGGAATGTGTACGTTTGCAATAAATACGTCTAATAAATATAATAAGTTATTGTCCATAATACGTTGGGATATTGCACATTGAAAGGCCTCTGCACGGTAGCTAATCATTGGTAATATTACATGATAGAGTCCGAGGGTTGGCCTGTTAGAATTACGAACAGTGCATGTGAGAGTTCAGAATAGTTATTGCTCTTGGGAAGAAGCTGTTTTTGAGTCTGTACAGGCTTAGAATGATGTGAGGGTGAATACATGATGATTTTTAGATAACTAGTCTTTTGCTTTGTCGTCTGCTTATTATGAATACTGTACAGTTCTGTGAGAGGTCTTTAAAACATATCTTAACTCGCTTACTTTGCTTTTGTGACATGAATGGCCCATTGAGACACTAGCACTATTTGAGAGTACTCAGAAAGACAGTGTGTTTGGATGGTATTGAGCCTGGGCACTACATCCTAATGACTAGAAGCTTCTCGAGCTCCATTATTAGATTCCTCTGTCATATTTGTCCCATGTTAACCCACATCTCAAGTCCAGTATCCCTATTGCTGACCCTGTAAAGCTTTCCAAGACCTTACGGCACAAACACACACACGCCTGTCATATTTTCTTGAAGTTATTGCCTCACTGGCAGGGGATGGCTCTCTTATGTCATAAATATTACAGAAGCGGGAGCTGAAGGGCAACTTCAGTAAGGATATTGCTTGCCTTTTAGCTTGGGCTTCTGTTAGCTGACCGCTGAGAGAGCACAGAACCACGAAGATTCGATGTACAACTAAACCTTGGGCTGAAATTAAAGAAATATTCCGGGTTATATATAACTGGAAAACCATAAGCGACATCTGCGGGATGCGGTCGATTACCGTAGACGATCATTTTGATGGTGCTCCGTTATTAAATACGAACTGAGGATACGTTTACTGTAGCCTATGGCATGAATGAAAGCTTTTGAAGAAATATGAAGCTTATTTTTGTTCAAGCACTCGCATGAGTGGTTGTGTTATAAAAGTATGTGATCTCTAAACTGGCCTAATTCTGTCTTTTGTGGTGGGATAATTTCAGTAGTTTTCCTCATCTCTTTTTCTGGAAGCACACCAAGATAAACATTTGCATTTCGGATACTTTGAGACCTTAAACGTGTTTGTCATATATTTAACAACAACATGTTGCAAAAATGTTGACTGCAGGATCAGGATTCAGAAATGCAAAAGTAAATATTTAAATCTATGTTTTGACATGGATTTGATTGGTAGGTAAATTAAAAAATGTTGTGTTGAACATTTTTTACTTGAAAATGTTTGTCTTGTCAGTGCAAACATGTCATTTGAGGAAGCCGAGAGTAGATGTGTTGTTGTCAAATGAATAGATATGATCACAGTGTGCTGTTATGAAAAGGGTTAACAAGGCTAAGACTGAAGGTTACGAAACTATCTGACTCATGTCGTCCTTCATGCTCCTAAACTCTGTGTGTTTAGATTTCCATCTGTTTTTAATTTTGATCTTCAGGGGATGGGGGTTTCTGGAAAAGACTTGTGAGATCTGTGAGGTTGTGCTGATTTGATTTGGAGATCCATAAGTCAGCATGAGTGATGCTTATGAAAACAAGTAACCAACGCTGCCAAACACATTCTCCACATTACAGCGTATGACAGCCGGGCCGCTCCAGTCAGATCTAGTTACCGCACCAAACTGAGCTGAGATTAAACTGTGTCTTTTAGTCAGTGCTCTGTTAAATGTTAAATACATGGATGTAAAACTCAGGTAAACGCTTTACGTGTGCTTGTCCAGGTGTGCCTGTCCAGGTTCTGTAAACAGTTTACAATTTAGTAACTATTTTGTGTTTTATAAAAAGCCTTCCCCTCCCTATTTGTTTGGGATTATTGCTTTTGGTTTGCACATTTTATTCATAATGTTGTCTCATTACTTGATTCCTTTTTGTCACATCCATAAAGGTCTTTGCACATACAGTCTGAAATTTACGTTTGCGTTTTTTTGTAATTGATGATTGTTTTTTACGATGTCTCTGAATTGTCAAAACGCCTCTCAAAATGCTTGATATGGATGCGAAATAGGCAGCAAATCGAACCCAGTTCTAACTTTTTTATGCCGGACGAAAATATTTGAGGTCGTATGCATTTTCGGACTCAATGTGCAATGGCCTTTACACATACATTTTTCACACTTTTAAAATAGGAAACTTGTACATAAACTGATGTAAACTGATTTTTCTGATGTGTCTGGGACAAATCATCAGGTTTTTGGTAAAATATAAAAACATGGTTAAATGTATCTGTAGTAAATACATTCTCTAAGTATTTATATCTCAGACTGTGACTGAAACATGTCACATCCATAAGGCTGGAAATATATATATATTCATATTGTATTATAAACATATATTGACTGTTTTCCCTGAATTATAATGGTGGTAAATATTTTCTTTTTTATGTCTGATATAGCCTTATCCATGAACAAAAACGTATTGCAATATTTTGATTCCCCAAAGCTCAGCCATTCCAAGCATCCAGATTGTGCAAGTATTCATGCATAGATTGAAAACGGAGAGGTTGTCTTTTGGATTCTGATTGATGTTTAAAAAGCGACAGTGTCAGTCACAGCTTTTCTTCCCAGACGTGAGCTTGGTAAAAGCACGAGAAGCAACTCAGCTGTGCGTGTTTTTCCTCTCGTTCAGCATCTCTCCACGACACCTCATTGACAGGGAGACTTCCTGCCAGCTAATTGGAGGAGAAGCAGCTAATTAATCACGTTTAAGTGCCATCTCTGTCGCCACGACAACCAGATGCTCACAGAAGCTTCTGTGCGATGTGGATGTAATTGAATTATGCGAACTTGAGTGTTGTTCTTTTTGGAGGCTAGTGGATGCTGCTGGGATGAGAGGATGCGATTTGAGGACAGGAGAGTAATTATAGCTCATGCCTCATTTTTTATGACCTCAATTCTCAACAAATATCATGATTCATGTCCAGATTGGAATGTAACCTACAGTAAATATAAAGCAATACAATTGTAAATGTTAGAAACAAGAAACTACCATATTGTTTCTTGGTATTGTCAAAGTACATACAATGTTATACCATGGTACTCTTCGTTTTTTTATAATTTTTTGATTGCATACTTCTATGTCTCAGTATGTGTATGCTATGCAGTGCAGTCATAATCACTTTAAGACAAATCCTTTAATTAGATTTTAAGATGCTTGTACGCCTGTGCTGGTACATTTTAAGATTTGCAGAATCCGTGTTCATCTCGTCGCTCATTAAATATCATATTGTTGGGTGTCATTTCCAGTGAACCTTACGATATCATTTCCTTCTGCCATTAACCTGGTCCTCACATTACTATCAAAGGGTACGAAAAGGCGATTTGGAATCGTTTAAAGCATTATGGCTCATGTTTTATGCATTATGGAGTTGATTAATGTACTCGCTCTCTCCCTGTTGATCACCTTATGTGCAGACCAGAGGACAGTTTTTATACAAGATGCTGAATTAGTAATGAAAGCAATTTCCTGTGTGGCCTGTCATGTTGGGTTCAAACTTCATTTGATGAAAAACTCTGCTGCTTTTTTTTATGATGAACACAGAGAAAGATATTTGGAAGAATGATTGTAACCAACAGTTCTTCGCCACCATTGACTTCTATAGTAGAAAAATGACAGTGGTAGTCAAAAGTGCCCCAGAATTGTTTGCTTTCCTACATTCTTCAAAATACCTTCTTTTGTGTTCAACAGAACAAAGACATTTTGAAAGCAACTTATTCTAATATAGTAGTCAATGGGTGGCCAAGAACTGTTTGGTTACGAGCATTCTTCTAAATATCTTCCTGAAACAGATTGGGAACAACTCAAGGGTGAGTAAGTTAAGTGATTTTCATTTTAAGTTGAATTGTTCTTTCAACTTCAAGAGTGGCTTTAGCAGACTTCTAAAATAATACTTTTATGAGGTTTTACTTCATACATCCATGTTCGTTGTGATAACACGAATAAGAGCAACAAATTTCAATTCTTTAAATCTCATTTTTCTATATTTTGGGATGAGTATGACCTGTAAAAGTGATCTTTGATTATATCGTTTGAATATAATTTGTTTAAAACAGGTGCCATTTAGATGTTTGTTTTAAAGCGTGCTGTGTTGTGTTTCAAGTGTATTTGTTTTCGTCCATTAGTTTAGCAGCTGTGGTCTCTGGCAGGACACACTGCGTTTGATGCCAACATTACAACATGCCTCTTTCTTTCTCTCATTCTTTTCTCCTTCTTTTAGCGTGCTGTTTGTAGACCGGCTTATTACACAAAAATAACTTTCATGGAATTGTTGGAAAGTCTTCAAGCTGGTTGGTGACGTACAGGAGGGCTGCTTAAGTTGTTTATTTGTTGTCTCATGAGGTATTCTGCATGTCTCATAAAATGTTTATTTTATTCTGTATTTTAAATGATCTCATGTCACATGCTATCCTAGTTTTTCTTTAATATTTATTTTGCCTTTTGGCTTTAAGCCTTTATTGGACAGACAGGGATTTTGGAGAGGACAATAAGCAAAGTGGAGGAGAGAGAGGGGGTGGGGTCGGGTCGGGGAAAGGACCACAAGCCGAGATTCGAACTCGGGTCGCCCGGGACGGACCGGCGCCATATGTCGTAGCACGAACCACTCGACCATCAGCTCCGACATGCTATGGTAGTTGATATCGCTTTTAAAAACAATATTCAAAAGGTCCCCATGTTCTTCTCTATACCAGTTTCAATGTGCCAGATCTGATTTATTTGAGCTGTGTATCTGTGTATTTATTTTAGTGAAATACTTTGTGGCACACTACAGTACAATTTTCATTTAGTTGCAAAATTTTATTTGAGGTAAATGTGTTTTCAATGGCGTGCAGTCCAGAATTCTGTTGCTGTTCTTAAGTCCCAACCATAGTCCTCGAGGACCCTCAATGCTTCAGAATTTGATGTCTCTTAT
This sequence comes from Triplophysa tibetana, assembly GCA_008369825.1. Lineage (NCBI taxonomy): Eukaryota > Metazoa > Chordata > Actinopteri > Cypriniformes > Nemacheilidae > Triplophysa > Triplophysa tibetana. The sequence continues at coordinate 14,960,034 of CM017901.1, read as the reverse complement.
CTGACACTGATTCTATGAAGTGCTTTACTAATGAGCTGATGACTTTAATCAGATGTGTTTGATTAGAGAGACATCCAAAACATGTGCTGTTGGGAAGTTCCAGGAGCCGCTGCTGTAGTCTGTTACAAAATTCATTTGAAGCAAATGTCAAATCATTCATGTATGAGACACGGCTCTCTTCAGCTGGGGAATGTTGCTGAAGAGATACTGAAGATCTCTCCTGCATGTGATCTTCTTCATAGGGTAGTAAAGGTGTGGACTGTATATGATCATCACTCCTATTAACATTGTCAGATTTAGTCATTTTAGTGATATAAACTTCAGAAGCTTTTTAAGATATCGTGTGAAGGGGCATATTTTAACACTTATCTTTAGCTCTGGGTACCACAGGCCCCTTTCTTTGGGAGAGACTGTACAAACAATACATTATTTATTCTACATTAAATTCCTTCTAGCATCTAACTTAACATTTTTTTCTTAGTTGAATCGACACTTTTATTTTAAATGAACTAGTTCAAAGGATGGTTTGCTTTTAATTGAACATCACTAGGCCACCAACTCATAATAGGTAAGCTTTGAGATCTTGGACACCTGTTCATCTTCATAACGATGTAGAACAGTAAGAAACCAATTCAATCACTCAATATATTCATCAGCCCTTCAATTATTCCTGCAATATAAAGGGGTCAATGATTAGATTTAACTACCAAGCTCTTAGGAATAAAAGACTCCAGCGTTGGAGAAGTATATAATTATCTGAGCAAACCAGTTTCGTTATTAAGTTTTATTCCATGGATAATTATTCAATGCAGCACAATCAAAGAATTCAGTTTCAGCAAACAAGTAAAAAATGATCCTTAATAATTATGCTGTGATGCTGAAAAAAAGTCAGATTTTGGATGGCCCTTTAGTGAGTAAATCAACAGCAATTTTTCATTTTCTAGTAAAGTAACACTTTAATAAAACAAGCATGTTTTAGGGGTCATGTTTGCACTCATCTTTGAAATCCTCCCTTTCTTTGACCTTGTTTTCCAGAGCATGTGATGTTCAGGTGGCACACATCTTTCTGGTGGTCCTGCTGGTGTTAATTAGCAGTGTTTGCCTGTGGTTAAGTGTCTCCCTGAAGCTCTGCTGCTGTCGGATTATAAAGTAGGGATGGGGAAAATGTTGACTCATAGATGCATCGCGATGCCGTCGTGGACGATTTTAAATCGATTCACGAATAAAAAAAAAAACGATTTTCGACCTTAAAATAATGTCCCTAAAATTATTTCTGTGGAAGAACAAATCTTAACCGGACGAATGGTGCTGCTGCTTCCTATGCAGCCTCATAGCGGCTATAACAAAGTTCTGTGTTTGGGTCGGTATACATAGCCCCGCCCATTCCCAAGAGTGAGACATGGTTTCCAAACAAGGTTTCTGCATTCGACGGTTCCATAAGCGCGGTAAACAAATTCACATGTATGGAACTGCCCACGGGTAAACTAGCATCGGCCGATGCCTACAGTGGCGGGGCGAGGCAGGGGTCGGAGTGTGTCAGGGGTTGGGGTATATCAGTTTGCTAGATGGCCATCTGCCAAAACATTAAAAACAATTATATCAGTTCTCCACACTGCGAACAAAACACATTTTGTGACCAGTTTTCAAGACCACATGATTTGGACGAGCTCGACCCATGCGCAGAATGTCATACTGTTGACTCGGCTGTCAACATTTGTCTTGGGGATGTGCTGTATGCGAACGGGATGTGCGGATGACCTCGGACCCGCCTGATTACGAAAATTGCGTCATGCAGGGGAATAACAATGCCGGCCCAACCATCGGTGACGGACAATGTGATCGTCTATTGGCCCAACCCTACGGAGCGTAATTTTACAACACTGGTAACACACAATTGCTTTTAATAACCACATGGGGGAAACAGTGAACAAAGTTCTATAGTGTTGCTTTAATGTATTAACAACGTGATGTTAGCGGAACGAAAAAGGCGGAAGTCATTCACGGGTACGGATAGTTAAGAGTGCACACACCTTACGCGCTGCTTTAGTGGTGCATACACTACCATTAGAGAAAGACAAAAACATCGTTGGACTGAACATACAAGATAAACAAAATACTTTTTGGGAAGGTCTTTCTCTCTCTCTTCGTGCAGTTGATAGAAGCAGCGCATTTAATTCACCGCACTGCAGCTGACTTGTCAGTAAATGAGTCGGACTAGTGTTTTCCCAAAACCTGTCACTGACTAGACATGAGAGAATGAACATACTTTTGTAAATATTCACAGTTTGTTGCCAAGACGGAGGCGCTGGGTGCGCTGCAAACATCCTCACGTGTCTGCTTCTTTGCCAAAGGAGATAACGTATTTACAAAACACTCTCAGTAGAGCAGTTTGTCCGTTTAGGGCTACCATAGAAACATAGGGAATTCAATGCAATGGGACCCGTGGTGTATGTAGATAAAATAGTTCATTCTAAGGTAATAAAAACAGAACGCTTCATTATGTAAGGTCCTCTGAATACACCTCTGAAGACATGGTTATGTATATTATATTGAATTCCTGTCAGTGGATCCCCTGTGACGCCTTTAATTACAATTGTATACTTGTCTGACAACAGAAACAGAAACTATGTTTATGATTATGGCTTTATTGGGCAGTAAGTTGCATTAAAATACAGCATGTGACACTTCAGAGACTAGAAACAAAAGTACAAACGCTAGTATGAGGTGATGACGCCACAAATATACAAATTAGCACACCGAGAATCATGAGGGACCCAAGCCAAGGATTCCCACCCTGATTACAAAGAAGGATTATTTCATTACAACCATTCAAGAATACAGTCAAAGAGACCCCTGTCGTACTTTAAAACTGTCTTACGTGTGCATTATTATAGTTTAAAAGATGTGTGCTATTGCGTAAGGATTATGTTTGCTTTTGCGTCTTTATTTACATTTTTGTTAACTTAGTGTATTAAGGGCACATTTTTATCAGCCTCTCTGTGATTCAAAACCACGACCTTTGCACTGCTAATATAATTCTCTACAAGATGAGCCTCTGGAAAATCAATATAGTAGAAAACATCAAGTAAGAGGAGAATTGCATGGAAAAACATGACAATTTGAGACAGACTAAGTCAATAAGAGCTGTGCCAACATCTATTGAATGTACCAAGTGTACCGTTTATTTGGAAAAGACTGGTCTTAGCATATAAGTATTACATTTAGTTAATTGAAGTTTAATAAATCCTTTTCAGCCCTGAACAGATTTAGTCTGTCTCCGTTCTCCATGTCTGCTCATCTAATCCCAGTCTGTTTAATTCATAAATGACAGTAACACATCACCTTCACGAAGCACATGCACTAACCGCATCGCCACACAAAACAGTATTTTCACACAAATTCAATCATGCAAATGTTTCTCATGCCTTTTGTCATCCTGGAAATAGCATTAGGTGAGGCGCATGCTTGGAAAATGGAGCATCCGAGAAAACCGATTGGTTGATATGTTTTCAGATTCCCTTTGCAATTCGCAATACCTTTACACGACCGTTTTCTGCCCTTTCTCTTTTTCTTTTACTCAGTAACTGAAGATGCTTTTACCTAGACACTGAAAGGGCGTGTGTGTACTTTTTGTATCAAGATCATCTTTTTCTCACCAACTGTAGTAACTGCATAAACACGTCTCTCTGCATGAAGTGAATGGATGTTAATGTTAATTTGCTTCTGGTTAAGGCTAAGAGACAGATGCTTTAGCAAGAAACACCTTTAGCAGCTCTTTAGAAAATACAGGCCCTGAAAAAGACTTATTTTAGTTGAAATTTATATTTTAGTAGAAAAGTATGAATGAACTCCAAGATTTAGTCTGATGAGGATGTATTTCCGAAGGCTGAAATGTACTTGGATGGAGTTTTTAATGTAAAAGCTTTTTGCTGTTACGTTGAATCTTTGTCACAATTACTATATTCTGTTCCTCGTTAATTATGTTTGATTATACCAAGGAGAGATTATTTTTTGGTTATCAGCATTTGCCAGAAACCTGATTGGCCAGTTAAAGGTGCAGTTTGTAATTTTGCAGTAAAATATCCAAAAACCACTAGGCTAGTGTTATGTATTTTGTTGAGCTGAGTAGTTACAAAATCTCATTACCAAGTACTTGTAAATTGTAAGAAAATCGTCATTCTGAACAGTGACATGGGGCTGTTATTCCACGCTCCTTCACAGCGTCATCATTGTTGTTGTTTTGATCGTGCGACCTCCAGCGGTGTTTTTTAAAAACTGAAGCTTTAACAGATGGCTTATTTAACAGATGGCTTATAAGTAGGGATGCACCGAAATGAAATTCTTGGCCGAAGCCGAATAATAATGAAATGCTTGGCCGAAGGCCGAAGGCCGAATACCGAACGCGGTGTTTCGCATTTTTTCCATTTATTTTGCCAATTTTTTCACCATTACAATAATTAAATAGTAAAAATTAGCTTTTTACTATTTTGTGTTGCTTTTCAGAGAAATAAATCAAATAACAAAAATATAATTTCAAAATATTTATTTAACACTGAACATTTTTTTAACATTCCAGCAGATATTATACAAACAAAGCACAATATAACTTAAAATAAATAAATTAGTAAAATAAGAAATATATTTTTATTTGGCCATCTTTGAAGCCCCCCTTCTTGAATAGCCTATGTTAGGCCTATAACTGACTGCTGAAAGAATGTAACTCTGTATGTCTACAACAACAAATGTGCATTGAATAGTGCAAAAAATGTGGATGAACCCACAACAAATAAATAACTGTCCTAGACATAAGCCTACTTAGCCTACTTCTTCAGGAAAAGTGGCAGGTTCTTCTTTATGAAAAGTAGCTTCTCTGCTTTCTCACATGAAAGTCGGTTCCTCTTCTCATCGATGACATGAGATGCAGCTCGGTGCTTGTGCATGGAGCAGACAAGTACCTGCAGAATAGTTGACATTTTTATTGCAGTTTTCTGACAGTTGCTCATTTCAAAACGAAAAATGTCTTCAAGATAATGAAATGGTTGAAACCCAGTGTAGGCCTACTATTTTACTACACTGAAAATAGTAAAACTTTCACAAAATACATAATATAAAATATAGGTAGTAACACTTTACAATGTTTCCTTTTGTTAACATTATTGCTTTAACTAACAATTAGCAATACATTTGTTATGGTATTTATTAATCTTCGTTAATGTAAGATAATAAAAAATATTTAGTTCATGTTAGTATAAGTGCATTAACAATTTTAACAAATAGGCCTACCACTTTTGATACTTTTTAATTCAAAAATTAAAAATGTGATACTTAATTTTAATACTGTATTAGTAAATGTTAACATTAAGATTAATAAATGCTTTTAATAAGAGTTTTTCATTGTTAGTTAATGTTAAAAAAAAATAGAAATATAAAGTGTTACCATAATCCAAAATATAAATAAAATCTTAAATTAATTTCCCATACAAGTAGCCTACCTGCGTGCCATCTGCGCCAGGTCGGGAAAGCGGCCTTGATTGGTCCTCCAAAATTCGAGAGGGTTATTGCTCCTGGGGATGGGGACTTCTGAGAGATAACCATCTAACTGTTGAGCGGTTGAGCTTGTCCTCTGTCTTGCAAATGGGTTATTCTCTTGGAGGATCTCATCGAACATGTCAGACAGCGAGACTGTGCGCGGCTCATCTGTAGTACGAGCGCGTTTACTCTCTGCGCAAGCCGCCGCCGTGTCTTTCTCGTACTCTGCATGATGTTCGGGGTGTCTTGATTTTAAGTGATAAATTAAACTTGAAGTGCTGTACGTTTTTGCAGATGCACCCCCTCTGGACAATTCAGCAGAACAGTGTCTGCAAACGGCCGTTTTTGCCTCTTTCTCTGACACTTTAAAGTGCTTCCACACTGCTGACATGTTTGCTGCATAAAGCGCGCGCCTCTCACTCTACGCGGGTTACTATTTTGATCGCGTCATTAAAAACGTCATTGTTCGGCAAAATTTATTCGGCCTTTTTACTTATTACCGACATCAATAATACCGAAAGTGCTTTTTTTGGCTATTTTCGGCCGAATAATTTCGGTTGCCGAACATTCGGTGCATCCCTACTTATAAGTGAATTTTTTTTGTTTTCCAATCGTTTCAAGTAAATTATTCTGAACTGTATCAACATTTTTTATTAGAAAAAGAACATTAGGCTAAATAAGCATATTTATTTTATTTTATTGTTAATCTGATTTTCATAAACTTCTTCTTTTTTAAGTTATTTTTCTGTCAGGAACAATGATGCTTTAATAGATTTTTTCGGTAGTAAGACGGTGAGCACAGGTCTGGATGATCTCTCCAGCTGAAGGGATTTGGCCTCTGGCCTGTTTCTCTGTGTGTCACTGAACCTCCACAGGTCCTCCTAAAGAGGCACATAGCCAAGAGCTTTCTGCCATACATAATAGATAGTCCTTAACCTAACATCTCTCTCATCTCTCTGACACATCTTGTTCGCTCTCCTCTTTCCTGCGCACAATTAAACAAAAGCCCTTCTCATGTAAAGAAGCTCACTCATGCTGCTGTGGCACTTAGACATATTCAGAATTGCCTGCTTTGAATGGAAAACACTCATCAAGTGCGCTGGTCTTTATAGCATGTGCTGAGATTTCACGTATTTGCTTGTAGTGACACGCAATTTCATAGGTGGCAAAGTATTCCTTTTCCAATTTCGTGTATTTTTCAAAGACCACGTGGATTTAATTCATCGGTTGTGGTTACCTTTTAAAGATGTGAAAACAAACAGAGGTTTCTGGCTTTCTTGTGGTATGGTGGTTTTTACAATGTTTTTTTGTTTTGTTTTGTTAGGTGTGCAAGTTTCAGAATAAAAAGGCATTTTTTTTCCAGACTGCAAGCAATTTAGATTTGTTTCTCAGATCTGATCTGTTGTATTGACCGACCGCATTGTTGTTTTGCAAGTGGTGAAATCAGATCCATTTGTTCAGATTTGAACATCAATTGGCATTATCACATGTAATCACATGATAGAAAAATATGTTTTTCTACAAGAAGTGAGAGTAGCTGTTGTTATGGATGGAGAGTACGAAACGACAGCTTCAGAAAAATTGCAGAATTTTATAATGTATATTTCTATTCTGCTTCAAACTGTTTGTTTACTTGTTCGCTGCATAGCAGATGCAATTTAATTCACTGTATGATTAACAAAATGAGTAAATCTAGACACATTTGGGCATGACATTACATATGCGCATGACATTACATGCGCATCCCATCCTCCAAAACAGAAAACCTCTCACTAAATACAATCTGATCTTTCAGACTGGGAATGCATTCGGATTCTTTTTTTTTTTGGAGAGACCGCAAACAAACAACTGAACAAATTAATATTGGATCTAAAAATAAGAGACCATAATGAAACCATTCCAAATGTTCATTTAATCAGTATTTATAGATGTATTGTGGCCATTTCAGTCCAGTGTGTGAAAGCATGACAAGACGCATGAATACGGTGATAAAAATCCAGGTTATTACATTTTTTTTCCTTAATACAAGTACAAATATGATGTGAATATGAACTTGTTTCGTTCTCTTTGTTTGAGGTCTAAAAAATGGGCATCTTTTCTGTTATTTTCACCTGTTTCTGTAGATAAATGCAAATATAAATATGTATATTTTTCTTAATTTGGAAAAAACGTTAATAGTTCACAGAACGTAACAAAAATGATAATTTTACCTAAACGCATACCTATGAATAATACATAAAAAAACTGAAAATATTTTTGAAATGGTCTCTTAATTTCTCGAACCTCCATACTATTCCACCAACTATTCCAGCAGATTTCCCAGATTCGTTCCATCTTATTTTGAAACGTATCATGTTAACAAAAAAAATGCTTGGTGACAGACCCTGGCCCCGATAAAAGGTTGCAAAAGTATTTTAAACAGTAACGGTCGTGCGGTTGAACACCCTGTTGTGATGATGCAAGAGTTGAACTTTGGCAGCTGAGATTTTAACATTTTAACGGCTTTACTTGAACCCATTGTGCAAGCTGTCTCTTTAATATTGTGTGGGTTATATACATGTTGGTGCTGATCGGCAATTCTTGACACACCCACCAAACAAGAGAAAATGTATCTCAAACCCTGTTGCAAACCGTTTCCAGGAAACATGTGGTTCAACCCGGAAACAGTAGCAAAACGTTGCGCACTGGTTTGAGCTTGAACAAGCCCCCTGGTCTCACTTTATGTTTTAAGATGTGTAGTTATATCAATTTAAAGCAGGTCACCTTCTCGATGATCGGTTTTAGATGCACACTAAACGACCCAGAAGTAAAATCTGCCTTTAATATCTGTTTCTGATGGGCACGGCATGTACACATTGGCAGCTCATCAGGTAATCGTCCAAGTCATCATTTGGGAATGAAAGAACCCTTTCTTTATTAGATTGACTTTGGCATATATTCAGATATAATAAAGATAAATGGCCGGCTGTCTCGGATTAGGCAGCGCGAGGAACCGGAGATGGCACAGAACCTGGTTTTCACTGCACCCTGGGGCACCGCTGCACGCCATTGGAGAACCACTGGGCTATGACATCACCTCTGTTGAGAACTTTCCGAAACAGGTTGTGCAGACTGCTTGTAACGTACCGGGGCTTTTGGAGGACCCAGCGAGAATATAAACTTTGACTCTAGATTGAGAATGCCTTTGTGGAGGGGTCGGTCCGTGAGCCTCAGATGGAGAATAGCTTTTTTTCCTTTCCCATGAGAAGAGTTGAGATCCTGTATGAATATATTCTACAAGGGCACTGAGAGAGATGAGGTCAAAGGTGTGATTTCTACAGAGAATGATAGGGTGGATGTGAGAGGAATATGGATGGTTTAGGTTCCTCGAGGTGAAGATTTATTTAAGTAGCTCTTCTCATACTCTCAAACACACAAATATTTCACAAAATAGACACTATGTTAAAAAGTGTGATGTAGATCAGGCTTTGTATGTAAAAGCCTCACTAGGGTTGATCCATAAACTACCGTCATTGTGTCCTGGAGCAAGACTGTTAACCTCATGTTAATCCAAGGCGGATATCCCTCATAAATAGTTGAGCATGTGCTTTTATCCTTACGGTACACTTGTTACAGACACAATCTCCCTGGAGCAGTTTAAGAATCTCGCTCAATGACACCGTGGTGATGGCTCAAAGCAACCATCTGATTACAAGCAAGCCTTTACCACAATGCCACACCACTCCAAAATTCCATAAATAACTGACAACATGTTTGCTCAAGCCTTGCAGTAAATAAACAGAAAACCAAATTACAGGTTGAAAATCGTACTAATTTCAGTATCATCATAGCCTTATACTGCTTTGAAAACATCTTAAGTTCCTGTTTAAAGCACCGGATAGACTGCATGTCTATGCACTATGCACGGTAACTATAAAACATTTTTGAAAGATTGTTTTTAGAAAACCCCTCTGAAAAAATCCGTAAGTAGATAATTATCATCACCTGACTATAAGTGGATTAATAGTTTTCAGAAAAAAATGGAAAACTGGATACTAGCCCAGACTTCTGTGGATAACTCATTTACTGCAATAAATCCATTGAGCAAACATAAGCTGTGTATTAAAAATAGCAGAAATATGTAAAGCTAGTTTGTTCTCTCAGGAGCAGTTATCAACAAAGCATTTTCAGTAAGATGTTTCTTTTTTCAAAACAATAATTAATCTATTTAGGACTTATTTAGTTTACTGTTCTTTTCTTTAGTAGCTTGGACCAACCGCATGGTACCTACCTGTTCTCGTAGATTACCTTGCCAGGTGAAAATAGTGCACTAAAAATACACTTAACTGTACTTAGACTTCTGTTTTCACACACTTATTTTGTACTCCGTATATATAAAATAGTTTTTAGTACTGTGCTATTTTGAGACGATGAATAGAAGTACAAAAAAATCTATTTTAAGTATATTGAAGAATTATTGTGACAGTAGAGCACTTTAAGTACATTATGGAAGTGTACTTAAAGTTTATTGTGTGCACTTTTTACCTGGGTGTGGTAGATCATGTCTGAGTTATGCCAGGGTCATGGGTTTGATTCACCAGGAACACATGAAATTAGGTGTTCTTTGAAAAAATCTTGGGAATTGTCTTGTTGTATTTTTGCATTTTCGCTTACGAGACTAAACAGATCCACTAAGCATAGCCCAGGTGAAAGAAGTGGCCCAGTTCCCCTGAATCTGAGAAATGATCAAAAATGAATTGGAAGTGAAACCGTCTCTGTGATTTAGTGATGACCTGACTCTCAGATCAGCGGTTTAAGTCACTTAAGGATAAATTTAGTTACATGAGGCTCAGTCAGTTTGAAAGAAACGCCCTTTAAATATCTGGCCTTATTGTTTTGCAGGGTCACTGTCATGCTCTGTTTTTGCAGTGAAGATGCTCACAGCAGGAAACAGTCACACAGTCACTGGAGGGCACCACACTGTTCAGCTGTAACCAAGCATGGGATAAATTTGTCAAGTCTTCTCTTAAAGGAACAGTATGTTTATATTACAAGAGTCTGATTTAATACATCAGACATACATTAATGCTGTAATGCATTAACAGCGATGGTTTTTAGAATATGTTTGAGAGGATGTTGGTTTTGGTGTACGTCTTCATTAGCTGCACTGATGCCTAGTGTTAGATGAAACAGACTAACTGTTAATGTTTAAATCAATCTACTGTATCAGATGTGATGATAACAGGGACTGTCTCAGTGGAGCTGTCATCTGTGTAGTAAACCGTCCATCTGGTTCCTCTGTAGTAAATTACATCTTTGCAGTTTATTAAATATTTTGAATTCAGACTCCGATACCAAGCTCAACCGCTACATGTCAATGTAGCATACGGTTTCTTTAAATGAGACCAAACTCCATTACCCATTCAACAAATTGTTAATTAAATACATTTGTTATACATTAAAATAGTAATATAAATAAATATGAACATAAATAAAATAAAATATAAATTGCTATATTATTAGACACTAGCCAAACACAAACCGGAAGTTAACTGGGGGTCAGACGCTCGCTCAAAACGGTCTATTAAATTAACAATAGAACAGAAGTTTTGGGTCCAAAAGATTACTACGAGTGTTTATTTGGCAAACTTCAACCCCTTTATTATCCAAATTTTATTTATTCGGGTATCATTTTTCTTCAAAATATCTTCACTTGTATTCTTCAGAACGAAGAAAGTCATACTGGTTCGAAATGACAAGAGTGTCTGTGACTGTCACAAGTTAATTTCATCATTTGAATGTTTGAACATTCCCTCAACTTGGAAAAAGATCTTTGAATGTAATCCCAATGATATTGTAAATTAATTATTTTAATGTTAACTTGATGTTATACTCCTTTGTGTTAATGGACCTTGAGGATTCAAATTTATCGGACCATTTGAACCAAAACAGTAACGCAGGCAAGCGTCATAAAATCTTGATTCAAGAGCAGCTTTCTTGATATTAAATAACTCAATTGATCCTTGTAAAATTCCATCACAGTCAATGGAGTCGAGTGTAAGTTTTTATGTCTCTTGTCTTCAGGGAAGCAGCTGTTAAATCAAAGCTTTTGTGAGAGACGGAGAGAGAGAGAGAGAGAGAGAGAGAGAGCGAGAACGCGAGCGAGAGCGAAACGTCACAGCCGGCCGTGGCAGTAACTAGAGGAGCTGATTCAGTGGATTCACTATGAGATGGGAACAGTCATGGAAGTGGGGGAAATGTTTTAGATGGAGACTCTCCTGCAGAGCTCCACGGGGAATTGCAAGTAATGAGCCAAAACTCGAGGCCATCTCGGGTCTGTGGATGCGTTTTAATGACTTGGAACCACCAGACTCCTGCTTGGTCACTTACACAGAGAAGTGCAAAAAAAGAGGAGGAGGGAAAAATAGACCGAACTCCTCTGAGCTGTCCTGCCTTGAGCTTACTAATGAGAAACCTGAGCTACATTCACCTCTCAATGCTGTTCTGATGGGCTGTTTACATCAAGGCTAAATTTTCTGCACAAACATCAAGCATGACAATTTTTATTTTGAAACTAAAATGGAAATCCCTCCTTAATAGGAAATCCGAGACATGCCAGTAGAATAAATAACTATAGATATTTTAAAACTGCACCAAAATTATCCACTGCCAATATTTTTATTAAAATAAATAGTTTGGTCAAAAAAAATCTGTCATCTTTTATTCACCCTAGTGAAATTCTAAACCTGTATATGACTCTTTTTCTGTGGAATTCAAAAACATATTTTGAGAAATGTTTCAATAGTTGTGTCTATCCGATGGAAGTCAATGGAGTCCAGTGTTGTGTGGTTACCAAAATTCTTCAAAATATCTTCTTTTTTGTCCTGTAGAAGAAGTAAATAATTTGAGTAGAAATCATTTTTTAAGAGACTACAAATGCAGGACACGCGAAACAATCATCGAACAAGATCACACACAGAGTATATAGCATATATAGTATATATTAGTATATTTTAAAGATGTCCTTAACTGGCCATTTATATTTTCTTAAACTGTTGTCTGATGTCTACTTCAGACAGGAGGGGGGTTTACATTAGAAAACATCGAAATCAATAACTGATAGGCTATTTTCTACCTAAGTTTTGAGGCCTCGACAAATGCTCTGTTTTAATGGCGTGCTGCATTGAAGACTTGCAAGTAAACGCCTAGTGCTATGATTGGATAGCAGTTTGTGTAGTTAACTTGCTTGCAGGTTTGTTGCTTGATCGCTCTAAATAAAAATAACAGTGAAAGAAATCCTCACTTTTGCACTCTCGAGAGCCCTAAGCTAAAGGGACAGGGTTGCTAGATCTTAAATAATAAGCAATTAAAAAAATAAGCAATTAAAGACAAGACAAAAACAAACCTTATATTGCAAATTGTTTACATGTTTTATAGGACCAAAAATTCGTACTATCTGCAACAGACCATTTATTGAAACTTAAGTGCCGAGGCTTTTTGATCCAAGACCAAACAACAAGCATTAAAGCGTTTATTAATAATGAACATGGCAACTCGGCAAAAAGCACTGTGTGCTGGCATATCAACGGTTTAGTTTAAACTGACGAACAAAACACATTTTTAGCCGAAATACATGTCGCTATGGTTACCAGTTTGAAAATCATCAGAAAGGCGGGAGTGTGTACTATGTGTGGCTAAAGTCATTCGGGAACCAGTGGGCGGGCTGGAGAAGTAGTTGTTGATATCTTTCTGTGGTAGCGGTGATCAACCTAGGTGCATTCCAGGACCTGGCGTTCGCCGAGTCTTGTGTCAATAATAGTTGTAATTTCAGTAACAAGGGCGTATTCATTTTTGACACTTACATGATGTTCACTTGAATACGATTCCGTAAATAAATAAAATTGAGGTCTTAAGTCATCGCCCCTTTAAATATATAGTAGCCTATATTTGTTTTTTCAAAGAGCTAATAATATGTTCCTTTTGAACTATGAACATTTAAGCTGTCAGAAAGTCATATGATTATCATTAGAACTAGTTATGTGTTTTACACTTGCACAGGTCCCACATTTATTTTAAGCAACTGAGACCCGAAGCTAATTAATGTATCACCCTGACTATAGGTATATTTAGCTGAGAACATATAATCTTTTTATGCACTGTCAGACCTTCCAATTCAGTTTCAGCAAGTCACTGTAAATAGTGCTTTCAATGTGACTTAATTAAGGCGTGTGTACGTGTGCACGTATAGAAGCTGACAGCTCCATTCATTTGCACAACCTGCCAGCACATTGTCGAACGCTCTGCTAAATCAATGCAATTTAACTCTGCTTGCTACCGCTGTGATTTATCTCACCGATCTGAGCGTGTGCAGAAACAGCTCACCATATACACATAAATCTACAGCACCAGTGCCCTCCGAGCACGGATAAATATTTCTGAAGTGCTGTAACAAATCTCTCTCTCTCCTCTCTCTCTTTTTTTCTCTGGCCGTCAGCAGCAGTGTATTGGCTTCATTTCCAGTTTGAGGCTTGCTGGGGTGGGAAATTTCCCACAAACTAATTGATTTTGGCAGATACTCGCTCGGCAAAGCTACAGCAGTTAGTGCACATTTAGCATAAAACCATTTAAAGTAGCATTAAGCAGCCGCTTAAGAAGTGTAGTTTCATCATGTGCTGCAAAACGGCAATATACGGCACTATAATGCAATTCAGTGTATAGTGGTGGGTCGATGCAGAGCGGTATTATCATACAAGATATACAGTTCTTAATTGCCAGATATATCAGTTGTAAGGCAATATATTGAAGGCAGTGTGTAAGATTTTGTCGGTACAGTAGATACAGTAGCCCTCAGGAGAAGGATCGTAATTGCTGATTCCATAGACTCTTTAATGGGCTTTAGAGAGTTAATGGTTGATGATTTTGGCTTATGAAAGAGAGGCATGTAGAGCTTGTGTTAGAACAACGATGTTATTATTAACAAGATGCTTCACTGCCGTGACAATGAATGGGAAGGGACGCAACGCTCAATAGGGTCGCTCTAGCGAAGGAAGTCCCCCCTTCCAGTGAAACAAGCCGAGTGTCAATCAATATTGATTCTCTGGGGCGGGGCTCTCGTGAGTCGCCCACCAGCCTGTGCGCTTCGCAGCGACCTCGAATAAGGTGATTTTAAATGCAATTTCAGCTTAGAAAGCCAAAGTGATGGTACAGTTCGAAAAAAAATGTGATGTCTAATTGTGATTCTTGACAGCGATTTAAAAAATATCTGCCTTCCCCCCATTCAAGTAGATAAGACTGTGGTCTTGCTAAGACGTAAATAACTGCGAAGAGGCGTTGCAAACATGGTCGCCGAGTGACATGACTTCCGTAAACTTTTTTGGAGGATCTATTGAGATAAGTGCAATATAATATACATAACTATGTTTTCAGATGTGTATGAAGACCTTACGTAATGTTTTTTTTTTCACATAATGTTACATTTATGTTTTTATTACCTTAGAATGAACTATTTCTCTACATGCATTGCGTGGAAACCAGATGATATCTTTGTTCTGTCTCAGCCGCCGTAGTGCTTCGAAAGGAAGGGGGGAGGGGAGGAGAGGAGTGGATTTCAGTTCCAACACTAGATGCCGCTAAATTTCATACACTGGACCTTTAAAATGATAAATATGCTGTAGCCTACGTAAACCAATTGCATATAAACCTAATAGGAAAATTTGTTCTGTATATTTTTGCTTTAACTGATCAAAAATATTACCGAAAATGTGGTCGCAAGGGAGGATTGGGTGGTTGCTAGGTGGGTACTTAAGAGATCACCTCTCTATGTTTTCTTTGGTTTTCTGTCTTCTAGATGTATGGATTAGGTGCTTCCATAAAAATAAGTGTGTGAAGTGTTTCAAACCGATTATTGTCCACCAGGTAAAAATGTTAATTCTGAACACTTCCCATGAGGTATTTCTGCACACTTCATGCTTGGCGGTATCGTTAATAAAACACAAATTGAACCACTCTCTTGGGAAGAACAACAGTCTTGCTCCAAATGAAGTCATTTGTTGACTCAAAAGTTGAAACAAATTAAGTTAAAAGAGTTGTAGTGTTGAGTTTGTTTAGTGAACTCAACCTACCAATGGTTCACAGTTTTCTCCTCACATTATACTAGCAAAATACACAATGAATTTATGTCTGAAAGCATAGGACTTCAGATTATTAACATGACATTGACATGGATTTTAGGAAAGCATTATGTAAAGATTGTCCTGCATGAACAGCCAGGGGCATTCTGGGGTTGAAGTGCTTTCAAAGGTTCCTGCGCTCGATTATAAATAACAGCCAGTGTTGTCTATTCTTAACATCCATTCACTATTCATCTCTGTCTCTCTCTCTTTCTGTCCCTGTGCAGGCAAAGATCAGTAGCTGCCGGCTGCACATAGAGGCAAAAATGGAAATGCAGGATGCGAATAGTAGTTGACATGCTGTTTCTCTCTTAAAGCTGAATGTGTCGGATAGTGCTGGTGTTTCTCTGTGATGTGTGAACGTGTGATGTCTTTATGCATCATTAGCCCCCAAAAAATGTGTTGGCATCAAAATAGAGATATTTCATAGCCATATTTTTGAGGATAGGCTGGAAATTTGAGTGCCAGGCGTTCTTAAAGAGTAAATAATATGTGATTTTTAGGGTCCTACTTTGGTTTATAGTGTGTCCAACAACACGTTTATGTACATAAATAGTGTAAAAACACTTTCATTTTCTAATAATAGGCAGTCCTTTTTACCTTACTTTTTGACTGACTTTCAAATGATTAATCTGTCTAATCCCCTCCTTTCTGTCAGCCTACTCTGATCTGATTGGTCAGATGGTCTAGTCTGCTTTGATTTGTCCACTGTGTGTCGTGTCGCAAATGGAATGTAGGCGGGAATTACACAGAGTGACGCAAATCTGACCCGGAACTGAAATTAAAATGACAGACGACTCATTTGCGTGATTCATAGTCGACTCCTTTTTTCCCACGCCAATACCTCAAGTTATTCGTTAATTTTTGGCTTTACTACACTGCAGACTGCTTACATTCAATTCAATTTTATATATATATAGCATTTTCACAATGTGCATTGTTCCAAAGCTGCTCTACAGGAGAAAATATGAAAACAGGTAAAACACAGCACAGTGCATTTTGTTTATAGAACATGCAAGATCATTATAGTAAATGATATCTAATAAAAGCAGTCTCCTCGTGGTTTATTTAGTATATTGTGCATTTAATGAAAGCTTGGCTGAAAAGAGTCTTTAATCGTGATTTCAATTGGAGAGTGTGTCTGACCCTCAAATAGTATCAGGATGGCTATTCCAGAGTTTAGGTGCTACGTATGAGAAAGCTCTACCCCCTTTGGTGGATTTAGTTATTCTAGGTGTTATCAAAAGTCCAGAGTTTTGAGCTCTTAGAGAGCGTGATGGGTTGTAATGTTATAGAAGCTCTGTTAAGTAGGTAGGGGCTAAAACGTTTAGGACTATATAGGTAAATAAAATAGCTTAAAAGTCAATACAATACTTAAACTGTTCATTTCCTGTGATGCCAATTTTCAAACTTTAGTTAGTGAGTAATGTTGCTATTAGAGCATAAACAATATCTGCAAAATGATAAAGCTCAAAGTTCAATGCCAAGAGAGATACTGTCTTTAAAAGAATTTGCTTTTTAAGGACTACAGAGAATGTCTGGAATCGGACTACAGCCCTTTACTTCCCAGGTACATGATGTCACTGGGAGGAGGTTTTTCAAAAAGGTGGATTTAAGGAATACAACAAAAAAGGCCTTCCTTAGAGAAGAGGAAGAGCCGCTTAAGGAGTGTTTGGTTATCAGTGATTGTAAACATTTAACTGATCTGCGCAATAAATTACTTTCACTTTCATCAAAGTCCTACAGCTGGTAAAAAGAATTCCGCTACACACATTGTAAGATTACCAAGGGTCAAATAACAGCTTCCATGACTTTAATATCGTCTGTGAAAGCTGATGCTGATATTGTGTGTGTGTGTTAGTGTGTGCGCAAACCTCTTAAACACGTCTATGAAAGGTCCATCTATGAAGTCCTGCTTGCAAATGTCTCCTAGTCAATCTGCTTGGTTTATTATCCAACTTGGGTCCAACATAAGAAGACAAAACTAGCACTTTTGTTATTAGTGTTAATTACTATAACCGGTCTGACTAAATCGGTCCGGGGTCATTTCCTCGTCATAGTAGGAAAAAATTGCGATCTCTAACCAAGATTGACGTTTGCACATGCACTAGTTACACTTCCATTGATCCGCATGTGTTTAACTGATGAAGTGAACTTGAGGCCATTGTTACTGTTTATTACCCAAAGCCAAAGTTTATGAATACAGATGTCGTGCACTGAGAGAGGCACCAACCAATTACAACAGCCTGAGAAGCAGAAGCTCGCTGATATGGTATGGGTGGGACTTCACACACACGCTCTAAGCGGGGAACCAATCACGACAGACCTGGTCAGCTTAACCAATCAGAGCGTTTCGGAATGAAGGACTTTATATACACCGCAAGAAATCCAGTCGTTTTGTTAGAAAAGTGACAGCAGTGAACTATAGACTTGAAATATGTGAAATATAAAGCATTTTTTGAAACTAGAAACATGAGCATCCATTGTTAAACAACCAAAAAACATAATCAACGCTTGAAAAACAGCCAAAGAGTGGCTCCTTTAATGGGTAACCAGTGAAGGGATGATAACATTGGGGTTATGTGATCGTAATTTCTGCACCTGATTAGAACTCTGGCAGCTGCATTACATTCACACGCAGCATCATTACACACTGCTTGAAATGTAATTTAAAGTACATTATAATATTTACTCTTTAAAGCACCATTCATATAATTTATTGCTTATTGCAGATATTAAGAAGAGTTTTTTGAGCCATATGGTGTTTGTAACTGATTCCTTTGACTTCAAAATAGCGCAATTACAACAAAATGATTGTAATAATCACAACAACAAAGTCAAACAAGATTCAAGTGAGAATTTTTAAGAGTTCTTTTTCTTTCTGTATGTCGACTCATCAAGTGTTATGTCGTATATTATCCCGTTGGCTGTTTGCTGTTCGTTTGAACCACCCAGCTTGGTACAGGGACGTGGATTATTTTGACATTCATAACTACAGCCCATTATTTAACCAGCTTGTGGACTACAACATCTATTGAAAATTGTATTATAAATCCTGAACACACAGCGTGTCTATCTATTTGATCGTCTTTTATTCAGAGGAAGCCACTGTGTCATTTGATCAATATTTAATCTCTCTCGTGTCTCCTGCTGTTGCTGCTCAAACAGAGATCAGGTCAACTCCTCTGAACTCTTGATGTCTGTTCTTTTGTGAGGACTTTTTTATTTTGCGGTGTATGATTGATTTCTTTTTCAATGTATTTGTGCGGTTGATATTTGTAGTTAAAAAGCAGAGTTAAATTTTACAGCAGATGACATCATCGACATCATGATTTGTTCGTGTTCTTTTTTTCTTGAATTAAAGAGTGGACAAAGAGGAACAGTGGAAATTGAGTCAGCCGAGCAACCGCACACTTCCTGTGGTGATGAGGTTTAGGTTGCCTGATATTTTTGCGAGGCTGCAGGTTGCCAGATTTCAGGTCATGCTTTGACCAGATGCTGGTGATTTAGCAAAATTCTTTCTCCCAGCAAATTTCAGTGGGTTTTGCGTTTGTGGTTGATCAGAGCGAGCAGTTCTAATTTACTCCACATGGCCCGGAATTCGCCAGCCATCTGAAATACCAAAATCATTCCAGATGGCGTAAGATTTTCTCTTTTTTCCATTTGTCATGTACATTTTTTGTTCTTTCCCGCTTTTGTTTGGGAAATATGAGTATGTAGTGGACACGGTGGGTTTGCTAAATGAGGCTTATTACGTGCTCCATTTCATCTGTGAGCACTGTGTAAAAGTCTATTTATGAAATGAAATCTGTTTCACCCGTGAGAGCAAAATCTAGTTGACTGTAGTTGGCTGTAATGACAGGAATCTGAGAGCTCAAAATCCTTCCTGTGATACTTAACAATACCAGTTATTGTGTTTAAAAAACAAACATTTCACTTTAATATGCAAAGACAGCTTATAAGATTTTATTCTTTTGAAAAGTGTAAGCGCTTAAAAAACATTTCTCTGTTTGAAGTTCCCGGCCAGGTCAACACTTGCTTAACCAATTAATCTTGAGTTTGGAGTTTGACAAAGCCAATTGGGGAAACAGCAGTGAGTTTGTTTAAGGGTTATATTCATAGTTTACCTAAAAAAATGACAATCTTACACACTCATGTCATTCCAAACCTGTTTGACTTTCCATTGCGCACCACAAAGGAACATATTTTGAAGAATATTGGTAACCAAACAACACAGGTCTCCATTGACTTCCACTGCATGGACATCAAAGCAATTCCAAAATATCTGATTTTGTGTTAAATGGAAAATAATAGTCATACAGTTTATGAATTGGGTTAGAGAGAGAATAAATGATCACTTTTTTATTTTTGCACTATCCCTTTACAAAAATCCCCAGAGAGAGTATTAACCATACAGTAGATTTCCTCCTAGTGTCCTCCACCACAGAGGCATCGTAATTTAGACTTTTTGTCCTCTGGACATCCTGAGTTAGATGGGTCATCGATGAAGGAGACTGTTAAAGGGCCTGATTGGATTCCAGGTCCCAGAGGATGCTGCCATACAGACGCAGAGATAAGGGCAAAATTGCTTGTCTCAGAAACATGACATGTTCTTGGTATCAATAAGCGTGAATCATTCATTCTCTAGTTTAGGTTTTGACATCGTCATCATTTGAATTGCTAATGTGTGATTATGTATATAAAATATGATATATATTTATAATCAGAAGTGTGTCTGTGTGATACAGGTGACTCACTGTAGGCCACATGGCTTATACTCTTTTCAATAACATTTGTTAATGTGAGGTTAACTTAGATCTTGTCTAATCAGTTATCTACAGATCTGCTTTAAATATATCAAATTTATTTTCGGACGCCTGTATGATCATGCCAACACCTTGTTTGGTTGTTCTTTTATTATAAACTGTTGATTTGTTGAGTTTTTTGTTATGACAATTCAGGGTCGGTGCAAACAGGCTTTTATTGTGTGAATTAGAAGCATGTGTTTGTGCGACTGTGTGTAACTGCAGTCAATTTTAACAGACAAGGCCATGTTTACACAGCATTACAGCGTTTTGTCATTGCTCTCTTGTTGAGTTGTGTTTAATCACACAGTAATTGAGTTGAAACAGGGAATGATATCAGGCCTGCAGGGAGAGGCCGCTTCTCATTATCATGAACACACATGCTGGACTCAAATAACTGGACTTTTTTTTCTACCCCCTGTTATATTCTCTTTCTGTTTGTTTGTCCTTATTTCTGTTCATTTAAAAACAATCATTCAATAAAATATTTTCTTTTGTAAAAAATTTTTTTTAATTATAATTCTAATCTTCGTTACCTATTCCATTATATTCTATTCACTCTTCTTTTCTATTCCGTTTTGTTCTATTCACTCTTCTTTTCTATTCTGTTCTGTTCTATTTACCTTTCTATTTTATTCTTTCTGTTTCTTTCATTTGCAAGTTGCTTGGGATAAAATTGTCTGTTTAAAATACATACAATTTTCTTTTAGTTATTAACCTATTTTCGAATCTTTTTGTTTCTATGCTATTCTGTAATTTCTCTGTTTTCAACTGATGTATTTGGCAAGTGCTTGTCTAAAAAAGCTACTTCCAGCCAATTCTGTTTTTTTATATTTAACATTAGGGGTGTGACGAGATCCCGTGGCACAAGATCTCGCGAGATCCGATGTGGCTTGCGAGAACACCATATCCACATGCAATTGGCATGATGGAGTGCTGAGCATGAAATTGTGACCATTTTAGTCGCACAAGGGCAATTCCATGAAAATGTCAACCTTCCCACGAAAAATTTTAGTTTTTACCAACGTTTTGTTCTCTGGTAACAGCACAGATTTTAACATTTGGTGGTTCAAATACCCTTGTCTAATCTCTCCTCAAATTTGTAAAGCATTTGTTTTAATTTTAGTACATGATTTTTCATAGTCAGGTAAGTGCCATTTTCAGGATTGTCACATCCATAACGCTAAGTATTCCTCATAAATGGACACATGAAAATTAATATAAAGTAACTATTTGATGTTCTATAAATAGGCATCCCTTCTCCATTCATTGGGTATTATTGCTTCAGGATTGTGGATTTTATTTCACAGAAATCCTACAAAGTTTATCGTCCCTCACATACAGAGTCCTTTTTTGTCACATGCATGTATGTTTATTTCCCTTTTTATAATATCATTTTTTTGATAGACTGACATGTTCTGATGTTTAGACTCTATCAACAAGGGTTCAGTAAAATATTAACAGATGGTTCAATATAATTGTAACAAACATATTCTCTAAGCATTTTTATGTCACGTTTATCCACTTATGTCACTTCCATAACGCTGGAATTGCTCATATGCCACCTGTATTTAACCTGTGCAACCTCAGAATATATTTGTGAGCATTTGTGTGGATGCATATTTGGTTTTGTTGCGATCTGTTTTCATTACTGTGGATAACACGCTAATAACTGCACAAAGTATCTGCCTGCTGTGAGCTACAGTGACCGGCCCGGCCACTCATAAAGACAACATGATTTACCATCCAGCAGCGCTACTTTCCCACTTTTTCTCTAAACACGTGCTAAACGGGTGGTTTCAACATTTAAATGTTCCACTGAAGGCTGTGAGGGTTCAGTCAGTGGAGAAAAGAGGATTGACAGTGTGATATGATCACCACCTCTGCCAACACCAGCACTATGCAAATAGCATATAATGAAAACAACCACAGCTCTTTACTAAAAGCTGCACCTGTTAAGAAAACGAAGCATAATTTTTGTGCAATAACTGCCTGTCAACTAGCTTGAAACAAAACATTTTGCGGTGTTTACATATTGTTTTTGTACTATGTTTTGTATAATTCATTATACAAGTTTACAGTTTAATTTGGTTGATTTTATAATGCCTACATTTTTGGCATTTTGTGTTTTAAGAGACTATTTCCCCTCTATATCCCCTCATTGTGGATTTCTATTAAAAAGTCCAAAAATCTCGTCTCGTGCTAGTGAACTCGGTCTCGTGGTATAAGTGCATATAGCTTATTTCAAATGAATGAGTTGTTTTCCTCTTCATCCTTTCAGAACAAACATGTTTCGCTAAAACTGGAGAAGAAAAGATGGGATGACATTGTGCTTAAACGGCAGAAAGAGATGGAGGAGAGAGTGACCCCTGACATAGACGAGAACTGCTTCGCCGATCTGGCCACCAGCGTCGGTCAAGACCAGGAGCGAGTGAAAGATCGTCTGCTGAAGAACACGTACTCCAAGAAGAACAAACGGGTGAGTTTGTCATCTCTTTTTGATATCTGCCGGCCAAACGTCAGCTTGATGGACAGGGGCAGCGGAGCTTGAAGCCATGTGTGATCTTACGCCTGTCCCGGAGTGTTGACGGCTTTGAGCGGTGATGACCGGATTAATGTGGCCATCTCGATCGTTATGGCAGGCCTGCTGTTTCTGGAAATGGCCAGTGAGGTGTGCACATATAAATGTGACAGTGGTGTATCAGTGTCAGTTAGATTACTGCTCCAGAGATGTGGTTAAGCCACACAGCATGCAGTTATTGACGAAGCAGAACAAATATAACAATCACAGATTCTTGTTTCGTCTGTCTGTCTGTCTGTCTGTCTTTCTCTCGCTATTTGTGGCCTTTTCTTGGCAGTAATGGTTGAGAAGGACAGGAAATGGATGGAGATATGAGAGAGAGATTTTGTCAATAAATAAGGTGGAGGGGGGTTATCAAAGACCTTAGGAAGATCCTCTGGTTCTCAGTTGTTGTGTGTTCTTGGCCCTAGTTGGGGCACATGTGTGAACTACTATTTTATGATTCCTTTGGTTTATTTGTGCTGGTTCATACTGACAAGTTGATCCGTGTGACTAAAAGTTACACCGTGTCTACACCGGACGCAACCGGTTAAATATGTTTTATTTAATTGTAACATATAGTATTAAAATGTATGAAGTTTAAATATTTGTATATTTTATTACATTTCTATATCAAAAAATTCAAAATATTGGAGAGACAAGTTTAGCCAAGTAACGCCGCTTCTCGCTTTCTATTGCTTTTTATCAGAAATAATCTACAGGCACTCTATTGTTGTGAATGTGTACCGGAAGTTTAGATGGGCTGACAAAAATGTAACGTTTGTTTATGGTGTTAAGATGAAACCTTCAACAGACTGAACACATATTGCATATCCCATATGATGTCACTTCTTTCAGTTTTGGTAGTTTACATGGAGACTTTCACTTTGAAAGCCTTTTGAAATTTTATTTTCATGGCCAAAATTAATAAAAAAGACTTGTTTTTTTTCGGTTGTGGCATGTGTAAAGTGTCACCAGGGCTTTGAAACTATGTGAACAGGTTGTCACTGTGTGTGTTTGCAACATCTTAAACATTGCTTGAACTGCGAAAGAGAGAGAATATTATCAGGAGTTTGAGAAATGAACGGACAGGGCACGATTCATGCGATACGTCTGTCCCTCGTCTCGCCCTGGAGACATCAGATTACCCTCCGCAGAAGAGTTCTCCATCACTGAGGCCCAATGCATATAAAACATCCTCTCCAGATGGGATATCTCTCTGATCACAAGCCTTTGTGCGCTCGCCCACACTGGCAGCATGTTTAAATGCAGGGTGTCGTAGCCCACGTTGGTGTCTATCGGACTCATACTCATACCCGCTGGCAGCTCAGTTTTTCTCTCTGATCTAAAATAATGGGGAAATGAAAAACACTTTCATATCGCTGTAATTGCAGAGCGGAAGGCTCTCCACAAAGCAGCCATCTGGACGGGGAGAAACTGAATGCGCATGGGCCGCGTGTGTGCTTGTATTTCCTAGCTAAAAAGATGCGGAGGGACACTCGCAGCATGCCTCTGATCAGCATGTCGGGTTTTTGATACACAGCTCGGCTTGATTTCTTCTGAACGGGCAGTGATCACACTTAAAGGCAGATTCATCAAAGCGTTTATGCAGTTGTGTAGTCGTGCACGCAGCTCGTAAGGAGGGAATGGAGTGCATTGGATAATTCAACCAGTCATATGCTCGCTCTTATCTTTTTTAGGGAAAACAGATCGTCATGCGGCGTTGTGTGCGTTTCACGCTAGCCCACAGGACCTAATTGAGGCACCGTTGTAGTGGAATTGACCAATCCTCTTAAAGGGATGGTTCACCCAAAATGAAAATGATATCATCTGATTTCAAATCCGTATGGCTGTATTTCTTCTTCTTCCAAAGAAGATATTTCGAAGAATGTTGGCAACCGAACAACGGCGGAATCCCATTGACTTGCATTTCGTGGACACAAAACCAATGCAAGTCAATAGGTACTGCCAAGGTTCGCTTACCAACATTATTAAAAATATATTCTGGAGAATGAAGATTAAATGGATTGCTAATGGAGATCTTGTCTGTCTATCTTTTATCTGTCTGTTTACTAACAGGTTTAACCTTTGTGGAAACGTCCTTGCATCCTTACTTTATATTATAGCGGTAATATGTGAAGAAAAGAGAGTATAGAGAGAGACGTATGATCATAACACCTTAATTCAAATGTTATGAATTCTGTTTTTCATTTTAACCAAGACCAGACAGCTGAGTGTGTGTTTATGTTCACTAACAGTGTCAGACTGAGGTCAGTGTGTGCTGGTGTGTATAAATATGAAGCTTGAGGATGAGGAAATAATACTTCATGAGGCGAGATGGGCAGAATTAGATGATTGTGTGATAATCCACAATGAGCTCATGCAACTCAGGGGAATCCCTGTCAGTCTTGCTTTCATCTGCTTGATACATCATTGTCGGGGCAAATGAAGTTTAGGGCAAATCTCTCCAGTCACAGTTAGTTGTCTCTGATCATCTTTGAGGCTGGCTTCAGGTTCTCATACCTCAGGGCAGATTACCCACAGCAGAGTTTTTACAGAATATCACATGAAGTAGAGCCATGCCAGGCTTAAATATCTTATTCATAATTACACAGAGGATTGTAGACTAGTGGGTAAAGATCTGGGCTGCCGATTGAAAGGTTCAAACGTTTTTACTGTACATTGGGCCCTAAAGCAAGCTTCTTGACCTCATGTTAACTATCAGATAAGAGCCAGGGAGGAAGATTATAGATTATTTAGTATGCAGAAATGTTGACACTAGCCAAATATTATGCAATATTTTCTATATGTCGATTAAAAATATAGCGAAATGACAGCCTTTCCATTAAAGGTCCAGCGTATGCAATTTAGCGGCATCTACGGCTGAGGTTGTGAATTGCAACCAACGGCTCACTCTTTCCTCTCAAAGCAGTATGGTGGCTGACAGAGGACTAATATGTTAATACGTTTTTGCTTCTTCGACTATGCCAGTAGATCAAATGATCCTATAAAAAATTGCACATTAAACATTGGACGATGTTATGCGACTGAATTTCTTCTTCTCGTCATTTTTTTGGGGGTTTTATAGGTTGTGCGAATCAACTTTAGGTGAAAAATGACACCTCTGTGATGGAGTATGATGTGAAATCTATGCCAAACATAAAAGATGTTGTTCGTCATGTTGACTCATAAATGCAACTAAACTGTTCTCATTGCAGTTTTGCTAAATATGCCTTCATCGAATTGACTGAAAACAAACCTACAAAAACAATCTAACACAAAAACATTTAAATTTAAAAACATTTTTGCGACATCTGGAAGTTTCTGTAAAATCGCGCATTTCATTGGAAGTATTTCCAATTCGCTATTTCAATATGCGTAATTAGAAGGGGAATGGAAACACAGCTAGCAAAACAATTTTTAAGCATTTTTTCTTGTAGTTTCCGTTTATTCCCCCCCAAAAATGCTCTAGCATACTTTAGTATCTACCATAGTAAACTGAAGTAAAATTCCTGTCATGTAAATTCTTAGAAAGGAAGCTAACCATATTAAGTGTTGTACATTTTATTAATTCACTATGGTTGAAACTACACAGTCCTGTTGTAAACATTAACAAAGTGTATCAATTACTATAAACATACTACAAAATACTATAATTTGAGGATGGCAAATACAAAAGTATACTACTATATTTTTTCACATGGATCGATTTGCATGTAAGCTATTTAAAAGGGTTTACAATGATTTTGGATATTATTGAGCTCTATATGTTCTTGACGGTGTGAAGTTGTATAAAACATTTTTTCCACGATTATTGTGAAGGAAGACTGCAAAAGAACGCTAGATTCACACATCTAATTGAAGCCTCTGAAAGCTGTAGAAAGAAACACACACAGCACGCCAATGAAGCTTGAAGTATATCCTTCACCGACCACATATTTCAACTGAGAGAATATCAGAAAGCAGTGTATGCACAGAAAATCACAAACAACCTTAAGGGAGTCCAAAGCACTGTTTAGCTTCCAAGATCCAGAGTTCCTCATTCATGGGTTCTTAGAGTACCTATTAGGCATTTATGTGCTTTTAAATTGAAACTGGTTCAGTGTTGAATACTCCCCTCAATTGAAGCCCTGCTGAATGTGATGTGTCCTTCATCCGCTCAGTTTGACTAATAGCAGATGATAAAGAGAAAGTGCGAGCTGTTATTTAACCCGCGCTCAGGTGTCTAATGACAGCGATCTGCCCAGCTGGGATGTGAATTATCCGTACTCTATGTATTCAACCATGAATCCAATCAAACTATCACTGATAGAATATGTTTGGAGGTTTGGAAAGGAAAGCTCTGCATTTTTAAAGGAACGGTTCACCCAAATATGAAAATTCTCTCATGGTTTTTCTTGCACTCATGCCATCCCAGATGTTTACGACATGACAAAGATCCAAAACTCCAATATTCAAAGAGTTCAAATATGGATGTCAATATGGTCAAATCTGTGAATCTGTGATTAGTTATTGCATGTACACTCACCTAAAGGATTATTAGGAACACCATACTAATACTGTCTTTGACCCCCTTTCGCCTTCAGAACTCCCTTAATTCTACGTGGCATTGATTCAATAAGGTGCTGAAAGCATTCTTTAGAAAATGTTGGCCCATATTGATAGGATAACATCTTACAGTTGATGGAGATTTGTGGGATGCACGAAGCTCCCGTTCCACCACATCCCAAAGATGCTCTATTGGGTTGAGATCTGCTGACTGTGGGGGCCATTTTAGTACAGTGAACTCATTGTCATGTTCAAGAAACCAATTTGAAGTGATTCGAGCTTTGTGACATGGTGCATTATCCTGCTGGAAACAGCCATCAGAGGATGGGTACATTGTGGTCATAAAGGGATGGACATGGTCAAAAACAATGCTCAGGTAGGCCGTGGCATTTAAGCGATGCCCAATTGGCACTAAGGGGCCTAAAGTGTGCCAAGAAAACATCCTCCACACCATTACACCACCACCATAATTGCATTAATGAGAAATTGAACAGGTGTTCCTAATAATCCTTTAGGTGAGTGTATATGTATGAGTGTATATGAGGGGCAATCGTGGCCTAATGGTTAGAGAGTCGGACTCGTGACCAGAAGGTTGCCAGTTCGATCCTCAGGGCCAGCGGGTAACGATTGCGGTGCCCTTGAGCAAGGCACCTAACCCCTACATGCTCCCCGGGCGCTGCAGTGATAGCTGCCCACTGCTCCGGGTGTACGTCTGTTCACCACTTGCTGTGTGTGTGCTCACTTATCACTGGACGGGTTAAATGCAGAGGTCACATTTCGGGTATGGGCAAATCTGTCACTTTCACTTTCACATATGTGTGTTTTGAAATGCATGAACCAATGAGATGTAATGTGGTCAATGTGTCTCTAAATAAGCTAAAAAACGTTTCTTTACGTTTTCTGACAAATCAATTTTATCCCTTGTCATTTGGATTACTTAAATGATTGATGTGTGTAATAACTTTAACATAAAATTAAAATTCTATGTTCACCTGAATAAACAGAGTCGTACGTCTGGGACGGCAACTGGTTAACTAAATCTGGATAAAGTCAATAAAAATAAATCGCTAAATAAAATTGTTTTTTTTATACGTCATGTAACTGTTGCTTTAGACGTTGCACATTTGCCCTGTGTTTTTCTGTTTATCGGTGCGATTTGAGTCTGTTTCCGTCAGAATGGCAGCGGTGTGTAAAGGTCATGAAGATGTTTTGTTTTTTCTTATGTTTAACTACTAAACTGAGAGGTTGTTGGCATGTTAAGCAAGCTCTCTTTTCTTTCTTAAAGCTGGCTCTTTACACCTGGTTTCCTTGAGCAGTTTTGATGTGTGTTACTTGTGAAATGTTATACTTCTTTTCGATGTCTGGCACAGTAGACAAGACCGCAACAGTTCCGGCGAGAAAAAAAAAAAAAAAGACAAAAGTTTCAGATGCTCAACAAGTTTCGTCAGAATCTCATATGTAGAAACTTAGATTTGGGGTTAGATTGTTTTGGCCATGCAACTGTATGGATTTAGGAGCTTGATGTAAATGCAGGAATAAACTGTATCATGTCCAGACATGCTGAGTTGCACCATCTTTATGTGCATTTGTACTTCTAATATGATTCATATAAGAAAGTTCTTTGTGGAATGTCAGACAGTAAAAAACGCTTGTTTGTTGTCATTTATTTTTAAGACTGTAGAATGTAGTTTATGGAGGGCCTGAGACAGGCTTGTTTGTTTCAGCTGCATTAAGTAACTGGCTCTGTCTGCTACAGAGTAAAAGCCATTTTGATTCTGAGTTACTGTTTGCATTGTAAATGATGCGGCTCTGCTGTGGAAGAAGAAAAACAGAACGTGCAGTTCCTCCTGCTTTTTTAACATTACATGTTGCCTTTCTGCATTTGTGAAAACAGGATTTATTTGTGAATTGTTGATGCATGTTTTTATTGGTAAGTGTGATGAGACCTTAGTCTGCTTGTGATCCCTGTAGTTACACCAAGATGGGACCAGTAGTGGATGACAGTGGATGATTCACTTTCAATTTGTGGAACTTATATGATACGTGTAATATTACATTTTAAATACATTTTTTATTTCACGGCATGGATTAATTCGCCCACCGTTTGCCCAGTTTTAAACATGCATAATGTAATCGTGCCATTCTCTTTTCCCTAGTCAAAGTGTTATGTACTTGCACATGTTGTATGTGAAATGAACTTTGACCCCCAGCAGCTCCACGCATGCATTCATGAATGTCTGTGATTGTGAAACAGCTCATCTGGGGTCGTCTCCTGTTGTCTTCACTCTTTCTGTTTGGCTTTGTTGAGAGAAGCCGCTGTATTCGATTGCCTGTTACAGTCCATAAAGTAGACATTATATCAGTATCTTAACTAAATATATAGAGTATATCTTTACAAAATATAGACAGTAGGTATTTACCAAATATATAATACAAATATATAGACAGTAGATGTATAAAAAATATATAAACAGTACAGTATATCGATACAAAAATATAGAAAGTATATCTATATATTTATCAAAACAACTGTATAGACAGTATATGGGTTGTTGACAAATATACCTTGCATGTGTCCTATGATGTGACATAGCAAAGATTTTGAAAATAAACTGGTAATAATATATTGTTTATAATATAAAAAGGTAAGATAAGAGCGATTTATCTTCATTGTTAGTTTTTTTCTTAATTTTTGCTGTCACACCATAGGACACATTTATGATATGTTTGTATATCAACAAATATATCCTTAAATATATTAATGTGATGTCTTTAAAAAAAACATAAACAGTATTCCATAACAAATGTTTATTTTATAATTTACACTAATTATTGTATTACTGTTTTATTGGTTTAATCCAGATATTCCAATGTTAAATTGTTACATAATCTTTTGCGTAATTCTCAGGCAGGATTTATATTAAATTTGAAATTGTGAAATAATGATAGTTTTCATTTTATAGTTCAACTTGACTACCGCATTCTTTTTTTTACCTAATTCTTTAAATTAATTCTTAATTAATAAACGAGGGACATTATACAGTATAGTAGATGTGACTAGCCTCTCTCTTCCCGTCTCTCCCTGACAGCCTGTCTCTCTCTCTCTCTCCCCCCTGCTCTTCCGTCATGGTTATTTGTTTTGACAGGCCGACTTGGAGTTGAGAAAACAGAAAGGCTTGTTACGAGACCCTCCCTGACACTCTATTACAAGCGTGCCTTTGTGTCGACTGTGAGCGTGTGTTTCTCAGAAAGTCTTGTGTTCCCTGTGAGTTTTTGTCTGTGACCCTGTAAAGCTGTTTAGATGCATTTAAGATGATTATCACTTTAACCGAATCAGTTTAAAGTCAAAGCTCATTCTTAAGCACTGGTCTGAGGTCAAAATCAAACAGCTTACACTTACATAACACAAAGAAGTCAAAGCTGTAGAGCATGTAACTAAAAAACCCTGTTCTGCTGGCTCTGTGTATTGTACACCGCTGCCCTCTGCTGGTGAGCAGAGAATCTGCACATGCAATGGGGGAAGGGAGGTATTGCATTGACATTTACATTTACCAATATTGTACACTTCTATCCAAAATGATCTACACTGCATTGAAGGTATAGATTTATTAGTATGTGTGTTCGCTGGGAATCCAAACCCAAAGCCTTTGAGTTGCTAGTTACGCTACAGGAACACTATTGCAGGTGTTAATAATGAGTTTTCTGCACCAGAGCTGTCTGCTAAGGGGCTGTTTCTGGTGGATGCCACTTGGGGGCACTGTGTCTTTACGGTAAGATTCGACTTACAACCTGTCCGAACCACAGAGACTGAAACAAAAAGACACATGCATTTCCTTTGCACATAGTTGTGGGTAGAAATCCCCTGATAGTTTGAGCTATCTTTCAGTGCATTGTAATAAAATCAAGTCGAATACCCAATCAAGATGCTGATCTCCAATTCAAATGCACTTCGGATAAAAGCGCTTTATTGTGTGACATATTGTACAAAAATCAGATTCACATTTAAAGGTTATGAGTAAAGTATTCGGTTACCTGAAGATCAGATTACCTCAGTTAGCATTTCTTTGACGGATTGAATTGGATTTTTTTTAGCTCTCCCGAACCGCTTTTAAATGGATATTTGGTGTTTAAATGCACAATAGTGGTACCTTATATGTGCATCTAAAGCTTTGCATTCTCTTCATTATTCGCCCCATCATTTGTCATTCGTGGCTAAGTGTGATGTCACTTTTATGAGCTCAGGGGACAATAGAGGGGTTGAA
This sequence comes from Triplophysa tibetana, assembly GCA_008369825.1. Classification (NCBI taxonomy): domain Eukaryota; kingdom Metazoa; phylum Chordata; class Actinopteri; order Cypriniformes; family Nemacheilidae; genus Triplophysa; species Triplophysa tibetana. Next base: position 14,928,182 of record CM017901.1, on the reverse strand, counting down.
AAGGATTACTGATTCTTTGACAGCTCTCAGAGGCCCAAAACTCCGCCCCTTGCCCTTTCCTCTCCCCTCTCCTTCCCTATCTCCACCCCTCTCACCAGCCTCCTCTCCACCCTTATCCGAAGTGTGTCGTGTACATGCCAAACAATGTGGCATCTGTCATTTGCCAAACAAAAGGTCTGCAGACTTCTAGCCCACTAACAATAGCTCCAGAGCTCCCTGGAGGTTATCCGGGTGGATGGGGGGTGTATCAATGTTCCCGTCCCAGGGGACAGTAGCCCCAGATGGGGCAGAGGTGGTCGTGGGGGCCCTTGGCAGACTGTGAATGTTGGAAGGTTGGGCCACGGCTCTGACGGCGATTCGTATTGCGTTTTTGTCCAACTGGCGATGGCAGCCAAGCATTCAGGCTGCAGCTAAGCTGATTACCAAGAGAGCAAGAGGCAGTGCGGGTGGCGGCGAGCACGATTGCGAGGGTCTGCCAGATGGGGGCTGGGGGAGGAAGAATTGAGACTGTAGGAAGTGGGAGGGGAATATAGATTTGGGTTAAAGTGTTAAATATGTGGTAAGACCTCATTTGAGGCCCAGATGACATGTTGGGCGTGTGTTTCTCGGTGTTCCTGGTTGTGCGTCGCATGTGTGTTTGTAAGAGAAAGGTTCATGCAGGGAGATTGAATAGATTTGTTGTCCTGTAACGCAGCTCTCTCCGGGTTCGGCCCTGCTCAGTTGACTTGTCAGCTGCTGGCGTGTTTAGAGGTGACCCTTCTCAGTCGTGCATGCAAGCTCGTATTTGTATGTTTGTGTGGTCTTTGTGCATTCACTAAAAGGAAGGTTGGCTTCAAACTCTTGCACTATCTCACATCTGCACTGTTGTATATTTCAATGGTTTGCACTCTATTTGCCAATACATATCTTCTTTTACTTTTCTTTTTTAAGGATCCCTCCTTGTAAAAGTTGTATTTTACATATGAAGAGCTCTTTTCCAAAACGTCCATTTGAATAGTTTTCTTGAAAATGATTTTTTACCTAGACCCATACATTTTGTTAATATTCAATTTATCCTGTTAAAATGGTCTGTTGGCTCAGTCTGAACATGTTAAACAATGATTGTTAAATGAAACAACAATATTGTCGATTATAAATACAACATTTTTTCAAAACGCTACAAATCCATCCTTTTTTTTAAAAAAATGTTGGTTTATTTCTTTTAAAAAACAAACAAACAAGAGAACATAAAACATATGACATCAGGGACTCATACTGTAAATTAATATAAATCAAATAAATGCAAATGCTTGAAATAAATGACAGCCAAATAAAATTAATAGTAACAAACTAAATAGTAAATTAAAATAAATATTTTCAATTTCATGTTTCAATATTTTCCACCACATACAACAAATAATTTAGAAATAACACATACAAATACCACTAACGAACGAGTTCTTATTGGTCGAGAGGACATATCGCATTTAGGCTAAAAACTGGTTCGAGACTTCGAGCGTTTTGGAAAGAAACTGCATCTTGCAGTCCATTTTCAACAAGGAAATATAGCGATTTGGCATGAAACATTGATGGAGCAGTGAATAGGTTTAGAACACAGCAAAATGGCATTACAAACTCATTTGTTTAATGCGTTTTGAAAAAGAGCTCTTTATATATATATATAATCTGTGTTTTTTATATATTTTTTTATTCGTTTAGTGTTATTTGTATGCACCATGGGTGTGAGAGTAATGCAATTACAATCCTCCATATGTATGTAAGGTGGCAGAATTGACAATAAAGCAGACTTCGACTTTTGAAACCATGTCTTTTAGTTCATATGAAAGGGTCAGTTTTGTTTGAGAGACGGAGGTCATCAAACATCAAACACATGTTCAGCAAGTACACAGCTAGAAAACTGTTCATCAATGTATATGTCTTGTTAATGGCAAAATATCTTAACACCCTTTGTTATTGTTCTTGAAATGAGTTAAGATCATTTAAATAAAAAAATATTTAGTATGTTTGTTTAATCTCCCAACATGTGACCTGTGTCAAGATATGGGTAAAAATTAAGATAATGAAGAAGAAGATTTAATCTTGCATTCTCTTCGTCAATGTGTGCTCGGCAAGAACGTTTTGTGCTTGACCGCCACCAATTCGTGTTTTACTGTAACTTCAGTAGTTCAAGGAGGAAAAATCGGATCTCATTGGTCGGCAAGTTTTAAACACGGCGTGTCAAAGGGAAAAAAACGAGCCAGAGGGTTTTAAAAGAATTGCACTTTTACGGCAGGTGTTTTGCGCGTCAGTGTGCACACTCACATTGGCTCCCTTGTTTCGTCACGAGGCGTTAAACGTAGATGATAGGCGTTAAAAGCGTGATTATCGTCCCGGTGTGGACAAGCCATTATGCTATTTATAATTTGAACTATAAATAGTAATCATATAATTGTTTTAATATAAGCTGTGTATTTTTTTAAACTTTTGCTTGTCACACCCTAGGAAACATGTGCGGTATATTTGTCAACTACCCATGTTGTGAAGATGTAAACAACCCTGTTTTAACGCTGGTTTAACACTCATCGGACGCTGGTCCAGAAATACTTTCTATTTCAGCTTTTTAAAACTACACAAACGTTTAGCCAAAATGTAACCAAAAATATTAACAGAATCAAAATGTTAAACAAAATTCTTTAAGATGTTATTGTATGCGTAAGACAAAAAATAAACGAAAAAAAAACTGAAACCTGAAGTGCTTGTAGACCAGTGTTATATATATATATATATATATATATATATACACTCTCTTATTGTGACCCCAGTGTCGTGAATGTTAGTGAATCTGGAGCTGAGTTCATTGTCACACCCCTACTGGAGACAAAAGTGTGTATTTTTATTATAAATTTGTGTAGTAAAATACAGAATTTTAACAATCTTTAGATAAACCAACCAATGAATGTTGCTATGTTTACAGACATACAGTAGCCTACTCAATAGTATGCGTGTTAAAGACGTGCTAGTGATCTTAAATGGACACACAGCATCGTCGTGGCACCGCCTACTTGTCTCTAGGCTCAGCCATTTTATTGAGGCCCTGAAAACAATTATGTTTTCTTTCCTCCTGAGGATGCATTTATGCCAAAGGAGTCACTAAAATGGATCGTTGTTTGACATCCGCTCATCTGCAGAGGCCGGTATAGCTGCTAATAAAGTGAGAATTCTCTCTCTCACACACACACACATCTGACAGGTTCATGTCGAGCTCCTCTGACACGTCTGGCCTTCGGAGGCCGAAGACTCGGCGTACTTATTCCTCTCTCGACCAATGAGGGCGACCCGCGCGCTCCCCCGCCAGCACTCCGCAGCATTGATTAGAGATAATTGGAGGGAGTCAAAAGGCGAGAAGTGTCACTAAATAAATTTGGCTGCGTTAATTGCGGATTCCTCTGGATGTGGAAGAAACACTTAGCCGCAGGGCCTGACAATGCAGGATTAATTGGCCCCCTTCAATGAACATAATTAGAGCGATTGTTAAGAGATAAAGAAAAGGTTTAACAAGCCCTGCCGCGGTGTCAGAGGGAAACGCGAATATCACACTCTTTCTACTTGACATCTCTCTCTCTCTCTCGCATGCCTGTTCTGCCTTAATCTTTCTTGCTGTTTCCTTTTTAAAGAAGAACGTGGCGTTTTCCGATATAGAGTCGAGTAGCTCTCTCTTAATTGAGAAGTGAAATCCGTAGAATTTGCGTGTAAATTTGCAGCTCATTCGTTTATTAAAAGCATTCAAATACTAGGTTATGAATATATAAAAATTTTTACCCATGGACTTGCAGGTTAGCATAAATGTCAAAGACACTCAGAGTAGCGTTTAACGTTGTTTAATAGACTGGAATAACGGTTTACTAGCGTTTATCCGTCAGAACAAAAGTGTAAGCGGTACACCTGTCTTTTTCAGTGTGCTGGGGTTAATTGAATCTGATTTCATTATCCGTGCACGCCTCAGCCATCTGTTGACTATTCACATCCTTTTGTTTCGAATCGGTCATGATCAGCTTTCTGTTACTACGAAGGTATGCACGACACATAATAAATGCACCTTTGGCTGAGACATTTCAGGATACTGTGAAAAGAACCTCACGGCAGCTATAGAAACAGAATCCCGGCTGTTTCCATGGACACCAAGACCGAGACCTCTCCCCATTGGCCTGCCACTGATCGGGAGCAGTTGGCCTCTGTGTCAGACTCCTCTTGACAGCCTGCTGCCTCGAGGTGAAAAGCATTGTGGGCGATGGAGTCCTTGACCTCTGAACTTGATGGCTTGATAAAGAGGGTTGGCCTTCTCGCAGATATACGAGGGAGGAGCGCCAGAGGAGCACTTACGCCTGTGGGAGACGTTTTGATGTACAGTTTCAGAAATAAAACCGTTGTTGAAGGATAGGTTATGGGGGGGAATAGAACAGGTAGATACGGCCCCTCTTGGCTGTCAGCGGATGTACTGCAGCCGCCTTTAGCACATTAAATCCCTATAGAGATATAGAGGTTTTTATTTTTACAATTGTGTAGGCAGGTAGTTGAATGCAATGCATAAAAACATAATGAATAGAAAAATATTAAAAATTATGTTCGATACATATCGATTGATGAAACTGCATAGTCAATAACTGTAGGTCATATAGGTTTGAAATGACGTGAGGTATGTGTAAATAGTAAAATGATTTTCTTGTATCAAAATCGAACTTGTAGGGAAGACTAGGGCAAGTTGTCACACAGGGAAAATTGTCAACGCATTCTTTTTTAAGTTGGGTTTAAATGTTGTTTTAAAATTGTGTTCAATTCATTGCAGTTTGTATAAACCAGATCAGTTGTTTGATGTAATCATGTGCTTTATAACTGCTATACATTCAGTTTGTTAAAACACTATTAAATGGCTACAGTAATAGACTTTTTAAAGACAGGTTCTTATTGTGACAACATGCCCCATAATATGAGGTGCGGCTATATTTTCTGACAGTAAATATAACAGCCCTGGCTTTGTAGTAATGACCAATTTTCTCAGAGTGCCATAAACTATTATAAGTATAGCTTTCAAAATGGACCCCATCAATGGATTACAGTGTCACATCTTTGGGTTCTCACCATAAAATAGCCTGATCACTTACCAGTCTCGCTGCTGATTTAACATCTTTGTGTCCTCAAACTGGGGTTGCGGATTCCAGATTAACTACAGTATTTATGAACCTGGCTGGTGTAATGGCAGACTAGGAGGGGGTAATATAGCTCACTTAGCAGGATTACTGGATGGGATTGGGCCCCAAAGGGCCGCCTTTACTGCCTGCTGTAAATGTTCCCTCAGAGAGAGCAAGCATCTAGGGATTGATCGGCGTCGGGGAGAAAGTCGATCCATTTCCTGTGCTCCATCGAGAACGTCGGTGATGGATGTTTCGCAGGAGCACAGGTGTTTTTTCTCCATCTTCTCCGGGGTGATGGAAAGCAGCCTTGTTCCCTCCACTTGCTCTCCCTGTATAATTCTGCATAATTTTGCTAAAGTGTGCCTCACATTGAATGTAGAAATGAGGAGAAAGAGACAACCCAGCTTTTGTATGTAGTGTAGCGCCCTCAGCATTGCTGATGCTCCCCAGACGTCCATTTTTAAAGGTGTTCTTCCTTGAAGAGAGATACAGCATCTCGGCTTCCTCAAGTCCAACATCGCAAAACATCTCAAAAGGGAATCTATAAAGCTACTGGCAAATTTGTAAAATGCAATTTCAACACAACCCATTGCAAAGTTACTATGGCTTATCAAATGTAATTAATTTCCAATGACGTTTGACAGTTTGAGGCGACCATTTCTGCTGCAAAGTAAGGGAAGTTCTAGTTTCATGCAAATCAGCCTTGATGTGGCGACTACCAAGGGGAGCATAGCCTACTGGGGTACCAGTTTATTATTTATTTCCAGATATATTTCTGCATATTTCCAGCCTTCGGATTGACTTAAGACTTGTCGATTTGCAACACATTACGCAGCAGTAAGTTGTTGTAGGGAAATGAAGCTTAGTGACATTCATGAATCATATCAAACAAAACCGTCCAACATCTTTATTTTAGTTTTTTTTTTCACAACAAGGTTTACATGTCCGCATGAGTTATATGGAAAACTGTATTTCGGCCCCTCCAGTTATTCGTAGAGCTACAAATTACAGACTGTCAGGGAGCGCGAGAAAGACAGAGCTGAACACAGTTGTCAGAGCGTGTTTTCTTTGGCCGACTGGCATGTATTCAGGATATATATTCACAAGTGTATCTTGAATTTCACCAAAGCGCTCAAGATGTTCTGGACCGTTCCTGAAAGCAGCTGTAGAGAGAGAGTCAGGCTTTTATTTTCTCGCTGTGTGACAGCGCTATTGAGTTTCCTGTTTGAAGCCTAGCGTTGAAATTCAATGCCTGCATTGACATGTTCCCCATATTTATGTGAAACATTTTGAAGGCTAAAATTTTGATTTGCTTGAGTTTGGAATACTGTCTAGGTGAAGTCATGTAACGGTTGTCGACATAATTTGTAATGTTTTCTTTGCTTACAACAGTGTTTCATCAGATTGACGCGCCAGGCCTGCAGTTAATTTCTAGTCTGTGTTTGGTTATAATATAAACATTTACTTTAGAATTTATATTGATATTCATTTGTATTAATATTTTATATTATATCAATTGTACAAAATAAAATTAAAACTACAAAATTTGCCCAATTGACCTTGTAGGAATTATTATGGAAAGTGAATTGGGGAAATTTTTCAAGTGAACTATCTATCTTTAAATTTGAGCTACATAATGTTTGTTTGTGTTGTTACCACTGAAATGGTCTAGATCCGTGTTCTCCAACGTGGTGCTGGCGAGCTTTTGCACTCGGCTCAACAATAAGAGCTGTACATGAATGATGCTCGGACTTAAACCGTTCCGGCGAGTGCTGCATCGTCATGAGTTTATCATTTGCACGTAACCTTCCCGATGTAAATATATTCAGGTGCAAAAAAAATTCAGTTTTATCCCTTATTGCTTGAAAAGGTGTGCGTGCTGTTCGCAAACATATCAGATAAAACGCAAAGAAGCTGAATTGAGTCACAGATCATACAAGAGACATTTTTATTCGACAAGAAGATGTGCGCAATTAAATACTATAGAATTTCCTCAATTGACGGCATTACTGAACTAACCAGCGGTCTGGTTTCATTGTACACCATTTGGCATGTTGTTCTAAAATACGTTGGCCAAATTCATTCCTGTAGAGGAGCCATTCACCTACGAAAGCTGCGCCTTTATTGTGTTCCATCTGTGCGTTCTGAGCAGCAAATCATTTATTATATATAGCCTATTGAAAATAGTATTACAGTGGCTTAGTAGCAAATGTTTTGGTAATTCTGTATGCGCGAATTCAAGTCAAAACGTTTATTCCTTGTTTGGATAACGTTACCAGCCCGACTGAAAATATTAACCAAAAATGATTTAATATGTTGATTTCTTTTAAAAAACAATTTATCCATATAGTGATTATATTATGATTTATTTTTCTATATAAACGTAAGTTTGTTTATGTGGTAGAAATTAATCTCTTTTCTGTTCTAATGCGAAGTTTCTGCATTATTACGAAACGTATAAATATTAACAAATATTACCAAACAGATAAATGTATGTAAGTCGGTATTTACATTAACGAAGATTACTTCGAAGATTACGAAGATACTTCACCAAAGCATGAAAATATTTTTTTCATTTACTATACCTCAAACCTGAATGACTTTCGATCTACTTCAAAACACAAAAGAAGACTTTAAAGAATGTTGGTTACCAAACAACATTGACTTACGTCGTATGGACACAAAACCACCGGGACATTTCTCAAACTATCTTTGTGTTCCACAGAAGATTCCTACAGGTTTTCAATGGCATGAGGGTGAATGTATTGTATTGAATTGTTCTGTTCTGTGAACTATCCCTAGCCTAGCATTCCACAGATTTTCCCCTTATTGATAAAATCTCTTATCATTGTAACCTTTTACAAGTCCTATCAGAGAAGTCTTTATGATTAGTGCTTATGGAAATGGACTAGGATCAGTAGCGATAAGACTGCAGTAAAGCAAGATTAGGCAACAGGAAGGAGAGGTTTGTTTTGATAAGGCGTAGCGGGGAGATACAGGTCACTGAAGTGCAGACAGTTGGCAGCGGCGGTGTTAAAGAGGCCGCTGTCAAACTACGCTTTTCCCAGATGACTTCAGTTTGCACAAAGCAGCAGATGTGTCCGCAAACACGCGCTCCCGTCGTCTCCTGGAAACAAACGCACACGTCGAAAAATCCTCATTCCAGTTTGCTTTGGCTCGCTTTCTTTTGTGTCCGCCAGGCTGGAGGAAGAACGTCCAGCCTGCAATAGCCACGATGACAGATACAACTGCAGCGAGCCTGGGAGTAAGTGTGTGGTCTGGCATAAGTTACAGGGTCACGTAACCTTTGTGAGCGTGTGTTTGTTTTACATCTGTTATTTCTTAAGTCGCAGTGATCTGAAACCCCTCCATCTACCTCCTTGTCTTTATTATAAATGAGCGAAGGAAAAGAGAAACAGACCCTGCTGTGGTCGCCCCCCTCTTACATCCCATTCTTCAGGGCCAATAAATGAAGTGTTGAGAATCTCCAGACGCACACTTTAGAGGTTTTCCACCTTTGGCTGACATCATGGCTTTGGGAGCTTGAGGGCAGCGCTGCACTTGAGCTGCTGAGAGAATATGATGTGACTCAAGGTCAAGATTGTGGGCCAGACACTCCCTCACGCAGAGTTTCCAAAGTCACCGTCCAGCTCCTGTTAGCTATTAGACCTCTTGCTGTTATGTGTGAGCTGTTCTTCACACCCTCAAGTACATTTGCACATTTATTGTACAATAAACACATCTGCTTAGCTTTTTAAATGTGCAAATACAATACATATACTGTTATAGATTGATCTACTAATGATAATTTCACCCTATTATTTTTGGAGTGTTTTGCTCTCTTGGTAAATTTAGTCTAGAACTAAAACTTTTGTTCCGTATATATAGTTGAAGAACATTTTGTTTGAAGAACACTTAGTTGCGGCCAATTCGCTTGCATAGTTTGCAAAACAGAATGGTAACCAATAATTTCTTATGTGATGTCACAATATCAGACTACACGATTATTCACCATGCCTATATTATTTATTAAAATGCTTTTCAAAATCACATTTACAAAAAGGAACATTCTGTCATCATTTACTCACCCTCTTGTCATTTCAAACCTGTGTGACTTACTTTCTTCCACAAAACTCAAAAGTAGACATTTTGAAGAAAGTTGGTAACCCAACAGTGACGGTACCCATTCACTTCTACTGCAATGACTCAAAACCAATGCAAGTCAACGCTAACCCCATTCTTTCAAATATCTTCTTTTGTGTTCGGCCGAAGAAAGAACTTCATACAGGTTTAAGATGATGAAACATCAGTTATTATATTTAAAAAAAATCATCAAATATTTAGCCTTGGAGCAAAATGTACTGTTTCAGAGAATATTATAGTTCAATTGAAGTACCATGTTAGAATAATAACAAATTTGAATTTCTTTAAAACTCAAACGGCAAGAACTAGGTATGGTTATCCTTGATGCTTTAGAGGAAGACTGTGTTTGTTCCAACAAGTGTATGAGAACATAACATAGAAACAGAGGAAAAGAGTTTTCTATGTGTGCAGTATGTGTTGATAATGTGTGTGCGTATGAGTGTAGAAATAGCACGCCATGTGTATATGTTTTTATGGATTATGCAGCTTTAAATCCGGGTCATGTTACCGCATAGTGTATCCCAGCATGCAATATGAAATACTGTCACGCCTGCCATCTTGCTTCATGCTATTTTTGCTTAAGACATCATCAGAGTCTGGTTTATTTGCTTCATCTGGGTTTACCTCTTTAGTTCTGGATGACAAGGAACAGACACAGGGAGGGCTGCCAGGATTGGCCTTTGGGGTAAACTTGTGCTAGGTCGTATATTGTCTTTTTACAGACTTTGATAATAGGACACATAAGTACACTGTCACAATAGCATGCAGATGCCAACATAGATACATAATATAGGTCAAACCTTGAGATGGCAGGTTTCCTCAGACAACGTTAGAGAAAATGTTCATCTTATTAAACATAAACACATATTTTGACTCAAACTGACGCGATCACAGGTTCATACGCAGACAGAGGTGGTTGATATAACCAACTTTTTTTTGGACTAGAACAGTACCATGTATGATTGGACACAAGTCTTTGAAGTGCCTTGTTTTTTTCCTGAAAGACAATAACTAAAAGCGAAGCTTGTCAGTAATGGAGCACATTAATTGGTTGTCAACACAGTTCAAAAGTTTAGAAAATTAATCAAATTCAATTGACTAATCTTAATTTATTTCTAAACATGTTAGTTTTAGTTTGGAAGCATTAAGTCGATACTCTATTCAGCCAAAAATGTGACGTATGTCAAAGAACAGTCTTGGATCAGAAATATTTTTGTTTTTGTTTAACAGTGCATGAATTAGCAGCCCCATAGCCAATTCTGATACCGAATTCATTGCTGGAGTGTTAAGTGATAACTATCTGATTAAATTAAATGAACATGAGACGGTTTCAAGTGTCATGTTTTAAATTGTGGCTTGTAATCAGCTGTCATTTTGAAGTGTGAATGTCACACTCAAAACTTCATTTTGGCAGAGGTGTAAAGTTATACAGTTTTAATAAAAATAGCAACTGGCTAGTGTTACACATCATAATCTTTATATCTCCATGCTCTCACAGTTGGGCCTGTTTCCTACATTGCCCGAGATTAAAAAAAACATAGATTATATAAACAATAAAATTATAATTAGATTATGATCATTTTTTTTACATTCTGTGAACTACTAACAACATTTCTACCAAATTTCAAATAAAAATATAGTTTATGTTTGTATTTATTTGCAAATGAAAATTGTTCATATTCACTGGAGCAATACAGCAAATGTATGTATTTAGAAAAAGTTTTAGTTTTATAATCTGCTAACCTAGACTCTTTCACACTTTTGTGACCCGTCATGCTGCCAGTCTTTGACATTGCGGTTGGAGGACTTTGTCACTCGTGAGGTTTGATTTTGTTGAAATTCAACAGACACAGAACTGAATGGCCACAATAGATCTTGAAAAGCTGATGAAAGTGGTCGACCGATTATCAAACTGGCCGATTATCGGCGTCGATATTAAGGATATAGCCGATAATCGATATCGTTCATTTTCAAAGCCGATTTGCCGATAAAATCATTTCATTTTGAAATGCGCTATTTGGCTCTGATGCAGTCAAGGATTTAGTGAGAGCGTCACTCAAGTTTGTTGCGTATAGGAATGCCCGCCTACTGCCCCTCTGATTCGTGAGACTAAGTCACGAGTCCGGCCAATCAACGCGGGAGGCTGCGGAACAGAACGTTTTTTTCACTCTCACACTGAAAGCGCTGCTTCGACTTCATGCTCTCTGAAGTAAGGCAGCATCAGACGTTGAAAAAGATCACAAGCCACTACACTGAAGATGCAAAACACTTCAATATAATTAGTGCCTGAATTTCGGAGCAGCTTTATGGGTTTCCTGCAGATTCCACAGGATTTACGCATTGTTATCATGTAGATATAATTCACATCCATAGTATAACATTGATTTTGCTCTGCAAGCGAGCAGCACACTGCACGCACGTTTCTTGTAATTGATGGAGCTTGCGTTTAGCACGTCATTTTAAGTTAAGCCATTTAAAAAAATACAAGCCATTTTAAAGCATAAAGAACTTGAATCGTCGGTCTTCAATCAGATCGCTCTCATGCCCGCGCGCACACACACACATACTCTGCACCTCAAGCTCCTCGCGACAAATGTTAGATCGAGTTATTTTTCGCAACTTATTTATACACATAAATGTTCAGAGACACACATGGGTGTGATTAAATGCCCGTCTTGCCGACAATACACTCAAGGAATAGGCTAATGTACTAACTAAGTCTGCTGTTATAGCTTCATGAAAACATTTGCGGTCTTTTCAACGACATACACAATAAAGCTATGATGCAATTAAATTATTTACACTTATTATATAAATTCAAATTGTGCTAATTAATAAAATGATGAGAAAAATGATTTATTGAATAGTTCTAGTATTGTATACAATCTTTAAGTCATCAGAACAGAACCTGGTGTTGGTGAATTGGGACTACTAATTGTTACACATTCTATAATCATTTAAACTCTAGGGACCTACTATAATTATTTGTTGCTTGTTGTTGTTTACTGTGTTCCTTGTGGTTTACAAAATGTTCACAGAATTCTGCTGGCTGCTCCCTTATTTCTTTTGTTAGTATTAATATAAGTGTTATGATTAAGATTTCTCAGTCAGAATTAAAAATGTTTCAAATGTTTCAGAGCCTGTGTTCTTAGTTTTTATATAAATATATATATATCGGTTGAAAATATCGGTTATCGGTCTAATTCACATGGAAAAAATATCGGTATCGGTATCGGCCCTGAAAAACGCATATCGGTCGACTTCTAGATGAAATGATTATTTTGAATGGTCGCGTAATTTTTGTGTATATATATATAAAAATATATACATTTATTTATTTATATATGGAACGTCCTTATTCAATATGTAAGTTTGGTCATTCGTTTGCGTGTACTATTTTTGGTGGAAACATCACCACCTGCTAGAACAAAGAGTTCAATGAGGCTCTGTGAAGGTTTTTTGGACTGATTTGGATTGTGTAAAGCACTATACAAATACATTTGACTAGATTTAAATTGGATATTAGAATGGTATGATGTCCAAACAAACGTGGCAAGTGGCAACACCATTTTATTTTCAGTTCTTCTTTAGTGTTTATCAAGTTTCCTGCTGAATAATATGCAGTAGATGCATTTGCCGACTAAGAATTATGTATACTGCTACCAACAAATAACCAAACTGAATGAATATGAGTTTAAAAACATAGTAAGATTATATAAACAATGATAAGATGTTTATGATCATTTTTGTTACATTCTGTGAACTCCTACATTTCAAATAAAAACATAGTTTCTGTTTGCAGAAAATGAAAACGGGTTAGGAAAAAAGATGTCATTCATTCATTCAATCATTCAATATATCCTATTTCAATATGTTTAAGTTTGTGAATGCTAGCTTGTGTGTACATGTGTGCGTAGGACACATCACCATCTGAAAGAACACAGAGTTCAATGAGGTTCTTTGAAGGTGATTTGGACTTATTTGTTTTGTGTAAAGCACCATACAAATACATTTGACTAGATTTAAATTGGATATTAGCATGCATCACGTCCAAAAAAACATGGGAAACATTTTATTTTTAGTTCTTTTTAAAGTGCTTGTCAAGTTTCCTGCTGAACTACAGTACACATGTATTTATCGACTGCAGAAACGTGTAACCAAAGTGAATGAATATTTCCTGACACATCCAGAGAGTCGCTTCAATCTCAGAGTTTCCTGCAGCCGTGCTCACACCAGGTGTGGTATTATTGTAGTGATATAAGCAATTTACACCGTAGCCATTTGAGAAGCCCACCCCGTAGCAAGCAGTATACATTATAAATGGACGCTGCAACGCTTGCTTGGAAACAGATGTTTCTGTACCGGCCCGAGGGCCTTTTTGTCTTTGTAAAGAATTTAAAGATGCAATTTTGCCTTGCAAATGAGTAATCCAAGTGGGCTGCATCACAAAGATGCTTATTTGAATTTGCCCCATTAGTTTTCATAACAACTTGCAAAACATGTTTCTTCTTTCACGTTTAAAATTTTGTAAGAGCGCAGGAGGATAAACATACATTAGGAATGTTGTCAAACCAACGCGTCTTTCAATGTATCCGATGTGTTTCCAACGTTTCTCACAGAACCGCTTTCCGCCGTCTTACGCAATTGTCGATGGAGAGGTGCATTGTGGGAAGCAGCGATGTCCCAAAGTGTTTCAGGGAAACACTGGGGGCGACATGTGGTCTAATTGCCCTCCAGGTGTCACATGTGCCTCCGTGTGTGTACTATACGTATTTCGGTATATTGGTTAGGGGCCTGCGGCGTCCCGTGAGACAGCTGGTGCAGAGAGGAGGAGAGCTCATGTTTGAAGCCCATGTGTCATGTCCGTGCTTCAGTCTTCGAGGCATATGGCCTGTGTGTAGAAATAAAGCTTGGGCATACAGACAGACAGGCAAGCAGCCCCACGGGGACCACTGATCTACCCCGTTCATTAACCCATGGGCCCCTAGGGACTCGGGTTATTGGGTAGAGACACCGCTGAACATGATATAAGGCCATATGGGGACCCTGACTTTCAGAAGCACTTAGTACGTGCAAATCTGTTTTGTCAAAGGAATAAGAGCAGCTTTGATTGGTTGGAGGCGGTTGCCATGCTCTAATTACAGATCGGAACGCTGAAATGATACGTGCATTACTGACACAAATAGTCTGCTAATGTCTTTAAATGATATTGTTGTAGTTTCGGCATGGGTTTTTAGTCTGTGTCACCACTTCACAACCAAAAGTCCATTTGAACCTCAAAGCAAAAACTCAGACAAGCTCAACAAATTCAGCATTAATGAACTTAAAAGAGTAGTTCTCTTAAAAATGTGTCCCCATTGACTTTCCATGGTAAGAATATAAATGACTATTAAAAGTAATTTTGAAGTGAACTACTTCTGTAATTGTTTGTAAAAATTGACATAGCTTTAGACGTTTTTATCTTATACACATTGTTTATTAAATTCATCGCTACGTGTTACTTTTTGTAAATATTTGACATCGTTGAATTATGACGTGAACTGTTCTTAAAAGTGTAATTGTTGCCGTCTCACGTACAGCACATATTCAACAGTCAGCCTCTAATGAACTCGCGTTTTCCATCTGTGACTGTGATTTTTCAGTCACAACTTAATGCAAAGTCCTGCCTCCTGTCCTCTATGGTGACCGAGTACACAAATAACTCACCGTAGCCTCTGCATTTGTGTACATTTGCCTCCGTGCAGCCCCCATCTTACTGGAAAGCATGGAAAGTGCGTTTGAGGTTTTCGTGCCGGGTGTACTACATTCGGCCACATAATGTGGATGTCAATCATACTGATCTTCCAACAATGCATTGTAATGAGAGGCGCTTAATGGACGCTCCTGGACTCATTGTAATAAAAGCAGTTTCCCAGCAGTGTATGTAGTGTTGTGTCTTTTGGGGTGCAATCCAGCCCAGGAGCTCAGGTTGTTTAGGTTTGGGTAACCCAGGGGAGGAGTGAGAGATGGGTGGGAATCGTGGGTCTGAGGTCACACTGCACAGAGATTACGAGAGGGTAGTGATGTCATAATGGAGGCCTTGGATGCTAGTTAGAATGATTGACAAAAATGGGTTTGCAATTGTCAATCCTGATTTCTAAAACCATGTTGTTGATGTATTATATACATTGAGAAGATATTGTATATATTAGATATCTTATGAACATTTTTGGGTAGTTTAATAAAAAACTTACATGTGTGCTATGGCGTGACAGCAAAAAATAAAAAATAAAGATAAATCTCACTTATGTAACTTTAAATTATTTTATATATTAATAATATATAACAATAAATTATATAAAAAAAAAGCTGTCACAGCATAGTACTATTTATTTGTCAACCACCCGTAGACGTATATATATATTTAGATATATTATATAGGTAATATAGGTTTATGAAATGCTTGATTGTGATAGGACTCTTCAGTTTTTATATGTTTGCAGTTGCATAGTTTGCGATACAGGAGGCGCTATACTGGGAAACCAGACAAAGCCTTAAATCTCCCAGACTCCCGCCCTTTCTCTCTCATTCAATCCACCTCTCTCTGAGCAGCTGCCTCTGTCGAGACAGGAGCAAATGAGAGCAGATGAATCCATTTGGCCCCTGGCCTTGTTGTGGCCCTGCCGTGCTCGGAGCACTCTGCTCTGCTCTGGGGCGGCTCCGGGATAATGAGCCTGGAGATTGAGCCACTGTAGAGGCACCACCGCCGTCCTCTCTCTCTCTCTCTCTCTCTCACTCTCTCTCTCTGTCCTTTTGTCTCCCTCTCTTTCAGTCTTGCTTTGGGTTAATAGAGGTGAGACTCTTCTAGTGCGGGACACTTTTCCAGCAAATTAGGGGAAGAATCTGTGTCCCCAGAGCCTACGCTCCGTTACTCTATTCCCATCCGCTCGTCGCCGCCGGCAACGTAGAGCTTTCATCCATGGGGAAGGGGGTGGGCTCGAGACTGGGGCGGGGAGGTAACGAGGACTGAGGGGGGCTTGATTTCAGAGCAGAGCTTGAGAGAAAACTGCTGACAGGTGAAAAGAAGAGCGCGAGAGCGACTCGACTGAGATAAAGTGAGAAGGGCGAGGTGGAGGGGAAGTTCACGGGCTAATGGAGGTGGGACTTGTGGCGGCTCAGGAGCTCTTGGTTGGAGACAGCGGGCCCTTTGAGGTTAGACAGGATCAAAAGAGCAGAATAACATAACAGAGGAGCTTCACCCCAGTACGGCTCTCAGCACGGCTGCCCGCTGGTTCTCCCTTCAGGGCAGAGATTCAGCAGCATGTGGGAGAGGGGCTTTACCTTTAGAGCCCAGCGTGAAAGCATAGATGGCCCTTACTTCCCTTGTCTTTCTTGTGTCTGTCTGTTTTTCGGTTTGTTTTCATGTGCTCCTTCTCTTCAATCAATCTTTTTACAGTATATTTCGTATTTTTCGCTCTTTCTTCTGTATTAAGGTTTTGCACATTCAGTCCGAAATTTTCAGATGGTCTTTTCGTGTTCGGCATCCTAAAAATTCATCACTCACAGAAACATTGCACACTGAGTCTGATGCGTATTAATGAATCCGTTGCGGAAAAATGGTAAAACAACACCGCTGCTGTGCCTCTGCCTCTCTCCTTATCACTCCTTTCATCCCTTGCTTCTCTCCATTGACAGCACCTCGCTAGGTAGTCTGTCTTCATTCTCTGCCTACATTTTCTTGCATACCTGTAAACACTCCTGTTCTGGCCAGGAGTCTCCTGTTTTTTAAACGCATCTGCAGCCATCCATCCATTTGGTTATTTCTCCTGTGAAACTCCCGTATTTCAGTTTCTCCCGTGAACGCAACCGCGAACGGACCGGCGGGAACCCCAAAATCCTTCAGGTCTCCCAGATTTTGGTGACGTTACCCAAATGTTGAGGTCTGGCACCGTGGCAGGAAAATCATAACAGTTCTATTTTCTTGTAATCCGCACTTTCTTTTCTCATGCGATACTTTGTGCTGCAAGACGAAGTGGACTCGGATGGCATCATGGATTTTGGTGCTCGCTTGGACGGTCTCGATTGTCAAAACACCTCTCAAAATTTGAGTGAAGTTAAGACTTTTAAAAGATAACTAAAGAGAAGTGAACCTGAGAGAAACATTCATGGTCAATAGATGCAACCTAAAAATAGCATTTGCGACCCAATTAAAGGGATAGTTCACCCAATAATAAAAATTCTGTCATCTTTGATTCACCCTCCTGTCATTTAGAACCTGTATATAATTCTCTCTTCACAAAATAAACACAAAATAAGATTTTTTTCAGAAAATTTAGCATTTTGTTCATTGAGTAAAAAGACAATTGGGGTCAGTTGCTTAGTTGGGGGTCAGTTGTGCGGTTACCAACTCTCTTCCAGATATCTTTTTTGTTTTCAGAAGAAAAAGCCGTACAGTATTTGAATGACGTGAAGGTGAAAATAATTTTATTTCTGGGTGAAATATCCTGTTCATTTTGGTTGGATTGTGATAACTATAATGTCATTGTGCATGTTTCATCTTTTTTTTTTATAACTTAAAACATGTTTTTATAATGAACCATGCAAGACCAGCTAATTCAAGTATTTTTAACTTAATTTTGTGTTTGACAACTGACAGAGATTTTGTCGAATATTTAAAGTTAACATGTTCGACCTTGCACCACCTAACAAGACATGAACACATACCCAAAATCAGAGAACGAAAACAAACATTTGCATTTCAAACCCTTTGCATAAGTTGACTCTGAGGGGCAAACCTGCAAATCCTTTGGCTCTCTGCGTGCCCGAGCACAACGTTCCACTTGAGACCTTAGGGATGCAGACTGAATAATTTCATCTTTATTTGAAGGCTCACAAACCTCACATATGTCCAGAAAGGACAGAATAGGATTTCATTTATTTGTTTCCACATCGGTGTAGAGGGTAATTTCGAAAGCATTCATATTCTTACGGTGTTACGC
Source organism: Triplophysa tibetana (assembly GCA_008369825.1). Taxonomy (NCBI): domain Eukaryota; kingdom Metazoa; phylum Chordata; class Actinopteri; order Cypriniformes; family Nemacheilidae; genus Triplophysa; species Triplophysa tibetana. Next base: position 14,909,893 of record CM017901.1, on the reverse strand, counting down.
CAAACAAACAAAGAGTAAACAAATCAGGTTTTTGACACGCGTATGGCCGGCACACACACAGAGTCCCCAGCACCCTGCACCTGTTTTTACAAAACACAAATAACTCTGGAATTCTCTAAGCGGGCCGCACGTTTATGTTTTGATTGCGGGAATGATTAGCTTGTCAGTTTTCGTGACGCATCCTGTCTTGACTTTGTGAAATTGCTCTTGATTGGATCCACCTGCAGCTTTTCACATTGTGCATAGGTTGTATCTCTCCACCAGCAGTTGCATCTGACCTCAGCCCAACGGAAATCCATCGTGCCAATCATTCAGTGTTGGCTCAGAGTCGTTCCAGCGTTGGCTCTTTATTGGCTGGGGTAATTAAACGGGGCTCGTGCACTTCTGGCCTGTTACCGCTGGGAGGGGGGGGAAGTGACAAACCGATGACCAGGTGGTGGCAGAATGCAGGACCTGTCAGACTAGCTGATGACCATTTTAATTCTGCCCTGCCTCGGGCTATAATTGATATTTAGCAGAAAAGGTTAATTGTAGCTGTGATCTGTTTAAATTAGAGTAGAGATCTGGAGACCGGGGCCAAGACCTTGTGAGCCACTGGGGACAGACACGCACGCTGCCGGAGGAATAGACACACACACTTGTGTGTACATAGACACATTTGCAAAGCGTATCACAAAATATTAACACAAGTGAGGATTAACAAAATATCTATAATCGATAACATTATATTAATGTATGCTTTATTTCCTTTGAGCACTTAGTTTTTTTATTTATTTTTGTATCTGCAGTATATTATTTGTTATTTATATTGTTTTGTACCATACTTTCATGTTTGGTGGTTTAATCTAACCTTGAGGCGAAATGAAAAGCAACTATTGTACCATATGTTCTCCAGACTGCACTTTTTGGCGTTACTGTATAGACAGTTTCAGTGGACGTAAGCGTCTGGCCCTGGTCTCTATTTGGTTATAATTTTAACTATTTATTTATATTTAATTTATATTAGTATTAATGTTGATATTTTATTGTATAATAATTTTATTCAATTAAAACTACTCCGCAGTCATCGATTCTTTGGAGGTCTACCGGAAGTTAAGTTTGGGCCACATTACATTTGTTGATGTTGTTGCTGCTGAAACCATGTATACATAGGCAGGAAATGTTTGTTTCCTATCGTGCAAGCTTGTGTAATGATAATAACGTGGTAACCCATTACACAAATAAAAACAATCTACGCTGTATCATTTTCGCTGTAGCTCTGCAGATGGCCTGCCGAGCGCTGAACAAGGTCAGTTAATGTCATTTTAGGTGAGCTGTTTTTTGTAATGCCACAGGCCTTTTGTATGCATGCAAATCAGTGGATGTTCAAATGCAGGTTAAACCAAAGAGTTTTCATAGTGAGCCCTTCCACCAATCACATTCCGGCAACGCATGAAGCTGCCTACATCACCACCTACATTTTACTGTTTCAGCAAAAACAGCCCATCCACCTGCCCTCCATGACACGTTGGGTTTCCCTTGGCTTTTCATGGGGTAACGCTCTGTGGATGTATTGAAAGCAGCAGGTCAACACTAACCTGCAAAACTCTGGGGAAGTGGAGACTAAAATTTGCACACATGCACACCACCACTAATGCCGAGGTCATGGGTTTGATTCTGGGCTGCAACTGAAACGGTGTTTTGAATGATTTTGATGAAAGGGTCTGTCAAGTGAATAAACGATTTTGATGTTGCACTGTAAGAACGAGACTATGCTGGGGATACAGGAGTGTGTGGAGTTTTCCAGATCGGGACTTATAAGGCCCTTGTCGTACTTCTTAAGTGTTGTTTTGTTTTTCTCTGTCTAGTGTGTGAGTCTTCTGAGCCATTCTGGAAGGAAAATGGTGGCGCCAGAGGTGAAGGCGGCACTAAGGAGCAACTCCAAAGATCGGCTCAGCGAGGTAAGTGCAAGCCTGTGCACCATAATGACATGACTACCTAGATAGCACAGATACGTCCGTAAGATGTCTGCTAAAGATCTGGAGATCTGGAAAACATCTGCAGTGTTAAAACATCTGATAAACATCTTTACTCACATTCTAAATCATAAACATCTAACAGACATCACGCAGAAGTCTATGTGACAGCAGACAATAAACACACTATTAAAAAATCTTACAGACGTAAATGCAGACAGCAAATAGACGTCTGCCAGATGTGTGTGCTATTAGGGTATAAGAACCGATGGGAGATGGTTAAAAAAGGCTTTGACTTTAGTAAGAACGAATATCGGCCTCAGATTTGTGGCTTCATTTGCATGTGCAGTCTGCCTGATTTGCTGAAAAAAATATTCAAATCAGATAAGTGGCCTCAGTTTGACAGGTGAAGTTTGTTTCGTAAGCAGTTGTCGCATGTAAAGTCGCTGTCGGCCAAAAGCGCTTCCCTCACCAACGTCTTTGTAATAAGATGTAATATTGAAGAGAAAAAAATAGCAGTAGGTTTTGTGAAGAGATAATGTGAAGAGGAGAAGGGTAATGAGAATTTGTGTCAAATTCCCTCGAGTCTCGTTGAATGCTCGTCCCTAACTAACGGCTGTCAAACTCACTCGTCCGAAATCCCCTGCAAATTCACTCGGATGGGTTTGCATCGCGTGTGCCTCGTCGAACCGAGGATGAAGGGGCGGAGTAGATGATGAAAAGAATCAAATGTATTTAATGAAAAGATTAAATGCGACGCTTAGGCTTTTCGGATTCCGGAAATTTCTGTCTTCCTCCGCCGCCGACGTTTATGAATTTGCGCAAGCTGTGTTTTTTTCCTCAAGAAAAAAAAGTCACAGGGAGAGAGAGAGGGAAAGAGAGATACGAGCTCCAGGCAGATAAAAGCGTGATCCAGGCTGACAGTTTTGACAGCGGAAAGCGACAGAACAAGGAACGGGCAGAGAGAGAGGAGAGCGAGCTGAAAGACGGTAGAAAATTGCAGACTGTAAGGGCTGACAGCGCCAGATATGACATTTCCTTCTAATCTCCTGCCAAAGAAATGGTGCTAAAATGCAGAGCGCAATATCCATGTCATCTGTAGGCCTATCTGTCCATCTGAGAGAGAGCGAAAGAGAGACTGAGACAGCACGAGATCTAGGGAGGCTGTTCGTCTCAGTCCCGCCGCGTGAGGCCTGGACAGCGGCGCTAACGCTAGCTTTGTAAACAGGATCATCTTTCATCACTGTCACTCCGTTAAATGGTGCAAAAATCTTCCCTCGTGACTCGCCGAACATGCTAATTTTTTTTGCATACCAAATGTGCTTTTCATACCCGCTTCAAAGCCGCGAATGCGTGTGCGCCGCTAGCTAACGATCTCTGCGCTTTGGAGGCGGATAAAACTGGATTTCCTTTTTTATCGCCGGGGTTGTCAGAAGGAAATGGAAACAGGTGGGGGGGTGGCGTTGTCGCAGAAAAGTGTGTGGCATGCACGAAGCGATTTCAAAAAGCGCCGGTGTGGGGGCTTGCCACTTTAGTAGTGCATGTTTTTGCCCAGATATTTTTATTTTAACGGAAGATGTTTAAAAAGAGAAAGCTCTTCAGTAGTAATGAATAAGTAAGTAAAGAGCGGCAGTAAGAATAGAGAGCATTTGATGTGAATCCATCGGACGCCATGAGGCAGCTTGTTGAACATATCTTACGCTTCCCAGGTAACAGGACACCCTAACGAAATTTTTCAATTTTTGATTAAAGTAAAAGTGTATTTTTTTTGGAAAAGCACGCGTGTTGTTTCTTTTAGACGTCTGCCAGATTTTTTAAATAAAAAGAGTATTTAATGTCTTATTGGCTTAACCATTGACATGCCTTTACACAAAAGTATAACTAAAATAGGAATGTATGTTTGTCTGTGTAGTTCACTGTCGTGACGTTAGAATGTTGTGGGTGGTTTCTAAGTTGTTTTACGTATTTTTAGCAGGTTGCTTTGTGGTTGCTATGCATTGCTAGGTGGCGTTCTTGCTTGGTTGTTGTATGGATTGATTGACAGCCCACTCCTAAATCTCTGTACCATTTTGTTTCCCAGATACTGTACGGCATGGGTCCCTCCTACAATGCAAGTCTAAATGATTTTTATCTCCACCAGATGGAAAAATTAAGTTCAATCTTTTTTTTAAAGTAATAGCACACTTCTTCTCGACAAGCTTCACATGTACTATTTATGTGTATAGAACAACCAAAACCTCTGACCTTAGGTATTAGCCACAAATGCATCAATTATACCTCATGTTTTCATTCGTTTCAATGTAAATATGGCATATTTCAAACTATCTACCCAAGTCTACAGAGTGTATTTTTTGTTTTACGAACAGTCAGCATGTGGATATTGCATGACTGTAGCAACACTGATAGTTTCGAACACACCCACTATGTCACGGAAGCTGCCCACAGAGCCCTGCCAACGCCCAGTGCATCTCATCCGTCTGTTCTGCGCTGACTTCACGCTCCGTTACATCCTGATTGGCTTCTTTTCATCCTCTGCCCTATCTTAACCAATAGCCCAGTCCGTAGCTAAACAACCTGCCCCATCCCACTTGTCACAATCTGTTTGTGCCCAAGAAATCCGTGTGTGGAGGACAGGTTAGTGTGAATTCGAATAAAGAGGTGTATTCACTCCCATTTATTTTTAGAGAGGTTGTTTGGTTAACCCTGAAACAGCTGCTGTTCCGCTCGGCCCGCCACCCCGTTTCTCTGTCTCTTTCTCGTTCGCCCCGCATCTTAATCCTTTTTTGAAGTCCTAAGCGCTAGGAAAATCCATTGAGCGCTGTGTATAATGGCCTTTAAGGGAGCGTGTTTAGATGTGGCCCGGCCCCGTGGCTTATGAACCACGGACGGTGTAATGGATTTTTTTCTCCTCTTTTCGCAGCGCTAAATCCAGTGCATTGTTCCTCATTATCATTTAAATAAGTCTCCCTTTCAGGTCTGAATGTGGCGATGTGAATGAACCGAGGCATTGTAAGGCTAACTCTACACATTTTGGGCCTCCCAGTGAGATCTGCACCCTCCATCTTTCTCTCTCTTCACATGTCACGCCTCCCCGTTCTTCTGTGAGCGAGGGATGGAAAGAGGAAGGTTCTGGAAGAGTATTTGAATCCTGCCGAGCTGCCTTTACGCTTTTCTCAGGAACGCTTCCCTAATTGTCACAGTGGGAATTTGTAGTGAGTGCGAGAGGAAGCAGTTGAACTGATGAGGGTTAAAACCCTGCAGCAGGTGTGTGTATGTGTGACTGAATCTTGTGCAAGGACAAAATCGGTCTTGCGGAAAAGTCACCCCCTGAGACAGAGGGAGAAATTGCCAATCGAGCAGAGGAAACGGGCAGAAAAGACCTGGAAAGATTTGGAGATTGGTATTCAGGCGTAGTCTAGCGCTGGGATAAAGAACTTGACTTCTTTTGCTTTAAGATTGCGACTATATATGGCCCATTTCTGCCATCGATGGAGAGATTTATTCACACTAATGTGGAATTTGCATCATGCTTATTAAATAGTTTACCTGAAAATAAACATTATGTCATCGCTTATTTACCATCTTGTCGTTCAAAACTTGTATAAGAATGTATTTGACAGAAGATGATATATTGAGAAATGTCTTAATTGTTTTGTAGCCATACAATGGAAGTCAATGTTTGGTAATCAATGTTCTTCAAAATATCTTCTTTTGTGGCCTGCAGAAGGATGAAAAGTCAGACAGGTTTGGAATGATGTGAGGCTGAATAAATAATTTTCATTTTTGGGTACACTATCATTTCAAGGTTATCACTATCCTTAAAATATATGCTTGGTGTTATGAAATGGTTATTAATTTCGTTTAAGATGATTTGTATTTTCATTCAACATTCTTATTTTTGATATGCATGGGTATCCACATGAGAATTTCCTTCCTGTAAAATTTTGATGGTTATTCCGATACTCAACACACAATTTTTTATATTGATAATTAATGCAAAATAATCTAAATCTGATTTGATTTTAGAATCTGAATTTCAGTTGGATTACGCAAAATTGAAGTATACTATTTAAACATAGAATGAATTTCACAAAATGATGCGAATATTCTAGCAAACTCTGTTTAATTCAGTGGCTAGATTAGTATTCTGTTGCCTAGTAAACTCTTAAAATCAGCTTGCCTGTTATTAGCCTATTTGTTTTGGTCGAATGCACTCCGTAGAACGATAACTGGTAAATTAAAGGAACTTTACAGTTACAGAAACAGTTTTTGTTCCAGTAAGTCTTAGACTGTAACCATTTATAGAAACATAGACAGGACCTTTACGCGGTGGATACATACACCATTGTGTCTTGATAAGACTATTGACTTGTTTCCCTTTGGGTCCAATATTGTTTCCTTCTCGTGACAACTCCCTTGATATATTTTTGTTTTGTGAAAGAATTCGCATTCATCTTCAGGCAATGGTTTGGAAGTCGTAATCTATGCTCAGAGCTCAGGGCAACTCATTCAAGCAGCCCTCGACTGTTTAGAAAATACCCACAAATAAATCTGAAAAAGAGTTTGTCATGGCAAAATAAAATACTTCTCGTTCCCCCTCATTTAGCGGAAACTGATAGGCTGATGCAACAGCATGGAAAATGGATGCAAACGATGAGTGTCTTGGGTCTGATCTGAAATGTCATTTTCTTTGTGATGGCAATCCATGACAAAGTTGTAGAAAATGATGTAACCAAATGTGTGAGTGTGTATCCACTCTCGGAGTAAATGCAACTGTTGTAAGGTGAATGCAGAGTATTTAACAACAATGAACAATGTTCTTAGTGATGGTTTCTTAGACATGTGTGACTGTTACTTCTGGAGAAATGATAGCTCATGTTCTGTGGCTTGTTGAGAAGACATTGCAAAAAGAAATTTGAGCCATTTTTAGAACCTAGAATTTCCCCGAGAGACTCTAGCATCCACCCTAGCAACCCCATACATCAAGGCACTAAAAAACCTTAGCAACCGCATAGCAGCACCCTGCCTAATAGAAACCACCCACAACTCTCCAGCATCATGGTGGCGAGTTTTGCACGGACGAACATATAATATTTTTCTTTAGTTTATTGGAGACCACAGGCCAAAAGTTTTTCTAGATTAACTTTCTAGGTGTTCAGCTAAAAGCTCAATTCTGTTGAGATAATGCCAAGGTCTAACAGAAAGGAAAGGCCTTGGGCAGCCAGACCAATTTGTCTGAGGCGGCAATGTGCAGGAGTCATACGGGTCACTGGTTCTGGTAGATCCGTCTGTTTTTAAAGAGAGCAAGAGGGAGAGAGGGAGAGAGAGAAAGAAAGAGAGGAATGAGAATGTCATTAGGCGAACGAACTGAATAGAGTCTGGGGAAAAAGGTTAATGTGAATATTGATATTAAAGTGCTAGAACTTCATCATGTGTCTGTCATCTCTCAGTATCCCTCAAAGGTCACCGCTGTTCTCTCCCTCTCTCTCTTTCTCTCCCCCAGAGCTCCACTCACTCTTTGTCAGGACGAGGGTACTCGGTAAGTGACATTTTTACGCTCTGCGGCTTTACGGCAGAATTACAGTATCCTCTCCCTCCGTTTATTGCCCCGGCAGCGGACATTTTAATTATGTTAAACAGAGAAATGGTGGATTCGTGATATTAAGGACATTACTCTTGGGTGACTGACTGATTAAATGGTGAAAGGTGTCCCGTTGCACCTTGGGTAAATGAGCCTTTCTTTATATTTACGACCGTTTTATTTTCAGTGCTCGGGCTGTTAAAAGTGTCACTGTCGACATCTTTTTCTAGCATCCCCGGCAATCGTTGGCTTGGGCTGCTTTCAAACCGAAACATTGTCTATGCACATACGAACTGTTGTTTTCGCTTTATTGTGTTCAGAAATCTATAGCTTTGGGTTCTCAGTGTTGCCACTGGGGGCGCTATTTTTACTCTACGTCCATCCATATTATGCACGTTGCCGTAAACTATCTGCATTTTGGTTTACTTGTGTAGATGTTTCTGGTTTTAGAAATCTCACTAAGAATTCGACTAAATTAGATTTGCAATCTCCATCGTCTCTCTGTTTGCTAACTTTGTTAGTATCTGATGATGCATTCATGAGATTTTCATGCATCATAATTTTGTTGTGTTGTGTGTTATCCACATTTTATTGGTTATACGCACACACCTTATACTGTAGCATAATCACATTTTTTTAAACATAAAGCCTCATAATCTACTTTTAAAACTCACTTCTTCACCTTTTATTCGCAGTTAAATACATTACACATAGAAATTACCTCCTCTCAAAGCTAACTGTTTTTTATTTCATATTCAATACCTCGTGTATATGCACTTCTCACGCGCTTCGGAAATGCTAGGGATTCATTATAGTATTGATTTACTGTTCTCATTCTAAAGGTAATCGTATTCCCTCAAAATATATTTTCTGTAGTTCTTTGTTCGAAAATGCAGATGTACCCTTGACATCGAAGCTAAGGGGGGGAAATGCACCGCACACCCCTGTGAAATATTAAAAAGCAGCCGTGTATTTTATATTCAAAATTTCTGCTGGGATGTCAACCAACATGTCACCGGATCGCTGTTTATGCATGACAGAAAATTCGCTTTTCATCAGATGCTCAAATGTTTGTTTGCTCGCGCGCGCACATGCAGTCGCATACTCTTTGACATTTCCTGTCACCTTAGAATGTCAGCTAATGTCTGCTACTGTACGACTGCCTGGCGCGTTGTTTATTTCATATGT